>OX465281.1:116878664-118078664 GCA_949987705.1 Thereva unica | reverse complement strand
TTAAATATATATAAAAAAAGTAAAACGAAATGGGAAACCGAAATAATTTTATTCGATTGTTTTTATCATTTTGTGTTGTATTAAGGTATGGACCTTAATAACTGTATAATTTACTGCTTTTCAGCTAGCCCAAAATGAATATATTTTTATATTAAAAGCTGCATTTTTCCAATACTCATTTTTGAAATATAAAATCTTATTTTAACTTTAGTTACATAGGTACAATTAGAATTAGGAAGAATAGCCGACAGAAGAATGTTAAATTGATTTTGTACACAACTACCACCAGTTACAAGTCTTAAATTTTGCGTACTAATCTTACCAGCGTATTGCATGATCGTATCGTTAATACAAATAGCTCCCGATTTTGTTCCGTGTATAAATAAGTCTTGTACTTGTTTATCCGTTGAAAAAATATACATACACAGTGCTGCTTCTCTATGTTATATCAAATGAGATATGTTTCAATATATTACCAGCGAAGTATGCGGCAGTTAGAAAATAAATTGGAGACAAACGTGCAAAAAATATGAAATTGAAATATAATATGTATATAAATATTTATGTGTATATATATATATATATATATAAATATATATATATATATGCATATATATATACATATATATATACATATATATATATATATATATATATATATATATATATATAATACGTACACGCAGCCAAAGGCACACATGTGTATATTCGTTACCTAGCATTAATAAATTTGATCGCATCATATGCGTTTTCAACATTCACAATAGGTAAAATTGGGCCAAAAATTTCTTCCTGCATTATTTCATCGTCTGGGTTGACATCGATAAGAATTGTTGGCTCAATAAAACGCTCAGCTGCGTCATAGTTACCACCAGCAGCAACGGTCCCATTTTTAAGTAGTCCAACAAGTCTCCTGAAATTAAACGATAAAATTTAATCATTAAGTAATAATATGGATTAAGAAAAAATTAATTGATACTGTGGGTGATCAACGAATTACGATCACTCAGATATTTTCTAGAAAATAATAAAACTAATTGTTTTTTGGGAAGTATTATACATAGAATAACACTGTTGAACAGAATCGATTTTAAAATTTCACCCAAGGAAACCCTTTATAGGGTAGGTGGAGGACATGAAGAGGAATCATAATCTGAAATTTTTAACAATTCGGTATTAAAAATAAAAAGTTATAAACAAAAAACTGAATAATTTGAAAAATGAATTTTTTTGGTATGAGTGTGCGTAGAATTTTCCGCAGATAACAAAAATATATTATAAAGCATGAATTAATTATTATGTAATTGTGTTATTAAACATTAAAAAATATTTTAATTTAGTTAATTGTTTAAAAAAAATTAAATAATTTAAATAATTGTTTAAAAAAATATTCAACAACGCTGAACATTTTAATTTTTTGTTAGTAATAACTATGCCAATCCTATGCCTATGTAAATCGGACAACTTTTTTTTCCGAAAATTTCAAACTTTTAACATTAATAACTTTTTATTTGTTACACCGATTTGCATCAAACTTGGTAAAATATCATTTCTCAATGACATAAACCAAGTCCACCAGGTCCCGACCTTGGGTGATATTCGCTGTTCAACAGTGTAATTTGTTGTTATTTTCGCTGGAATTTGTTCCAGGAATGCGAAGCCAGGAATGCGAAGTTTTTATTGGCCTGTCAGCAGGTAGAAACCCTTATTTTCCAAGAAATGAGAAGTAATGCCCATCCCACTGCCCAGAATTGCTTTCTTACGTAGAACTACTACCTTTTTAGATAACATATAAATTTACTGAAATATTGAAAATAAAACTTTTCTGAGATTGGTCGTGATAGGTGAAAGTGAAGTGCTCTTGTAAAAAAATTTGTAAAGTGTGTCAATTAGACGATAAGCATCTTACAGTGAAAGTTAAGAGGTTTTTTAAAAAGTGTTAATAATGGGACGTGCAAAGGACATTAGTGTCTTAAAAAAAGTTGCCATTTCAACGCTGTTGAAACAAAAAATATTTTCTTATCGGGAAATTGCCCGAAAAGAGTGCGTTTCTTACGCAACAGTAGCAAAAATTGCAAAAAAATCTTAAATTAGGACTGTCTCCACGTGCAAATAAAAGCAAAACTGCGTTGGAAAATGGAAGACAACGCCGCGTATGGACAGGAAAATTGTTAAAACCGCGCTACAACATCACAACGCACCCGTTAGAGCATTGAATGCGGCAATACAAGAACAAGGCATCAATTTATCTGCAGTTACATTGCGAAGAAGACTTTACGAAGCAAACATAAAATGTAGGCGTTCCGCTAAAAGACCACGAATCACAGAAGCGACGAAGAAGAAACGATTGGTTTGGGCGAAATTTCACAAAAACTATACGGAAAGCGATTGGGAAAAAATAAAAAAAAAATTAATTTGTTTTAATCTATATAAATCTATATAAATAAAGCAGAGCCCGCCTTCATTCCGTCTGTTTGTCCGGGATAAACTCATAAAATCCTGCACTGATTGTGGTAATTTTCTCCAAATATGTCCAAAATTACCTAACTTAGATTATAGGCTATTTAAATTTCTAAAATTTAGCCCCTAAAAGAAATTATTAATAACTTTTACTTCGTGGGCGAGGGGGTTGGTGGAGGAATATTTTTGTTTACATATGAAAAATCGGTTGTGAGATTAGGTTTTTATATTTTACCCAAGTCTCTGTAGTAACCAAAAAATTGCTCATTATTTTAACCAATAACCAAAAATTGCTCAATTTTCTCTAAAGAAGAACAAGAATATGTTGTTATTCATGAAAACTTAACAAATAAATAAAAATAGAATAGTGAAAAAGGCATAAATTAAAATATTCTAATATTAAGTCCCTAAAAGAAACTATTAATAACTTTTATTTCGTAGGTGAGGGGGTTGGTGGAGGAATATTTTTGTTTAAATATGAAAAATCGGTTGTGAGATTAGGTTTCATATTTTACCCAAGTCTCTATAGTAACCAAAAAATTGATCATTATTTTAACCAATAACCAAAAATTGCCCAATTTTCTCCAAAGAAGAACAAGAATATGTTATTATTCATGAAAACTCAACAAATAAATAAAAATAGAATAGTGAAAAAGCCATAAATTAAAATAAATTATTATTCACTTTAGAATTTGGAAAATGCGGCAAATTCGTAATAAAAGTTTGGTGGCTAACATTGATTATAGAGTAAGTAGATATGGACAAACACTTTCCAGCTGGTTTGTTAGATGGCGATAGTTGTACCGATTTAAGTTTTAGTGATAGAAATTTTTGTTTTAATCCTCTAAAATCAATGGCGATGGGTTTTCAACATTAGTTTAATAATATAAATAATAATATTTCTTTATAAGTGCATAATAATCATAAAATAGACACATTTTTTAATTTTGTTATTTTTTAGTAAAAATTGAAAAAAGCGGGTTTGCGCCTGAATTTAAAAAAGCATTTCAAAGCCCTTAACGCATGTTAGAAGAAAAGCCAAAAATTTCGGGTCTAAAAATAGATTCCTGCGCGGGTATTCCTTTTGTTTTGTTTTGGATGGGGGTGGGTGGGCTGAAACTACAATGATTTCTTGGTCGGTGGCTGAACAATGAATTAATGAATGGGAAGAGAGATTTACTAGGAAATTTTGCATCGCGTTTTTTTTAATTTGAGAAAAATGAAATAGGTTTTTTTTTTGACCAAAAATTCAAGTTTTTGTGTATTTATTTTATTATTGCTTACAGAGAAAATTTAAGTCATTTAAATAGGGTCAATTTAAATACATATATGTATATACTTACAATAATAGAATTATAATAAAGAATATCAGAATTATCGTTTAAAACTCTACTTCATATTTTTCAAGATTAGGTAGTCGTCAATGAAGGAAGAAAGGTTCCGATTTTGAAAGATTTTTTTAAATGTTTTTATATAGGGTAATTGTTTACTTTAAATAAGCAGCAATAAATGATTTTGCCCAATTCGAGAATGAGGTAGAGGTTGGGTGGGAGAGTTTTGGGGTCTTACAATCCAGCGTCAAAGTCGCAATAACGTAAAAAGGTGATTTTTGCAAAATTTCAACAGTGAATAACTTTTTAAGGGATGACCAAGGGCTAATTCCAAAAGAAACGTGTTTAGGTCAACCTCCCTTATTACCCCCACTCCTACCCCCTAGAAGTGGGGTGATATAGTAAATAATTAGCAAAAACTCTAAGAATTTTGGTATATTATGTACATGTATATATCAAAACATATTACACAACTGGAAGCCTGCCGTGAAAACCTATAATTATTGGCCGGTGCCTCAGCACAAAATCACACTTGTTTTGTGCGACAAAAAGATTGCAAACAAGTAGGAATTCTTGATGTTTAGGTTGTAACGAGAGCCAAAATTAAAAAAGAAATTTGTAGATGTAGAAATTTTGTGTAGTTATAGGCATGACGAGGGATCGCAGGCTCTTGTTTCGGACGACCAGCTTTAATGAAGGTGCTTGGTGTTAGTACTGGAAGAACAGACGAAAAAAAATCAAGAATAGAAAACGCTCATATGTACCAAACATCAAAGTAGGTACAACGGACTAGAGCCACTTTCGTATAGACCCACTATTAAACATCAAATCCACTTCAGCTAGTTTATTAATAAGTTTTATATTTAATTCGACAATATTTTCATTCATTTTTAATATATTTTCTTTGGTTCAAGGGTAAATTTTTTAAATGCTTGTCATTTTCTTAACAGTAATTACTTTGCAAATCACTGAGTTGAAAAAGCGCCCCGCTTCAAAACTACATACATTTTGGCAGAAAATTGAGAGTGGAGTTATGCAGGCAACAGAAAAAGTGAAAAATTCGACGCCTAATGTAAAACTGTAAAATTAACTTACATCTCAGTTCTAAAGAACTGATTTGAGAGCTTCGTTTGTGGCTGTTCAATGAAGCTAGTATTGGATGGCGTCGAATCACGGCGGGCGTTGCCCAAGGGTCGATTCTCTCACCTGATCTCTTTCTAATATTCATTAGGGATCTGCTCTTAATCCCCTCCAACCCAATTCATAGTTGTGCCTACTTCTACGCCTTCCTAAATATAAGACAAGCAACATTGTCGAATAGAGTGTGAACTCTCATCCCTACGAAAAATTGTACCGTCCTTCTCTTTACCTCAGGGGGAAAATCAGAAACATCATCTTTTTACGTCATTTTCACGTCAAAAGCCTGCGAGCAAATGCCTTGGTGGATTCGTAAATTTAGACATAATCAGGCCCCTATTCCCTATTACAATATTGTTAAATCCGATCCGAAAACGAAACAGCTTTCAAGTAAAAATTTGCCAATATTGTTAAATTTTCATGAAAAATGAATGCCAATATTGTAATAGAAAATACGGTTTCGGCATTTCATTGAAAAAATATGACAATATTGTAATAGAGAATAAGGTCCCAGATCTGCGATGAAGTAATCACATATTCCAAATCGCCAAACAAGCTTATCAATGACTGAGATTTCTCAAGAGAAGCAAGCTCCTCCTTCAGCCAACTGCCCTGACTACAATCTACAATTCCTACATTCCGCCTTGTATTGAATTGTATTGAACGTAACTCGTATATCTGGGTAAAAGTTCTATTCCCACGGCCACACCCCATACGACACATGACCCCAACCAAAAGTTCATGAGCCACCATCGATGACATCGATACTTCGGGAGCATCCGGCTACCCCCAGACGCTTAGTTAGCAATATTGTAACATTATTAATATTAAGTAAGTCAGGTGTAATCTCTTCTTTCACATTTGGAAAAATTAAATTAAAGAACAGAGATTCAGTTTCGGTTTAGTCTTTATCAAAATACGTCTGGTTGTAATTACTATAATTTGTTTAATTGTCCTCTCAATTTATTTTAACTCGTTCTAAATCCTTAGCTTTTGTTAAGACTTTAAATTTAATTGTTTTTGACGGTTGCGTGGCGCGAACCTATATTACCCTAAAAACTAGCTTGCCTTGGCTGGCCCATTTTGCTCCTCTATAGACTCTTCAAGCCACTGTAGAAATGTAGCAGCCCTCGCTAATTTTTACCGCTTTTACCTACATGCACCTTTTTTCCAAGACTAGCCAACTCGGCCCATCCCAAGCCCACTAAATACCTCCACTTCGTTAATAATTAGAACACAGTCGGTGTTGCTGGGACCATATTACACCTCATAGATAAAACCCAAGGTTCATCGAAATCTACTGACGCATCATCCAGACTAACCTAAACTTACTAATAGACACTGCATCCTGACTTGAAGGACATAATGTACTAACGGTACAAAGGGTTGTTTTGGCCATGCCACATACATAAATAACGATAAATAAAATCAAAAATAAAAATTATTTTATATATGTACATATATCAATAGTAATACAATTATCCCTAAAAATTTCAAATTTCTACGAACTAAAATACCTGAGAAAAAAATCTAAAAATTTGTCACTTTTTCGCTAAAAAAGTGAAATCATTCCTTCAAATCCATTTCATTTCTCAAGATAATAAAAACATGCTTGTAGCCAAATTTCCAATTAAAGTTGTCTCGTCCATTCATTTTTTTCCCTCATTGTCAAATTTCACCCATCGGCTACGAAATCATCATTATTTTATCACCCTCTTTGCCCTTCCCGAACAAAACAATAGGAATAAGCGCATAGAAATCTATTTTTAGATCCACCGCCACTAAACTCAAAGCTGCAGCTTCTGATTTTGTTTTCAAATGCGCAAAGGGCTTTCACATAAACAAGAAAGTTTATTTCGGAAACTAACCATATATAGCGGAGCATAAAACCCTGCGATATTAGCGCCCCCAGCTCGTGGTGCCGTAACTGGAAGTTAATTTGAATCGCGTTTGTCCATATCTACTTAGTATATAATCAATGTGGCTAATTTACCTCAAATAGAGGGCCATCTTTCGATCGGTAGATTATTAAAAAAGCTTCAATAATATTTCCAATGGGATTTTCCCTAGACTAAGTGAAGAAGAAGATAAAGCGCAAAAACGAAAACTTTAATGTTTAAAAAAGTAGTGAGGAAGTACAAGAATTGATAGTTTTCTAATTTTAAAGATAAAAAAAGAAGTGAAAAGTTTTAAATTGAGTGAGAGTGAAAAGTGGAAAAAAGAAAAGTGAAATGGATTTAAAAAAACTTACGAAAAGGCATGAAATTTGTAAATTTGTGTTTGTTTAGTGGAAAGTAGATAAAAGGAACACAAATAAGTGAAGTGGATTTATGAAAACCTACCAAAAGGGTGAAATCGCAAGTTTTGTTTTTTTTGCGTAATTTTCAGTAGATAAGTACACATTTATATTTTCTTTTTAGTGCGTATTCATATTTTTTAGTTATAGTTTCTGTTTTCTCCCTTCCTAGCGGTTTTCTTCATCCCTTATTTTGTTTTATCGGCTAAACTATTATATACTAGAAGTATATCGGTATTTAGGTTTATTTTTTTTCCATTATAATGCCAAAACGAAAATCAAATATTCACTCTACAACTGCTGATGCAAAGAGGAAAAGATTGGCCCGGCAGATAGAAGGTAGTGGCCTCGATTCCCAGATCCGACGGGAGGGAAGTGAGTGCGGATTTGACACTTTGCGATTCTCAAATCCGCAGTCCCGGATTGGTTTAAATCGAAAATTCGGAGTGAAGACTCACGCGATAATGAAATATACGATGTCGGATTATCTTAGGCGCATTTGTCGTTCAAATCCGCAGAAAATTTGTCGCGGATCACACTTTTACAGCGCGGAAAATGTCAAAAAGAAATTCGGGGTTGCGGATTTGAGAATCGCAAAGTGTCAAATCCGCAACTCACTTCCCCGCCGCCGGATCTGGGAATCGAGGCCAGTATAGAACAGGAACACCGCCTTAGTGTTCAAAAAACACGACAAGCTAACTCGAGAGTAAATGAAAATGCCTTAAGGCGTGAGGAACGTTTGAATTCTGATCGAATGTATCATGTAGCCTCAAGATGTCGTGAAACTGTTTCCTTACGAGGTCAAGTCTTAAGAACTGAAACCGTGGATAGTGTGATAGATTTTCAAAGTATGAATAAATTGAATTGTGGTTTCAGTTACATTCCGCGAATAAATTATTCAAAAGCAGCTGAAGTAGGAGCGATGAATGTGGCATGCAATTTCTGCAGGGCTCTAAGATGGAAACAAGAACCAAAAGGAATCTGCTGTTTGTCTGGAAGGATACAGCTGGACCCAATCGTACCACCACCAGAACCATTAAAATCATTGATCAACGGAGATCATGAAAATTCTCGCCATTTCTTAAATAACACCGTACTACAGTGAAAAAATCCATTCTTATTCGTTTGCACTTTTTTGAGCTCCGATTTTTTCTGATTTTAATGGTTTTTTTTGGTTTTTTCGTGGCACCCTCAGCTTTTTTGTTATTAACAAAAAATGGTTTTTACTTTTATTTGATATAATCGAATATTTTTCGAATACAAATTCCTGTACTTACAAATTGAAAAATTATATCCATCTTCCCCTCGACAAAATATAATTGGATATTGTAACGAATCATATGACCTATGCGTTTCCGAAATCCTCCGTAAAGTATTATCTTTTTGACGAAGTATGATATCTCTTTTATCACACTGCTGATCTACTAATAGCACGGAGACTTCATTAGTAGTAGGCTTATTATGTCGGCCTCTATGGTCTGATGCTGGTTTTCGATCGGCACTAATAACGATCTTGTAATCATTTTCAGAAGATATTGGTAAATTTTGCAGGGCATTTTTAAAATCTTTGATGTAAGGATTAATGCCGTTCAACATTCTTTGTAATTCACATACCAAAGAAGAATTCAAATTAGGGAAATGTGTTAATCTTACGTCTCTCTGCTGTATATAGTCGCTTATAAAATAAATCTGTAGAAATGATTCTCTAGCATTTTCTACGGGAAGCAGTGAACCTATCAGGTGGTAGACTTGTCCCTACACTTTAAACGTTGGCATGAAATTTCCTTCGCAAATTTCTTTGGCGCCAAATGAGGTCATCTGGAAAGCTGAATTATAGGCTCGTATATTACACCGTACTACAGTGAAAAAATCCATTCTTATTCGTTTACACTTTTTTGAGCTCCGATTTTTTCTGATTTTAATGGTTTTTTTGGTTTTTTCGTGGCACCCTCAGTTTTTTTTGTTATTAACAAAAAATGGTTTTTAATTTTATTTGATATAATCGAATATTCGAAAAATATTAAAATCAGAAAAAATCGGAGCTCAAAAAAGTGCAAACGAATAAGAATGGATTTTTTCACTGTAGTACGGTGTAATGCAATAGAACTGGAATCTATCGTTCAGCAGAACGAATCAAAATTTAATAATGATCAAAAACAAGTTTTCGAAAGTATTGTAGGTAGCGTGAACACGAGTGCTGGTGGTGTTTACTTTTTGGATGCTCCAGGAGGTACTGGAAAGACGTTCCTCATTAATCTTATTTTAGCTAAAATAAGAAGCAACAATAAAATAGCTCTGGCAGTAGCATCTTCTGGAATCGCTGCTACGTTGTTACCTGGTGGTAAAACTGCGCACTCCATGTTTAAGATTCCCATTGAAGCTGATAATATGGAGAATCCCGTGTGCAATATTTCAAAAAATAGCCATAGAGCAAAAGTGTTACAAGACTGCATACTTATTGTATGGGACGAATGCACTATGGCAAATAAAGTATCTATAGAAGCTGTTAATAGAACTTTACAAGATATAGGGAATGATAGAAGACCTTTCGGAGGTGTGTCATTTTTATTTTCTGGAGACTTTCGGCAAACTTTGCCCGTAATTATTAGAGGTACAAGAGCTGATGAGGTCAATGCGTGTTTTAAGCGTTCATCACTTTGGAAACACGTTAAAAAACTTCATCTTACCACAAATATGAGAGCACAACAAGGCACCCCTGAGTTTTCCCGTTCACTATTAGATATTGGTGAGGGGAAATTTCCTGAAATAAACAATAACCATGAAATCGTGTTACCGCCTACTCTTTGTCAAGTCGTTACACATACCGAAACATTGATTAAAGAAATCTATGAAGGTGTAGAACACATTAATTCAAAAGAAGATTCGTGGTTCTGTGAAAGGGCTATTCTGGCTCCTAAAAATGAAGAAGTAGCCTTTCTTAACAAAATAATTTTAGACAAAATCCCTGGTGCTCTAACTACATATAGCTCTATAGACTCGGTCTGTGTATTGGACGATGCAGTACATTATCCTGTGGAATTTTTAAATAGTATAACAGTCCCTGGTCTTCCTGCACATGAAATACATCTTAAAGTGAATGTTCCCGTTCTTTTACTCCGTAATTTAAATCCACCAAAATTGTGCAATGGTACTAGATTGAGAATTGTCGCATTACACAAGAATTTAATTGAAGCTACAATGTTAACGGGTTGTGGGAAAGGCGAAAATGTGCTTATACCTAGGATACCTATAATTCCGAGTAATTATCCCTTTAAATTCAAACGCTTACAATTCCCTGTTACCTTATGTTTCGCGATGACGATTAATAAGTCTCAAGACCAAACATTAGCAAAAGCGGGAATTGATTTAAGTAAAAATTGCTTTACTCATGGACAACTATACGTGGCATGCTCTCGAGTTAGCAGCTCAACAAACTTAATAATTTATGCCCCAAACAATAAAACGCAAAATATTGTCTATAGAGAGGCATTAAAATAAAAGTGTTGTTATAAGAGCAATTTTGAAAAATTATTAAAAAATAATTTCGGTTAAGTCCGATCAACGTCGGCTAATTTCAGTTTGATATGCTTGCCCAGTTGTCTATTGTACGTCTTTCGATAGAAACTGCATCAAATTTTAAAAACAGTTGTAACCAAAAGTTAATTGGCAGATTTGTTCTTTTACCTCTCTATACTTTTTTCCTACCGTGGACTGTACACACATAGTCTTTTTTTATTTGAAGGCATTGCAACTCACGGGTTTTTTGCTAGTTCTTTAATATATCTCTTGCTTTATGTTTGACGTTTTGATATTACAATTTTCTTGAATTTCCATTACCTTTAGCGATGAGTGCCGCTTAGAGGTCTTGACGGAATCAAACCAATTTGTTAGAAGACGACCGCAAGAGCAATACCATCCAGTCTGCGTGGTAACAATAGTGAAACATCCCCCCGCAGTGATGGTATGGGGTTGCATAACATCCCAGGGACCAGGACCGTTGCATTTTGTAGAAGAAAATCTTCGTCAAGACCAATACAGAAACATTTTACGGGATGAGCTTATACCATTTTTGGGCTCCTTACCCCTCGGAAGATCGGAATACATCTTTATGCATGATGGGGCACCTTGCCATACAGAGGCATCAATAAGAACTTTCTTCGATGAGGATGCCAGATAATTAACCGGATCCTATCGAAAACTGTTGAGCGCACCTTAAATCCTTAGTTTATCAACGGCAGAATTCAAATGTTTATATTTTAAAAGAAAATATTCGTGATATATGGTTAAATAACGTCGACTTTAAGAACTTAGTTATAAGAAATGTGAAAAATATGCCAAATAGAATTAAGAGACTTCTGAAAGCAAGAGGAGGCTTTACTAAATATTAGCATATTAAATAAAACTTGTAATGAAAATACTTAAGTAAAAATATAATACATTTGTAAGATTAAATTTAAAAAAAAAAATTGTTTTCTTTCATTTTTGTGCATTTTTGTGATAATTAAAGTCGAAATTGTGAAAAATTTCATGGTGATCGTAATTCGTTGATCACCCACTGTATTTAGTAATAGCCCGGTTGTCAGAGACTTTGACCCAGCACAAAATGTGATATCGCTGAAAATTGGGTCATAGGTACTTTTTTGGGTATAGAACACGATAAAAAAATCTTTGCCACTCTAAAGTATATGCTAACTTCACAATTTCGAAAAATTGTTTTTGGGTTATCTCTCGAAAAAACAAAAAAAAAATCCAAAAACTAATTGCACCACGTGAAAGAGCGGAAAATTTCACTAAAAGTCATGTCATAACATATTTAAAAAATTTTCTTCTTATTATTATAAAAAAAATAAGAAAGCGAATTCGAAAACTCTACGCGCGCCAAAACTCAGAATTCAAATATTCAAGCGAGGCGGTCGGGGAAAAACTAAAGTATCCTTGCCTAAAATGTACGCATAAGAAAAACAAAAATGATTTTAAAGAGGAGACTCTAATAGACTACAGGCCCATGTTCAAAAATGGATGGGTCATATGAACCATCAGATGACGTATATGGTACGATATAAGACCATGCAATAATAAGATTCAGCACTATGCCGTCACTTGTAAGGTGTCCAACTGAGTGCTGGTGAAAATTCAAAAGTGCAGGTAGGAGTGAGTAGATTTTGTTCACATATTTTTGTACGGCATTTTTATCATCGTTAGATTTATGAAAAATAATAAGAAAACACGCAGTGCCGTAAAAAAATGGTGCGCCACAAAGTAGGGAATTTTTTTTGATTTTCTGGCATTTTACAGGGTACATTTGGTCACTTTACTCTGTACGGCATCAGTTTCATGCTGTTTCAATACAGCTTTTAATCTATTATTCCGCAACCCCGTACAAAAATCGTGCGACAAAGGGAAAAATCAAGGGTTGCAACCCCCTTTCTTTCCGTGCTCCGGGGGGTGATTTGAAACAACATAAAATTAATTTATTCTGAAAGTATTTTATGCATAGATAATATTTTTTTACATGCCGTACATTTTCGTTGGTCCAAAGGTTTGTAGGGGGAAAAAAAACTCAAGGAAAAATCCATAGAACGAAATGTAAGACAATTCCTTATAACGAAATGTAAAGTGAAATTTATGACGATATTTTTTTATACGGCATTTAGATAGTTTATTTGTACTTAATGCAATAATTTATAAAAAGTTAATGCCGTACAAATCTGAAAGTTCATATAGATAAAAAAGTAATTTTTACATTCAATTAAATTTAAACGAATCTCACAAGTTATTTATTATAGATAGAAAAAAAGTTTTAAATACTTTTTTGTCTAAATATTATATATGTGCGTTTACTTGATCTCGGTTCCACACATTTCTTGCACAAAATGCAATTTTTATGCTTTTATTTTTAGTTTTGAAGAGAAGTACCTACATAGCACAGATTTGGTGTAATGCCTACAAACAAATACCGTCGACCTTGTTACCAATAAGATATGAGTAGTAGAGCTAGGCCGGTTCTGGGCCACCTCCTAGGTGGTTTCGTACCCGCCTAGGATTTGGGGGGGTCTGAAAGCTCTACATGTACGTGCACGAGGTGTTTTAGGTTTGTGTCTTGGATAAGGTGGCTTGAAAGCTCTTCATGTATGGGTATGAGGTGTGAAGGTGGCTTAGAGTTGGTGTGTGGAGATGGGTGAAAGCTCTTTATGTACGTGTACGAGATGTTTTGGGGTTGGGTCTTGGGTAAGGTGGTTTGAAAGCTGTTTATGGAGGTTGGGTGTCTTGGAGTTGGTGGATGGAGATGGGTGGTCCAGAGCGTGTATGGGATTTGGTGTGGGACCGGGGTGGGATTTGGGGTGTGACTGAAAGCTGTGTTGTTGAGTGCCACCTGTGGGAAGCTAGTTGAATTTCGGTGTTGATTTGGTCCAGAGCTGGCATGGGATTTGAGGTGTGACTGAAAGCTCTGGATGTAAGTTTGGGTCTTGGATGGGGTGGCCCAGAGCAGGCATGGGATATGTCGCAGAAATGTCATGGGATATGGCCCAGAGCTGGCATGGAATTTGGTCCAGAGCAGGCATGAGATTTTAGGGTGGCGCAGAACCGGCATGGAATTTGGCCCAGAGCAGGCATGGGATTTGAAGGTGGCGCAGAAATGGCATGGGATATGGCCCAGAGCTGGCATGGGATTTGGGGATGTGACGGAAGGCTCTGGATGTATCTTTGCGTGGTCCAGAACCGGCATGGAATTTGGGATGGGAAGTTGGTGCGAGATGTGAGCGCCAGCTGTGGGAAGCTAGTTGAAGTAAGAATTAAATAAGCTCTTGAGGGATCTTTTGTAATGATCTTTGATTCAATTATTATGTATATTAAATCCATTGAAGGGGGAATGTTAGGTTAGTTTTCTTCCGGTTGCGGTGATGAACAGTTTTAAGGATTCTACCAGATTGCTTGAGGAAAAGGGTGATAAAGGAAGCAAAGTAAAAGAATTAAAATATCAGCTGAATTCTCTATCAATTAAATCGAAGCAATCATCATCATCATCATCTGAGAGTAAAGATACTTCTTCATCCATAAGATATCAGCAGATAAAAGATAAGTAAATATGAGCATACCAAATCTCGAAGAATATTCTAGTATACTGTTGGAGGAGCATAAGGGTAAAATAGAACAACTCTATAGATATGTTCAAGAATACGAAAATGCTGGAAAAGTTATTTCTATACATGGAGTACATTATATGAACTGCCCATGGTCGAACGATAAAACAACTTGTGGACCAGATACATGTGGATGCTGTTTTGTGGAGCGGTACAAACGGGAAGTTCAACGCCTAGTAAATTTTTATGTCCGGATCACCAAAAGCAGCTGCAGAGAATGCAGAAAAGGGTTCGATTTACACTAGCGCCTGAATTACACATTATACATGTATGGGATTTCGCTTATAGAGCTAGCCGTATGGGGCAATGGCATATAAGTGCCCTTGATAGATGCAGATTTCAACAGAGAGTCATCAATACAGGCAAAATCCTAGAGCCCATATTAAACCAATATCATCGTGAAAAAATATATAGCATAAGATTTGAAAATAAAACAAATTTGTTATAAAAAAAATGTCTTTTTATTTAATTTATAATACATCATTAGCATTTATCCAAGAATTATGTTCTCGTGAGAACCCCAACCATTTAACATAAACTTTATCACCGCTCTTTTTCAATATTTTTTCAACTAGGTAGAGATCTGAATGTTTAACTTTCTGCAATTCCTTTTCATAGAATCCACCTTTAATGGGGTTGCCCTGGTAGTCCTCAAGTTGATATGTCGGTGGATTAGTCAGTTGAACCTTGGAGATTTTAAAGATTTCAGTTGTCCAGTTTGGTGTGTAGCCTTTTTCAAATAGATGTTTATATTTGCTTATGCGGACGCGGTCTCCTATTTTATATGCAGGTGAAGGGGAAATTTTGATGTTATTATAGGCTGTAGCAAGAAGTAGCTTTTCATTTGTCCTATTAACATCACAGGGACGCATTTTAATTGTTCGATGTTTTTTTGCATTGTATTGTGATAGCAGTTTTTTCATCATAGAAATCCATTTGTAGGATCCATTCATGCTAAATTCCTTCCACATCATGCTCTTTAAAGTTCGGTTGAATCTTTCCACTATTGATGCCTTAAGCGATGTATATGTTGAGTAGTGGTTGATTTTATATTTGCTCATTAGCTTTTGAAAGTGAGAGTTGTAGAATTCCTTACCATCATCCGTTTGCAAATTGTTAGGTGTGCGTCCATCCTTAAAAATTAATTGCATCGCTTCTGTGACTTCTAGACCAGTTTTTCTTTTAATTGGTACAGCCCAGGCATATTTAGAAAATGCATCAATTACAGTCAGTAAGTAGCGGAATCCTTTGTTCACATGTTTATATGCATCCATTTCCACCAAGTCAGCCTGCCACAAATCATCCAGACCTTTAATGATAGCTCTCCGCCTAGAAAAATTTCGACGAGCAGGTTTGTGAAGCTCATTTACTACTTGCCTCTTACTCAGAGATGCCATTTTCAGCCTTCTTATTAATTATGTGTGAGAATATATAATTTTCGATCTTCGCAATTTCGCGATAAATGAACATCGTTAGATTCTCTACTGCTTTGTCAATGCTTTCCCGTATTTCTTCATCGACATAGTTTTTGGTTGCAGCGTCAGCATTTTCTTTTGGATCACCTAGGTTTTTGATTCTTTTCAAGGTAAGATCATAGTCACCATCTGATGTTAAATTGAAACCGTTTCCTTTTGGTCCAGCAGGACCGGCTTTTCCAGGAATTCCAGGTGGACCGCGATCACCCACTGCTCTAAATTTTTGCCGTTTAAAAGATCGACCAAACTTGTCAACGCTCATTTCCGAAATGTTAATAGTTCTATGTGGGTGGGAATATTTATACTATAATGTCAGCTTCCCGCAACTCCTCAATGATTGACACTATTTTATTACTATGGCTATTATTTCCAGCTTGCTGCGATGCTATCAATATTCGGAGCCTATCAACTAGCTCATTGGGGTCATCCCAATATATGTAATCGATATTTTTCTTTGGAATTTGCATTATTCCCGTTCCAGTATGAGGAGTGTGAATCAACTTTTTTATTATGTTTCTATATTTGAAGCTATTTGTTCCTTTTATTTGCTGGTTTTCCTTAAAATCACGTCTGTGGGTGCATGTATCATTTACAATTTTTTGATAATTGGACAAGTCTTCTTTTGAGTAGCCTCGAGGCTTTTTCATAAAAATTAATTCAGCTAGACCTTCAGTTATCTTGTACCGCTTGCCATCTATAAGAAAGTATTCTTTATCAACTTTTAATCTCGAATTACCAATATTCCACATATCGTTCTTATAGTACGCTCCATACGTTTTATCAATTCTCGTGCTATCATTTTCCAGTAGTTGTTTATATTTGTTTAGTATCTGGTCTGCAGACTCTAATTTTGGTTCTTTTGTAGGTGTGACAAACTGATCATCATCATCATCATCATCCTCAGAATAACTCGGTGGCTCTAGCTTTAAGTATTTACGTGGTGGTGGTGGTGGTGTGTATGCTTCTTCATTGCCCTCTTGCTTAATTTCATCTTCTTCTTCTTCTTTTGGTTCAAGTTTCACTGATGCTGCTGTTGTTGTGAGCTTTTTCAGCGTGTTGGTTATAGGTTTAAATGTTTCCTCTAATTGAGCTTCAGATTCAATTTTACCAGTCTTGAGAGCTTTATATTTTCTTCGTATAGCCTCACGAGTCTTTATAATATCCTTCATCAATTTTTCATTCATGTTGCTACACAGGTGGTTACAGCTACAATGATATACAGCTATGCTAATAAGCATTTATATAGATCCTGACAGGTCAGTCAACCAGACAGACCAGCCAGCCAGCCAGCCGGCCAGACAGATCAGCCAGACAGACCAGCCAGACAGACCAGCCAGACAGACCAGCCAGACAGACCAGCCAGCCAGACAGACCAGCCAACCAGCCAGACAGACCAGCCAGACAGACCAGCCAACCAGCCAGACAGACCAGCCAGACAGACCAGCCAGGCAGAGCTGAAAGACCTGGTCAGCTGATTAGGTGGGCTCCTTCATAGGCTCATGAATGCATCAAAGCCTTTTCGATATCGACCTTTGCCCATGGGGCATCAATTACTAAGAATCCATATATGTCTTTCCAACAGTTTGCACACGCTTTTCTGAACTTTGCGAATTCCATATCACTATTCACATGATCATTGTATACATGCTTCAGGTTCAAATCATCTTGTTTGAATATGATCAGAAAGTTTGCATTATCTCGGATTAGATGCTTTGGTATATGAGTATAAGCTGTCAATGTCGTTATGTCTCCCCATACAAAAGTAGGCTCTAATATTATTTTGTTTATCGCAGGCTACATCATCAAAGATGAAAATTGAGTTTGGCTTTGCTTCCTCCGGTGGTATAACATCGTGGTTGTTAGAAAACGTATAATAGCCCAAACCTGATATGTGAGCTACAACTTCTCCTAAATACTCGTATTTCGGCTGACTTAGCGACTTTGAGTAAATGTATATATTCTCGAATCTCAGACCGTTAGGATGCTCCAGTAGACTTAGTATAACATTTGTCTTGCCACAATTCGACGGTCCAACAATAATACCTCTTATACTGTTTGGTAGCAGCACCCTTCTTTGATGTACTTGTAATTTCCACATCAGTATTTCTAACTGGTAGACACGCTTGTTGCTTGATAAACTTCATGTTGCACACTAACCCAATCCCTATAAATACCCGTACTTTTATAGATTTTAATCAGTCTTACAGTAAACCTATAAAATGATTGACCATAGTAAGAAACGCACCATTCATCGAAGAGCTGAGACTGTTAAACACTGTTATAAATAAGTTACCGCTTGAGCTTCATCTACCGGGATATCAATACTGTGGTCCAGGAACAAAGTTAGCTAAAAGACTAGCCCGCGGTGATCCTGGCAGGAGATCATAAGGACTTAAGCGACCGACATATAGCTGACCGTATTTTAGAAGAAAAAGCCTGGCAACGAGTAACATCTAAAGACGCTAGCTTTGCAGAACGTGCTAACGCGCTATTAGTAACAAACGCCATGAAAGTTAAATAAAAGTTGGAATGGGGGTCAAAGCAAAAATTACCTGCTCGAAGAAGAAGAAGAAGAAGAATACGTTACGTCCATCATTCCGTGAAGCTGTACGTAATGCTAGAAAAGTGTTAAAGCTGAAAAAGCCGAAAGACCTGTTGGAAGCTACTACAATTGCCCTAAGTGCGGCAAAGAATGTTATCAAGGGGAAGAAAAAATCTTACACTACGCCTAGAGTGATACCAGTACCTAAAGTAGGAGGAGTTTTACCGTTCCTCATTCCACTTTTTGCAGGTCTTTCCGCCGTTGGAGCGCTATCTGGAGGTGCAGCAGGTATAGCTAAAGCTGTAAACGCCGCAAGTGTCGCACGTCGGGAGCTGCAGGAAGCGAAACGTCATAATGAGACAATGGAAGCTATAGCGCTAGGAAAACCTGGACAAGGATTATTTCTAAAGCCATATAGGAAAGGACTGGGACTTTTTCTCAACACCCAACCAAAAAACTAATAAAGTCGCTACCCAAAAGAGCACTCAATGAAAATGATCTGCGTAAATATGCACAGCATATAGCCCACTTTAGAGGAGTATTTATGCGCGATCAATTACCTAAAAAACCATGGAGAAATGAGAGCGGAATTATAAATCTAGATGTTTCATCTGGACCTGGAACGCATTGGGTAGCGTATAAGAAAAATGGAGATATCATAAATTACTTTGATAGTTTTGGAAATCTGCAACCGCGGAAGTTGTAAATTATTTGGGTGATGCAGTCACATACAACTATACAGCACATCAAAATTTCGACTCAGTGATTTGCGGACACTTATGCTAAGAATTCTTACATAATGTATAAATAAAGGCCTTCAAGTGCAAACATAGACATTTCATAACAAGTAGCCATGTCGATAACACTCTCTCTTACTGGCAATGCATCGGTTCTCACCGCTGAATACTTTCCCCCATTGGAATTAGCTGGAGACTACGTTTGCGGATTAATTGACTTTCAAACATACAATTCTATACCGAATATTGATGACAGCAACAACTTAATGCATGTGGGAGATGCGTGTATCGAAATACCTGTTGGATCATACGAGATTGATGACATAGCAGCTTCAGTACAGCAAAGCTTAAATAAGAGCAGCAGCAAGGCAACAGTCTTAATAAGGGCAAACAATAATACCTTGAAGAGTGAAATAAAAGCTACTGAAGTTATACATTTTGATAAAGAGCGATCTATCGCACCGCTGTTGGGATTTGGGAAACGTGTACTGGAAGCAAATATATTACATACATCAGATCTACCCGTCAATATTATAAAAGTTAATACTATAAGGGTTGAATGTAACATCATATCAAGCTCATACATCAACAATAAACAGGTGCATATGCTGCATGAATTTGCCCCAACCGTGGGGCCGGGCTATAAAATAGTAGAGGTTCCAGCGAATGTAATCTATTTACCGGTGAACGTCAAACGTGTTAGTTCGCTCACACTAAAGCTAGTTGATCAGGACGGAGATTTAATAAATTTTCGAGGTGAAACGATAACTATCAGGCTACATTTAAAGCCACAGAATGATAGTCTACGGGAGCAACAGCAGCAATAAGCATATAAATAGGATGAACTTCATGGAAAACATTAGTCAACCGGCAACCTTGAAGCGAGCAAGACGTCAACTGAGAGCTGATAATATACAATTTCTAAAATAAATAGGACTAAATTTGAAGCAATGAATAACATCTTGGATATTACTGAAGGCACAAGCTATGATAATAGCATAACAAAAATTGACTACCACACTTACTCATCGTTCGCCTCTTCATTTAAAAATAGTGATGAAACCCGCATTCCAGTGCAAAACCAAGACCTGTATATCCTCCCAGCTGAAAGTTTCATATACATTGAGGGAACAGTAACTAAACCTGACGGAACAATATTCAGCACTGCAGGGCTAGCAAATAATGCTATAGCGTTTCTCTTTGAGGAAATTCGCTATGAAATCAATGGTGTAGAAATTGATAGAACTCGAAATCTTGGAATAGCAACAACACTAAAAAATTACATATCATTAAACCCAAATGAGAGTCGCATGTTATACAACGCTAGTTGGTCGCCGGATAAATCAATTACATCCCCCCATGGATTCTTCAATTTCTGCATCCCTCTAAAAACATTGCTGGGCTTTGCTGAAGATTACAATAAAATTATCGCCAACGCTAAACATGAACTCATATTAATACGAAGCAGGATGGATGAAGATGCGGTCATATCACCGACAGATGATGTAAACATCTCAATCTCGAAACTTCAGTGGCGCATTCCCCATGTTAATGTGGCCGATCATGAGAAAATTGCTTTATATAAAATCATTGAAAGCGGTCGTGAAATACAAATGCCATTTAGGAGCTGGGACATATACGAGTACCCCACGCTACCAGCAACGACTCATCACACGTGGTCTGTCAAAACGTCATCGCAGATGGAAAAGCCCCGATATGTCATACTAGCTCTCCAAACAAATCGTAAAAATGATAAAACAAAGGATGTCAGTAAGTTTGACCACTGCAAGCTGACAGATGTTAAAGTGCACTTGAATTCGGAATCATACCCATATGATGACCTGAACTTGAAATTTGATGCTCATAAATACGCTCTCCTATATGATATGTATATAAAATTCCAAACTTCATACTATGGACGCCAGTTGCAGCCACTACTCTCAAGGGAAGATTTATGCGTGATGCTCCGATCGTAGTCATTGATTGCTCTCGGCAAAACGAAACCATTAAAACAGGTCCTGTGGATATAAGGTTGGAATTCAAAACATCGGAAAACGTTCCCACTAACACAACAGCATACTGTTTATTGCTACATGATCGAATAGTGGAATATACACCTCTAACCAACGAAGTCAGGAAAATTGCTTGAAATGGATGCCATTATCATCGATCTTCAAGGATTCAAATTACAAAACAATCAATTTATTTTCAAAGAATTGGCCCTTTTAAATTGTGAAAATCAAATGCAGCACTACATATTCCAACCACCATTCCCACATAAACATCTAACTCGGTCTGAAAAGAAACAAGTTGAGTGGCTGAGACACAATCACCATGGATTCAGATGGGGTGATGGATACATTCCCTACCGCACACTATATTCAGTTGGAGATCTGCTGCATGATAAAATAATCTATGTTAAAGGAGCTGGAAAGAAACAATGGATTCAGGAATTATTTGGAGAGGAGCTAACCATATATGTAGAAGAAGAGGGATGCCCCAAACTATCAACAACAACAACAACAAATGGCTTCTTATCCTGCATAATACACGAAGGCCGATGTGCTCTGAAAAATGTTTTTGTAATAAGGGATTTTTTTAAATAAAACAGATTTTTTATAAAAAGTTATAATTATTCTTTTATTCATACTATTTACATATTGCACTTGTGTGAGTTTTATTCTACATCCATGTCTTCTTGCTGCTGCTGCTGCACTGAAAAATGCCCCCATGGTAGAGTGTCGATCCCGTTGTCCATAATGCAGCGTTTATCATCCTGTGGGTTTAAAGCGATCTTTGCTTGGTTTAAAGTGTACACTTTATGACTATATGAACGAATGCTTTTTTGCTCAGCTATCTTGCTTTTTGAATCCTGCAAACATCCAATATAATCGCTAATCTGCAAAGTTTTCGCTACAACGTTCTTCTTCGCCCCTTTTGCTTTTTTCACTTCATCAACACCATCTATTTTAAGGGAGTACATTTTAGACCTTAAGCCTACAAACAATGTCATTATTCGACCATTTAATTCATCTTTCATCAATCCAGGAACTTTTTTATTTGCTTGCGGCATATTAAACTGGTTGACCATAGGATAATCACTAGTATCAAATTTATCTATGTTTCTTTTCATAATATCGTATATGTCAGCATTTTTTATTTCATATACTAATGAATCCGTATCCATGTACATTATTTTGCATTTATCAGCATCCAACTCTTTTAGCATAAAGTCATAGTGGAATTCGTACAGTGCTATTTTAGAAATGTCGAGAATCGCCATACCAATGTATAATGGTTTATCGAATTTAACAACCAGCTTTTTTAATTCAACTGCTACTAAATTTTCATTGAAAATTGCGCGACTATGGAAATTCGGTGCTGCAATGAGGTTTCTAGCACCATACCGCCCCTCCCACTTTGTACATAGTTTTATGTTTGAATATTTTCGCACATTTTCCATAGTTTTTCCGAAAACAGCATTAATTATTTTCTTATATTGGTTCTTCTCGTAGGCATTTTTGGCTTGCTTTCTTTTATTTGTATTTAAATCCACATATGGTTTAAGCCATGGTGATTGATCGAACTGCAGAATGCGGTGAATTTTCTTGAGTATTAGTCCATGTGATAAACATTGTTTTAGGTTGCGATAATGTATAACATATTTTTCTTTGGTGTGTAAAGTGGTTAAAAGTTTGCCTTGTTTTGATCCTGGTGGTGCTGAATGAGTCGGGCAAAATGGGAAATCTTTATGCAAAGTATGCAGCTCCTGTGGGTTTTCAAGATCTACCTCCAACATATAGCCGACCGGTGAGTTATCAACACTCATAAAATCAACATTATCAATCCATTTGAAATTTCCTGTTGGAAGTGATTGCGACATGGCTCATCCATATAAATTATTCACATCATAGTACATCAGATATTTAGTTTCTTCATCCGGTTTAAAGTTTTTCATATATTTATTGTTGGCTTCACTATATCTGCAACAGCATTGGCTAATTCCACCTCGACAAGATTTTTCAATGAATAAAAGAATGTCAACATCCATAATCCTTTCTAGGCGCACTCCCGTGTAATACAGCATAGCTGCCCATGTATATCCAGGCAGTGTGAAGACGTGGGCAGGGTCAAGTTTGTAGGTCTCGAGTCCCATAGCTCTAAAATTTGTAAAAATATCCGCCAGCAGAAGAACATCTGTTTTTAAATACAAATCTGAATACTCCCCCAGGCTTTTTATGTTAAATTTGTCCCACACTTTTTGCGCATGTTCATAGTCTTTTTCAGTTATCGGCTCATCAATCATTTTATTATAAAAATGCTCCTTGCTAGGTAAACTATTACATTCCAACTTGTCCCAGCCATCGATGAAGTCATATGGGAAAACTCCTTTGCGCGTGAGAAGGTTGAAGCTTTCATCATCCAGGTGTTGCCATTGAGCTTTTGTAATTATTAATTTTTCCTTAGGCAGCAGTCCGGTTAGTTTATCCAAAGATTCATCCATAAATCTATAGGAGTCGATGAATCTCAGCTTGATGGAGCTATTTTCAATGTGTTTGGTAAATGAAATGTACCGCTCTTTGTTTAACGGTAAAAGATCCACTTTTCCTGGTATGGTTAGTGCTACATCCTTGATTATGAAATGCGCATCATATCCTGATAAATTGTGGAAAATGACTGGGATGTTGCGACAATCATTATAATTGATGTTGCAGCTGTTGTGTGCTGGTCCACGATATTTGCCTGTAAGGTGGCAATGATCCCTCACTCTGGTTTCACCAAGCGCAAAGAGTTTCTCGCATATATGGCAGCATGGTTGGTTTAATTGAATGCACTTTTCCTGCGCTGATAACGGTGCTAGTGGTTTTATATCCTTTAATTTCTCTTCAGCTATATTTGCGATCTCCTGCAGCTGCAATGTAAACCACTGAAGACACGTTTTTCCACGATTCGATCGGTAAAATGATAGAGATTCATCGTAATAGCAGTGAAAATATAATCCAATACTATGAACTTCATGTTCTTGAATTTTCCTTGTCTTATCACCATTACTACCACCATCGGTAACAGGTATCAATATTGACTCCAAATCTGCATATACTGTAAATGGTACCGGATTCTTGTAATTATAATTTTTAAAAGTGATAAATTTCTCCTTACGAAAAGCAACTTTACAGTCATTCACCTTTTCACACTCAGGCACGTGCGCTGCGAGCTTTTCTTCAGTATTAAAATAAAATAAACATCTATCACAGATATATTTTTTGTGCTCCTTTTTAGACGTCTGCCTGCTCACCAAACGCGATAAGTTTTTAATCCAGCAGAAATGATAAACAATAGCACTATCATCATCATCGTCCTCACTGCAGTCATAATTTGACTTTATCATTAGCAGATTGATATGTTTATCCAATTTATTCTTCGTTAAGTAAGCTGGAACAGTCGTGTATTCATTTGTCTTTTCCTTTTCCAGTATGAAAACATTAATCGATAATCCATTGTTTGCTTCAAATATTCTTATTTGATTCAGTGTAACTGGAAGAGTAATACCGCTCAAGTTTAGCACATTGTTGTAGTGCGGGTACTTTGATGTTCTATAAGCATGATCCCCGTGCTCTACTGGATACAAAGCTGAGACCACTGCGCACGCAAAGCATGCATTATCATTATTCCTCACATATACACATGCATGCTTTGCTGCGATGCTTTGCGGTAATTTTATATAGGATGATCCTCTTAATGGTTCGTATTTGTTTATATGCACCATTAAGTTCACTATGGTATGTAAAGCCCAACCGCTATCTTTCTCTTGGAACTCCTCAACTTGGGTCAATAGATCATCCTGCACGTTTTTCAAAAACCACTGTTCCAGATCATCGGTGCTCCCAATGGGTGTAGTTTTGGTGTGAAAGTATTTTATGTCGCTTATAATATCACCATCATTGACACCATGCTTAACATACTCGCAGCTTAAAGTCGTTGATGTCTTGACGAAATTATGCTTCTTTAAAATGTTCTTAACGCGCCGCTCAAACAAAGCATAACCATCCTTTAAAAATTTCTTCACTTCGATGTGCTTTATATTAATGATGACGCCTGTCCTGATTCGTGATGCAAACGCATTATGCAGCTCTTCCCAGCGTACACGAGCACTTCTTTTTTCACTTCTTCCTCCTTCCTGCACACCTGCTCCATGGTGGCTGCTGCCAGCTTTCAACAATACTTGTAAACCTCTTAGTTGCGCAATACAATTTTGATACTGTTGTTTGGTCCCAATCTGCTTTTCGGCCCTGCATGCTGCTTTTATTTTTTTAATGAATAAACCACACACTTTGGTAGTAATTACACTTTGCACAGCGTCTCTGTCCCTTAAGCAATCTGCTGCTTGCTTTTTTAGTCCACTCATAATGCTGCGTGTATCCATTTTAAAAGTTATAATAATTAATAACAAAAACAAAACTTTTCACTTAGCACTTGTTAAATTGGTTGGATGCTCACTTTTAAAATCACCAGTATTAGCAGGAGTCGTAATTAATAACACTTTACTAGTTAACTCGCGGATGCTCGTTGTAAACTGTGAAAATACTACTGCTTCTTTTATAATACCCGCAATTGCACAACATGAACAAGTTCGATCATGCAAATCTGCCTATGTAGCTTGTTTACATAGGTGCATGGAACTCATGGACAAGTACAAAATTTACCAACTTCCGGTATCCGGCTGTCTTAGATGGAATTGCATCACCATAGTCACAGACAGGCAAATCCCTACCCCTTCCCCCCAAAAGTTGTTTACACAGGTGCATGGAATTCAATTCAATTTACCAACTTCCGGTCTATAGCTTTCTCACGCAGGTGCAAAAACTGCTGACGTAGCGAATTCCTAGGCCCCAAAAGTTGTTTACACAGGTGCATCATGAAAACTTCCACCCCAAAGTTGTTTAGACAGGTGCATCTATGTGTTGCGGACTCATGGACAAGTTCAATCATGTTTCTAGATTTAGGGTATATAATGAGAACTGTGAAGGAGAACGCTAGCAGTTCAACCCCAACCACCTGGAGATCAACAGCATCAGCCCCAGAAACATGGATACAGCAACAGAACTCAAAAGCTTGGAATACTCACCATACTTAAGGATGTCCGACATGCAGTTTGGAACCCCATATAAAATAAAATCTGCAAGCAGGCTTGAAACAGTGTATGGTGTTCGGATTCATCTTGAGTTAGAGGAGTATCAGCTTTTGCTACCAGCCAGGTACAGTTCACTTTCTGATGCAGCCTTACAAGACATCAACAACGAAGGAAATTTCCACGTAATCAATTCTGGACCGCAGGGGAAGACATTTATTCTCAAGTTTGTACAAATTGATGCCATTCCAGTTAATTATAGTTTTTATACCGATAATTCAAGTGAAATCCCTAATTTTTACAATCCTAACAACAACAGCAAAAAGAAGTGAAGTGTCTTGAATAAACAAATAATTGTATGATTTATCAGAATAAAAATAATATGTGTTCTAATAGGTTTTTTATTTGTAGCTATTACAACAACAACAATTCTTTTTAATACCCTAACTTTATTAAATATTTCAGAAGTTTGCTCTGCCGTTTAATTTTTTTCTTTTCAGTACTAACTTGCTGATTACATTCACTGATGCACTTTGTTTATCTCAATAAACGTTCGCAGCATGAGAAGACTGAAATTTTCACATCTTTGCTTGATAAGGAATCCGGTGTTTTCTTATTTAACAGTTATTAAAATTTACTCATTGGGTACAATTAGCACTTAAGGTGATCAGTTTAAATAATAGAATTTATCCAATATGTTCAAGATTGAATAATTAAGGCATAAGTTAGCTGATAATGGGAATCTTCATTGTTTTTAGTATGTGACCGAGTATTTTTTGCGGTAGCTTTTTGCCACTTCTTAGTGTAATATTTGTGGTTTGTGAAAGGTATTTTACCTTAAATTTATTGTTTAAAAATATAATATATCCAGCATCACAAGTCTGATGAAAATGGGAGCCTTCGCTGCATTGTTGATGCTTATGGGAAATATCTTTTTCATCCTTTTGACCACTTAGCAACTTTCAAGTTGCGGTTGTTATAATATTGCGACTTGAGGTGAGTATTCTCATTAAAAATTCTTTGGAAGATAATAATAATAATAATAATAATATATCATGGCATATGGTTGCAATCCAGATCATAGCTTACAGATCGCACCGAGTTGTTGTCGAGAATAATATATAGCCATCTCAGCTAAAGCTTAATTTAATTCTTAGTGTTACTTGAAAGTCCAGTTCTTCACTGAATTATATGTATATTTTTGCTCCAGAATCAAAGCTCATTCCAAAGCACCAGAATTAATACTACAGAAAACATCTCGAAACCAAAGCTCTCAATCCCCCACACACAGCTTAGTTTAATTCCACTCACAGAGAAATTTATCCAAAGGTTACCCAAGAGCTTCTTTAATTCTTAGTTCAACTAGCTTCTCACAGCTGGCGCTCACATCTCGCACCAACTTTTTATCCAAAATCCCATGCCGGTTCTGGGCCACGCAAAGATACATCCAGAGCCTTCCGTCACATCCCCAAATCCCATGCCAGCTCTGGGCCATATCCCATGCCATTTCTGCGCCACCTTCAAATCCCATGCCTGCTCTGGGCCAAATTCCATGCCGGTTCTGCGCCACCCTAAAATCTCATGCCTGCTCTGGACCAAATTCCATGCCAGCTCTGGGCCATATCCCATGACATTTCTGCGACATATCCCATGCCTGCTCTGGGCCACCCCATCCAAGACCCAAACTTACATCCAGAGCTTTCAGTCACACCTCAAATCCCATGCCAGCTCTGGACCAAATCAACACCGAAATTCAACTAGCTTCCCACAGGTGGCACTCAACAACACAGCTTTCAGTCACACCCCAAATCCCACCCCGGTCCCACACCAAATCCCATACACGCTCTGGACCACCCATCTCCATCCACCAACTCCAAGCCACCCCATCCAAGATACCCAACCTCCATAAACAGCTTTCAAACCACCTTACCCAAGACCCAAACCCAAAACATCTCGTACACGTACATAAAGAGCTTTCACCCATCTCCACACACCAACTCTAAGCCACCTTCACACCTCATACCCATACATGAAGAGCTTTCAAGCCACCTTATCCAAGACACAAACCTAAAACACCTCGTGCACGTACATGTAGAGCTTTCAGACCCCCCCCCCAAATCCTAGGCGGGTACGAAGCCACCTAGGAGGTGGCCCAGAACCGGCCTAGCTCTACTACTGATATGGATGGATGTTCAATGACGGTCGGTACGATTTCGACTGGTTCCACGGCGAGGAATGCCCCCAAAAAGTCAGTGACATAACGGAACCGGATGAGGAATCAGGCGAAGAAATTGATGACGTCATAGGTGAATAAATATATCTTTACATCTTTAATTTGTACGTAAGACTTTAATTTTGACAAAAACTTATTCATGTTTCAGAAAATGATAGAGAAGATAATTCGGACGTCGATGAAGACGTTGACTCCGATAACAACTCAGCGGCTAATTCCGATACTGATTAATTTAAATAAAAACCTTATTTTGTATTATAATCTTTAAATATATCAAATTTATGTAAAAAATAGTTGTTTCATTTTCATCAGCCTAAAAGATATGGACTGCATTAAAATGTACGGCATCATTTTTTCCTAATTCATTTATCTTGTAACGGTCGGTCGGAAAATTTATTTTGACTGGGGAATTTAGTGTGGGAATCACCCTGTAGGCAAGGGGAAATTTACTGTAAATTACTTGGGATGAAAAGGAAAATTTAAACAGGATAGGCGAGAAAAAAAATGAATAATGAAAGGAGTTTTTTTTGAAGGGAGGAAAAGTTCTAGCTGGTTGGTGAGCACGAATTTTTCATGAACGAGTCCTTAAAAGTTACAAAATAATAATTTCGTGTTATAAAATTAATTAAACTGTTGATTAAAAGTATACGGACGCGGTTCTATATTCGTAAGAAGTAAATATCTAAAAAAAAAAGGAATAAAAACGGAACCGAAATAAATAATAAATCATCATCATCATAAAAAAAATAACGACGAGAGAAGATCAACAAGAAAAGAAGAAGACGACGACGTACGGCGGCTCTACACAACCAAGGGAGGAGAAAACAAAAAAAGGAATCCACCAAAAGACGACGGAAAGCCAGAGGTTAAGTTACATCGAACTTAAATAAAAATCCTTTTAAATTCCGGGCAGCAGTAAGTAAAAATTAAATACATCTAAAATATATGTAGAGTCGGGGTTTAATTAAAACAAAAAGGAAATAAAATAAAAAAACCCAGAAGGATTAAAAACATACACGGGAGGAAAGTTGCATGTACACATGTACAAATTTTTTGGCTGGTGAAACACAAAAAAATCGGTATATAAAAGAAAATTTATATTTATTTATTGTTCTTGGTTATCGAGAATATTCAGCGGAGAGGAAATATTTTATTAACAACTGCGGATTTTTGGCTATAATTCTGTCGCAGATCGCAAAGTACAAAAACATAAAAAATATAAAAGCGGCTGAGGACGTTTAAAATAAAAAAATAAAAAAATACTTGAATTTTGTGTGGCTTGGCTTTTTTTTTGGATAGAGGAAGAAAATAGAGAAGAACAAGGGGGGGAAAGTTTCGTGTGCTCTGAAAACCCCGTAGGCGGCGTTTTTCTCACACAATATATTACACATATACAAAAGGAGGACGAGAGTATAGTTAATTGACTGTCTGGTGTGGAGAAGTTTAACGAATTCTTGCAGTCCAGAAGCTTATATAAAGAAAAACAAAAAAACAACAAAAACACTTTCTTGTTGCTTTAATTTAGAAAAAAAAGAAAAAATTTAGTACTAGAAAATTTTAACATTAATAGTATTTGGTATTACCTTGAGAATAGTCTTTTTACTTATTTGTGATTTGTGTTGCTCCTTGTCTGTGATATTTACATTTTGGTTTTTTTTTGTTGGTTCAGGAAATTTTGTTTTCCTCTTCTGGTGATTGTACCATTCATTGTACAAAGTGAGGGGTATTGGCCAATACTGCGCATTTTACTGTTAACGTTCATAAAGTACGCAACTCGTATGTAATTTTTTTAATTGTATTTGTTCACATTTATTTGACATGGGCAACTAATCCGTGTTGTTGATATTGCATGTAATGTTTATGTTGAGTTTTCGTATTAAATGATTATAAGCATGAGAATGGCTCTGTGTTAGATTTTTTTCGGTGGAATGGTTGAGGGGGGGATCCTTTCTTTTCAGGGTTGACGCGGCTCGGGCGACGAGCGGAGAATGATGGCGGAATTCAAGTTACATAGTCACAGGTAAGTGGTGAACCAGCCTCGGTAAGCCCCGGCCACACACCCCACGACCCCGCCGGCGAGCTAGATAACTCCGTGTGGCCGGCGTAGGAGTTCCGGATTTGCTTTGTAATTCTTATGTATGGTGTTGGCTCCTTGGCCATTCTCTTCCGGGCTTATGGCTAGGGGGGTGACACCTCGCATAAGTGGCGCCCAATAAATGGTCGCGCCATTATGCTATTACATAAATGGCGCCCAACGTAGCTTTTAAAGCCCGTTGACGGTCCTACACGGACCCTGAAGTTTAAATTTTTTTTGTTTAATACCACTTGTGCCTTCACGGACAATGTTTGATTTTTTTTTTCGTCTATGGTTCACCACTTTTACCCAGCGCTCGCTGTGGGCTAAGGTAGTACCGCGAGGCCTTAGCCCTTGTCTATTTTTTCGAATTTTTTTCAGCATCCTTGTCTAAATTCTATGTGAATTTTTATTTGTCTTCGCTTTTAGGCCTACCCGTTCTATTCAGCGGTAACTTCTTCTTTTTGGAGTAGCTTCGAACCATGCTGACCTGCACGGCTTGCTAACAAGCGAGTGTTCGCTTGGCTATGCGTGTAGGTGTAGTAGTGGTTCATCCTTGTCCTGTTTCTAGGGTCGGCGACTCTGGTATCAGGCGTGATACCGCCTGCCACTGCATCGGTCTTGGAACAGGATCTTCGAATTATTTTTCCTGGTGGAAGGTGAAGTTGGTACAAGGGCTTAACCGTCTCTGGTAACAGGCGTGTTACCGCCTGCCACTGCGCCCCTTGTTCCTTCTGAAGGTCCATTCAGTTTATTAAATTCTATTTTTTTTTGTTTTGTCCTGAATCGTTTTTTTTCCGTCTGGTTCATCCCAACTGATTGATTTTCCGAAAGGTAGCTCAGTTGTGATTGAACAGCGGATTCCCCAAAATTTTTTTATTTTTGAAGAAGTTTCCCTTTCGTGACTATGCCCTTTGAATTTTTGTTTCCGTCCTTCGTTCCGGTTCTACCTGAAGCTGGGTCGGCGACCTGGATGACACTTGGTGATGACTATGCTTCATAGTTTTCACCAACTGCCATCGAGGACATCGACGAGCGGGAGCCCTGAGGGGATTGTTGTCTGCCTCAACCATTCCACGTATATTGAATTAAAGCATACACGAACAAATGCACTTTTATTATTTCATAGCCACACACTACTTACTTTTATAAGACGCTTACACGCGCGATCATTTTATAATACGTTATTTTAGAGAAAAATTAAATATGAGATCTACACATATAGAGTTTTTAATGCGGTTATTTGGTAAAGTTTAATAAGGAAATATAATTTTACAAATTTAAATGCAACGAATTTGTAGTATTAACGATTTTATCATCAGGATTTTAGTGGTCTAAACATAACCAAGTTCTTTTACAATATTTATCAGTCAAAATCAGCTGTGCGGAACTCTGCTTAAATTGTCAGTGGTCGTCGAGAAAATTTTTTATTGGTTTGTAAGGATATTGTTAAAGCCGGAAAATTTATTTCTATCTCAACTCGGAACTTGCGAAGCAAAAATTGGACACAAATAAAGTGGACAGTATCCAGCTATGGATGACGTATTTAACACTAAGCCCACTAGAGCTTGCCGCAGCAGCCGCCAACTTTTCTTCATCTTGATGTCAGTTTCCTCTGGATTCCTGATTTTCTCGTACTTCCCGCAATTTAAATATAATTAACGGATCCGTAATACGAAATTATTGAAGGTGTTTGCGTGACTGATATTCGGTAATGGGGCTCATACTGTTCTTGGTAGCTCTGGCTCATCTATTCGAGGCACCCTTCACGAATGTGGAGGAGAGCTTTAATATACAAGCAAAGCATGATATACTCTATCTACGGCACAATTTCACTCAGTATGATCATCATGAATTTCCTGGTGTAGTGCCACGAACTTTTATTGGGCCTTTTATTTGTATCAATATTAGCGTCACCCGCTGTTATCTTCTTCCAGAATCTGGGAATTCAAAATTTTGGAGTCAATATGTAGTTAGACTAGTGCTAGCCGGAATTGTAGGCGCAGCATGGAAAATTTAAGAAAAGTAATAGAAATCGGCCTTACTGTATCGATATGGTATGTTAGTAACGATATCACAATTCCACTTTATGTTCTACATGAGTCGTCCTTTATCAAATGTCATGGCGCTTCTAGTCGTACTTGATGCAGTTAGTTTTTGGCAACAAGAGAAGCATAATCTCTTTGTATTGTTTTCTGAAACTGCAATAATAATATTCAGATCGGAATTAGTGATTCTTCTAGGAATATTGGTACCTACCGATCTTTATATACCAGAAAAATCTCAGTGGATAATCTATTAAAGGTAGGAGTACCAGCAGGTATCACAATTTTAACAACTACGGTAATTGTTGATACAATTTTTTTTGAGGAAGATCATTATGGCCTGAATGACAAGTTTTATGGTATAATACGATTTTGAATAAGAACTCAAAATGGGGTGTTTCACCGTTACTATGGTATTTTTACTCCGCAATCTCACGAGCAATGGGGGCATCAAAATTTTTTTATCCCTCTAGGTTTTGTTTTTTAACCGAGATGCTGACCAATTGGAGTAGCTGCAATCACTTCGTATTCCTATACTCATTTTACCGCATAAAGACATACGTCGTTGATTTTCCTCAAGGTTTCCTTTTCAAGTCTTTGTTTTTGGCCAGGCTGTGGGTGTACCTCGGCGAACTAGTTGCCTGTCGTCCTACTGGGGTATGTAACATGCAATGTGGGATTGCGTGAGATTAACTCCATGGTACGAGGGGAAACCGGTTCTGGCGAGAATGTCGGTAAGTTTACGGGAACCGGAGGGGGACAATATGGAATTGCCTTCAGCCGGATCCTGGTACTTCCAGATATTCGTCCGAGCGAATCGACAGACGGCCCCATTTTTTTTCAAAGGTTGGCGTAAGCACTCCTCTAACCTCGTTTCGAGTTAATCCACTTACCTGTGATGCCCGGCTAACTCACTAGGGCATGAGACTCCTATTCTCAGGTCGTGAGTCGAGACCCACATTGGCGCCAACAAATTAGGTCTTATGGCATAAAAACCGTCCGTTTTTTTCGGCTCCTCACTGCCTCGCGAGTCGGCCTTGTGGACCCGAGGGTATGTAACGGTCGGTCGGAAAATTTATTTTGACTGGGGAATTTAGTGTGGGAATCACCCTGTAGGCAAGGGGAAATTTACTGTAAATTACTTGGGATGAAAAGGAAAATTTAAACAGGATAGGCGAGAAAAAAAATGAATAATGAAAGGAGTTTTTTTTGAAGGGAGGAAAAGTTCTAGCTGGTTGGTGAGCACGAATTTTTCATGAACGAGTCCTTAAAAGTTACAAAATAATAATTTCGTGTTATAAAATTAATTAAACTGTTGATTAAAAGTATACGGACGCGGTTCTATATTCGTAAGAAGTAAATATCTAAAAAAAAAAGGAATAAAAACGGAACCGAAATAAATAATAAATCATCATCATCATAAAAAAAATAACGACGAGAGAAGATCAACAAGAAAAGAAGAAGACGACGACGTACGGCGGCTCTACACAACCAAGGGAGGAGAAAACAAAAAAAGGAATCCACCAAAAGACGACGGAAAGCCAGAGGTTAAGTTACATCGAACTTAAATAAAAATCCTTTTAAATTCCGGGCAGCAGTAAGTAAAAATTAAATACATCTAAAATATATGTAGAGTCGGGGTTTAATTAAAACAAAAAGGAAATAAAATAAAAAAACCCAGAAGGATTAAAAACATACACGGGAGGAAAGTTGCATGTACACATGTACAAATTTTTTGGCTGGTGAAACACAAAAAAATCGGTATATAAAAGAAAATTTATATTTATTTATTGTTCTTGGTTATCGAGAATATTCAGCGGAGAGGAAATATTTTATTAACAACTGCGGATTTTTGGCTATAATTCTGTCGCAGATCGCAAAGTACAAAAACATAAAAAATATAAAAGCGGCTGAGGACGTTTAAAATAAAAAAATAAAAAAATACTTGAATTTTGTGTGGCTTGGCTTTTTTTTTGGATAGAGGAAGAAAATAGAGAAGAACAAGGGGGGGAAAGTTTCGTGTGCTCTGAAAACCCCGTAGGCGGCGTTTTTCTCACACAATATATTACACATATACAAAAGGAGGACGAGAGTATAGTTAATTGACTGTCTGGTGTGGAGAAGTTTAACGAATTCTTGCAGTCCAGAAGCTTATATAAAGAAAAACAAAAAAACAACAAAAACACTTTCTTGTTGCTTTAATTTAGAAAAAAAAGAAAAAATTTAGTACTAGAAAATTTTAACATTAATAGTATTTGGTATTACCTTGAGAATAGTCTTTTTACTTATTTGTGATTTGTGTTGCTCCTTGTCTGTGATATTTACATTTTGGTTTTTTTTTGTTGGTTCAGGAAATTTTGTTTTCCTCTTCTGGTGATTGTACCATTCATTGTACAAAGTGAGGGGTATTGGCCAATACTGCGCATTTTACTGTTAACGTTCATAAAGTACGCAACTCGTATGTAATTTTTTTAATTGTATTTGTTCACATTTATTTGACATGGGCAACTAATCCGTGTTGTTGATATTGCATGTAATGTTTATGTTGAGTTTTCGTATTAAATGATTATAAGCATGAGAATGGCTCTGTGTTAGATTTTTTTCGGTGGAATGGTTGAGGGGGGGATCCTTTCTTTTCAGGGTTGACGCGGCTCGGGCGACGAGCGGAGAATGATGGCGGAATTCAAGTTACATAGTCACAGGTAAGTGGTGAACCAGCCTCGGTAAGCCCCGGCCACACACCCCACGACCCCGCCGGCGAGCTAGATAACTCCGTGTGGCCGGCGTAGGAGTTCCGGATTTGCTTTGTAATTCTTATGTATGGTGTTGGCTCCTTGGCCATTCTCTTCCGGGCTTATGGCTAGGGGGGTGACACCTCGCATAAGTGGCGCCCAATAAATGGTCGCGCCATTATGCTATTACATAAATGGCGCCCAACGTAGCTTTTAAAGCCCGTTGACGGTCCTACACGGACCCTGAAGTTTAAATTTTTTTTGTTTAATACCACTTGTGCCTTCACGGACAATGTTTGATTTTTTTTTTCGTCTATGGTTCACCACTTTTACCCAGCGCTCGCTGTGGGCTAAGGTAGTACCGCGAGGCCTTAGCCCTTGTCTATTTTTTCGAATTTTTTTCAGCTTCCTTGTCTAAATTCTATGTGAATTTTTATTTGTCTTCGCTTTTAGGCCTACCCGTTCTATTCAGCGGTAACTTCTTCTTTTTGGAGTAGCTTCGAACCATGCTGACCTGCACGGCTTGCTAACAAGCGAGTGTTCGCTTGGCTATGCGTGTAGGTGTAGTAGTGGTTCATCCTTGTCCTGTTTCTAGGGTCGGCGACTCTGGTATCAGGCGTGATACCGCCTGCCACTGCATCGGTCTTGGAACAGGATCTTCGAATTATTTTTCCTGGTGGAAGGTGAAGTTGGTACAAGGGCTTAACCGTCTCTGGTAACAGGCGTGTTACCGCCTGCCACTGCGCCCCTTGTTCCTTCTGAAGGTCCATTCAGTTTATTAAATTCTATTTTTTTTTGTTTTGTCCTGAATCGTTTTTTTTCCGTCTGGTTCATCCCAACTGATTGATTTTCCGAAAGGTAGCTCAGTTGTGATTGAACAGCGGATTCCCCAAAATTTTTTTATTTTTGAAGAAGTTTCCCTTTCGTGACTATGCCCTTTGAATTTTTGTTTCCGTCCTTCGTTCCGGTTCTACCTGAAGCTGGGTCGGCGACCTGGATGACACTTGGTGATGACTATGCTTCATAGTTTTCACCAACTGCCATCGAGGACATCGACGAGCGGGAGCCCTGAGGGGATTGTTGTCTGCCTCAACCATTCCACGTATATTGAATTAAAGCATACACGAACAAATGCACTTTTATTATTTCATAGCCACACACTACTTACTTTTATAAGACGCTTACACGCGCGATCATTTTATAATACGTTATTTTAGAGAAAAATTAAATATGAGATCTACACATATAGAGTTTTTAATGCGGTTATTTGGTAAAGTTTAATAAGGAAATATAATTTTACAAATTTAAATGCAACGAATTTGTAGTATTAACGATTTTATCATCAGGATTTTAGTGGTCTAAACATAACCAAGTTCTTTTACAATATTTATCAGTCAAAATCAGCTGTGCGGAACTCTGCTTAAATTGTCAGTGGTCGTCGAGAAAATTTTTTATTGGTTTGTAAGGATATTGTTAAAGCCGGAAAATTTATTTCTATCTCAACTCGGAACTTGCGAAGCAAAAATTGGACACAAATAAAGTGGACAGTATCCAGCTATGGATGACGTATTTAACACTAAGCCCACTAGAGCTTGCCGCAGCAGCCGCCAACTTTTCTTCATCTTGATGTCAGTTTCCTCTGGATTCCTGATTTTCTCGTACTTCCCGCAATTTAAATATAATTAACGGATCCGTAATACGAAATTATTGAAGGTGTTTGCGTGACTGATATTCGGTAATGGGGCTCATACTGTTCTTGGTAGCTCTGGCTCATCTATTCGAGGCACCCTTCACGAATGTGGAGGAGAGCTTTAATATACAAGCAAAGCATGATATACTCTATCTACGGCACAATTTCACTCAGTATGATCATCATGAATTTCCTGGTGTAGTGCCACGAACTTTTATTGGGCCTTTTATTTGTATCAATATTAGCGTCACCCGCTGTTATCTTCTTCCAGAATCTGGGAATTCAAAATTTTGGAGTCAATATGTAGTTAGACTAGTGCTAGCCGGAATTGTAGGCGCAGCATGGAAAATTTAAGAAAAGTAATAGAAATCGGCCTTACTGTATCGATATGGTATGTTAGTAACGATATCACAATTCCACTTTATGTTCTACATGAGTCGTCCTTTATCAAATGTCATGGCGCTTCTAGTCGTACTTGATGCAGTTAGTTTTTGGCAACAAGAGAAGCATAATCTCTTTGTATTGTTTTCTGAAACTGCAATAATAATATTCAGATCGGAATTAGTGATTCTTCTAGGAATATTGGTACCTACCGATCTTTATATACCAGAAAAATCTCAGTGGATAATCTATTAAAGGTAGGAGTACCAGCAGGTATCACAATTTTAACAACTACGGTAATTGTTGATACAATTTTTTTTGAGGAAGATCATTATGGCCTGAATGACAAGTTTTATGGTATAATACGATTTTGAATAAGAACTCAAAATGGGGTGTTTCACCGTTACTATGGTATTTTTACTCCGCAATCTCACGAGCAATGGGGGCATCAAAATTTTTTTATCCCTCTAGGTTTTGTTTTTTAACCGAGATGCTGACCAATTGGAGTAGCTGCAATCACTTCGTATTCCTATACTCATTTTACCGCATAAAGACATACGTCGTTGATTTTCCTCAAGGTTTCCTTTTCAAGTCTTTGTTTTTGGCCAGGCTGTGGGTGTACCTCGGCGAACTAGTTGCCTGTCGTCCTACTGGGGTATGTAACATGCAATGTGGGATTGCGTGAGATTAACTCCATGGTACGAGGGGAAACCGGTTCTGGCGAGAATGTCGGTAAGTTTACGGGAACCGGAGGGGGACAATATGGAATTGCCTTCAGCCGGATCCTGGTACTTCCAGATATTCGTCCGAGCGAATCGACAGACGGCCCCATTTTTTTTCAAAGGTTGGCGTAAGCACTCCTCTAACCTCGTTTCGAGTTAATCCACTTACCTGTGATGCCCGGCTAACTCACTAGGGCATGAGACTCCTATTCTCAGGTCGTGAGTCGAGACCCACATTGGCGCCAACAAATTAGGTCTTATGGCATAAAAACCGTCCGTTTTTTTCGGCTCCTCACTGCCTCGCGAGTCGGCCTTGTGGACCCGAGGGTATGTAACGGTCGGTCGGAAAATTTATTTTGACTGGGGAATTTAGTGTGGGAATCACCCTGTAGGCAAGGGGAAATTTACTGTAAATTACTTGGGATGAAAAGGAAAATTTAAACAGGATAGGCGAGAAAAAAAATGAATAATGAAAGGAGTTTTTTTTGAAGGGAGGAAAAGTTCTAGCTGGTTGGTGAGCACGAATTTTTCATGAACGAGTCCTTAAAAGTTACAAAATAATAATTTCGTGTTATAAAATTAATTAAACTGTTGATTAAAAGTATACGGACGCGGTTCTATATTCGTAAGAAGTAAATATCTAAAAAAAAAAGGAATAAAAACGGAACCGAAATAAATAATAAATCATCATCATCATAAAAAAAATAACGACGAGAGAAGATCAACAAGAAAAGAAGAAGACGACGACGTACGGCGGCTCTACACAACCAAGGGAGGAGAAAACAAAAAAAGGAATCCACCAAAAGACGACGGAAAGCCAGAGGTTAAGTTACATCGAACTTAAATAAAAATCCTTTTAAATTCCGGGCAGCAGTAAGTAAAAATTAAATACATCTAAAATATATGTAGAGTCGGGGTTTAATTAAAACAAAAAGGAAATAAAATAAAAAAACCCAGAAGGATTAAAAACATACACGGGAGGAAAGTTGCATGTACACATGTACAAATTTTTTGGCTGGTGAAACACAAAAAAATCGGTATATAAAAGAAAATTTATATTTATTTATTGTTCTTGGTTATCGAGAATATTCAGCGGAGAGGAAATATTTTATTAACAACTGCGGATTTTTGGCTATAATTCTGTCGCAGATCGCAAAGTACAAAAACATAAAAAATATAAAAGCGGCTGAGGACGTTTAAAATAAAAAAATAAAAAAATACTTGAATTTTGTGTGGCTTGGCTTTTTTTTTGGATAGAGGAAGAAAATAGAGAAGAACAAGGGGGGGAAAGTTTCGTGTGCTCTGAAAACCCCGTAGGCGGCGTTTTTCTCACACAATATATTACACATATACAAAAGGAGGACGAGAGTATAGTTAATTGACTGTCTGGTGTGGAGAAGTTTAACGAATTCTTGCAGTCCAGAAGCTTATATAAAGAAAAACAAAAAAACAACAAAAACACTTTCTTGTTGCTTTAATTTAGAAAAAAAAGAAAAAATTTAGTACTAGAAAATTTTAACATTAATAGTATTTGGTATTACCTTGAGAATAGTCTTTTTACTTATTTGTGATTTGTGTTGCTCCTTGTCTGTGATATTTACATTTTGGTTTTTTTTTGTTGGTTCAGGAAATTTTGTTTTCCTCTTCTGGTGATTGTACCATTCATTGTACAAAGTGAGGGGTATTGGCCAATACTGCGCATTTTACTGTTAACGTTCATAAAGTACGCAACTCGTATGTAATTTTTTTAATTGTATTTGTTCACATTTATTTGACATGGGCAACTAATCCGTGTTGTTGATATTGCATGTAATGTTTATGTTGAGTTTTCGTATTAAATGATTATAAGCATGAGAATGGCTCTGTGTTAGATTTTTTTCGGTGGAATGGTTGAGGGGGGGATCCTTTCTTTTCAGGGTTGACGCGGCTCGGGCGACGAGCGGAGAATGATGGCGGAATTCAAGTTACATAGTCACAGGTAAGTGGTGAACCAGCCTCGGTAAGCCCCGGCCACACACCCCACGACCCCGCCGGCGAGCTAGATAACTCCGTGTGGCCGGCGTAGGAGTTCCGGATTTGCTTTGTAATTCTTATGTATGGTGTTGGCTCCTTGGCCATTCTCTTCCGGGCTTATGGCTAGGGGGGTGACACCTCGCATAAGTGGCGCCCAATAAATGGTCGCGCCATTATGCTATTACAATCTTAATACTATTTAAAACAAGGGGAGAATGAAGAAAATTGCTATATTTTATTAATCTGTGAATATTTAAACTTTTGCAATAGTTTCAAAAATTACAGTTTTTGTATTTCTCTATAATTTTTTTTGAACAGTTTCTTTTCAACGGCAATACTATATAACAGTTGTATTTTACAATATCATGTTAAAAAAAAGTTGCCGTACAGAGTTAAATGATTTTACAGCTTTATAAATCAAGTATACCATGAAATTAAGATAATTATTAATGTACATTCAAATGAACAATAATTATTTGATGGCATTTTTTTAATAGTACTTTTGAGGTAATGTTTTGGAACCAAAGCCGTACTTTTTCAAATCACCCCCCGGAGCACGGAAAGAAAGGGGGTTGCAACCCTTGATTTTTCCCTTTGTCGCACGATTTTTGTACGGGGTTGCGGAATAATAGATTAAAAGCTGTATTGAAACAGCATGAAACTGATGCCGTACAGAGTAAAGTGACCAAATGTATCCTGGAAAATGCCAGAAAATCAAAAAAATTTCCCTACTTTGTGGCGCACCATTGTTTTACGGCACTGCGTGTTTTCTTATTATTTTTCATAAATCTAACGATGGTAAAAATGCCGTACAAAAATATGTGAACAAAATCTACTCACTCCTACCTGCACTTTTGAATTTTCACCAGCACTCAGTTGGACACCTTACAAATGACGTCATAGTGCTGAATCTTATTATTGCATGGTCTTATATCGTACCATATACGTCATCTGGTGGTTCATATGACCCATCCATTTTTGAACATGGGCCTGTAGTCTATAAGCTTTCTAATGAAGTCATTAGTTTTTAATTTTTCTCTTTTTTCTCATAGAAAACTTGACCGGAAGTTAGAATTTCTACATTTTTCGCTGCTGTTTATAAAATTGAAGATATATATTAATCGGGACCTACAAAAAAAATATCCTTGTACATTTATCATCACTAAGGGTATTCATTTCACTTTTAAAGTTTTTGTAGTTTTGTAGTTTCGTAGCTTCGTAGTTCAATTGACATGAACGACTACATTGAATATTTTTCGTAGGTCATTTTTTTCATATTTCGTAATATTGAAGGTGTGATTTTTACCTTCAAAATAGGTTGGTTTTTGAGAAAATCCCTAGAAAAAGTGAAAAACAAAAATTATTGGAAGCTTTAATCGATAAAGCTGTTCTCAATGTTTCCCTAGGCATCTTTTAAATTCATAGAAAATAAATTCAATTAAATAATTCAAAACAGCTTACAAATGTCAACATCAACTACGACAATTTAAAATTACGAAGGCGTTTTAGAAACTCAGTAGCTTCTTATTTCACACAAAATGTCGTAGTTAAAAAATATATGGAAATGAACTACAAAAACCACGAACAACTACGAAGTACGACAAGTACGACAAATACGAAGAATTTACGAAGTGAAATGAATACTCTTATTATACTTTTACTTTTGATGTAAAAATAATTAAAATGATATGCATTGTCTCTGTTTCATAAAACTTTCGTTTTAAATTAATCATTTTCTCTTACAGCATTCATTCAACGCCATTTTTATTACCACAAATAGCCGGGACACACAATTTACAGCCTTTTACTTCTCTCGGTTGTGATTGGGTGTAAGTCTTTCTTACTTCTTCTTCTTTAACGGCTCTACAACCGGGATCCTCTTCTGGCCTCTCGCAACTGTTCTCTCCATAGGTCCCGATTCTGAGCCGATGTCATCCAGTTTGGCATCCCTAAGCTCTGAGCGTCCTGGTCCACGCCATCCTTCCAGCGAAGGTTGGGCCTTCCTCCGCACCCCATAGGTCATACCGCAGAGAACTTTCCGAGCAGGCTCATCTTCACTCATACGAGCTAGATGCCCTGCCCACCGGAGCCTAACGAGCTTTATTTTCTTCACAACATCTATGTCGCGATAGCGGTCGTAGATCTCGTCATTGTCGAGTCAACGGAATCGTCCTTCCTCACATACGGGACCAACAATCCTCCGAAGTAATTTCCTCTCGAACACGCCCAAGATGTTTTAGTGCTTTTTGCTAAGCACCCACGTTTCGGATGCATATGTGAGAACGGGTAAGACCATCGTCTTATATAGTAAAAGTTTAGACGTTATGGTTAGATATTTGGATTTGAAGAGCCTTGACAGACTATAGTAGGCTTTGTTGGCTTTTAGCAGTCGTGCGCGTATTTCTGGTTCCATGCTATTGTCGGCTGCTACTATTGACGTCAAACTCGTGTTCCGCTACCTTGATTGTGGGAGCAATGTTAGGTGTTCTTGTAGACGAGGCCACCATGTTGCTTTCGTTAATGTGCAGTCCCAGATTTCCTGCCGCTTGCTCAATCTGAGTGAAAGCTTCTTGTACAGCTGTTGTTGTTCTTCCAATGATGTCAATGTCGCCTGAGTAAGCCAGTAATTGGGTGGACTTGTGGAGGATTGTACCCGCTGTCACGCCCGAATCTCGGATCACTTTCCCCAACGCCAGGTTGAAAAGGATGCAGGCCAGACCGTCCCCTTGACGGAGTCCATTATAGATGTTCATTGATCTCTGGACAGTGCTCCGGATACCATTATTTGGCTTGACACATTGGTCATGGTCAACCAACATAGTCTTGTCAGTTTGTTGGGGATGCCGAATTCTCACATGGCTTTGTAGAGTTCTACTCTGGCTATGCTATCATAGGCGGCTTTAAAGTCTATGAAGAGGTGTTGAATTGAGTTTTGAAACACTAGACATTTTTCCATAGCCTGCCTCAAGGTGAAAATCTGATCAGTCGTTGATTTGCCTGGGCTGAATCAACCTTGGTATTGGCCCAGGACGTTTCTGGCGTATGGGTCATCCTGTTTTGTAGGATATCGGAGAATATATTATACACGGTACTCAACAACGTTCAGTGGCGGTTCCTATTTGGAAGCAAAGGAAGCACTGCTTCCCTTGACCAAATAGGCAACTTCATAAAAATAAATTTAAATTTTAAAATATATCAAGATTAATCACAAGAAAAATATTAATATATTTTCACTAAAGCTGGAGATATTTCAGCTTCCCATCTCTGTGTTAGGCCTCGAATATGTATGAGCAGTGAGCGGCAGAGTGACAATACTAGAATGCCTCTCTCCGCTAATTCGACACGTTAAATTTTTCTGGTGCCGCTCTTATCGTGGCTGCCGCATTACCCAACATGGGGAAGCTGTAATATCTCCAGCTTCTTTACCACAGAAAATCAGCGTGAAAACTCCAACACATTCAATCTAATTGAACTCACACTCACGCAAAGGTTTGCGTTAATACAGTACCCTCAGAAGCTGAGCTAAACGCAGCTTCTTCGAGAATTGAGAAGAGTAAGATAGAGAAATTTTCTGTATCCACCAAAACCTCTTTGTTAGCTTGGTTTCGGTAATCTGCTCTGGCTTCGAGCAATATTAAATTTGCTCTTAAGATTTTGCTTCGTAATTTTGTTTTTGACTCTTCTTAAAATATGAATTTTCGTTTGTAGATTGAGTCAAGAAAAAAGAAGTCGAGGATAGCTGAAGTTTCTCTTTATCTATTGTTTATTCAAGTGGGGTGGCAGGCGGTGTTTATCGAATATAAGCTGATAACTTTGTAGCTTCTATTATATTTTTTATGTAAGCGAAGTATGAGGGGTTTTATTGTTACTATTTTTTAGAGTTTGGGCCAAAATTAAATAAGATGAAAGTAGTAGTTGCAGTTTTTCAACGGCTTTCTCTTTGGAGGCTGTAATTATCAACAGAATCTCTGAAAAAAAGGCGCAAAAGGCCCACTAGCAGCGAAAATATTTCGAAAAAATTAACGAAAAACTGGGGCCGGTTCACGTAACTCGACAACGAAAATTTTTTTTCGTTTCGCGTTCACGTAGCTCGAAAAAATTGCAAATTTTCGTTTGTTGACTCGAAAGCTTTTATGTTATCGAACACTTGTATTATTAAGATTAATTTTCCAATTTAAAAGTAGACTTTTATAAGTTATTACATATGTAAATTATTTTTAAATATTTAATTAAGTTGATGCCAATAAATTGTATAATTTTACAGCGGTTTTTGTAAAGAAAATCGTGTTTCAGTAATGTGGTTTCCTTAAATTTTCTTTCGAGTTACGTGAACGCTCAATTTTTTCGAGACAATTTTTTTCGTTTTCAAATTCGTTTCGAACGATTGTCGTCGTTCGAGTTACGTGAACCGGCCCCTGCTTTTTCACTTTTTTGAAGTTTAAAAAATTTTTCTTGTTCACCATCATAAAAGAAACTACATATTAAAAAAAGGAAAAACCTCATACGATCGATGCGATGCACAAAAATTAAAGGGCAATTAATTTTCAAATTTAAAGTCAATTTTTAGGACTTAAATAAGATATTTTGAGCTGAAATTTTAACCAGTTATTGTCCATATATTTTCTTGTCTGACTCCACTATATCGATGGGTCTTACGAAAAAGATATTGTTTCAAAATGTTGCTGAAAAAGATATTGTTTCAATTTATTGCTGAAAAAGATATTGTTTCGGTTTCTCGCTGAAAAAGATATTGTTTCGGTTTCTCGGTGAAGAACATATTGTTTCGTTTTCTTGCTGATATGTTTTGCAGCCAGAAAATGAAACAATATGTTCTTCACCGAGAAACCGAAACAATATCTTTTTCAGCGAGAAACCGAAACAATATCTTTTTCAGCAATAAATTGAAACAATATCTTTTTCAGCAACATTTTGAAACAATATCTTTTTCGTAAGACCCATCGATATGTACATTATGTTATTTTTCAGTTTTTTTAGTTGAAGCCTTCGATACTTTACTTATATCGTTCTCTTGCGCATTGCTTCCCTTATCCTGAACCCTACGAACCGCCACTGACAACGTTATACCGCGATAATTAGTGCACGCTGTGATATCTACTTTTTTATGTACCGGGCAGAGGATGCCTTTTCTCCAGTCTTCTGTCATGCTCCTGCTCCCATACTTGCGCAATTAATTCATGAATCACTGGGCATAATGTAGGCCCTCCATATTTAAACAGCTCCGCTGGGATGCCGTCTGCACCCGAGGCCTTGTTGTTTTTGAGCCGGTTGATGGCTCTGCTAACTTCTTCTATGCTTGGTGACGGCAGCATAGTATTATCATCAGATATTGGTGGAGCCTCCGAACCCGCAGTTAGCTCACAATTTAGCAATTCATGAAAGGATCGGTGATCAGATTCCCTTCTTTGTCCTTGAAGTATGTGCAACGTGGTGGGAATTGCGTCATACTGCGGACTCTTTGGTAGAACTCCCGCGCCTGGTGCAGCCGCCGTTCTCTGTACTGTTCTAGCTCACAGATGAGATTTTTTCCCAGGCTTCCTCTTTTCGTCTGTGAATTCTCTTTTCTTCTTTTCTGAGCTCGTTATAGTTCTCTTCGCGTGCCCGTGTTCTCTGAGACTGCTGCATGGCTCGGTACGCAGCATTCTTACGTTCAGTTGCCAGCTTGCATTCATTATCAAACCAGTCGTTCCGATCTCTACGACTTCTGCCTAAAATGGAATCAGCAGTACTAATGACAGTAGTTTTAAGGCGGGTCCAGTTCTCGTCGACGCCCGGCATCTCATTCCCAGGACATAGGGCGAGTTCTAATGCATGACCGTAGCTGTTTCTGGCCATTTCATTGCGTAGTGCAGCTGTGTTGATTCCGCGGATTCAAAGCTTTTCAAGGTGGTAATGCTCTCTTGGAGCACCATACCAACAAGATAGTGATCCGAGTCGAAGTGCGCACCTCGGTACGTTGGTACCGTCATCAGACCCGAAAAGAGGCGGGGGTCTATCGACAAATGGTCTATTTGGTTGCGAGTGGCTCCATCAGGAGATCCCAGGTGGATTTAGGGATATCTTTACGCGCAAATCTAGTACTTGCACCGACCAAGTTCTTACTTGCTGCCATCGCTACTTGCTGTCCGCTGTCATTAGTGTTTTCATGCAAGCTGTGGTTGCCGACATATTGCCTGTATATGGGCTCCCGGCCTACCTTGGCGTTCAGATCTCCCAGTATGATTTTCACATCATACCTGGGGCAGGCATTAAGTTCCCGTTAAACTCTTTCGAAGAATTCTTCTTTATCATCATCCGGGAACTCTTCTGTAGGTGCGTGAACGTTTATGAGGCTGGTGTTCTTAAATTTACCTCGCACACGAAGGGTGCATAGCCTTCCGTTTACTTCTTCTTCACGCTCCTTTAATCCCTCATGGGACATAGGGCGGAAACAGTTGCCCTCCAGCGGACTCTGTTTTGCGCGACAGCTCTCAGCTCCGACCAGGATCTCCCAGTTGTTGCGGCTTCTGCTAGTAGGGTTCTCCTACACGTTGTTCTAGGTCTTCCTACTCGACGAGATACTGTTATTAGCTTTATTCTTTAGTAAATATAATGGTAGTTTAACCAGCCTTTTCAGAAAAACCCGTTGAGTTACTTCTTGTTCAACATATAACTAAATGTGGAGTAGGCCTACTGGGGAACACCACATATGTATAAAAAAACGCACTTTATACTCTACCCCTCGGGTGGTGAGGAAAGGAGTATTCATTATAAACAAAAATACTAATATTCAAGGGGCATTCAAACTTCATCGCAGGTTTTATACCTACTATATGTACAAAAAAAGACAAATTTAAACTTATATAATATAAGTTATAAACCTACTGAACAATTTTTATAATTATTTAAATCAAAAAAATTATCTTGAAAAACTAAATTTTCTCTTCTTTCAAACACCGTGAAAAACCTCATCGGGTGAGATTTAGAGTACTCAGCTTGCAATAAGGCGTCCATTAACCGATCATGCAAGCCTCAATAAATTCTCCTCAACTCATGGAACTCAGTTAAAATTAAATAAAATCTGTAATCTCATATTTTCAATTTTACAATGACCCCAACAAAAAAAATCAATATCTCAGAGAATATTCCTAAGATAAAACAAAAAAGTACATTTCTTTCAACCAAAATTTAATTTTGCTCATGGGCAGACGACTTCGATTTTTTTCTCCGAACGAAAAGAAAAGAAAAAAGAAAAAAACTCAATCCACGCATAGCAGCTGCTAGACGACAGGGACCCAGACAAACTTCCCCCCAGATTCCCTTACCTCACCTCAACTTGCTTTACAATAATCTGCTACCAACTTAGCACTCTAAAGCAGATTTGAGGAGTGGGCGAACAAAACGGCACATGTCCATGGTTGGCCGTTTTAAGTGTTTTGACGGAATCGTGTTCATTACACTAAACTGCAACTAATTTCAATCTCAGACACTTCAAAAATCACTTTCATGTAATATTTTTTTGTTAGCAAAGTAACGGTTTCCCTGCAGAAAGGCACATGTCCTACGAATATTCATATTTTTTAACCATTCGTTAATGTGGATTTTCAAAAGGGCACGTATTTCATACAAAAAAGTTTTTAATCAACAATGGAAGTTCATTGCACCTCACCTGGGGCTCTAATTACATCGATTTGTATGTGCATCATAAAATGCACTAAAAATGCACTAAAATTTACCTCACTTTTGCCTCCCACGGCCCCAAAGCAAGCCGTAGGGGGCACTATGACCCCTTAAAATTTGCGTAACAGTCCCTCCCACTAGGAAAAAATACCAGAAAAATCTCCCCTTACCTCTAAGGGGGCCAGGGAGCTCTAGGGTTGCCACCCGTACTATATTATATAGTATTGTACTATATTTTGGTCATTTGTACTATATACTGTTGAAAAAAAATATAGTACGGAAAAATACTATATTTTTAATGATTGCGGTAAAGTGAAGTGCGACATTCATGCTTATTTACTTTATATCGAAAGAGACCATGCAGACGCAGCTGCTACTTGCACACACATCGCTCAAACACACATGTTAGTGAGTAACTGAGTTAGTATTTGCGACATAATAGTGGAAGAGAGGGAACGAAAAATAAAGCAAGCAGCACCAAATTACGATTTACCGATTTACGGCTCTACAACCGGGATCCGGTCCTGGCCTCTCGCAACTGTTCTCTCCACCGGTTCCGATTCTGAGCCGATGTCATCCAGTTTGGCATCCCTAAACTCTGAGCGTCCTGGTCCACGCCATCCTTCCAGCAAAGGTTAGGCCTCCCTCGCTGTCGCATACCATAGGTCTTACCGCAGAGAACTTTCCGAGCAGGCTCATCTTCACTCATACGCTAGATGCTCTGCCCACCGGAGCCTAACGAGCTTTATTTTCTTCACAACATCTATGTCGCGATAGCGCTCGTAGATCTCGTCATTGTAGAGTCTCCGGAATCGTCCTTCCTCACATACGGGGCCAACAATCCTCCGAAGTATTTTCCTCTCAAACACGCCCAAGAGGTTTGAGTGCTTTTTGCTAAGCACCCACGTTTCGGATCATATGTGAGAACGGGTAAGACCATTGTTTTATATAGTAAAAGTTTAGACGTTATGGTTAGATATTTGGATTTGAAGAGCCTTGACAGACTATAGTAGGCTTTGTTGGCTTTTAGCAGTCGTGCGCGTATTTCTGGTTCCATGCTATTGTCGGCTGCTACTATTGACCCAAGGTAGGTAAATGATTTTACCACGTCAAACTCGTGTTCCGCTACCTTGATTGTGGGACCAATGGGGCTTATCGCCCAAAACGTAAACGCGAACGCAACGCCAAACGTTCAACTTTTGGATCGCTGTAAACTTAGCGTCAAACGCGATTTTCGAAATTATTTTTCGGGATCATTCAAAACGTACGGTGGCAGTTCCCAGTGTGTTTGGGAAACGTCAACATTTGTTCGCGGCGCTTAGACGTTTTTTTAGCGGTTAAAGTTTTGGAATATGTAAGTAATTTAATTAAGTAAATAGACAATTATTAATTAATAATTAACTCTTTAAAAAGGAAAAAAGTGACGAATCAAGAGCAATACAGCCGTTTGGTCGAGCTGATGAAAAGCAATCCCGATATTGCTAAAGGATTTAGTCATGAAGGGCCACACGAAATATCAAATTTTTGGGAACAAGTCGAGGTTCAGTTGAACTGTTTAGGCCAACCAGAAAGGACAGCGAAAGAATGGAGGAAGGTAGCTTTTGTTTAACTAATATGGATACTTTAGTATAGATATTTTTGTTCATTTTAGGTATGGACAGATTACAAATCTTTCGTCAAAAATAAAATGAGCCATAATAAACGTGAAGCCAATTCAACTGGTGGAGGTCCCTATAAGCAAATGAAGCTTAATAAAATTGAAGAAGAAGTTGCCCAATTGACAAATCTTAATGAGTCGATATCTGGCGTCTCTGGCAAATCTTTTGGTATAAATTTAGCCAGAAATGAGAATCCTGTAATTCCAAAAACATTAGATACAATTACATCCCTAAATGATGAATCTGAAATGCCAACATTGGATTCGAATACAGATGGCAATGTTACTTATACACCGAAACCATCCACATGTAATTCATCGGAACCACCAAGGAAGAGACGTAAAAAGCCTGAACAATCATCGGCAATGTTCCCATTACTTGAAAAACAAGCAGGTATCCAAAAAACATTGTGTGATAAACTAAAAAAAGTGGATGATATAGCGAAAAACCATGAAGACATTTCCTACAACACTAGAAGGATAAACAAAGCTTTGGAAAAAAGTAACGAACTTCAGAGCAAAATGCTCGAGGTTGAAAAGGAACAAGCGGAGGAAAATCGGCGGCACCACCTTGAAGTGACTAATTTAATCCGTGAGAAAATTCAGCTTAAAAAAAATTTTGGGCATAGAACTTTTAAAAATGAATGTTATTGAGAGGAATTCCTAATGTGATAACTTCATCGTAATTTTTTAGATTTGTAATGTATATATATTTGTTTGTTGGCCATGAAGGCATGTTATTTTTTTACACTAGTTTCATTTTTTAGTTAAATTTTTGTTTTGTGCGTTATGAAGGCATATTTCGTATTATTTAATATAAATCTTTTTTGTACTCCACGAAGGAATGTTATGTTTTTTGCAGACTTCTTTTTTTGAAAATACATACATAGGTATATTTTTAGAAAGAAATTAAGACATTTGTTTTAATTAGTTAACGAAAAGAATTCGCAATTCGCCTTCTAATTTCCACAGCTTCTTCGTTATAATGAGTACTGTTACAGACATCATTTGTTTCTTTTATTAACGTGTAGCTTTCTTGTATAGCGTCTTCTTCAGTTGATATGCCGTAATGTAGGCATATATTGTGTAGAGCGCAATATATGTACATTAATTATTCGCACAACCTATGATGCATCATCGGAAGCGATTTTTTAATAGTCCAATGGTTCTTTCTACTACGATTCTCCCTGTGGAATGTTTTCTATTAAATATTCTTTCTACTGTACCCTCGGATGCATTTCGAAATGGTGTCAACAGCCAAGGTTCTAACGGGTATCCGCTGTCGCCTGCATAGATTTAATAAAATAAGTAAAAAGACAATTACAAAATAAGAACATAGAAAGAATAGAAGAGTAGGTTTTGCTAAAATTGTTTACCGAAAATTCTGGTGTGTTTATCACCACTCTCAAACAGATTTTTAAAATATTCCCTAGCATCGCTCAGGTTCCTATATATGGGAGTCATGATTGGCCCCTTGATATCGCCTATCAACAAACTTGATTCGTTGTTGGTGATCGCAAATCTGCGCAAACAATTTTTTTAAAAATATTTCGTGATAAACCGTAAATTCTTACAATCATTGTGTTCATGCTATAAAGCCCTTTCTGTTGTAGAAATGGTGTTTACTGTCCTTTGGTTGAACTATTTTAATGTGGGTACCATCCACACACATAACCACCCCAGGAATTCCACATTTTTCATAAAAATGTTGTTTCGCTTCAATTTTTTCAGAGTCGGTCTGCTGTATCGTTATCCATTTTGAACATAATTTCTCTTCTAATATATTCATCATTGAAGAAAATATTTCGGAAAACGTGGACTGCGCTATATTCAACTTGTTACCCACGCTTTGCTCGTTGCAGCGAGCTTGATTTTTATTGATATGGAATTAGATTTAGTTGTTTTAGGGCAACTTGCTTCTACTTCACTAAGCAAATATTTAAAGGCAGATTTATTCAACCGAAAATTTTTCATAAAGCTTAAAGTATATTTTCGCAAATAAATAAGAGTTTTACTAATTTATACATATATAATTTTTACGTTCTTTCATCCATTTCCAAAATATCCCTCGCTGTACCTCTTAAACTTTGCCGGACAGCTCTTTCGTTTTCTTCTTCACTTTCCAAATTTTCCAACATATAAAAACCCACAGAATCCATATTTGATACACTTTAACAAATATTTATACACTTTGACCAAATCAGACGTTTATTAAATTGCTTTTGACAAATTTCAGCTGATTTCGAAAAGAACATGAACTTCATTCACGCGTTTACCGCGATTCAAATTCAAGGTGAAGTGAAACGTGAAAACGGCGCCTTCGTTAACCGTACGTTTACCACGTTAAGCCCCATTGGTTATGTTAGGTGTTCTTCCAGACGAGGCCCCCATGTACTTTGTTTTGCTTTCGTTAATGTGCAGTCCCGGATTTCCTGCCGCTTGCCCAATCTGAGTGAAAGCTTCTTGTACAAGTGTTGTTGTTCTTCCAAGGGATTCTAGTTTCTCTAAAATCTCCTAAGGATCAAAACCGGGATCAAGTCCCTTAAGTAATACGCTTTGGGTTTTTTCGCCTTTAGCGGTAAACGAAATATTGGGTATTTGCTCTTTCCAAAAAAGTTTTAATTTTCTTATGATCTAATACGTTATTTAAAATTAGAGCATGCTTATTACCACTAAATCTTCTAATGTAGAAATTGGCATGTTTAAGTACCTGTTTTGCCAATTTAATAGTATCCACCGGTTTTTGGTGGAAAATATTTATTAATGGGAGGTACCTTTTCCTTTTGTTGATTTTTTTCTGTCCGGTGCTGCGGCTGTGGTTGCTGCTGCTGTTGCTGCTGGGGTTTGTTATTAGCTTGTTGTTGCAGTTGTTGTTGCTGCTGCTGTTGTTGTGCCGGCATCGGCTTCGTAGCTTTCGGTGTGTGGAGCTTAGGGAAATTTTTCTCTCTCAGCTCCTCGATCAATTTTTGTAGCCTGGCTTCGTCTGCTTCAGTTTCGGTAGCCAGGATTCCGAAACTGTTCCCCTGGCCTTTATATTTGCCAGAGGCGGAAACATTGCACGATTCCTCCTACGAATCGGCAGTCATCGTTACGGTTGCGGGTGGACCGTAGAGCCAGTTGCTGTTTGTTGGCTGGCGTTTATGATTTTCGCCTTCCTTTGGCCCTGGTTTGGTTTGGCTCTTAATTTTCTGCGGGGTTTGGTGCCACTGCACCATTCAGTGTTATCGTCGCTTGCAGATGTTAAAGATGTTTCACATAACCACTGTCTTTTTTTTCTTTTTATTTATTAATTGTATAAATATATTTTTTTCTTTAAAAAAAAGTAATTTTTCTTTTCACCAACAAAGTAAGGAAAAATAAAACTGAAAGGTCGCGGTACCGCACGGGATTCGAACTTCAGTTACTTTATATATACACGGGTTTTTCGCACAAGCTCGACTCTAATTGCAAAGTCTGTCTTCTCTTGACAAGAGTTCAAACAACACTTTGTAATAGAGAATAAGACCCTAGTGCATGTCAACGGTCTGGAGTTGAGGATATTCTCTACTTCCGCCGTCATACCTTGTAGTGTTGCGGCATTCGACTTGGTATGCAGTTTGATACCTGCTGATACATTTTTAATGGACCGTACTAACCGTTCTCAAATGCCACCCATATAGTCCAGGAGAGATAACGGAAAAGTATTTAAAAGTTGAAATAAATCTACGATGCGATTTTTTGACGCTATAATGAAGAGAAAAATCGTAGAAATTCGTTTTGGAAAACAAAAAATGCTACATAATAGTGTTTAAAAAGACAAAAAATATGAGTTTTGGACAATGAAATCGGTCAACAGGTTTTCGCAACAAAAAATAAAAAACCTAGAAAAATGTCCATTTTTGGCATTTAATTATAGGAAGTGTAATTATCGTAGAACCTTGTGTCAGTTAAATTGTGGCTTCTGATGGTGCCTACCTACAATAAAAATTTTATGATAAAATAATGGTAGCTTTTCGAGTAAATCTCCAAAATGTAAAAACACCTGTTTCACAAAAAAATTGATCAAGGTCCATAGTGGTCCTAGAATTTTTTTGAAGAAGACTAATTTATTCCCTAAGAGTTGCTCTACAACCCCATTTTCATGAAATGTATGTAAAGTTTGATTTAACACCTTCAAAACCCGTTTGAAAATCACCTAGGCGAGTGAGGCGCTAAATAGTCTCCATCAGAAGCTACAGCAGGTAGAAGCCAAAAGGAAAATAGTAAGATGGAAATACCAAGAGTATTAGCAGGGAGGTAGATCCCGCCCGCAACAAAGACCTTCGCGCGGGAGAATGGGACGACTATTAGGTGGTTTCAGTTGGGGTTAGAGTCCTACATAACCGACAGGCTGGAGTGTGTCGGCAGCATGATGCTTCCCACCTGCCAACGCACGAAAATAAAAACAAATAAAAACATCCATAAATTATTTGCATACAAATTAAAAATTTATCTTAAATCAAGCCAAAGAAGTATAACTTCTAATGCGCGTACTTAGGTACACACACCCAGTTTTTTTTTTTGTTAAGAATCACAAAGGGCATTTTCGAGAATTCACCATGGTAGCTACCCGTCGAACCAGAAGTAAGTCTACCACGTTCAAAAATTGATTACTTGCCGTGTCACCACTCAACATGTTCTACTATTCACCGGTAAGGTAATCAGGGTCTCACCAACGGAATAAGAGGGTAAGTAATCGATGGTAGATTAACTTCTGTTTCGACTGGTAACTACCATGGTGAATTCTCGAAAATGCCCAAACTATCGTATATGTACAGTCTGTATTTTTGCAATCGGGGTACAGTTTTAATTCCTTATTCCCGTAATATTTGCACCTTTATTATTAAGCTATTTTGTCGTAAATTGAATATTTAAAAAGTTATAAAACTTAAAACACAAAAAGTAGTCACAATATTTTCTTTTAAAGGCTATAACTTTTTTTCCTTCAATTTTAACAAAAAATATAATAACAAGTTTTTTAGAGGGGTTCATAAGGAATAATTTTCATTCATATTTTTTTAATTTCATTCACTATGAAAGGTTTTACAGCGCCCCGAGTGACAGATTTTCTGAATAATTTTTTTACGACTTTATCTCGTCCTCTCCCTAGAAACTATAATTCGCCCGTATATTGCTAGATAGTGAGTGATCACAACTGAATGGAACACATTGGAGTAACTAATACATATACGCATAAAAGCGCACGTGTATTCAACTACGTCTGAATTCGACAGTATTGGGCATGTTATTAAAATGACTTTACTGCGCTTAGAAAAAACTCTTAACTTTGGACGAATCTTAAAGTAATAGGAAAGGGAAAAGATAGATAAATGGGGAATTCCCCGATTTATCTCGTACATACGTAAAGAAGATACATTTCCAATCTTAGAAAGAAAATATGAAACATGAAAACATACATAACTGAACAATATGGTGTTAATAAATCAAGAATAAGTCGTATAAAAAAAGTGAGTCTCGTTTAAAAGAACTATGCGCAGACAATCACAAGATTTATTGTTTTGCATTAAAATTTCGGGTGCAATATCTTATTTTTATTACTTTGCCTCCGTTTTTACCTGCCTAAAAAAATGGGAAATAAAATTATAAATACAAAACAATAAATTTCAAATTTTTTCAATTACAATTTTAATGTAGGGGTAGTTTTACCCCCTTAAGGATTGAAAATAATAATTTTTTGGCTGATAATACCTATTGAACCAAATTTCAAGCAAAAAGCAAAAAAAAATTGTTTTGCAATTTTTTTATATAAAGTTAATTTTTATAATTGAAGGGGTAGTTTTAACCCCTTCAGGGTTGAAAATAATTTATTTTTGCATGACAGTACGCCCACAATCGAATTTGAAGCATGAACTTGAAAAAAAATGTTTATATATTTTTCTATTTTTAGCCGATTTAGGGGTGGTTTCAACCCTTTATTATCATAAAGTTCGCCTTGATTTAGTACAAGTACACCTTCGCAAAAAAATATTAAAAAAATGTATTTCATTGCATTAGTTTTCATTATTATTGAAATAATCGCGAAAAACCCGTAATAAGGGGTGTTTTTGGCATCTTTAAGGGTGACGCCCATGTTTTAGGATTGCGAGACCCCGATTTTCGTGATCAGCGACCCCAAAAACCTTTAGGGTTATAAAAAACGTGCCAATATTGTTCCAATATTCACAGAAATCTTGTGTGAAAAAACAAGAATTTTTCACGAAAAAATTAAGGGAAATTTATTGTAAGTCGTAGTTGGTTACAATGGTCATGGAATTCGCATTTTAAAAGTTAGCTTTCAAATAAGCCGGAACCGGTCGTCCCTTTTTTGGAATTTAATGAAAAGGTTCGGATCTAATGCCTGAACAAGTTTATAATGCCGATGAATCCGGTTTATTTTGGAAGCGATAACCGCAAAAAACCTTTTACATTTTAAGAAAACAAGTGCTCTAGGTCGAAAAACAAGCAAGCAGCGTATAACGTTCTTAGCTTGCGCTAATAGTACAGGCTCACATAAGCTGAATCCTTTTATTATCGGGAAAAACAAGACTCAAGAGTTTTCGAGAACTTCAATTATAGAGAATTCGCTACATACATATGCATCTAGCCAAAACGCCTGGATGACTTTTAATCTATTTGAAGAATGGATGGCAAAGAGTTTCATACTTGAGGTAAGAGAATACTTATGTAGTTAACAATACATATGTTTGTATGTATGTATGAATTTAGCTAAAACAAAAGTCGTGATTTTAAGTGTCTTCAATTTTACGATCTCAAGGAATACCACAACGAGTACTCTTGCTTTTAGACAACGCCCCATGTCATTCTCACGATTGTGTGAGAGAGTTGAACGGCTTAACAATCATAATCATGTGCTTACCAGCCAACTGTACGGCTATCCTACAACCTATGGACCAAAATGCCATTAATTTGGAAAAGCTATTTTATAAAAAGAGCTTGTTAATGCCTATCGTAGCATCAGATGACTTCGAAAAGGCGTTACAAGAAATTACATTGAAACAAGGCGTATTTTTTTTTTGTCGGAAGCTTGGCAAGATGTAAGTTATTTGGTGATTAGGAATTACTGGAGAAAGATCATGCAGCCATCCAAACCGTGGGACATTGAAGACGAAATTCCTTTATGTGACCTGAGAGCGCAAATCATATCTGAACGAAATAGTACAATCGAACCGTTACGAAATAGCCTACAAGTTTTTTCTGAAGGAGAAGTTTTCTCAAAAGAAGATATTGCTCAGCGGATATCTGAAGAAAATGTCTGTGTATCAGAGCGCATTCAATGTATCTCTGACGAATCTGAGGAAGTTCAAAAGACAGGCTTTAGAAAACCAAAAGTTAAGTTGGAGAATGCAATTGAAATAGCTATGTAATGGGCGGAGCAAAATGGAGTGTCTTCTGAAGAAATAATAGTACTTCAAAAGTTGCGTGAAAGGCGATAAATAACAGATTTGGGCCTTCTATTCAAACAAAAATAGTAAACTACTTTTCCAAAATATACAATGATAAAAAAAATTCTTAGCTTAAGAGACTTTTCTTGAACCAAGCAAATAATGTTTTGGATATAACGAAAACAAAATTGTCTTCAGATAAGCAATACTCATAGTCTTGGTTTTATGGTCTTGGATGAAGACAAAAGTTGACTAGAAGTAAGAAAAAACATTTCTTGGTTTGAGATACTATTTTTTTTTAATTTAAGCAACTCAAGGTAATATAAAAAAAAATTTAAAAACCGACTTAAAAAAAACCGCACAAAATGCACAAAAAAGGATGAAATAATTGTTTGTGATTCTTAACAACATCAATCCAATCAGAATGGATCTAGAAAGAAGAATCACTTTTGAATACGGTGCTAACACCTGTGGGTGATGTATTAAGGGCACAAGCCTAACAAATAAATGAAAACAATTCCCGAAGCAAGAGTTAGTGCAATCAAAGTCAACTACTACCTGCACCGTCTTCAAAAGTGATTCTTCTTTCTAGATCCATTCTGATTGGATTAATGTTGTTAAGAATCACAAACAATTATTTCATCCTTTTTTGTGCATTTTGTGCAGTTTATTTTTTTAAGTCGGTTTTTAAAATTTTTTTTTATTTCGTACTTTTTAGTCCATTCATTTTTTTCGAGGGCAATATAGAAAAAATTATTAAGGTAGCTCTACACGGCATAAATAGATCGTTGCGTGTGAGCTCAACTGTTCGGCTTGCACAATCTAAAAGGTTTGAAATGTACCACAAATGTCTTGGTGATGTTCGACCACTTGCTCCTCAGACCTTATCATAATCAATGTAACATAATATAACGCGTAGATAAGTATAAATATAATGCGCAATAACTAATTGATGATTTTCACTCGTCATTTGCACTCAGTTTATTTATACAATTCGACTTGCGCCAGACAATTTAAAAAACTAAATCGTTGCGTATGAACCTACCTTTACGATAGGTATGACACGCTGTCGTAGTATTGTTTAAACGACGATGCAGCGTACGTATTGCGAGAATGATTCTTCTTTTTAAATCCATTCGGAGAAATATAACACGCCGCCGTCCCAACGAAAAAAATCTAAGCAGTAGCTAAATAGTTTTTGCAGTAATGTATTTGCATATTTTCGGACGAATTTAAATAAAACTTACTTAATACGAAACAAAATTCTCCGGGGGAAATTAAAAGAAATATTTATTGTGAAGTCGATAGCTTACTGTACTATACTCGTCATACACTTTCATTTGATACCCATAACAAGGACGTTGTAAAGAAAAAGTAAGCCGCCATTTTGTGTTGGCCGCTATTTTGGGTTTTGAATGACGCCACATAGCGAAGTGTGTTCTACTTGTCACACCCTTCCATTTGATACCCATTTCGGGGGTCGGGGAACCCAATTTCAAAATTCGACTGCCATCTTGGAACCGCCATCTTGATTTTTTTACAAAATGATCAGATTATATTGTCATGCAAACTATACGTAATGTGTAAAATTTGCAATTGATCGGTTATATGGAAGTGGGTCAAAATCAAGTTCAACATTTGTTTACAGTACACACACATACAAGTCAAGGAAATATAAGCTTAATTCCCATTGATAGCGGGGAAATCAAATGTAAACAATAGAATTCTTTGATTCTTCACCCACGTCATGGTATGTATATTTCTTTATTCAATATAAACAATAGTTTATACTGCAAATCAAAACTATATGCCATAATTTCGTTATCATCGGTTTTTGTTCTCTTCCCTCTTCTACCCTCTCTTTCTTCGATTTTTGTTTTGTTTTTAAATTGAATTTTGTCTCGCTTGCACCTTGTCGATTGATATATTCACTCGCAAGGGAGCTTATGGGAAATTTTGAGAGCGTCGTATCTTTGTGGGTAATTTTTGATCCGACGCTCTACCCACTCCTCCATCGACCTGCTGCCAGATTTACAACAATAAAGTAATTTGTTCGGTACCTATGAAATGTTTAGGTTGAACCAATTTTAACAGTTTTTTATGCCTAACATCGAACTCCGTTATCAGAATTTAGAAAAAATTTAACGGGACCACCGTGGGAAGCTCCCCCTTCAAATGAACTGAAAAAAAGCAAAAAAGTTATTGGATTACAAAATACCTACAAGTCGAATTGAGTTTAAGACACTTTTTCTTGAACCAAGCAAATAATGTTTTGGATATAACAAAAACAAAATTGTTTCGGGATTTAGTCCAGGAGAGATAGCGAAAAAGTATTTAAAAGTTGAAATAAATCTACCCTCCTATTTCTTGACGCTATAATTAAGAGAAAAATCGTAGGAATTAAATGAATGTATTTTGGATAAAATTGGTCCAGGGCAATAGATGGTAAAAAGCTAATAATAGTAGCGAAAACAAGTTTTTCCACGTTTTGGGCACGAAAAAAATGTTGTTTTGGAAAACAAAAAACACTACATAATAGTGCTTAAAAGACGAAAATTATGAGTTTTGGACCATTGAAATCGGTCAACAGATTTTTGCAGAAAAATTCAAAAACCATTAAAAATTGCCGTTTTTTGACATTTAATTATAGGAAGTGTAATTATCGTAGAACCTTGTGTCAGGGCTTAAATTGTGGCCATTGATGGTGCCTACCTATGTACAATAAAAATTTCACGCAAAATATTGGTAACTTTTCGAGTAAATCTCAAAAATGTAAAAACATCTGTTTCACAAAAAAAGGTTGAAAAGGGCCAACAGTAGTTTCATTATTTCATTCTTTTTTGTGCATTTTGTGCGGTTTTTTTTTAAGTCGGTTTTTAAATTTTTTTTATTTCGTACTTTTTAGTCCATTCACTTTTTCGAGGGCATAATAAAAAAAATTATTAAGGTAGCTCTACACGGCACAAGTAGATCGTTACGTGTGAACTCAACTGTTCGGCTTGCACAATCTAAAAGGTATGGATTGTACCAAATATGCCTCGGTGATGTTCGACCACTTACTCCTCCGACCTTATCACAATCAATGTAGCATAATATAACGCGTAGATAAGTATAAATATAATGCGCAATAACTAATGGAGGTGATTTTCACTCGTCATTTGCACTCAGTTTATTTATACAATTCGACTTGCGCCAGACAATTTAAAAAACTAAATCGTTGCGTATGAACCTACCTTTACGATAGGTATGACACGCTGCCGTAGTATCGTTTAACAGACGATGAAGCGTACGTATTGCGAGAATGATTCTTCTTTTTAAATCCATTCGGAGAAGTATAACACGCCGCCGCGCCATCGAAAAAATCTAAGCAGTAGCTAAATAGTTTTTGCAGTAATGTATTTGCATATTTTCGGACGAATTTAAAAAAAAGTTAATGTGAAACAAAATTGTCCGCGGGAAATCAAAAGAAATATTTATTGTGAAGTCGATAGCTTACTGTACTATACTCGTCATACACTTTCATTCGATATATCCATAACAAGGACGTTATAAAGAAAAAGTAAGCCGCCATTTTGTGTTGGCCGCTATTTTGGGTTTTGAATGACGCCACATAGCGAAGTGTGTTCTACTTGTCACACCCTTCCATTTGATACCCATTTCGGGGGTAGGGGAACCCAATTGCAAAATTCGACTGCCATCTTGGAACCGCCATCTTGATTTTTTTACAAAATGATCAGGTTGTATTGTCATGCAAACTATACGTATGTGTAAAATTTGCAGTTGATTGGTTATATGGAAGTGGGTCAAAATCAAGTTCAACATTTGTTTACAGTACACACACATACAAATCAAGGAAATATAAGCTTAATTGTCATTGATAGCGGGGAAATCAAATGTAAACAATAAAATTCTTTGATTCTTCACCCACGTCATGGTATATTTCTTTATTCAATATAAACAATAGCTTATACTGCAAATCAAAACTATATGCCATAATTTCGTTATCATCGGTTTTCGTTCTGGAAGCAAATTTAGAGACGTATTCATGTCAAAAACTTGTTTCATATGAAACAAAATTCCCCGAAGGAAATTAAAAAAAAAAAATTGTTATGACGAAAAAAAACCACCGCGAGCCGAAGAATCGAACTCAGAGTCCCACAGAGCCCCCAGATGAGGGCACTTCTTCCTAGCCCTCTGCACCATGGCAGATACCATCAGTGGTAATATGTTAATAAATCATTTCAGAAAGAAGAAAAAGAGAAAAAGAAAACAATCTGCCCGACCGACCAGGCTCGAACCTGCAACGCCACACGCCGCTGGGTCGCACTCTCCCACCGGCATTCTACCAGTTTTACAACACTAAAGTAATTTGTTTGGTGCCTATGAAATGCTTGGGTTGAACTAATTTTAACAGTTTTTTATGCCTAACTTCATGTCGAGATCCCGAGAATGAAGGTCGTCAGTTAAATCTAGAAAGTTGTCACCCACAAGTTGATCGTTTTTCTTACTATTTATCTATTTTCTGTTGTGCCTTGTGCGATAATCTGTCTCTCATTCTTGTAGCTCGACGCGGGTGCATATTTGTTATATTTGTTTTTACTGATTTCTATTGCTTCGAAATTATCACTTTATCACTATGATAAATAGCGGTGTCGAAACGAGGAATAAAAAGCAGACGAAGCCGCTCACATCATCTCCAGCAGTCCAGACCTGCTCCAAACGAAGCCTGGACTTCAAAGCTCTGCTAGGTGACCTACGTAAGGAAGATTCAGCGGCAGTTAAAGGAATTGCTTTCTGCCAGCGTCAAGGACGTTCATCAAGACATGATCAATGCTCTTGAATTAAATGTTCATGGCCAAATTGCAGAGTTACGCTCTACTGTTAGCGATATGGAATACCGTATCGACTCGTTGGAACGTCGTCATTTCGCAACTAACATCGTACTAAATGGTGTTTCCAAGTCGCCGGGGGAAAATCTTGAGAATATTCTCGCAAACCTCTGTGCTTCTCTTGATGTAGCAGTTCCTACTGTTAAAAATATCTACAGAGTAAAACCCAAACAGTCATCAAGCGTAGTAGACACCTCCATCATAATAAAATGTGATTCTGGGCGGCAAAAAAATCTTATATTGAAAGCTGCAGTGGAGAAGCAAAAAATATGAGTGTGCTTATGACCACACGACTGAAGTGAAACTTCTTTCGCTCCATCTGCCTGTGTATATATATATGGGTGTGTGTACAATATATACATGTATGTACATATACATATATTAATTTCCTACAAATATTATAATTTATTTCATGTTTTCATTGGTAAATAAATATTTTTGCACAGATCTTTTATTTTTATTCATTATTATTCATTATTTTCATTATTGGACACATCAGTAATTACTGTGGTTAATGGAAAAACCGAGACAATAGGCTTATGGTATGAGAAATAAGACACATATATTTTCGAATTAAAATTAGACAGATATCTAGAAAAAACTGCATCGATTGTCGTTCCATGTCTTGTAGTTGGCTCATTACGGTTATTATTCATTTGCAGTTCTAATTTATCTCGTAGAAAGTTAACCAAGAGTTGTCCATCTTCGGACGCGAAATTAATATTGAAATCTCTTGCTAAAAGTAGTGGCAACGTATGATAGTTTTCTCCTAATTCTTCAGAACCTACTCGACCGTAAATCATAAGTCTTTTGTATATAAACTTTATGATATTTTTAACTGCGTTATTGGGCGAAATGTAAACAACTGCCATTATGATGTTTGTTCCATCGTCCAAAACACAGTGAGCAGCACATATATCACCAATTGATGATTGACCAATATCGACTTCACGAATATGTCGCAATAGGATGTCCATGTTCGAAGTTACTATATTCGAGGTATCATTTGATTTCCGATAAATTGCCACTCCTGCTGATCTAACATTTCTACGCTTAAATTTCGCAATACAATCAAATAGTTCAACATTTCGCCATTTCATTTCGCATTTCAATAGTTTACATTTCGCCCAATAACGCAGTTAAAAATATCATAAAGTTTATATACAAAAGACTATGCTCAAGTAAATTGTAGAAACGTGAGGCAAAAATACGGAAGAGTAACAAGGGAAAGCGAGGGAAATAGAAAAATACATAAAACACATAAAATACATGAAACACATAAAATAGATAAAATACATAAAATAGATAAAATACATAAAATACATAAAAAACATAAAATAAATAAAATACATAAAATACATAAAATACATAAAATAGATGAAATACATAAAATACATAAAATACATAATATAAATAAAATACATAAAATACATAAAAAACATAAAATACATAAAAAAACATAAAATACATAAAATACATAAAATACATAAAATACATAAAATACATAAAATACATAAAATACATAAAATACATAAAATACATAAAATACATAAAATACATAAAATACATAAAATACATAAAATACATAATACATAACACATAATACATAATATGTACATAATACATAATACGTAATACATAGTACATAGTACGTAGTACATAATACACAATACACAATACACAATACACAATACACAATACACAATACACAATACACAATACACAATACACAATACACAATACACAATACACAATACACAATACACAATACACAATACACAATACACAATACACAATACACAATACACAATACACAATACACAATACACAATACACAATACACAATACACAATACACAATACACAATACACAATACACAATACACAATACACAATACACAATACACAATACACAATACACAATACACAATACACAATACACAATACACAATACACAATACACAATACACAATACACAATACACAATACACAATACACAATACACAATACACAATACACAATACACAATACACAATACACAATACACAATACACAATACACAATACACAATACACAATACACAATACACAATACACAATACACAATACACAATACACAATACACAATACACAATACACAATACACAATACACAATACACAATACACAATACATAATACATAATACATAATACATAATACATAATACATAATACATAATACATAATACATAATACATAATACATAATACATAATACATAATACATAATACATAATACATAATACATAATACATAATACAAAATACATAATACATAATACATAATACATAATACATAATACATAATACATAATACATAATACATAATACATAATACATAATACATAATACATAATACATAATACATAATACATAATACATAATACATAATACATAATACATAATACATAATACATAATACATAATACATAATACATAATACACAATACATAATACATAAAAATACATAATACATAATACGTTGCCCGATCACACATTTTCGTAACGTTTTCGTTACACTTTCGTTACACTTTCGCCAGTTTACCCCCCAAGTCAAGCGTTCGTAAAGAAGGTTGCCAAGTCAAGCGTGCGTAAAGAAGTTTCACTTCAAAAGTTTTCTGCTCATCTGACCTTGAATGACGTAGGAATTGATTCCTGCAGTAGAATATTTCGATGGGTCTTACGAAAAAGATATTGTTTCATAATGTTGCTGAAAAAGATATTGTTTCGGTTTCTCGCTGAAAAAGATATTGTTTCGGTTTCCCGGTGAAGAACATATTGTTTCGTTTTTTTGCTGATATGTTTTGCAGCCAGAAAACGAAACAATATGTTCTTCACCGGGAAACCGAAACAATATCTTTTTCAGCGAGAAACCGAAACAATATCTTTTTCAGCAACATTTTGAAACAATATCTTTTTCGTAAGACCCATCGATTTCTACATGAGAGCCTGACAAAGGTCAATTATTCTATATACAGGAAAGCCCTGCGACTTCGACGTCAAAAAAACTGTCATCTGTTTTCTCTATTGATGGTTGTGTTCATGTGCAAATTGAGCCGAAAGGAGACCGATAATTATTCGCAACTTGGCGGAGTTACACAACATGTTTGGTACTTCGGATTAGCTTGAGGTGACTTCAGAACCAAAATATCTTGTAAATTAGGTCAAATGTAATGTAGTTTTTACTATTTCTCTTAATTTTTCATTATCTTGGCTATTTTTAATTTCGGACTCAATTATTTTCATGTTTTGACTAACTTCTGTTTTAATTTCTGTTTTTCCCGTAAATTTTATTTATATCAAGTGCGAAATCTGTCAAATTTTATGCGTACGATAACTTATATTGCTGTTTTTAAGTGGTCTTATTTAAAGTTTTTTTTTCTCTTTTATATAAATCCAATAATGATTAGTACAATTTCTAATGTTCCTTCGTCTGATAACTCCGGGTGTAATTCCCGTGTATTGCTAAACTCTATGGCTAAAATGGGTAGCGGTCTGAAAGTCTGTCATTTTAATGCTCAGAGTATTCTCCCCAAGATTGATGAGTTCAGGCATATTTTCAATAATATTTCTGTTGATGTGATCTGTGTTTCCGAGACTTGGCTAAGGAATTATATTCCTGATTCCTCAATTAGTCTAAAAGGTTTCAAAGTTTTTAGAAACAATCGTGTTGGTAGGATTGGTGGTGGGGTTGCTATATTTGTAAATAATTTTACCCATGGTAAATTATTGGCTCAATCTGAGGCTAACTCTGTAATTGAATTGAAACAAATATATGTTGAGATTTGCTTCAATAAGCAAAAATGTCTGCTTGGTACAGTATATAAACCGCCCTATATATCTAATTTTGGTCCCTCAGAGGCAGTTTTTGCTGAAATAGGACACCTATATACCCACATAATAATTGGTGGCGATTTTAATGTGGATTATCTTGCGGATTGTTCGAAAACTAGCCAGTTCAAAGACTTCTTACGGTCCTTTGATTTAGCCGTTGTGAATTCCATTCCGACCCATTTCACAAAAACTTCATCCACACTTTTGGATCTTTTTACTGTGAGTGATCCCAAATTAGTACAATTTAATAACCAAATCTCTCTTCCTTGCTTCTCCAGACATGATCTGATTTTTATAATTTATAATCTTGGTAATTTATAATCTTGGTAATTTATAATCTTGGGGGCCTCGGTAGTCTAGGGGTAAGGAGCCTGACTGCTATCCCAGAGGTCCCGGGATCGAATCCCGGCCAGCCCCACGGTCCTTCGCTTTTTCCACTTTCCCACCAACATAGCTTTCCCTCTTTACATTCCTGATTTCTTCTGTCATAGCCTTTCTTAGCCCTTCCCCGCTCCACAAAAGCGCATGTCATCGGTTGGTTGATGAGATTCAACTCGTTTCAGGAGGCAAAACACTCCAGCGAGTTGTTTCTCGATGCCCCGATGCCAAAGTCGCGATAGTAATGGTTGGGAGTAGGTGGACTAAAAAATATCGCGGGAAGGTTGTGGCAGTTCCTTCCTCCCCGACTAGAGGTGCTGTTCGACATTGCACTCTATAAGAAGAAAATAGATTGTCAACAGTAAAAAAAAGGAAGGCAGATCAACTACATTTACGTATCGTGACTTCTTTTATATACATCATGATTCCATGTTCGCCGAAGCCGCTGAACTGAATTGGCATTATATTTATTCAATTTTAAATGTAGACGACAAAGTCAATTTTCTAGAACGCCTGGTGAAATACCTCCTCGATAAAGTACCCTTAAAGAATAGACGGCATTAATCCTAAGTTCGTAAAGATAATATTACCAATGATGCAGCCTTATCTAGCTCATTTATTTAATGCTATAATATGGTCTTCGACTTTCCCCGCTAAGTGGAAGCTGGCCAAAATTATCCCAATACCTAAAAAGTCAAGTAAGCGGGAGTTTCGTCCTATTTCAATTCTTCCGTTCTTTGCCAAAGTGTTGGAAAAACTCATACACGAACAGATTTCGAAATACATCGAGGGAAATAATTTTCTATCAGCTCATCAATCTGCGTTGCTAAAAATCTCTGAAGATATCCGGCTAGGGATGGTAGAAGGCAAACTTACTTTGCTGGTGTTGTTGGATTTCTCCAAGGCGTTTGACAGAGTTAACCATATTATGTTAATAAATAAAATGAAATCTCTTTTTAACTTCTCTAACCATGCCTGTCAACTCATAAAATCTTATCTAAAAGACCGTCGGCAACGAGTATGCTCGGGTGAGAAAGTGTCCAACTTTATCAATATTGTCAGTGGCGTTCCCCAAGGATCCATTCTTGGGCCTTTATTCTTTTCAATGTTTATAAATGATTTGACTAGCTCCCTGACCTTTTGCCAATATCATTTATATGCTGATGACGTGCAGTTATATATTAGTAAACCCATAGACCAACTTGAAGATGGTGCCCGATCTATGAACCTAGACCTAAAGAATACCTTTAAATGGGCCGTTGAAAATGACCTCGATCTCAATCCAGCTAAGACCAACGCGATCGTGTTTTATAAAAATTCACTGGATTTGTCCACATTCCCTAAAGTATATTTAAACAGCGTACCAATTCCTTGCAATAACTCTGTTAAAAATCTTGGAATCATTTTTAATCAAACCTTAACATGGAGTAATCATATTAACAGTTTAATTTCTAAGAGGAAATTATCCATATTCGCGCCATACACTCCTGTTGCAACACGTGTTCTATTGGTACAAATACTTATAATTCTTGTCCTGACCTATGGATGTGAAATTTTCTGCTCGCTAGATTGCAATACACAGAGGAAATTAAAAGTAGCTTTTAATTCAGCAATTCGTTACTGCTTCATGCTTAGACGTTTTGATCACACGTCTGCATATGTAAATTCCGGGCCTTATTCTGAAAGTCATGTGACTTGCAAATGACGTGACTCTCAAAAAATGGTATTCTTCGAGTCGACTCAAGAGACATATCTCATTTATAATTCCCAACCGTCAGTTTCATGGGCTTTCCCTAGAGTGGAATAAAGTAAGTTATTTGTCTTTAAGTGGAAGTTTTTAGCCGTGATGCAACAGTCATGCAAATGTCATGTGAGTGATTCGACTTTCAGAATAAGACTTCCGTACAATTATCTTTTTAAAAAAACTTAATATCTTTTTAAAGAAACTTATTTTGTACCATAAAAGCCTGACTACTTGTTTGCATTATTGAATTTTTCGAATTCTCAAAGGACACTGAACTTGCAAATCCCTAATTTTAACCATAGAATTACTGAAAATCAATTCTTTATTTACGCCATCAGACTTTGGAACACGTTACCAATTGATATTAAGAGAAACAGCAGCATTCCCAGTTTTCGTAAAAATCTTTTTTCACATATCCTGTAGATGATTATTTGATTTGAGTCCACCTATTTAATTTAGTTTTCTATTTGTAGCTTAGTTTTGCATTTTATTTTATTTCATTATTTTATTTGATTACTTATGCCCTTCATTTTTCTTTGTTTTTTTTTTGTTTTTTTTTTCTCCTACACAAATCTATAAGTTTCTGTACTTAATTGTGTAGCTGTTATAAATAAATAAATAAAATAAATAAATAAACTTCGAACTCCTTTATTAGAATTTCGAAAAAATTTAACGGGACCACCGTGGGCAACTCCCCCTTCAAATGAACCAAAAAAAAGCAAAAAAAGTTATTGGGTTACAAAGTTATGCGTAAACAGGACTATAAAATACCTACACGTCGAATTGAGTAACCTCCTCTTTTTTTGAAGTCGGTTAAATAAATTACATGTCCCGAGTCTTCAGCTGAGCGAGACTTTGGGCGTTTTGTGGGCTTAGGAAGATTCGTAATGTTTAAGGTAGAAACAACCGATTGGCCGCGCTAAACTATCTGTGTTTTTATTTTTGTATCGCTGACTTACATTTTGTCAGAGCTATTTTACCAGTATACTTAATTTCTAGTTCGCCCGTAGGCTGATGTTTTTGTGTGTTTCAAGTTTACTATTATAGTCCAGTCAATGCACAATTTCGCTGGAAATTCTACCAAACAGCACCGATTTGCACCAAAATTTGGCTGTAGGTTCTACTTACCCTCTCCGTGGACGCCACCCCTTCTCGGGGGTGAATTTTTTTTTATTAAAAATAAGTATGGGAATGGATAGATGACTAATTCTAAGCAACTTTTGTTCGTTAATGTTTTTACCGAAAGTCAATACTTTTCGACTTATTCGAGAGTGGAAATGTCAATTTTCTAACAAAAAACCCCGTTTTCAGACGTTTTTTCATGAATAACTCTGAAAATAAGTATTTTATGAAAAAGACATTCGGAGTAAAAATGCAACTTATAAAAAAACAAAAAAGAATACTGGGTTCAAAATATCACTAGACCCAATACTAACGGAGTAATAGCTTGTTAAAGGTTGGTTCTTCTTCGGCAAATACCAAAATCGTAAGTTTCACCGTGAAATATCCCAAAAACAATGCATTTTTCGGGGAAAACTCATGGAACTTTTTTGAATTGCTTAGAAAAACCTTTATTTTGTTTTTTTTATGAAAGTTCCTAGTATCGAAATTAAGTTAGTTATGACAAAAACAAAATTGGTTATTAATTTTTTGGCGGCAAAAAATTGTGAAAATCACCCCCTAAAAATTGAAAATGATTGTTACCACTTTACAATTTACTTTATTTGTGCACTTGTAATATGCTCTATAATTTTGGCCGGTTTACAGAGCTTAGTTTTTGAAAAATTTGAGCTTGAAATGAAGAGAGCTTTTTTGCTAGTTTGCAAAAAATTGTCTTTCTTTAAAAATAACTCAAAAACTATGAAAGATACGCTAAGTTTGAGTGTAAAACATTGAGGGGTCTTTTCTAAAACTTTTGGTTTTTTACTTTTTCTGTACGATAAAAATTGAGCAAGATATGTTTCAAGTTTGCATATGTTTACAAATAGCTCAAACCTTTTAAAAAATCAGCTCAAACCTTTTAAAAAATAAGAGCTTCAAAAAAAATTTCTTTACATCAGCTTATAGCTCTTGAAAAAACGTACGAAATGGTTTTTCGTTAAACTTGATAGCTCAAAAAGTAAGCGAGTAATAGTAAAAATACCCAATAACAAAGTTATCAAAACACTTATTTACAACACTGGTGAAGAAGATACCTTCATGTTTTTACACACCCGCATACACGAACAAAAAAGTGATTTTTTGCAACTGCAAAAAGGGTTGTGGTTCAACCTGCGGTTGCCGAAGAGTAGAACTATTCTGCAATTCAACTTGTTTAACATACAGCGGGGACCACTATCCTCATAGTGCTGCAATTATAGATCAAGAGCAAAGCGAGGAGGAAGAACAGGATGAGGCAGACTTGGAAAGGAGTGAGGATGAAGAAGAAAATGATTTTTTATTATATTTTTTTATTTTTTGGGTTTTTTAAATCAAAAAATATATTTATTTTTAAATTAAAAGCTTAAGACCCATAATTTTTTAAATCAAATTTTAATCCGTAGGGGTTGTTTTTATAGGGGTTATTTTCAAAAGGATTGCAACTAGTAATTCATGATGCGATGGTAACTCCTATCCATTAAACGCTTCAATCTACAATTATACAATGATTTTCGAATAGGGGTAGGTTACACCCCTAAAAAATAAAAGACAACTCTAGGCTCATTCACAACTTTGAAATAGAGAGTTAAGCAGAACCCAAATCCAAATTTTGGTGCAAATTGGTGCTGTTTGGCAGGATTTCCAGGTATGCCCATTTTTTCCGTGCATTGACTGGACTATTCATTTATATTCCGTTTGGCGTGTGTTTTCTCGCCGCTGGGAAAATTGAACACCATACGACGAAGGTTAGTACTGGTCGTACTGTTGTCTTTCTCTTGGAAGCGTCTTAGAATTAATTAACGGCTTTAGGCTTACTACTATTATACGGGCGTTTTTCAGTTTGAGTCTTACGTGAGGATTCCACTTGAATCTGTGATGCATCTGAACTCCTAGATACTTCATAAAATAGTTGGCTGTAATTTTGTGAACATTAATCGTTATTTTCCAGAGTTTTGATTCCCGCGGCGCGTTTCTATGTCTTTTACCTGAGGGATTCCTGTAGCAGGTTATTAAACTTTTCCCCTAGGTAATATGTATATGTGAATTTTTTGGAAGCAATTCCTTTTTTACTAAAATTTGATGCTTATCCGACTCCACTAAATACCCTACACAACAATTCCAAGTTCAAAGTTCTTTACAATGTAAAATTGTCCGACAGCTTTGAGGTGAGCTCAGGAGTACGACAGGCATGCGTACTTTCGCTATTACTATTTCTTATAGTAGTAAACGACATCCTTGTCAGCGCAATAGATAGTAGAACAGGCGGCATACAATTGGGAATGCTAGATCGCCTTAAGGACCTTGACTCCGCAGATGATATATGTTTGCTGGCCCACAGACATCAGGACCTCAATAGCATGTTAAACAGAAAGTAGTCCAGCAGAGTCAGGAGTGTAGAGTATCGGCACTCTACATTTCCGCCTGACAAAATAACTAAACGCACCTACGAAATAGCAAAACGCACCCACGATCGAATTCAGCGACAAAATTAGATAGCGATACCGGGAAGTTCAAGTTCTTTTTCGTCTATGAAGTTAGTTCTAAACAGGGTTCCGTGAATGGTGGTTACCAAATCCTATATCGAAGTTATGAGTGGAGATTAATTAGTTAATACATTTAAGAAGAAACGCAAGTGTAGACAATTATAGTACATAGTAAATTTTAAAATAATGAATTATTAAAGTTTATAATTAGAAGGAATGTTGATTATTAAAAAGTGAATTCTATAATAACGGATCTTTAACTTTCTTATATGGATGGATAATTGTGGGCCATAGAACCCACAATTGGTGACCCCGAATAGGATAAGCATCATCATAAAAATAAAAAAATAGAGAGGAGACCCTCAGTGCAGGTGTACAACCAGCCAGGAATAACAAAATTACAAAAACTTAACATCACCCCCAACTAGGCATTTATCCAAAAGAATATAGAGGGATCGAGTAATCCAGTATAATTTTTTACATCGTAGAAGAAGTTGTCCGGAGCACGAGCAATTCCAATAAAGACGACGTCATCAACACGCAGTATATTGACTACAGCACAAAAAAATGGCACCTGTAATACTGATGAATGCGGAATACTGGGATGCTCGATATTTTAATTAAAATCTACTAACTTTTTTTTACTTTCATGTAATACACATAACAAATACTTAAATAACTAGCCAGAACTGATCGTGTACATAGACAACATGGAATGATGTCGATCATCCTAACAAAACAAATTACAAGAATCTGAGGACTAGTCAGCATCATCACAACCAAAAACTGCACTATTACAAAATCGAATACCCGAGGTATGTCATTAAAAGGAATAACAAGTAAAGAACTGTTAACGTCCGCCGTGGAATTTGCCATTTTCACATATTTTATATATGATAATGATGATAATGTTAAAAATCCACTCTCATCATCATCATAAATAGCTCCACAGCCTGTTATTGGCCTTGGCTTCCTGCAACATCCTCCTCCAGAACTGTCGGTCCCTGGCTTGAAGTCTCCAATTTCTTATACCTAGGGTTCGTAGATCTTCTTCTACGCTGTCTATATATCTCTTTTTTGGACGTCCCGTACCTCTGTGTCCGTCTGGTCTCTTGTTCATAATAATTTTTGTTATGCTGTCGTCACTGCTACGTTCAACATGTCCTGCCCATCGGATTCTGTTAATTTTTATAGTTTTAAATCCACTCTGGTAATGTTAAAATCCACTTTGCAAATCTAAGGTCATTACACTACTATTCTTAATAGCAATTTTATCCAATTTATTTGTGCAATGCTTAGCTTGCATTTTGATCATAATTCATTCACCGGTAATGTTAATGGCCGGGTTTGCTGAGTGGACTTTGTACAATGTTTGTTTTGATTTTATAATTGTTTTTGTTGATGTTAATTTTGTGTATAAATCGATTACAGTTAATCAATAAAAGGGAGTTGAATTTTAAACATCAAGTCTACGACGATATCTCGGTGGAAGTGCCGCTTGATATCAAACCACCGCAACTCCTCTACATCTTCGCAAATATCTCGGTTAAAGTGCCGGTTGATATCCATTCTATATCATCAGGTCACAGTGCATCGCCCAGACCACCAGCAGTAAAGATAAAATAATCGCTTCTTTAACATTTTGATGACCCCACGAGTACCTGGAGCCTACATCTTTGAAAGGTGCACGACGAGATGATTGCCAGAATGACTCGCCTGGAGGAACTCGCTCATCTACAATCGAAGCTTGAAGAAGGCATTCAGAGAATCATCAAGAACTACAGGAAGGACTCTATAGTGAAAAAGATGTCCGCTTACTATGAGGAACGGATTAACTGCCTTCAAAAAGCTTGGGTTCCTTTTGAAGGAAACGACGTGGAAATGAAAACTCTGCCACAGGAAGATGTAAGCCACAAATACTTCACGGACGATTATTACAATAAAATCAAGGCAGTGGCTGATCAATATTTTGGATAATTTTCCAAAAAGGTTGATGAATTGTTAGCCGCTGAGAACTGTAAAACAGATTCCGAAGCAGAACCTTTTCAAGAGCAATCTGATAAAAACTTACCAGGAACAGCATCGTCATCCAAGATTCCACAGAATAGACAACCACAAGACTCAAGGGCTTCCTCAAGACAAGTCACGAAAATAGATGAGACACATTACTTAAAGCCATAAGAGGTCAAAAACGTACCATTGACGTGCTCAATAGAATCATGGAAGCCACCTCAGCAGAGAGCCAAGCAAAAACATACTATCGGTACCAGCTTAAGGTCATTAATTAACAGTGGCATCAAGTAGAAGAATACGACAAAACAATTTGGGAACTTTGTGAAAATCCAGCAGAGTGGGGCTACAACAATCAGAGCTTCTTTGATCTTGAACGAAAAACTCAGCACTTGATAGTAGTACTTTCCTCAAGGCTTGAAGGTTATTCCTCGGAGACCTCGAACCAGATCGCTCCATTGACCACAGCCAGTGTAGTTCCAAGCTTGCCAAAAATAACCTTGCCTAAATTTGACGAAGACTATGCCAAATGGCGACAATTCTACAATCTCTTCCTGCAATTGGTTCATTGTCGAGATATGTTCAGTTGCAAAAATATGTGGTACCTCAAGACTGTGTCCGAAGAAAATTATAATACTGCTTGCCAAATCCTACAAGACAGATATAACAACAACAGATTATTGGTTTCAGCCTTAGTAAACAAGGTGCTGGCACAACCAAGCCGGTCTCATCCTTCAGCGACATTTCATGACACCACCAAGGAATGTCTCCTGGGACCACAAAACCTGAAAATAAAAGTAGGAGGCATGGGTCCCACACTGCCGACACTGATAAAGAAGATGGATCGTGAATCACAGAGGCTGTTTAAGCAATCACTAAAGAATCCAAAGAGGTGCCATCTATCAAACAATTACTAGATTTTCTAGAAACACGCTAACAATCGCTGGAAACATTAGGCTCCAAGAGTGACCTTATGAAAAATCCAGGCATAACTAAGACATTGACCTCGGTTCTCTCAACAGAGCAACAAGCAACCTGTATTTTATGCAAGTACAAGCATTCCCTGTACTTCTGCAAGGTATTCAGAAACCTAGATTCCAAGGAACGGCTGAATCACGTGAAAAAATATGGTTTATGCATCAATTGTCTCAAATCTGGACACAGTGCATCTAATTGCTCATCCCGGTCCTGTTTTAAATGTAATCAAAAACACAATACACATTGTTACACTTCAAATCAGGCTCAAAGGAAAAACCAGAAGGACGTAGGACTGACCTAGCAGTAAATCAAGGTTCTTCAAGAGGTGTCACGAACGAAGGTAGCAACACCAGTGCTGATGCTAGCTAATCCAAATACACTAGCAGCACTAGACGAGTATAAAGCTCGGAAACACGTATAAGCACAGCTATGATGAAAATAATGACGAACGAAGGCAAGTGGAGTGTCCGGCAATTTTAGACAATGGATCCCAGGTGAATGTAATCACTGAGAGGATGATCAATCGGCTGAAGGCGGCAACCAACTCAGATAAAATGACCATTCGGGGCATTAACCAAGTGAAACCAATCGACGAATCAATGTAAGATTACTATCTAAGGTAAATGGATATTCTACACGTATTCTATCAGAGGATCAGGTAACAGAACTAAATTTCGAGAAGCAGACTGAGGATAAAATTAAAACGTTGGGATTAACATAGCTGCCCAAAACACACCAATTTCGAGTCAACGTAAACGTAAGTGACAACCAGCGAGTCACCAAACGTACAGTCAGCTCAGACTTAGCTAGACTTTTCGATCCGTTAGGAATCATGACACCAGTAGTTGTCACAGCTAAAATCTTCTCACAACAGCTCTGGCAGCTCAAGTTACATTGGGACGAGGCGCTCCCATGGAATTACACACTAAGTGGATCATTTTTCGCAACAGCCTAAGGTCTCTTGATAATATACAATTTCCACGACATATATTTGTCACCGCTTTTGCCCTTAGTTTTTATTTATACCTTCGTCGCTTACATTATTACTTCGAAATCTTTTTTTTGACCACATTTTCTTCACTTTACTAGAAATACAATGCAACTCTATTCATAAAATTGGAATTTTTGGAATTTTCGCGTTTGTAAGATTTGACTTTGAATGTATGAAGTCTTTGTAATTGTTTATGATAAGTTTTATGTTTTTGCCATTTTCCCATTTTTGACTACATATTTGGGGATTTTTACATAAATTTTCCACATGTTTATCTTTTATCTTTATTACTAACTTCAATTTTTATAATGTTTGCAATTTATGATTTTTTTCAATTTACTTTTTTTTACTTAGTAATTTTTGTATTTTGTAAAAATTTAAATTTGTGCAAAAATTCAGAAGTGCAAAAATAATACTGAAGAATTGTAGACTAAGTGCCCGCGAGCAAAAAAAAAATTTATACTCTCTTAAAACTCTTTGTATGGTTTAAGGACACCTAGTCTACCATCTTTTGCTCTGCGAAAATTTATGAAACCGGGGCTTTTTTCCTCCAGGTTGCTCGAAAGTCAACCTTTTTATGGTGCCCAAAAAATTTATAGATACTGTTTTTCTAACAATCATAGCCGCATGAAATGGCGATGATACGCACGAAACAATACTCGTCCGACAAAAATGTTGGACCGTTAAGGATGTCTACCACCCCAAACCTGCTATGTTATGGGCTTCCAAAAATTTATTAATAACCACCTGATTTTTTCAGGATCGCTTAAGAAAAATATGTGGAATTACATGGTATATGTGTCCGACAAAATTTGTTTACCGATTTCGCCGTCCTACGAGTCATTTCAACGCTGCTTTGCTCACTGCTTCCACTATGTTCTTGGCCTTACCGTCACGATGGAGAGCTGAGCGAACTTCAACTTCAACTTGTCTCATGCGGCTATGATTGTTAGAAAAACAGTATCTATAAATTTTTTGGGCACCATAAAAAGGTTGACTTTCGAGCAACTTGGAGGAGAAAAGCCCCGGTTTCATAAATTTTCGCAGAGCAAAAGATGGTAGACTAGGTGTCCTTAAACCATACAAAAAGTTTTAAGAGAGTATGTATAAATTTTTTGTTTGTTTGCGGGCACTTAGTCTATTGGAGATATTATTGTCAAAAAAGAAACTTATTAATATTAAAATGAAAAGAGCACTCATTTTGAAACTGAAATTATGAAATCCAAATATTAAATAAAATTGATTTTTTTTAATAATTAAAGGCCAATATCTAACTACACAATAATGGCATGACTGAACGAAAAAAATGTAATACTTACCCTAAATTTAAATTGGACAAACTAGAGACAATGGCCTCGATTCTCAGATCCGGCGGCGCGGAAGTGAGTGCGGATTTGACACTGCGATTCTCAAATCAATTCAACTCAAATCGATTCAATTAAATAAAAAATTCGGAGTGAAGACTCACACGATAATAAAATACCCGATGTCGGATTATCTGAGGCGTATTTGTGGTTCAAATCCGTAGAAAATTTATTGCGGATCACACTTTTAAAGCGCGGAAAATGTCAAAAAGAGATTCGCGGTTGCGGATTTGAGAATCGCAAAGTCTCAAATCCGCACGCACTTCCGCGCCACTGGATCTGGGAATCGAGGCCAATAAATAATTTATAAACGTTCATAATTTTATAATTTCGAAAAATATTAAAAACGAAAATTTCAAAAATAGCATTAATGTGTTAATATAGTAAAAATTAGCCGAAACCTTTGAGACAAGAATGTTTAATTTCGCCGTTACACTTTCTTATAGTAATAAACTATATCCTTGTCGGCGCTTTAGATAGTAAAACAGGTGGGATTCAATGGGAATTGCTTGTATTAAAACTACTGTAAACATACTTCTTGAATAATGTAAAACAATTTATTCTTGAAGTCCACACAATGGCTACACCACACAACCATCCATTTGACCCTTCAAGCACCCACCATGCATCCGCTCCCCTCTCTAGTCCCCACCACGACCCATCCTATGGACTTTTCTGATTTCTAAATTACCACGTAAGCAACCAATAACACTACAACCTCTGATCATCTAACCCTCATGTAAATGAGAAGTCTCCACTCTATCTCTCTAACTGATCATGAGTATTTGCTAACCAACATATTTTTACTCTCAGACAACCAGACAACCCCCGACTCACCTCCGGCATTTACCACCTTTCATAACAAACCCACCGGCGATATTCATTGTGTCATTGGTTAAATAAATTCTTTTACATTCAGAAATCAGTTATATACCCCCTAGCCCCTTGGGGGTGCGTTTTGGTCAGGACGGGGGTTGGAGTATGTCTCTATTGAGACTTTTGATCTACATGTTGAGAACTATAAACCTGCAAAATTTCAAGAAAATTAACCGAATTAACATTTTCCCATACAAACGGTGCGGAGTACTTTTCCAATAGAAAACTTGAGAAAAAGAAAGTAAAATATGGGAGTGCAAAGTTTGTGCTTCTAGAGAGCTGCCGTAACATATGAATGGGAAGCACTACATTCTTGCTACTATACGCTATTTTAACAGAGAAATATTTTTTTTTATGTGACAGACTAGAGGCTTACGGAAAGTCCCTTTGTACTGTCGACAATCTATTTTTTCGTATAGAGTGAATGTCGGACAGCAGCTCTAGCCGGAAAATAGAGAGAAGAGAAGGAAGTAACTGTTACAACCTAGCCGCGATATTTTATTCCACCAACTCAAAACCATTTCGCGACTCTGACATCGGGGCGTCGAGAACAACTCGCTGGAGTGTTATGCCTCCTGAAACGAGTTGAATCTCATCAACCAACCGATGGCATGCGCTTGGTGGAGCGGGGAAGGACTAGGGAAGGCTATGACAGGGGAATCAGGAATGTTAAGAGGGAAGAAGAAAGAAGGAAAGTTAGGTGGGAAAGGCGAAGGACCGTGGCGCCGCCGGGATTCGAACCCGGGACCTCTGGGGATAGCATTCAGGCGCCTTACCTCTAGACTACCGAGGCCCACAAACAAGCAATTCAAGCCTATACCGAAAAAGGTGGATCGCTAGCCCTAAACTACCGCTCAATAACAATTACTTCTGTTCCCTCCAAAGTCATGGAGACCCTAATCAACAAAAAACTAATGGAATATCTGGAAACCAACAAAATTATTCATGACAGACAGTACGGCTTTAGATTGTAAAGATCTACTGGCGAGCTCCTTGTAGGTCTAACAGAGCACCTTCACCAAAGCATCCATCGCTTTGGTGAATCTTTTCTGGTTGCCTAAGCCTTTGACCGAGTATGGCACCCAGCTCTGTTGTCAAAACTCCAAGCTATTGGTATTCACCCAGTTCTAAGAAAATGGATTAAGAGCTTCCTTTCTGACCGTTCAATAAAGGTAGTATTGGAAGGCATCGAATCTAATCCCCACAACATTTCAGCCGGAGTTCCTCAAGGATCAATTATAATATTCATAAATGATCTGCTCTCAATCCCTTCCAACCCATTGCTCAGCAAATAACATTGACAGTACGCTGCGTTATTCTTACGCTTTCGACAATATTAGGCATGCATGTGCCAGACCTTGTCTTCACCATGCTGATTGATCAGATGCTATCAGGGGTGCCGTTGCCCGTAAACGAGTTACGAAGGGGAAAATGCAATGCCATAAATGAAATGTTAATATGTGTGGAATTGTAATTTTCCCTCCTGCGCGTAAAATTCCCAATTGTTTTGGCGCACCCCATTGGATTTTTTAGAGGAATAGGGTATGAAAGAAAAGAATGAGAGAGAATGGGTGAGATAGAGAGAGGGTGTTACGGAGGGGACGAGAAAAGGGGCAGATCCGAGAGGTAAAAGGGTGGCCCAGAAGAATGTAGAGAGAGGAACAGAGCCGAATACTCATAGGGAGGTGGTAAGAAAGAAAGAGTGAGACCGACAGGGCAGATAAGATGAAAAAATAGTTGTATTTTATTTGAATATAAAAAAAATCCGATTTCAAGCCGAGAAAAATGAGAGGAAACTCAAATGAATTTGGCCAATTCAACACTCGTAACAGCGTTGGAGTAGATGTTTTAAACTGAATATAATATCCTTTTAGAAAGAAAATAACAACTTTTTTAAATATTAAAACTTAAAATTCTGCTAGTCCTTCCTACCTTTTTTAAATATATAAATAAAAATAACAAATGATTTTGGAGTTTTGTATCCAGTCAGGTTAAACTAAAAAAATAGCGAATATATTTCAATCATATCATAGTTTAAAGAGGTTTCTACGCTACTTACGCTACTTACTACTACATTAAAATTAAGAAAACAAAAGTACTTACTGAAAATTGTTTTGATTGATTATTCTACATAGGTCAGGGCTCTCCTTAGCATTACTTCCATACCATTCTTTAAGAATTTTTTTGGCTTCCTCTATAAATTTTTGTTGAACATCTTTGGTGCAAAGTATGTAGTCTGGTGCAATGCATGTTTGCCCACAATTTATGAGTTTACCCCACATTACACGCTTTGCAGTAATAGTCATATCAGCTGTGTTGTCTATATAACAAGGACTGCAACAAAATAAAAATTAACTCTTTGGTATATTTTTTATTTGTGAAATAAACCTTTTTCCTCCCAATTCTAAGGTAACCGGGGTAAGATACTTATTGGCAGCAGCGTGAATTAATTTTCCTATTCTTGTAGAACCAGTAAAAAATATATAATCAAACCTTTGTTTCAAAAGATCTGTTGTTTCAGTTACTCCCCCACAAACTACTGGATAGCAATCCTAAAATAAATTAATCAATATTATAAAAGTACACATTATAATAAAACAAAATATACGTTATCCAAATATTTGGGGATCATTTCGGCAACAAATTTTGCACAATTGGGTGCAACCTCACTCGGCTTAATAACAACGCAATTTCCAGCCGCAATAGCAGCTGCAACAGGCAGAAGAAGAAGCTGCAACGGGTAATTCCAAGCACCAATTACAAGAACAACTCCATAAGGATCGTTATATATTAATACATCATCCAGCATATTGACGAATGTTTTATCGGGCTAATAAAATACTTTATTAAAAATTACTGCTTAATAGTATGCTGTAATTACCTTCTCTGGCTTCATCCAATCATTCAAATTGAAGAGAGTATTTTTAATATCATTTTTCAATATCTCGGTCTCTACAATAACACTTTCTTGTTTGTGTCGCCGAAGATCAGCTTCTAAAGCACTTATCATTTGATCTTCGTGTTCTTCGTACATTCGTAGTAAGTTCTCCAGCTGCGTTCGACTATAATAAAAAAATCAGACCACGCAATTTAATACAAAATTTGTTTCATTTCTATATAATGTTTCATTTCTATGGAACTTATAAGAAAATAGAGATTTTTCATAATAATTAACCTTCGATCTTGTTTTTGTTACTCCCACTTTGTTATTTTCAGGTCGCAATGTAAATTTAAACAATAGTTCCGGCCTGTAATGGCGGACTTCTCACCCTTCTAGAAATATATCCTATAACCACTTTAAAACCAGCATTTTTTATAGGCGATCGATTCACGCTCATTTACCAGTAGTTTTTTTAAACGGGATATTTCAAGAAATTGAGGCATAAGTACAATTTTTCATGGTTTAAGGAGCCAAGGTACTACCTCGTGTAAGCCCGCTCAACTCTGCAGGACATTTGTCCTGTTGAAGTCAGAAAGAACAAACTTCCACAGAAGAACCTGGACAGAACGAGTGTTTTGCAGAAAACTAACCATTTATAATCATAACAACGATATGGTCGATGAGGAGTGGAGGGTAGAGGAGGTATCTCAACGAAAAATCTGGATATCCAGCTAAGTAAATCATAGAGTAAAATACACTCTATTTAATCTATGGTCATATTCTCATATAATAAGGAAGTTGTTTGTGAAGGACAAACACATTCAAATTGTTATATAATTTACATAATCAAAACTGTACAGATTTTTCTATTAAAGTGACGGAGATCAATCTTCGCGAAATTAATTGCCACTACAAGAGAATATCCCTGGAAGGAAGCATCTGCAGAAAATTTAAAGTGGCCCTGCTAGGGAAGTTATTGTAGACTAGCAAAAACCCACGCTACCTTAAAAACCCCGAGATACCAATTTTCATCAATATCAATTGGCAAATTCATATTAATAGGTATCAAAATATTAGTAAAATCAATGGATGTGTACCATAAAATTTGACTACACCCACACTTTAAGAACTGAATTACCTTTTAAAGCTCTGCAGTACACAGCCAGAAGTGCTTAAGTGCAAAATATGCGTTTCGAGAACATCGCCCTCAAAGTTTTTTTAGATACAGAATTGTGCACAAAACCACTTTTGCCGGTTCAATAACTCAGCAACCACAGCTCAACCCTCCCCTTAAGGGTTGAAAATAATTTATTTTTGCCTAACAGTACCCCCATAATCGAATTTGAAGCATAAACTTGAAAAAAAGTAATATTTAAAATTTTTCTATTTTTAGCCGATTTAGGGGTGGTTTCAACCCTTTAGGATTACCCCTTATCATAAAGTTCGCCTTGATTTCGTACAAATCAACCACCTTCGCAAATAGTATTAAAAAAAGTGTATTTCATTGCATTAGTTTTCATTATTATTGAAATAATCGCAAAAAAACCCTAAAAAGGGGTGTTTTTTGCATTTTTAAGGGTGACGCCCATGTTTTAGAACCGCGGGACCCCGATTTTCGTGATCAGCGACCCCAAAAACCTTTAGGGTTCGATTTTCTTAACGGTGTTATTTTGGAACACGCTAACGCGCGTTTTGAATGGACTGTCATGAGAAGATTGACCTGCAGATGACTTGATTACTTACTTCAGAGAAACTTTCGATTCCACTCTCGATAGTCTCAACCTCCTCTGTATTTCATGAAACTTCTGTAAATTAACATCAAAAATACTACATATTCACATTCGGTAAAAAATTTGCGTCGTTTATCAATGATTTGAACCTACCCAGTTGTGAAAACTGAACTGATTCCAGAAGAATCAGCTCAGAATTAATTCCTTTTTTAATTACTGGTTAATGCGGAAAGAATCAAATATGATTTCCTGTGTTTCTGAAAGATTAAAATGGAACGTAAAACCATGACTCATCAGCTTTTCTATATGGTACGCCTCTTTCAATTTTCGAAGCATTTAAAGAATTACATAAAACGTAAAAACATCATGACTTTCTTTTGTTACCCCTCGTTTCATTTTGCAAGCACATAAAGAATTAAATAAAACTTAGAAAAATTGCATCTTTTTCATCTTTTCCAAATGTTATATCTCGTTTTATTCTGCAAGCATATGCAATAGTGGGTGCCTTCCATTTACACAGTGTGTCTAACAGGGTGTTCCATCAACGCCAAAAATGTGCACCGCCGGGTGAAATATATTTAAACACGACGGTGATGGAACACCCTGTTAGACACGTGTCTTTCTGTGTGTAAATGGAAGGCACCCAACAAAATAAAACGTAAAAACATGACTCATCATCTAATCCTTTTGTTACACGTCTTGTTCGATTTTCGAAGCACATATTTCGGTGATTTCCCGGAATTAACAATTTTGTGGCAATAGCAGTTTGCAGCTTATTAGATTAAAAGCGTTTCAATAGTTCGGTTATAAAATTTGAAATAGTTATAAAATGCGTTAGAAGATTTTTGTGAAAAAGCAAGTATAAAGTGCGTTTAAAAAACAATAATTAAAATAATTTAATGTTTTATTTGACACCCTCAGAGCAAAAGCGGGCTAAAATAACAAAGAGAGCGAAAACGGTTCGGGGTTTTTTTTTAGCGCAAAAGAGGAATATCTTCGTATTCTTAGAGTAAAAATGGTATAACTATACTTCAGCGCAAAAACGGTGTATCAAAAAACCGAGAGCAAAAGCGGGTTAACTTTTTACTCCGCTTTTGCTCTTAATGAAAACTTATACCGCTTTTGCGCTGAACAAAAATTTAAATCACTTTTGCTCTCAATAAACGCGTCAAATTTGTTTTCATCACACTAGGGTTGAAAACGCTGCTTTAGATTTTATTTTTTGAATTCTGCTTTTTCTCCCTTGTAACGTAATATAGAAAGTTCGCCGTCGCCTGGTCCCAAACCCAGGGTGTGAAAGGAGGCGGGTACTCGATCTGCTGAATTGACCAGAATCGGGAAACTGAAGAAACAGGGCAAGAGACCGTATTTTTCGAAGCGGCACCGACAGCAGCGTATCCATTGCTGGGACGTCCCGCTCGGACCGAAAATACTGTGGAAGAAGATGCTCGCCCTTTCACGCCAACTAACTATGTATTCCTATTGAAACCCACCTGTTTTACTATCTAAAGCGCAGACAAGGATATAGTTTATTACTGTAAGAAAGAGTAACGGCGAAAGTAAACATCCGAACAAATTCTGCAATCGATTTTTCAAATACTTCCGGATATCCTATCATTCTGAAATTTTGCACACAGCTTTAGCTCCGAAGACAATGCAATATGATATACACCTTTAGATCCATGGAGGCCGTCTCAGGAGGGCGGGTTGAAATATTCTTCACAACCCCTTCGACATGGGTATCAAATGAAAGGATATGACAAGTATAACACCATAACCAATATAGTATGCTCAATATATCGTTTGGTCCATGGCGGCCATCTCAAGAGGGCGGATTACCATTTTCTTCACTGCCCCCGAAACATGGGTATCAAATGAAATGGTATGGTAAGTAGAACACCATAAGAAATATAGTATACTCAATTTATCGTTTGGTCCATCGCAGCCATCTCAAGAGGGCTAATTACCATTTTCTTCACAACCCCTTCGACATGGGTATCAAATGAAAGAGTATCATAAGTAGAATACCATAAGCAATATAGTATACTTAATATTTCGTTTGGTCCATTGCGGCCATCTCAAGAGGGCGGATTAACATTTTCTTCACAACCCCCTCGACATGGGTATCAAATGAAAGGGCATCATAAGTCGAATGCAATGAGCTATGTCTTTAGATCCATGGCGGTCTCCTCAGGAATTCCGGTTACCATTCTCTTCAGAACACTTTCGACATGGATATCAAATGAAAGCGTATGATATAGTATGCTCAATATATTGTTTGGTCCATGGCGACCATCTCAACAGGATTACCATTTTGTTCACAACACCCGGAACATGGCATTCACATAAAATGGTGTAATAAATAAAACACCATAAGCAATAAAGGGTACTCAATTTATCGCTTGGTCCATGGCGGCCATCTCAAGAGAGCGGATTACCATTTTCTTCACAACCCCTTCGACATGGGTATCAAATGAAAGAGTATGATAAATAGAACACCATAAGCAATATAGTATACTCAATATATCGTTTAGTCCATGGCGGCCATCTCAAGAGGGCGGATTAACATTTTCTTCACAACCCCCTCGACATGGGTATTACATGAAAGGGCATCATAAGTCGAATGCAATATGCTATGTCTTTAGATCCGCGGCGGCCTCCTCAGGGGGGTGGGTTAACATTCTCTTCAGAATTCTTTCGACATGGGTACCAAATGAAAGCGTATGATAAGTAGAAGAGACTATTAGTAATATAGTATACTCAATATATCGTTTGGTCCATGGCGGCCATCTCAAGAGGGCGGTTTAACATTTTCTTCACAACCCCCTCGACATGGGTATGACAAGTACAATATCATAAGCAATATAGTATACTCAATATTGCGTTTGGTCCATGGCGGCCATCTCAAGTGGGCGGATTAACATTTTCTTCACAACAACCGCGACGTGGGTACTACAGGAAAGGGTGTGATAAGTAGAATACAATAAGCTCTATGGCGTCATTATAAATTTAACTTGGCGGCTAACAAAACTGGTGGATTGCCTAACTTTACAAAAACCTCGAAATGGGAATCAAATGAAAGGACATGCCATGTCAAATAAGCTATGTGACATAATTCAAAATTTAATATGCACACCAGTTACATAATGGAAATTAATACGGTAAATTATTTAAAGTAAAATGAAATATAAAAGTTTCAGATAATGAAATATAATTTATAGATGTTATTTTAAACGAAAAAACGCGGGGGTCTTGCTATAGACAATAGTAGGAGTGTAGAGTAGCTGGGTTGAGAAGTCATTCGCATCAATCATGTATGCGTCCCACGTTTTTTCGTTTAAAATCTTACAAATATTTTCAAAGCTATTACAAAATCACAATCACAAATTTTCAGGACTATCTCTATGGGGTTAGGAATATGTTTGAGGTTCTAAATCTGTATGGGGCTTGGAGAAATTATTTTATTCTTTTTAGCTCGTTATAAAAACGTGCTATATTAAAAAGTTTTTTTTTATCTAATAATAATTATTTTCCGTTCAGTCATGTCTTTATTGTGTAGTTAGATATTGGCATTTAATTATTAAAAAAATTCAATTTTATTTAATATTTGGATTTCACAATTTCAGTTTCAAAATGAGTGCTCTTTTCATTTTAATATTATTAAGTTTCTTTTTTGACAATAATATCTCCAATTCTTCAGTTTTATGTTTGCAATTCTGAATTTTTGAACAAATTTAATTTTTTTTTACAAAATACAAAAATTACTAAGTAAAAAACGTAAATTGAAAAAAATCATAAATTGCAAACATTATAAAAATTGAAGTTAGTAATAAAGATATAAGATAAACATGTGAAAAATTTATGTCAGAAATGTAAAAATCCCCAAATATGTAGTCAAAATGAGAAAATGGCAAAAACATAAAACTTATCATAAACAATTACAAAGACTTTACACATTCAAAGTCAAATCTTACAAACGCGAAAATTCCGAAAATTCCAATATTATGAATAGAGTTGCATTGTATTTCTAGGAAAGTGAAGAAAATGTGGTCTAAAAATAGATTTCGAAGTAATAATGTAGCGACGGAGGTATAAATAAAACCTGAGGGCAAAAGCGGTTTAAGTTTTCGTAGAGGGCAAAAACGGTTTAGAGAGTTAATCCGCTTTTGCTCTAAGACTTTTGCCGTTCCGTTCTTGCTCTGAATAATAGTTGAACCATTTTTGCGCTGAAATATTTTTATTCCTCTTTTGCTGCAACATCAAATATAACCCGCTTTTGCTCTGAGCGTGACATTTATGCCAGGTGTTAACTTAATTTGACAGTTGCATTTTTCAGAATGGCACAAAAACGACCGATGTATGAGAAAGAGATAATTCCAGTAAAACTGCAACGCAATAACGCCACAATTGGTGAAAGTATTTACGCACCACAATCAAGTATTTTCACCACAATTGGTGAAAGTATTTACTCACCTCAATCAAGTATTTTCACCACAACTGGTGAAAGTATTTACTCACCTCAATCAAGTATTTTCGATTTTATTTGTTTTAAGATATCGAATTAATTTTGTTTTTCTAGGCAGCTCCAGTTAAGACTTCATAAAACAATACAACGAGGAAAAATTTGACAAAATGCAAGATATTATATATTTTCTTAAGTATAAAAAAGATCTTTATATTTTGCCTTTTTAGATATCATTAATGAAAATCATAAAAGTATAATTGAGGCAATAGCTGCGAACGCCGCTTTGTTGAAAAAATTAGTACATAGGTCAAGAAAATATATGCAATATAGAAAATCTCCAGTTCCTGATTAAAACTCGAGAAGCTGTAGAAAAACTAGACAAGGAAATTAATGATGAAAATTTTAATTCTTATGTAACATTCAAGCATTACTTAAAATTTGTAAAATATTTTTTCAACCATTCGTTGTCTTTGTAGGTGACTGTCATAAAAAGAATATTATATCCATATGGGCTGGAAACGAGCAATAATAACTTATTTGCAGAAGATTGTATTAACTTATACAATTATGATGGAGGTCATGGAAAGCTTCCCTTTAAAAATTTGACAGAAATTAACAAAGTACTTGCAAGTAAGACATGTTTTTTTTGGAAATTTTAACAGTAATTTCAACATTGTATTTTTTCAGAAGTACATGGAAATCCGGACTATATAAAAACAATAAGGAAAGCATTCCATGCGGTAAAGGAGAAAATCTATAAACGTGCATTTACGGAACGCGGAAAATTAAATTAGAATTGAATTTACTTTTTTTTTCTTTGTTTTTTTTTTTGAATTGTTGAATTTACAAAAAAAATTAAGTTTATTATGAATATATGTTATTTTTGATTTTCATGTAAAATTTTGTTTTTTCATTATTGATGTGCCCAAATTTTCATTGATACAGAACCACTTTTGCTCCATTGATTCAGAATCCGTAATTATTCCTTGATTCAGAATTAGTACATATTCCTTGATTCAAAATCAATACTTACTCCTTGATTCAGAATCAGCTCTTCGTAATCGCTTTCGAATTGATTACAAGTTATGCGGGGTAATCAATTTATTGCTGCCTATGACATGGCCGTGTAAAAGTAATTCATTCTTTACATTTACGGTAATCCGAAGTGGAATCAATTCAGAATCGATATAACTAATTCTGAATTAATCTTGCATCAATTCCAGTTACAACTGGGTAGATTTTATAAATACACGTGTAAGAGATATACACGTGTATAAAAATTATACGTGTATCAAGTACACGTGTTATTACACGTATTTTACACGTGTCACGTGTTTTACATACACGTGTATTTAAATACACGTCAAAATACTGGACCTCTTGTATGGAGAACAAACTCATAATATACAAAGTCATATTTCAAGCTGTTATGCTACACCCCAGCAAACAATTTGGAGTAAAGTTTATCGCACGATAAAAGAGCGTAACAAAGCGATATCTTCCGGATATAAAATTTATCGTAATTTTGTTATATTTTTATATTCTGAATGATATTGTAAGGACGTTAATAATTCGAAAAGAATTCAATTCGTTCTGGCGATAATAGGAAGAAAAGGGAGATATTTATTCTCGTTTTCTCCTCCTTACGATAAGAAAACGATGTCAGTCTATTGCGAACATATCAGAAAGAAGAAATATTTATGCTTTTCTTCCTTCTAACACAGTTGCGACACAGTGGCGATAAACTTTTCTTCCTCTTAATGACATGTTATCCCTGTTTTTTCTTCCCTTCGATAAGAAAACGATGTATATGTATTGCTAAAATATCAGAAAGAAGATGTATTTGTGATTCTCTTTTTTCTATCACACTGGCGAAAAACTTTTCTTCCTTTTCCCTTCATCGGTAATGCATTGGCAATAAACTTCTCTTCCTTTTTCCATAAACATAACGGTTGTTTGGAAATGCGTTCACTTTGGTGATAGCGTTTGACGTGCGAAGTTCAAATTTTTCAAAGTTAGAGTTTCAAAGTTAAAGTTCTTCCCTAGCAAACAATTCTTATCTTCCGGAATACAGAAAGCGATTCGCCATCGAAGATATCTCTATCTTCTGGGATATCGTCTTGACTGCACCGGAAGATAGTTTCGTTGGGAGAAAATGGTCCGCCAATGCGATACCCCCAGAAGAGATCCATGCGTAACAACAAGGCAATAATAATGCGGATTGCGGGAGGGAGAAGAAAGCGATACGAAAACAATTCCCTTCGGCGATAGTTCCTCAATTCGCTTTCTTCTCCCTCCCGCAATTCGCATTATTATTGCCTTGTTATTACGCATGGATCTCTTCTGGGGGTATCGCATTGGCGGACCATTTTCTCCCAACGAAACTATCTTCCGGTGCAGTCAAGACGATATCCCAAAAGATAGGAGATATCTTCGATGGCGAATCGCTTTCTGTATTCCGGAAGATAAGAATTGTTTGCTGGGACGGTGTTCCCCTCTAGGCAAAGTGTGCACAAACTCATATCAATAAATTACAAGTTGCTCAAAACAAAGTCCTACCAATGATATTTAACTTACCGAGACATTTCTCTCCCTCAGAGTTACTATGTCAAATATAGACACAATTCAAGATAGTCAGTAAATTTTACGATTCATGTGAATTAGCTGAAAATCCTTTGATCCGACAACTAGTCGACAATTAGTAATAGTTAGGATAAGTAGTTAGAATAATAATTAGTTAGGGTAAAAACATTAGGTTAAGTTTTTAAATAAATTCAATTGGTTTTTGAAAATTTTATCCCAATTTTTAGTATTATCTATAAATCATATTCGCCTCGGTCACTCAATAATATTATAGCTGTATGAAGATGCCTTCTAGCTCTAAAATATGTACTCATATTATCTAATGTGTAATCAAATTATAAAATAAAAAAATAAATTAATAAAAAAAATTTTAAGACGAAATTACTGACACATAGGAATAGACTGCTGATTAACAATGCTGAAAACCAGAAATAGAAAACCTTTTTATTTAAACAAAAAAATTTTCTTCGAATTTAGGAGAAAATAAGTGATTAGATGTCTGTTATAATAGAAATAAATTTCCATCACTAATTTTTATTTATTAGCAATTTTTTCAGTAAAAAAATGTATTTCAAAGCTGTGGAGGGTTATTTCCCCTGTTTAACGAACTTTTCAAAATAGCTCAAGAGTGAGACAGAAAAGCGAACACTATACCTGTCCATTTTTTTTTATTATGTTCGCTAACATGCGCTGACTGATTTAAATGATTAAAGTACATTGGGATTTAACGTGGGAGCGAGACAGCAATAGTTTTTGTTGCCATTTTTTTGTATGGTATTTTGCTCATTTAGCAGTCCATTACTATATGCCAGTGGACGAAATACACAATACCTATGAAAATCTTGGAGTAAGCCAGTAATTAAAGAAGGAGACAGAAACTAACCTACAAAAATCAACCAGTGTTGAATGAGCCTATTCAGACGCTGCCATAAGTGTGCTGAGCAAAACCGGTTTTATTCAACCCCTCAGAACACACACGGGGCGTAATTGTGTTTAGAACATTTGAAAGCTTTACAGGAACGTTTAAATGTATTGTAAATAAAATTCACTTGTCAGACAAAAACAGAGCTAAAGAAAACAAGAGATAGAAGTAACATTTTATATGTGTGTAAGTTTTCACAGCATAGCCAGGGTAGAACTCTACAAAGCCATGAGAGAATTCGGCATCCCCAACAAACTGACAAGACTATGTTATTTGACCATGATCAATGTGTCAAGCCAAGTAAAGGTATCCGGAACACTGTCCAGACCAATCAACATCTATAATGGACTCCGACAAGGGGACGGTCTGGCCTGCCTCCTTTTCAACCTGGCGTTGGAGAAAGTGATCCGAGATTCGGGCGTGACATCAAGGGGTACAATCCTCCACAAGTCCACCCAATTACTGGCCTACGCAGACGACATTGACATCATTGGAAGAACAACAACAGCTGTACAAGAAGCTTTCACTCAGATTGAGCAAGCGGCAGGAAATCTGGGACTGCACATTAACGAAAGCAAAACAAAATACATGGTGGCCTCGTCTGGAAGAACACCTAACATTGGTCCCACAATCAAGGTAGCGGAACACGAGTTTGACGTGGTAAAATCATTTACCTACCTTGGGTCAATAGTAGCAGCCGACAATAGCATAGAACCAGAAATACGCGCACGACTGCTAAAAGCCAACAAAGCCTACTATAGTCTGTCAAGGCTCTTCAAATCCAAATATCTAACCATAACGTCTAAACTTTTACTATATAAGACGATGGTCTTACCCGTTCTCACATATGCATCCGAAACGTGGGTGCTTAGCAAAAAGCACTCAAACCTCTTGGGCGTGTTTGAGAGGAAAATACTTCGGAGGATTGTTGGCCCCGTATGTGAGGAAGGACGATTCCGGAGACTCTACAATGACGAGATCTACGAGCGCTATCGCGACATAGATGTTGTGAAGAAAATAAAGCTCGGTAGGCTCCGGTGGGCAGGGCATCTAGCTCGTATGAGTGAAGATGAGCCTGCTCGTAAAGTTCTCTGCGGTAAGACCTATGGGATGCGACAGCGAGGGAGGCCCAACCTTCGCTGGAAGGATGGCGTGGACCAGGACGCTCAGAGTTTAGGGATGCCAAACTGGATGACATCGGCTCAGAATCAGGACCGGTGGAGAGAACAGTTGCGCGAGGCCAGGACCGGATCCCGGTTGTAGAGCCGTTAAAGAAGAAGAAGAAGTTTTCACGCGTTTGCTTTTGCGTGAAAAATGTTTTGTTAAGTTCTTCCGCTTCCTTCCCTCTCTCATCTATAAAACCGGTTTTACTTGCCATGAATGTGCACCGTCTGAATAGCCCCAATAATAGTAATATCTCACGAGAGCACATTGAAGTCAAAACACCATCCACTTCGGAGAAAACACATTTCAGTATCAACGATGGCTACGTTACCAGATACGGGCGACGAATAAGAACGCCTGAACGCTTCCAGCCGTAAGGACCAACCAAAGAAGGTAGATGATTTTTAAGCTGGTAACACTAAAATGATACATCTGGGATGTGTCACTCACCGCATATTATTACTTAAACTAGTATAGTAAGCAGCAGTAGTAATATAGACTTTCAAGAATAAAAAATGCAAATGAAGTTCAGTAACCTTCTTACACAATCCAATACAAAGGGCATGCGGAAAGCTATTTTTTCAGTTTAAGAACTATAATAGAATGGGAAAGCTTGTCAAAAGCCTTACTGAAGTCAGTGTAAACACAGTCGCACAATGGGATAAAATCGGAAAAGTTCTAGGTTGACCGTCGAAGTAGGGAACACGTCGCTAACGTGAATACACGTGGTTCTGAATAGGAAAGTTATATGTATAGAATTTTTCAAACTCCGTGACACAAAAAATTTGAGCAGTTCTGCGCACCTCGTTGCCAAATTTTATAAATAATGTTCTATCATTTCCCCTCTTTTTAGTTAAAACAGCAACAAACACTGAAAAACTCAACAAAATAATTTGAGAAGGGATGCGCGCATTCCGAATGAATAAAGTTAGTTTATCTTTCATGTGTTGAGCAGAGCTTTTAAATACATGTAAAGCCCCTGCTCAACAAAGGCAGTTTATTCAACATAATAAGCATAATTTTACTATAATTAACAATGACCATGTTTACGCGAAGCCTCTAAAAGTGTTTATAACAACCTTAACACTGATTTTCTTACGCGTAAACGCCCCTTAATACTGCTTTCGTTAGTGGTGTTAAGCTTAAATAAATGTGTTAAGGTAACAACTTAATTAAGGAAAACTGAGTTAAGCAGTAGGCGTAAACAGTTGTTTGACAGTTTTAGTAAAAACATTAAGGAATCTGTGATTTTAAATTAAACGAAAGGAAAGTTTATTTACGTAATAAACGCTGCAGAACTTGCCTATGATGCTTCATGAGGATTAATACATCTCGATTTATGTTCATTTAATGATAAAATTTAGTTAAACTTCTTCCAAACAGTTCTTCTTGACAGTTTATATTAGATCTAAGTAGGTACTTTAAAAACTGATATCTGCTGGTGGAAAAATTTTAACGCGCGTAAACGTTCTTAAAACTACTACGGATAGCAGTGACACGAACCAAAATATTTGCGCGTAAACGCTTTTAAAATTACTACTGATAACGATGTTATAAGCTTAAATATCTTCGCGTAAACATGGTCAATGTCAACAATCTAGTAATCAAAGTAATAAAAACACTAATTTCGTATTTTTTAGTAGAAATTACTACAAATTATTTCTGTAGCATATGTGTAAAATATAATAACCTTAAAATAAAAAAAATATATAAAAACGGGTGTTTTTCAGTCATAATTTGTAAATTTTTTAAATAATCATTGTAGTCCCAGAATAATACACCTCCCTTTAGCAATACGCAGTCGCGACTGATTACATGGCAGCACGGTATACAGAAACAAGGTAATGTAAAAGACTGTATATCGTAAACGATATTTTAGTGCTGACGTCACGTGGGGCCCGCTTTCCATATAAAATCGAAGCCGTTGTTGTTGTTTCTGCATTAGGGCTGACGTCTCTAGGCGCCCACTTTTCACGGTATTCGAAGCTGTCGTCTCTTTTACACTACCTTATGTTTCTGTATACCGTGACATGGCAGCAAGTGATTTGATAGGAGGAGTTAAGTGAAGCTTTTGTCTGAACTTTTAAACATTTTTAAGAGCTTAGCTGGGGAACATGCGCGGGATGTCACGAGGTTTGAAAACAACTATACTGTGTGCATTTCGAGATTACACAGCATATTGATCAGTCATGCTATGGAATCTTCTCAGCAAGGTATGTAGAATTTAAGAAAAAATTGGCATATATTAATTACTAATCATTAAATAGTTATAAACAATTAAGTAAGCATATGTTTTTGAAATTAGAATACAACAAATTTTGTAAACTTTAGGTAAAAAGTTTACAACTCGACTTCACTCGATCGATGACTATCACTGGAAATTGTTCGATAACCCCTAAACTTTGAATTCGTGAGGTAAATAGCTGCTACAACCTGCACCCCCTTTGTTTACATTAATTCGTTTATAAACATTCATATATGCAGCGTTTATAAACATTCATATATGCGTAGCCAGCCAAGTCTACACGGCACAAGCAGGGAGCGCTGACTTTCAAACCGATCGTACATGGCCTTAGGTCACATCCTGCTAGAGATCCATGGAGCAGACTGAATACGGCGGATCTAAACTCGATAACAACCGCAAACCTAATGTGTAAACATTCGTGCTGAAGTTATGAATGGTACAGCGTGAATGCACTACTAACGATGGACTGCGGATACCAGGCGAATGCGTTCCCTCACCGCCATTCCTTCATATTATCTTGTAGTGAGGGAATGATGATTTATGTGGGAATGATTTTTGACTGGGTTAGCTTGCCTTTTTGTCGTTTGCTTTAGCTAATTCTTAAATTTACCGGCTGCCATCTTGTGGTAGGGTTAAATAATGCCAAGTAAAATGAAGATAAGCAAAGAAATAGCTAAATTAAAAAAGAGGGAATATGATAGGAAGCGTAGGGAGAAAATTAGCGATCCTGAAAGTTTGGAAATACTTCGCCAAAAAGAAAGACTTAAATGCCTAAGAAAAAAAGAGAAAGGCCAAGTAAAACCTATATTTGCCATGAGTTCAAGAGAAATAAGGCAAAAAAGGAAAAACTGAAAGAAAAATAGCCAAATAGAGATAAATCAGCTAAAGAACGTAAGAATCTAATAGGACCTATTATAGAACCGGATATTCAAAATAATAGCCTCGTTCTTTTTACACCGTGATCCAGATCAGATCAGCCGAGCATAAAAGAACGGACTTGGATCATGGAAGAAATTTAGTTTTTTACAGTTGTAGTTCTGATTTTTGATATATTCTGTCGCAATTTATATCAGTCTCTAAAACTTATTAAAAATATTTCTGATTTTAAAAGAATTTATAAAAATGTTTAATTGACTTCGAAAATTAACAAAAGGTAACTTTCAATCATTTTTCCAAATAAATTTATGAAATTTTGCAGAGCTACCAACCCTTAAAATTAAAGAAAACAGAACAAAATTATAAAAGCTCTGGATTTTCCAATGAGAAGTGTCTTGGATTTGATTGTTACACAAGCTATTTTTGTATAACAGATTTTGATCCAAATCTTTTTTGGATCAAGTTGTTGTTGTTGGTTTGCTTGAAAGTTAATGATCTGAGTGGGATCACGGTGTAAAAAGAACGCAGCTAATAATGAAACTTCAGTGTTTCCTTTTTTGCCTTATTTCTCTTGAATGGTAGAGTTCATGTTACATTAAAAATTCGTTCAGAAATGGATTGCCAATAAAAATGTGAGGCAATGATTTATTTTTATGCGACACGTGTATATTTTCATTTTTTAGATCCGTTTGTTATTTTATAATACAAATTAACGTCAAACTTGCATAATCTTCATTACATTTTGTTGCTTGTCTAAAAAATAAAAATTATTTAATTTGATCCTAATGGGGGAATGATTTTAGGGACATAGATCGTATTTTTTATTTACACATATGGTTCGGAAATAATAAGTGAAACTTTTAGACCCAGTAATGTAGATTGCAAGGAAATAGTGGTCACAGTAATTTGTTTGTTAGTTTTTTGTTAAAACTGAGCGGACAGAAATTTCGGAATTTCGCGAGAACTACCCACATGACTCGACTTTAAGCACAGGGGCCCAGATTCTCTCTTTACGATAAAGAATGCAGAACAGAAAAGGAAAGAAAATTGAATCAGCTGTTTTCTTTCATAAAAAAGAAAATATGTTCCAATACATCAAGTTTATGCCCTCATAAAATCAAAACATCTTCCCGCGGATAGTGACAACAGGGAAATTAGTTTTCTTTTATAGGAAATTTTGTTAATTGAGGGAGAGAAACTGGTCGCGTAGGTATTGAAGGTAATGCAGCATCTGTTAACGGGTTCGTTTCTAGCATATTCAGTGCGATGCGGATACTCTTTAAGCAGTTTGGAATGTCTTGTTTATCGAGTATCGTTAAATTTGATTGTGTCCGACAGGAACTGCACCTTGAGGTTATTGTTCAGGACATCCAGGGTAAAACAAGATATAAGTAATTTCCGTGTAAGGGATAGAGGCAAGAGATCAAGGATTTTGAGCCTGTCGTTATAGTGAGAAAGGTTGTGAAAATCCGAAGGATTATAGAGGTTCCTAAGCGCGAAAAGAAGGAACTTCTTTTAGACAGATTCTATTCCCTCAGTTGAACGCGAAGGCTCGCAAAATGTTGCTTCTTTTGTTTTGATCTTATTCAAATCAGTCTGCATACAGCGCATTAATTTTAATAGCTCCTGACTGCTGTTTTTAATAAGATCATCCACCAAACTTCTTTTCCTGCTGACTCGGACAGCATTTGTCCCTGATGAAGAGCGTTCATTGGAGCTTATACCTAGTGAAGTGTCAGCTGTTTCTACAGCACTTGTCCCTGGTGAAGATCGTTCCACGGAGCCTATACTGAGTGAAGTATCAACTGCTTCTAGTCCATCACCACTTCAGTAGGATTCATACACGCATTAATATTAATTTCTTCACATATTCCATCTTCACATTCCTCAAAGTTAAAATACTCTATACTACAAATTAACATACTTGATAAAATTAAATTAACGGTTACAACGTAAGTATGTTTACCTCGTTTTAAAACTGCTACATTCACTTGTAAAAGCAGATGCGTGAAAGCTGCTGTGTGTTCTAGAATATGTCAACATTATGTGCTATCTTGCAATGACTTTATTTTATAAAAAAATACCTTTTATATTAACATGGCTACAATCATAAAATTTATAATTTTTTAATTTGGTTCCTGCATTTTTGAAGTGTTAACTTCTTTAGGCACGATTGGCACTTTTTCGCTGGGGGTAATACAAAGAATTCGCGACACGCGCATTTTTGTTGCACACCCGTTTCTGGACACTTGTGGCAACAGACAGCAGCGATGGTGACACGCGCACTTTGTTCCGCACCCGTTCCTGGGCATTTGTGCCTATGCAGCTGGCTAGAACATAGAAACTTTTGGCTTAGTTCCACCTTTTTTTTATGTGATAGACTAGAGGCTTAGGGGACTAACGAAGGTTATGACAGGAGGAATCTCGAATGTAAAGAGGGCAGAAGAAAGAAGGGAGTTATGTGGGTGGGAAAGTGGAAAGGGCGAAAAACCGTGGGGCTGGCCGGGATTCGAACCCGGGACCTCTGGGATAGTAGTCAGGCGCCTTACCTCTAGACTACCGAGGCCCCCAAACAGCAGCATCTAATTCTATGTGTACGATGTTGCAATGCAGACGCCGCTCTCAGCATTCATTTCATCTTCTCGCACATAATCGCTGCTGTCTGTTGCTGGAGCTCGACCAAATTTTATTTACATATCTGGAGCACTTTTAGTCGAGGTCCAGCAACAGACAGTAGCGATGGTGTGCGAGAATATGACATGAATTTTGAGAGCGGCGTCTGCATTGCGAGAATATGAAATGAATGCTGAGAGCAGCGTCTGCATTGAAACATTGAAACCCAATCCCTTCCACCAATCGCGGGCTATTTTGCCTCGCACACGCCGCTGTTTGCAGGTGGATCTAAACCAAAAGTTTCCATGCTCTAGCCAGCTGCATCCAGAAACAGTTGCGCAACAAAAATGTGCGTCTCACCATCGTTGCTGTCTGTTGCTGGACCTCGACTAAAAGTTGCCATGCTCTAGCCCAGTGATTCCCAAAGTGGGTTCCGGTGGAACCGTTAGGGTTCCGTGTCACCAGCGCCGAAGCGCAAATACATTCGCAGACTCACTGGCGCTGCGCCGGCCGTTTAACGCGTTCTTGCTAATCAGAAAGTGCGAGTGGCCCTTCTTCCTTGAAATTTGGTCTATGTCACGCCGCGTAACATTTTGGCCGCCATACCATATTCCCATGTCGCGGGGGTTGTAAAGAAAATGGTAATCCGCCCTCTTGAGATGGCCGCCATGAGCCAAACGATATATTGAGTATACATATATATATTGCTTATGGTGTTCTACTTATCATACCCTTTCATTTGATACCCATGTCGAAGGGATTGTGAAGAATATTTCAATCCGCCCTCCTGAGACTGCCGGCATGGATCTAAAGGTATATAAATCTATCTAGGTATCTAAAAGTATATTGAGTATTGCATTGTCATCGGAGCTAAAGCTGTATGGAAAATTACAGCATGATAGGATATCCGGAAGTATTTGAAAAATCTATTGCAAAATTTGTTCCGTGAAGAAAACAGTAATCTACCCTCTTGAGACGGCCGCCATGGATCTAACGGTATAATGAGTATACCATATTGCATTGCCATCGGAGCTAAAGTTGGGTGCAAAATTTCAGGGTAATCGGAAGTATCGATTGCAAGATATGTACCGTACAAACAGACTGACAAGATAGCGAGCTAATAAAAAAGTTTTAAAATATATTAAAGGATAAATATATACATATATCATATATTACTTTATTTTTTCATCGTTGGGTTCCGCCAAATTTTATACATTGTAGAAAGGTTCCCTATGAAATAAAGTTTGGGAACCACCGCTCTAGCCAGCTACATGGCTGCAATATTTAAAACTTTTGCTTGGAGTAATTGCTTCGGCGACATGGAATACGTTTCGGCGTTTCGCCTATTCGACTGGGCATCTGTATTTTACTTACATATCTGGGGTAGCATCCCAGTAGGGAAATTCGCAAGTATTTACTCTGGGAAGTTGATTTGGAAGTACTTCTTTAATTAGTGTTTTCTGTAATGACTTATAAGTAATGCAGAGGAGAATGGGTTTGGTGACGAAGCGTTTGATTTCGCGCAAAAAGCATGTTGAAAAACTTCGTAGCTGGTCGTTTTCTTTGTTAATCATCTCAGTTATCTCAGCCATTAAGTTTTTTATCTTTAATGTATAAACATATATTTGAATTTATGTTTATGATATAAATATAAATCGCTTAATTTTACTTCAAGCTAGCCCACCTCTTCACGCCTACCCCAACTAAATTACATTACAAAAATTTACAATATAATAACTTTGTATATGAGTTTAATAATAAATGTTGTATAAATACTTCCAACACACATTCTATGGAAGGGAAAAGGGAAGTACTTCCCCGTCTAGGCCACCTTCATGTTAATGTAATGGCCTCGATTCCCAGATCCGACGGGAGGGAAGTGAGTGCGGATTTGACACTTTGCGATTCTCAAATCCGCAGTCCCGGATTGGTTTAAATCGAAAATTCGGAGTGAAAACTCACGCGATAATGACATATACGATGTCGGATTATCTTAGGCGCATTTGTCGTTCAAATCCGCAGAAAATTTGTTGCGGATCACACTTTTACAGCGCGGAAAATGTCAAAAAGAAATTCGGGGTTGCGGATTTGAGAATCGCAAAGTGTCAAATCCGCAACTCACTTCCCCGCCGCCGGATCTGGGAATCGAGGCCAATGTCTTTTTTTGCACTGGGTGAAAGTACTTTTAAATGAAATGTGGAGTAAGTACTTCATCAACCCATTCTATGGAAGGGAAAAAAGAAGTACTTCCCAGCCTAGGCCATCGCCATGTTAATGTAATGCCTTTTTTGTACTGGGTGGAAGTATTAAACTGCTTCTGCAGAAATACTTCTAGAAGTACTTTTTCCAGTACTTCCATTCTCTACTGGTTATATGGTTATATTATTTATTATGTATTATATATTCTCTATTACGTACAATGTACTGCATATTATGTAGTATATTCTAAAAAAATTCAAATTGAATCCAGTAGATTCCCATAAAAATTTAGATCCGTGACTATGGGTGAATAGCAAAAATTTCTGTTTCGTGACTATTGCATCAACCCGACGATATGTATTGTGTATTATGTACTACATATTTCCTATGAACTATGTACTATGTGTTTATTGCTATACATTATGTACTATTTTTACTAAAAACTACCTTATCCCAGTCATCCATCGTCCGATCTTTGTGTGATAAGTTTAAGACAAATACATTAATTTCCAAAACATTGTAACACATTTTGGAGTGAGTGCATATAAGTAACAATTAAATAAACTCTAACAGAATATTCATAAATATTATACATATATTGATCCTTATCGTCCTGTATTAAGATTGATTTTGGAAATTTAGACTAGCCATAGAAGTTAACACTTCTAAAGTGTGGTCCTACGCACACTCGTTTTTTTTATCAACCGTCGGTGTTTGTGAATTACAAGGAGTATTAACGGTTATTGTTTAGCACGTGTTTAGAAAACAGACAATCCCAATAATTTTGTTTAGTTTGATTTCTTGGTGAGACTGGGAAAATGGAACTACGAAGTGGGAAGGTTATCACTTCAGATCATAGCGGGAGTGACCTGCCAGGCGGATCCCTTGCCCTTGACGATTCACCGAATTCTGACGAAAACGCTCCCTCTCACGAGCAGCAACTCCAAGAGGTGCGACGGGAACGAGAAGCGCTTCTTGCTCAGCAGCGCGCCCTAGAGACTCCGGCGACCCCTAGACCAGATCACTATTATGCCCCGGCTGAGCCAGTACATACTAAATGCAGAGGGGACTCGTCGACCGGAACCTATCGTCGCAAACGGCGAACTTAGTTGACATAATTCTGCAGAATTTAGATGCGCCCTTGGGTTCAGTAATGATAGGGCAACGTTTTGCAACAATGCATGAGCTACGAGAAGTCTGTATCCGCGCCGAGCGCTGGCAAAAACAGAAGCGACTGGAACGTAGGCCCGATCGGCAATTACGCGAGGTTGAATATTCAGCGATGTATCAGACTAAACATGTAACACTGGACATATCTTCGCTGGGAGTAGACGAGATGAGGGCTACGCGTCAGTTCTCGACGAATCCACGACCTCTCCGTTGTTGGAATTGCCAGCAACAGGGCCATCCATTTATGGACTGCCCATCTGAGACTCGTGGCATGTTCTGCTACAAGTATGGCAAGCCAGGAGCCGTGACGCCAGTATGCGAGACCGTACCGGAGTCCGCGCCCGTGCTAAGCTCGCCCGTTATCCCTCCGTACACTTCTCATACCAATACTATGACTACCATCAGCGACTTTACGTCATCTGATGCTCTTCCTACTTTTCCCTCCGAGGAGGTGAGACTTTCATTTATTTCCCGTTGGAAGAGATATATGTATCTCCAGCTCAACTCGTGCCCGCATCTTTTCGGAGCCCCTTTTGGTGGACTCCCTTCGTACAAATTAGGGTACGAGCAAAGGAGAACCTTTCGCAGGAAGTTGTTTCTGCAATCATCTCTGACTTGTCAGATTACCGTCCGTTTGCTAAGGTCACTTTAGCTAACGAAGAGGTTAATGGTTTATTGGACAGTGGTGCCAACAATAGCTGCCTGGGAAGAGATGCTGAGCCTTTCTAGTCAATCATCCCGAAGTTACCGTCTCCAATTTGCACACTTCGGTACGAACTGCTGACGGGGCTCCGCGATTTACGGTTTTATCCGGGTCCCTGTATCCTTTGGAGGAAGGACCCATGATATGGCCATCTATGTGGTGCCCTATCTCTGCCAGAGGCTGTATCTAGGGATAGATTTCTGGAATCTTTTCAACATCGCTCCCAAAGTAGTCTGCGAGTTAACAGCCCCATCCGTGCCTGCTAACATGCACGACTTAACGTCCTTGCAAAGCGAACGGTTGGAGCAGGTCAAGGCCAGGTTTCCCTCTTTCGAAGTCTTAGCACTGGAAAAGACTGGAGGAACAAGTCATTGACACTGGTGACTCAGTTCCCATTAAACAGAGGCATTATCCGGTTTCACCCGCCATACAACAGCTGATGTATGGTGAGTTGGACAGGATGTTGGCTCTGGGGGTGATTGAGCCCTCGAACAGTCCCTGGAATTCTCCAGTGGTGTTAGTTCGAAAACCAGGTAAGGTTAAAGACGCCTATCCCCTTCCACACATTGATGGTCTTCTTGGTCGTCTTCAAGACACCAAGTTCATCACGAGTTTAGACCTTAAGGATGCTTTTTGGCAAATTCCCTTAGAGATGAAGTCCCCTGTACCAGTTTACAGTTATGCCTTTCGGCTTATGCAATGCCCCACAGCGCATGTGTCGCTTGATGGATAATACCATCCCGGGTCATTTACGTGAGAACGTTTTTGTTTATCTGGACAACCTGCTCATAGTTGCACCTGACTTTGACTCCCACCAAAACTTTTAGATGAAGTTGCCAGCTGTCTCCGTCGGGCGGGGCTAACACTCAATTTGGCTAAAAGCAAATTCTGGGTGACTGAAGTCAAGTACCTCGGCTTCATAATTGGTGATGGGACACTGAAAACAAAGACTTTGAAAAAGCTGATGACGAAAGCTCCTCTTTTAGTTACTCTAGATTTTTCTAAACATTTTTATATTCACTGCGATGCCAGCAGGAGTGGTGCAGGACACTGAAAACAAAGACTTTGAAAAAGCTGATGACGAAAGCTCCTCTTTTAGTTACTCTAGATTTTTCTAAACATTTTTATATTCACTGCGATGCCAGCAGGAGTGGTGCAGGTAGTGTGCTCTTTCAAAAGGACATGGATGGAGGAGAACATCCAATGTCCAAGAAATTGAGCGGAGCACAACGGAACTTCACCATTACTGAGCTCGAATGCTACGCAGCCGTGCTGAGTATAAAATATTTAGAGCTTATGTGGAGGGACAGGCTTTCACAGTCATTACTGACCATGCAAGTCTGAAATGGCTCATGGGCCAGAAGGAGCTCAACGGCCGTCTAGCACGGTGGAGTCTGAAACTTCAGGGGATCGATTTTACGATCGAACACCGTAAAGGCACCCACAATGTGGTTCCCGATGCCTTGTCACGCATGGATTGTGTTGACGATCTGTCCTTGTGTTTCGACGTGGGCTTAAATGCCACGTCTTTGAAATCCCCTGATTATCTTCGTCTGGTTGAAGGAATCAGGCAAACCTCATCGCAGTTACCAGATCTGCGGGTTGAAGATGGGTACGTATCCAAGCGTACATCCCCACGTACTGGAGACTCGGTTGCTGACGACATGACATGGAAGTTGTGGGTCCCAACGGAACTGACCGCGCCTCTCATCGAGTCGGCTCATTTGCCTCCCCAAACATCACATTGCGGAGTAGAGAAGACTCTAACCCGTCTGAGATATGAATACTTTTGGCCAGGTATGTCCAAACAAGTGCGGGAATACATCGCCAACTGTGAGGTCTGCAAGACCACCAAAGCCCCCAGTTTAATACTACGACCACCTATGGGCAACCCCATGGATGCGTCAAAACAGTTCCAATTTTTATACGCAGACTTCTTGGATCCTTATCCCGGTCGAAAAAAGGCCATACGGCTGTGTTTGTCGCCTTGGACGCCTTCACCAAGTTTGCCTTCCTTCGCTGAGACCACGGCGGTCACCGTCAAGTTTCTCGGGAAAACTATTTTTCATACCTCTGGAGCCCCTGAAACCATTTTCTCCGACAATCGTAGGCAATTCACCTCCTAGTCCATTCAAAACGCGCGTTGTGGTGTTCCAAAATAACACCGTTAATAAAATCGAACCCTAAACGTTTTTGGGGTCGCTGATCACGAAAATCGAGGGCCCGCGGTCCTAAAACATGGGCGTCACCCCTAAAAATGCAAAAAACACTCCTTTTTAGGGGGTTTTCGCGATTATTTCAATAATTATGAAAACTAATGCGATGAAATGCACTTTTTTAAATATTTGTTTGCGAAGGTGGTTGATTTGTATTAAACTAAGGCGAACTTTATGATAAGGGGTAGTCCTAAAGGGTTGAAACTACCCCTAAATCGGCCAAAAATGGCAAAAATTGTAAAAAAAAAATTTACAAGTTTATGCTTCAAATTCGATTGAGGGCGTACTGTCAGGCAAAAATAAATTATTTTCAACCCTTGAGGGGTTAAAACTACCCCTACTATAAAAAAATTTTTTTCCTTTTTGTTTGAAATTTGGTTCAAAAGGTATCATCAGCAAAAAAATTAATTTTTTCAACCCTTAAGGGGGTAAAACTACCCCTACATTAAAATTGTAATGAAATATTTCTCAATATTTTTTTTTCTCTTTAGGGGTGGTTTAACCTCTGTACAAAGAGGTTTATAGTGAAAGGAGACTGGTCATGGCCCATACAAAATTACCCCAGGCCCGGCGCAAACGAAAAGTATCTCAGATTATCGATTATAATGTGTGTTGAAATTCTGTATAGTTTTTATATCCCTTAACTATGGCAAAGGTGTTAATATTGCTATTTTTGTTTATTCAGGCGAAATTCCAAATATCACCCTATATTTTTGTAATGCTATAACCTATTTTCATGAATAAGGTATCAGTGTACGCAGAATACTCCCACCTATCTAAAATTGTAAAAACGACGGTACCACAGTACCAACTTCCAGAGTTATGAGTCGTCAAAGTCAAAATTTTGTTTTTTTTAACAAAAATGTCACTTTCAACCACCTTTTTCTCCAAAATATTCATAGTCAACTAATGTTTTTTTTTCCAGAATAAGAAAGCTTGGAGTTTTTCCTATGAATAATGTCCAGACAATTTTTATGCTACGGCCTTTACTTTCGAAGTTATAAGCAATTTTAATACTAAAATTGGCGTTATTTCGTACTTTTTTAGTACTCTTTTTCCTAAGCTTTTGTCGAAAAGAACTAAGTGAAAAAAAGTCAAAGTCAAAATTGCTTGCAATTTCCACAAATAAGGCCAGTTTTAGCATTTAAATTGCTTATAACTTCAAAAGTAAAGGCCGTAGCATAAAAATTGTCTGGACATTATTCATAGGAAAAACTCCAAGCTTTCTTATTCTGGAAAAAAAAAACATTAGTTGACTATGAATATTTTGGAGAAAAAGGTGGTTGAAAGTGACATTTTTGTTAAAAAAAAACAAAATTTTGACTTTGACGACTCATAACTCTGGAAGTTGGTACTGTGGTACCGTCGATTTTACAATTTTAGATAGGTGGGAGTATTCTGCGTACACTGATACCTTATTCATGAAAATAGGTTATAGCATTACACAAATATAGGGTGATATTTGGAATTTCGCCTGAATAAACAAAAATAGCAATATTAACACCTTTGCCATAGTTAAGGGATATAAAAACTATACAGAATTTCAACACACATTATAATCGATAATCTGAGATACTTTTCGCTTGCGCCGGGCCTGGGGCACATTTGACCAGTCTCCTTTTCCAAATGTTTTAATGATTAAAAATGAAAAATAAAATTTAAATGCAAAACAATAAATTTTAATTTGTTTCATTATGTTTGTTATGTTTAAATCCCTTACCCCTTTTTGGGAACAAATTAATTACCGAGCTCGGAATGGACGTGTCTAATGAGTCAAGGACCCTTAACAGATTTCTTTACGGAGACCGAAGTTTGCTGTCTGAACGAGGTCGTGAATTTAGATAGAATTTTCAGGTGGTTTTGGAGTTCCCGTGGTCCCTATCCCCCATTTCAACACCTGTGTTCCCCTGGAGGACGAGGTTTTGGTCAGCGACACCCGGTCTGTTAAACTGGTATTAGCTGGGTGTGCGAAATTCTTTTATTTCGCTTTGCAATTGAAATTAAATTGGTTTAAGGCACATAAACCTAGACCCTTGTAGTTTAGTGCAAAGGCTCATAAACGTGTACACTTGAAGATTGCTCGAAAGAAAAGATCGCAACTTGCTCGTTTTGATGATAAATAACAACTCCCCAACTTTATTTCAAAAAACGCCCTTTATGCAATAATTTCCTTATATTACTTATTCTTAAATCTGAAAATTTCCGAAGGAAGAATTTTCCCATCCTTTCTAAAATTATAAATGCGAAAGTAACTCTGTCTGCCTGTCTGTTAAGCTTTCACGCCTAAACCACTGGACCGATTTTGATGAAAGGGCCTAGCAGGATAGCCCTTTGAAAAGTGCCCCCGAAGCTAGTAGGCTAATACTATAGTCAAATCATCTACTTCCGCGAGGAAAATAACTAAAAAATTTCAGCCCCGTGGGGCTCTTACAGGGTCAGAAATAGACATGCAACCCCTAAATTTTTTTATTTTTTATCTTGGAATCCAGTTGGCCAATCATCTTGAGTTTTTGCATAATGTTAGTTTACCTTAAGACCTATTATTAAAAAAATATGGAGCCCATTAGCCTTCTTGCAAGTACCAAAAAAAATTGGTTTTACTTTCACCCCTACCTGCAAGGGTGGTTCCCCTCGTGGTACAATCACCATTTTTTCAGCAAATATGTATCTATTGCCAAGCTTCGTACCCTCCAAAGCTCATTATTATTGGTGCAATGGAACATATGGTAAAATAAACATATGGGTGCAGCAAAAAAAATCAAGTTTTAAACTAATAACACATTTAATTTAAAATACAATAACAAATGGATAAAAATGTATATCATTAATAAAATCAATCTTCATCGCTATCTTCATTTATAACTGTGCAATTTGGGTGGTCAAATATATTCGTTAATATTTCTGCTGGTTTAATTATTTTTGACTTAAACCTAGCGTTAGATAATAAACAAAAATCTATATATTGGTAACCCCTATGCATTTAAGTAGAAATAGAGAGAAATAAATACGTATAAAATATGTAGTTCCGACACTTCACACAAAATTATTAATGCACCAACAATTCAACTATTGTTCTAAAGGGGTTGCCATACTACCCGACACTACATGCGCAACCGAATGAACTTATGGAGAAGAGGGTGTGAGAGGACATTTAATTTCATCGTCCTTTTGTGCATGTTGTGTCTTGTAGTGTGACACCCTCTAAAAGCACATGCATACCACAATACAATACGACTTATTTAATATTATATCCTATTTCAAGGTCAGTCTATATTGTTCTAAAAGAAATGCGTACTGCGTGATAATGCGACCCGTTTAATTATTCACTCATTTTAGGTTCAGTCTGATTACAAATATTTAATGAAAAATATCGTGAAAGTTTGAGATTTATTGCGATGTCTGAAAAGTGCATAAAGTGTAAAAAATATTTACGTAATGTGAAAGGACACAATAAAGTGCTTAGTGAAGAAGATGATTTACCGTACATATCCAGTGTTTTGAAAATACCCGTCGAAGTGAACAGTATTTTATGTAATTAGTGCCGTTTGCTGCTTTATAGGAGACGCGCTAAAGATACTAGTCATGAAGAGTCTAGTGATGAAGAAGATCCCTCTTTTAGGCCCTCGACATCATCGAGCTCTACTGCTATTGCAGAAGAGTTTATAGAGCTTCCTGTTCAAAGGCTTGTTGCCACACATAAATACTGTTGCATTTGTGGATCTGTTAAAAACCTAACCGTCGTTCCTAAAGATGCAAGATCACAGTGCTACATGAAAAGAAATATTTACATTCCACAAAATAGTCGCTGTTGCTACAAACATTTAATTAAAAACCGTTTTTATTCAGATGACATAGAGCATATAAGACCATATTCTAATTATAGTTTAATAGCTAAATCAGATCTGATTAATGTTTTCACTTTTCTAGAACCAAATAATATTTTTAAAGCAATAGACAAAAAATGTTTATCTGGTAAGCAATTATTTTATTTAACGGGTTTGACGTGGCAAAATATTTACGAATTGGAGGAAATGTTGCACTCACTACGAAACAACCATCCAGGCTATAATAGTTGCGTTATTTAAACTGCGAACTGGTAATAGTAACGAACTCATTGCTTTTATTGTTGGCCTGGAGGACCCTCAGCATGTATCGGACTATTTGTCATCCGTTATTTCTGCATTTAAAAAAGACGTCTTACCACTGAATTTTGGTTTGAATGCTATTACAAGGGATACAATTCGTTTATACACTAGTGAAATAGCAAAAGCCCTTTTTGATATCCAAGACGAGTTAATTATAATCTGTGATGGTACATCTATGCGTCATCAGAAAAGCTCAAATAACATATGTATATCAAAGGAAGTCATATTCTAGCCAGAAAAAAGTACCCCACGGCTCCCCTGAGCTTGGTCTAACCCAAAAGTGTTAGCACTTCTGATTTTATTGCGGCAATGCGTCAATTAAACTTCCAGGAATTCAAAAAAACTTATAGGAAAAAATAATGTTGAGCTATTTTCAATTGAGAGCGTTTTTTTTTTTTTTCAAAAACAAAAAAATCAAAAAATAGTACCTAATAATTTGACATAAGTATAAACATGATATATTATTAAATATAATAATAAAAATTGATATAAACATGTAAAACATAATTATTATTTCTTATAGAATGAAAAAAAGGTCAAAAACAAGAAAAAAATCAGTACAAGTAAAATATATAATCAACATTTATGGTGACTGTTATAATGATGACTGTTATATGCAATAACAGCTTTTAATAAATTCTTATTGTATTCTGCCGTGTTATTATCAGATACTTTATACTTTTCCCACAGTGCATTGAAGTCGTGGTGTACTGCTTCCATTGACTGTTCGCTATAAAATCCTAAACCTTGTCCCTTTTCAGCACAAAACTTCTTCACATGGTGAAAAATAGCGTGGATTTTAGGAGTTACTGGAATATTTAAATTCAAATAACTCGTTCTGAAATTTTCAATACTCTGAATAAAAGTTGGTTTCAATTCATTTGAAAAGCAGTCATCAACAACCTTATTAAAATTTGATAAGGCATCGACGTATTTTAAGCAGCCTAGGGAGCACTTTGCTCTTAGAATATCAACCTTTCGCAATAAAATTTTGCAGGAATTGCCTTTAAAACCAGAGCCTCCATTTGTGATCTCTCGTTGTACATTGCACACCTTTGCATACGCAATTGTATCCTCTTCGAATTCCTCCTGCATTTTATTCATAATCGTATTTACAGCGCCAAGCATTAAATGGAGTTGAGGGGGTGGGATAACATCTGAAACTTTTGTACTGTCGTTACATGAAAAAATTGGAGGATTTGTACAATTACACTGTAGAATAAATGACAAACTATTTTTTCTCATATGGAAAAAAATTTGATATTCATTGAGATCTGAATTTTTGGAACACGACTGTTTTGGTCGTTTGTAATTATCAACTCTTTTTCAAAAGTTATTAACTTTTGAATGTTATGTTAAATGCAAGCAATATTAAAACAAATAATTTCGTCTTTCGCAAATATTTTATTTTAATACAACAGAAAATGTATACAAAAGTACTATATATACTATATATATAAAAAGTTTTTGTTTTGAACAATTACAGTTAAATTCTACGTAAAATTTCTGATCCGACCATATTAAAAAAACCCATATTGAGTAAAAAAAAGTTCGAACTTTCAAAAGTTAATAACTTTTGAAAAAGAGTTGATAATTACAAACGACCAAAACAGTCGTGTTCCAAAAGTTCAGATCTCAATGAATATCAAATTTTTTTCTCCATGTGAGAAAATTCGTGTTTCATAGTGTTATTGTAGTACTTCGCATTTTTCTCAAAAGATCCTGCATTTTTCCATGATTCATAGTCACTTTTGCAACTACCAATAGTGCGATCAAGCCCAACATTTATCATATTATTTCTATGAATGGTACACCAAGTACACGGATGTGATGACGAGCGCGCCATAATTCGCAGTAAAATATTCGCCAGTTTTAAGTCCGTTGCTATTGTATAAGTCAGGTTACTTATTTTAATTAAATTCCATAAGTCTCTTACGTTCGAGTAGTTTTCTTGGGTACACTTGGCTATTCCTTCCAAGTATAAAAAGTTTTTTCACACTTGAGTCTTTAAATTTTTCTGGAAACAATCCATCGGTATACTTTTGTCTCTTCACCTTCTTATGCAAAATATTTAAATTACTTTGAATTGACAATCATAGTTTTAGAAAGCCCCTCCACCGTCGATCCCAAACTTTAAGGTGGCAAATACAATTATGACCTTCAAAAAATCGTTTTTTTTTTCTTTTTGTTTTTGCTTGTATAACTCAAGAATGTGGAAAAAAATTTTTATAAAGATACATTGAATAATAAGAAAGTTATAGCACGTTTTAGTAGAGTAACTGAGTATACCGCTTGAGACGTATAATACAGAATTTATTACAGGCCCCTCTTTTTTATATTGTACGTTAATTCCAACTGCTGAAACCGATATTTTAGAGTAGGGGTACATTCCATAATATATTTCTCATACATAATATTGAACACGTGTAGTATTCATTTTGATTTTGTGCGGTGAAGTTATTACTTTTTTTTAAAAAGAAAAATGAATTCTTTCAGCAAAACTTTAAACACGTTTTTATCAAAAGTACGTTTTTTGGGTTTGCGGGACGTCTAACTCAAACAATAATAAAGATATCATTCTATAATTTTGACTATAGCTTTATAATACAATTCCTCATGAGATTGATGAAATTTTTTTTCAAAATAATGTGCCAAAATTGATTTATTGCTAAAAAACGCATGCAAAAAATGACTGTTTTTTTTAAATTTGAATAATTTTCTTACAAATCATTTTTTTCGTGTATATTAATAAATAATATTTTAAATCACAAAATTTAGACCATTTAAATTATTTTCTTCTACCTAAAAACTTGTCCACAAGAAAAGTTGTTTTTTGGCTTTGTAATTGTATTTGCCACCTTAAATGTGCGTCTTCGACTTGGCGCTCGTTTTGAACGTACCCAATAAAACCTTTAACATTATTGCAAAATACTACAGATTTTACTTCAGATTTTAGTTCGTTCGATTTCAATGTCTTTTTTATAAAATTAACACCTTTTATGCTAAAAAAATTATCGGCTTCAACATTTTTTGCTTCTAAAATATTTCTTAAACCCGGACTAATAATTGAGCGGTTTTTACTAGCCACGCGCAATGAATGCGCTATTCGTATAGTGGTTTTGGAACTTAAATTGAAGCTAGTTTTAATATTCGAAAAATCTTCTGCAGATACCAAACTATTTTGGCAAGAATTTTTTTGGGCAGAATGAATAATTATTTTCATCGGCTGACCTCCACGAAGCTGCGTTAGAGACACTTTTGTATTATTTTTTTTACTATTGTCACTTTCCTGAGCATCTTTAATATTATTTATGACACTGGATGCCAACTGTTCAGTTTGTTTTTTTACAACAGCAGAAGGTGTGCATTCATGAGATTTTCCTCTCCCTATTTCACATAAGCAGGTTGAGCACACCTTGAATGATTTGTTTTCTTTGGATAATAAAGAGGGCTTGTTATTTAGCTTAAGTGATTTGAAATTTTCTCTGGCGAGCTGGCACAAATAACAATCGCAGATTTTATTAGTTCTTGTGATATAAACTTTATTAAAACAAGAAAAGTCAGGCAATATTATTTTGTTATATAGTTTATCATTAGACGAGCCTTTATATACATTTCTCTTACAACTGGTACACAAAACATTAGGTAGCCGGCTTTCACGAATCAATCAACCTACTTCGCGATCAATCAATGCCTCTAATTTAATCTTTAAATTATTTTCTAAATTAAACATGATTTTAGTTTTTTTAAAGCACAAAAAACAAATTTTACTTCTATTTTCGTCATGCGATAATGCATGGTTAGCATGAAAATTTTCTTTATTAGCAATCATTTTTCACAAAATATGCACAAAAATGTTAAGCTTACATTAACTTATGTAGTGTAAATGCATACTAAACAATTTTCAAATATATAATAAAGAACTGCGTTCTTCATAGAATAAAGAAATAACCAAGAAATTTAATGGTGTTTTTGTTTAAAAAAAAAACGCTCTCAATTGAAAATAGCTCGTCATTATTTTTTGCTATAAGTTTTTTTAAGTTCCTGGAAGTTTAATTGAAGCATTGCCGCAATAAAATCAGAAGTGCTAACACTTTTGGGTTAGACCAAGCTCAGGGGAGCCGTGACCCCTTTGTAAGCCCTTTACAATATGTTCTACAAACGGTTTTATTATAGATATGTTTTAATGCTAACGTTAATGATGCATCGATAATGAAACAAATAATGTGCGATCCCGAGGGTTTGTCTAAGCCACTAAAGCCTGGTGATATAATTGTGGTTGTCCGTGGGTTCCGTGATGTTGTTCATGACTGGGAACAACGTGGATTAAAAGTGTTGATGCCTGCGCTGAAAGGAAATAGATCACAACTCCCAACCTTCGAAGCAAATAGTTCTCGTCTTGTCACGAAAGTGAGGTGGGCAGTCGAAGCTGTGCACGGAGTGTTGAAGCAAAAGTATAAGTTACTTGATAAAAAAGTTGATAATAAATTGCTTCCAAAGGCTGCCTCATTATGGAGAATCGCTTGTTTTCTTAATAACAAATATGGCAATCGTTTAATAAGCGATATCAATAATACTGATATAATAATTAACCGTTTGAAAGCTAAAGCTGCTGAAGAAGTAAATGTTTTAGCTCAAGAAGTTGAAGTAAATGGATGTTTGAGAAAGAAAATTCCATTTAAACAAATACTGAGCAATGATATTTTGGATTTTCCTGAAATGGTTGAGGACGAATTAAAAAGATTTTTCGGCGGTTCCTACCAATTATCGCAATCAATTTGCTATTTAGCAGAACTACTTAATTCCGATGGATCAATTAACGTGGAGTGTGCAAAGTAGGCCGCAAATATTGTAAGGGTACAAATTAAGTCCAGACATATAAATAAGAAGACTTACCAGGTATTTATTAAATACATATGTGCCTAATCAAAATGATGTTGAAAGCATCGAAGGACATTATTGCACTTGTCCAAATGGAAATAGAACTGCTGGCTGTTGCTCGCATATTCCATCCGTTATTTATTTTTTATCTAACGCTAGGTTTAAGTCAAAAATAATTAAACCAGCAGAAATATTACCGAATATATTTGACCACCCAAATTGCACAGTTATAAATGAAGACAGCGATGAAGATTGATTTTATTAAAGATATACATTTTTATCCATTTGTTATTGTATTTTAAATTAAATGAGTTATTAGTTTAAAACTTGATTTTATTTGCTGCACCCATATGTTTATTTTACCATATGTTCCATTGCAGCAATAATAATGAGCTTTGGAGGGTACGAAGCTTGGCAATAGATACATATTTGCTGAAAAAATGGTGATTGTACCACGAGGGGAACCACCCTTGCAGGTAGGGGTGAAAGTAAAACCAATTTTTTTTGGTACTTGCAAGAAGGCTAATGGGCTCCATATTTTTTTAATAATAGGTCTTAAGGTAAACTAACATTATGCAAAAACTCAAGATGATTGGCCAACTGGATTCCAAGATAAAAAATAAAAAAATTTAGGGGTTGCATGTCTATTTCTCACCCTGTAAGAACCCCATGGGGTTGAAATTTTTTACAGTTATTTTCCTCGCGGAAATAGATGATTTGACTATAGTATTAGCCTACTAGCTTCGGGGGCACTTTTCAAAGGGCTATCCTGCTAGACCCTTTGCTACAGACATAGCTCAGACCTTGGAGACGGACATAGGCTACTTTTTTTTTGAGCCAAAAAGGGTTGAAGGGGGTGAAATAGGGTTCAATAAGTTGTAAGGGGATTTTTTTTTCTTTACTTTTTTTTTCTATTGTATAAATAGTAACTGACTGACAGACAACGCACAACCTAAACCGCTAAAGCTAAAGAGCTGCAATTTTGACAGTGCATCTTAGCGATTTTTCGAAATTCATCCCCTAAGGGGGTGAAATGGGGTCAACTCAAAACCGCTGTGGCTATAAGGCTGAAATTTTGACAGTCTCCAAGGGGGTGAAATAGGGTTTATCTATAGCTATAGGGCTGAAATTTTGACAGTGCATCCCTATAATGGCGTGGACATCCACTATAAAGCGATTTTTCGAAATTCATCCCCTAAGGGGGTGAAATGGGGTTTACCTAAACCGCTGGAGCTATAGGGCTGAAATTTTGACAGTGCATCCTTATAATGACGTGGACATCCACTAAAAAGCGATTTTTCGAAATTCATCCCCTTAGGGGGTGAAATGTTGTCAACCCAAAACCGATGGAACTATAGGGCTGAAATTTTGACAGTGAATCCCTATAATGACGTGGACATCCACTAAGAAGCGATTTTTCAAAATTCATCTCCTAAGGAGGTGAAATGGGGTCAACCCAAATCCGCTGGAACTATAGGGCTGAAATTTTAACAGTGCATCCCTATAATGACGTGGACATTCACTAAAAAGCGATTTTTCGAAATTCATCCCCTAAGGGGTTGAAATGGGGTTTATCCAAACCGCTAAAATTATAGGGCTGAAATTTTGACAGTGCATCCCTTTTATGACGTGGACATCCACTATAAAGTAAAGCGATTTTTCGAAATTCATCCCCTAAGGAGGTGAAATGGGGTTAACCCAAACCTCTGAAGCTGAAGGGCTGAAAGTTTGACAGTGAATCCCTATAATCACGTAGAAATGAATGACTCCAAATTCACTTTATTTAATATTCATTTGTGATTGCTTCATTCACATTGCGGGTTTTATGCTAGTAGAATCATAAATTCATTCTTTGCAGCAATTTACGCCAGTTGCATTTAAAAATTGGAGTCTTATTACGTCTGGCAATTTGCGCCAGTTACATTAAAAATCAAATATCAGATTACGTCTGGATGATAATAAAATTCTTCTATGAGAAAGCATGAATTCATGATATTTGATTAGGTTTTGTTTTTTTTTGGATTTATTTTAGATATTTGCTTAATGTTATGAATTAATTGAAATATTATTGTAATAATGATTGATTCAACACTGGATAAGTCTAATTGCTGTTGTGTCTGGCGAGCATGGAAATTTATTTGTGGAAATAGAAAAAAATCAGTCTGAAGGAAGCGCTAATTTTCGAGCTAGGTTACCATTGGAGGGTGCTCATCATTCAGCGAAGAGCGAACCTGGTTTAGTATCGGAACATTATCTGGGTTATAGTAACCACTGCAAACTTTGGAGGTATCATATCACATTTTTGAAGTAAAACTTCTTTAGGGACGTTTGCTTAAAAAAATTTACATGAGAGTGAAACAATTTCATTCATGTAACGCTCTCACACATGAAAAATCGTCAGAACTTTCGTATAACGATGGGAAAGGGTACGAGAGACGAAGAAACTCGGGGCTGTGTATGCAACAGATAAAATACACTCTGCCTTACGGCATAGATTTTCTGGCATGTTAGCTACCTTGTCGCCCGGACTTTGCTTTATCTCATTATAGGAATACAAATTCACCATTCTGTAGAGGTGAATTATTTCAGATTTTTCTTGTGGTTTGGTCACTGGCCGGGCTTATGCCGCGGCCACTTTGGAGTTGACTGACATGTTGGAAGCGGCATATACGACAAGAATTTTCGCCGGTGGTTTGGGTGCTTAGAATACCAAAAGGGAGTGGTGAATTAAATGTGTGAGGTGCTGTTGTTTAAAATTGGCACCCACTTCCCCTTTGGTGAGTTGTGCTGGACCTTTCCCCTTTTTAAATTACAATTTTTTAACTTGCACAAATCGACGTCAAAACATTACACTGTGTGAAAACCGTTCCTGATATGTTTTTTGGGTCGCTGATTACGAAAATCAGGGTCCCACAGTCTTAAAATATGGATGTCACCTTTAAATATGCTTATAAATTCCCCTTTTTAAGTGTTTTCGCGATAATTTTAATTATAATCAAAAACAATCTAATAAAATACATTTTTTGCAACATTTATATTCAAAAGTGGTTGATTTATATCAAAGCAAATTTTATGATAAGGGATAATAGTAAAGGGCTGAAACTATCCCTACATCGACTGAAAATATAAAGGTTTGTACAAAATGTTTTTTCAACTTTATGCTTCGAATTCGGTTTAATCAGCCAAAATAAATTATTTTCAACTACGCATAGAAAGAAGAATTTGAAAAAAGGTTGATTGCATATCTTTTTGCTCCCTTTAAAATTAATTGGCTCCCTAAAAGATTGTATGGGACGAAGTAATCAGGTAATTGGCTAGGTGGCCATAAAGGGTGCCAATACCATACTCAAGTAGACTGGCTCCCGTTCGCGTAGGTAAAGCTTCATTGTATGTGGTTGGCGGACTGCTTGGTAAAACAATACTTGGGTTTGGAATAGTCTATGCCGATGCGGATGCAATTATGAATGATCATGAATGTAGCGGAAGCGGAGCATGCATACAGCTGGTGACATATCCAAGCGTACATGCGTTCAATTCGTTGATAAATAATATAGAAGTGTGTGTATTCAAATGCGACCTGACGGAATGTTCCATGAATGGAATGCATGCCACGCAAAGGTCGGACTACTTTTAACTTTTTCTGTAATGCCGCATTCGAAATAGCACAACAAACACATGCACCTTGCATGCACTCGTTACTTTCGATTTTCGGGCTATGTGTGAAAGCCGGGACGGAAAAAACCATGCAATTTTATGAACCTCTGAATGCAATGCATGTACGCTTGCATATGTCACCAGCTTACTTCCATGAGGCGAATATTTAGATTTTCGTGCCTGTGGCGGTAGTATCCATGCCTGTGGCGGAAGCGTGCATAACCGTGTGGGATGCGCACTTATATGCTATACGTACTAGGTGCACCGCGTGTATGCTTTTAAGAAAATTAGCCAATAGAAATGATTTTTACTCGGTTACTTTTAGGTTTTAATGTAAATAGGAATTCTTAAATATTGATATTTTCAAATAGTATTTGTATCAAGTCCGTCAGTAGATTCGTCACTATTCTTCCTGCATCTGTCGTTGGCCTGAATTTTCTCAAGCGTACTATAGATCTGACAGACTTTCCACTATATCTATTGCATATTACTAGCCGTTGGGCACAAAAGTTTTACTTCTAAAGTGTGGTCTTAAGCACACTCATATTTTTTTTTGTTATTCTCAATTTTTTCTGTTTGTTCGATGGTTGATTATTAAGTGTTATTAAACTTTCTTATATTGATTTTTCAATAATTGTAGTTATCTTATTGCCATATATTTTATTTACAGACGTGTAATTATTAACATATTTTCTTATATTTTATTTATATTGTTAAAAAACGTTTTGGCCGAAACGACGTTTTTGTTGTATTCTAAGTGAGATTAACGGGTATTTGATTTTTTTGTCTGATTTATGTAATTTTTCTTGTCTGATTTATGTTACCAACGTGTGTTGTTGAAGTAATTATGGAATTTATGATTGAGTACAGGTCTTTGTTCAGGATGAGGTGGTAAATTTTCCATTGAAACTTTCCAGGATGGTTGTGCGGATTTCCTTTTTGGGGTGCTCTTGTTGTTGCATTTCTTGCGATTTCAGGTCCAATGATTGCGTATACATCCACGATGGCGCTCGGTAGGGAGCGATCATAGACGAATAGGGACAGGAAGAGGATCTCGTATCGACAGAGAGGTAAGTGGTGCATCGGCCCGGCCACACACCCCACGCCCCATACCGGCGGGCTAGCGTTTACCGTGTGGCCGGCATAACACCTCCCTAACGGTTATTTCGACGGATTAGGAGGGTAAGTTTTTTCGAATTTGTTTATGTTTGGGATTGCATAACGCCATTGTGCCGGTACAGGAGGCGAACAACACTGCGGTCAATGAAGACAGTACCAGTGAATACGAAAGATCCTACTCAGAACCTGATGATAGAGTAAATGATCCTGATTATATCCCAAGTAACATAAGCAACAGCACACTCTCAGAAGGCGCGTTTTTCATTAATAATCAATCCGATCCTGAACCACAAACAGTCATGGAAGCAATCCCTCCATTTACATTTACAGAGACATTTCTTTTTGAATTTTTGATGACACTGTCTCAAATCTGATAGGCTTCATCTAGTTCTTCTGCTACACTTAATTTTTGTGTACAAATTGATTATTGAATCAGAATGTGAATCAATTCCAAGTGTCACCTCATTTGAAATAGAACATCCAGTTAACCGCTAATGCAGTTAGTAATGAAGGGGGATTTGATGCGTCTAGTTTTTCAAGTAACTCGACTATTAATTTACTCTACTCCTGAGACGTTTTTTTTTATGTGATAGTCTAAGCTCATGTGTCACCCTTTGTACTACTAGTACGTCATGTCGTTTAGGTCATGGTGCAATGTCCAGTAGTAAGCTTAGCTCGAAAGATAGAGAGAAGGACATAATAGGTTAGGGGGAGTCAAGGGGGTGTTGCAGAAAGTGGCGATGAACCTTGCGTTTGAACTCTTGGATGTTGTATGAGTTCGGGAATACCGTCTTTGGAAGGTTGTTCCACAGACGAGTGGTTCTTGTTATAAACGAATTTATAGATCGGAGTGTTCGCGAAGATAAGGGCTGTAAACTGTGGGGGTGAGCCGAGCGGGCAAGTCTTGTGTTGCGGGAAAAATGTTGCCGTGGACGCATAAGGTTACTTATTTCAGTGGAGCAATCATTATGAAAAAAACGATAAAATTTTGCTAGAGCTGCAACATTCCTACGGTGGCTTAATGAGTCAATTGAAGAGCAAATGGCGCTGTCACTAATAAGTTTGAGAGCGCGGTTTTGCACCTTGTCCAGCCAAGCTAAGATGATTCTTGGTGCCCCGGCCCAGATATACGAGTTATATTCAAGACGGGGACGAATGTTGTAAATTATAGCCCTGGCAGACGGCTGAAGGAGAAATTTGCACCTTTTGAGGAATCCTAGACACTGGGATGCTTGTTTAGCACTTTGGAATATGTGGTTATTCCAGCGCAGATCTTCAGCTAATGTTACGCCTAGGATGTTTAGAGAGGGTTCTGACGTTACGGTCTTGTTGTCCACTGAAATAGAAAGCGATTCGGTGCAAGTTTTATTGGAGATGAGACAGTACTTCGTTGTAGATGCATTGATATCGACACGGTTCTTGCGGCCCCATTCAAGAATTCGTTCGATGTCCCTGTTGATTGAATTGGTCAACAGTTGGCGATGATGTAGACAAGGTCTGGCACGCGCTTGTGTTACATTATCAAAACCATAGGAGTAACGTAGAGTACCGTCATCAGCAAAGTTGTGGAGTGAGTTAGAGGGGACTGAGAGCAGGTCATTTATAAAAACTAGGAAGAGAGCTGGTGATAGAATTGAGCCCTGGGGAACACCTGCGGAGATGTGGTGGGGGTCGGATTCGACGCCATCCAATACTACCTTGATTGAACGGCCTGAAAGGCAGCTGTCAATCCAGTTCTTCAGAACAGAGTCAATACCAATAGCTTGGAGTTTAGCCAACAGAGCGGGATGCCATACTCTGTCAAAAGCCTTGGAGATATCCAGAGCAACCAGACCAGATTCACCAAATCGATGTATACTTCGGCTGAGGTGCTCCGTTAGGCATACAAGGAGGTCGCCAGTAGATCTTTTCGATCTAAAGCCGTATTGTTTGTCATTCAATATTTGGTTGTATTCAAGATATTCCATAAGCTTCCTTTTTATTATTGTCTCCATAACTTTGGAGAGAATAGAAGTAATTGCTATTGGGCGGTAGTTAGTAGGGTCACTAGCTTCACCTTTTTTCGGTATGGGCTGAACATGAGCCAGTTTTCAGGGTCAGGATAAACTCCGGAGAAGTATGAAAGTGCAAAAAGTTTGCGCAGAGGTTTAGCCAAAGGTGAGGCACATTTTTTAAGAACTATAGGAGGAATTTTGTCGGGACCAGTGGCTTTGTTGGAGTCCAGCTCTTTGAGACACTTATATACTTCACGCGTCCTGAAGAAAACTCTATCCATTGAGTGAGCGGAACACTCGATGGTTGGGGGTTGCATGACGGCATCGGGTAAGGAAGAATTTTCGGCGAACAGAAGTGCGAGTAGATCGGCCTTGGGTTTGCTTTCTGTTATCACCTGTTTGTTGTAAATGAATGGAGGCGTTGAATGTGAAGTGAAATTCTTCCTGATGGAGATTACCAAGGACCAGAAGTTTTTACTGCCAGCAGTGGAGTTTATGAGTTTACCTCTCAGTTTCTCATCGAATAATTCTTTGACTCTCTTGATGGTGGATTTACAAGAGTTTCTCAACCTGATGTATTCACGTCGAGATGTTTCGCTCGGAGAGTTTTTGTACTGTCTGTAGGCGGCTTCTTTGGTTTTGATTGCGTTCATACACTCTCGATTGAACCATCCATATTGCCTAGGCTTTATGGATTTGGAAGAATGGGGAATGAATAAACGCATTCCGGCCAGTATAATTTTGGTAATACAGATGGCCGCAAAATTAACATCGTGCTTCTGAAAACACAAATCCCAATCAGCAGCTTGGAAAAGGCGAATCAACCCCTACCCCGGCTTTTCCATAATGCCAAACAGTTCTCCTAGGAGCTGGCGTTTTTGGGGTTGCAGATGGATAGGAGAAGTAAGCGCTGACTAGGCAGTGATCCGAGTTGCCAATAGGCGAATCGACCTCAACGGAGTTACGTGAAGGGTGGGAGGTAAGAAAAAGATCAAGGAGGTGTGCCCCTTGTCCCGCAGTGTCAGGAACGCGCGTACGCTGTTTCACTATTTGGTGCAAGTTATTGGTCTCAGCAAAGAACTCGGCATCCCTACCAGAAACACTGGTGCCATTTGAGTAATTCAGCCAATTTACGTTGTGAACGTTGAAATCACCCGCAACAATGATTTCGCACTCCGGATGGGAGGATAAAAGTTCGGAGATACGTTCGGAGATAGCGTCGAATCCTAATAAGGAGGCTTCATTACTAATATTAGGACTCCTGTATAGAAAACAGAAAAAAATGACGTGATTACGAAGTGAAATTTTAATACCGAGATGGTCAAAATCAGATGATGTACTGCTGTACACCTTCTGGAAGGCAACGTCTTTCCTAATATAAATGGCAATTCCCCTATGTGGGGACAGATTGTGCACTAAAGTGTACCCGGAAACCTGATAACAATCTAGACAATCGTTAGGTAAAATCTGGGTTTCACTTAGTGCGAAGATTGGGGGAGAATAAGTGTTGAGATGGCACAACACGGAATAGAAATTCGCTTTTAACCCACGGATATTAGTAAAGTCGATACAAAAATTATTGTATCGTTGCTTTGTGAACACAAGGTTGCAAGCCCCAGTCGCAACCGGCAGTGCCATTGTCATCACCGTCGGGGTTAACGGAATGCGCCTTGCTGGAGTGGTATGCCTCCTAAAGCAAGGAGAATCCCGTCAGCTGACCGACACTGGCTCTGACGCCGGCAGTGCCTTGAACGGGTGTGGGAAAGGGGAGAGAAGATTTACAATTTACTGTCCGTGTGTCTCCGTTACATCCACTGTTTCGTTTGGTGACATCTTCACTATACACTTATAACACAGCGGCTGTTTAGTTGATTTAGTTTAAACCATTGTGGGCAGTAAACCACTTAGATCTGTGCCGGACAAAAATTAAATCCCTGGATTAGTTATTTAATAATCCCGGGATTTCAGGATATGAAAGAACACCGGGATCCCGGGGCTGAAAACCCTATTCATCAGGGAAGTTGATACAAAACTTCTTTTTTTACAAAGAAGGCGATAATCTAACAAATACTTCCGAAATAGAGCATCTTTATAAATGACCTTCTTTCAATTACCTCCAACCCACTTCTCAGCTTCGCTGACGACGGTACTCTACGTTACTCGTACAGCTTCGATACAAGACAGACACATGCCAGATCCTGTCTTGATGATCGTGAACTAATGTTCAGCTCAATTAAGAACGACATTGAACTTATTATAGAGTGGGGAAAAAAGAATCGTTTCGAATTCAACCCCTCCAAAACCAAGTACTGTCTTATTTCAAAGAATCAAAGATCAATACCTCACCATCCTTGACAGTGGATGACGTGGAAATAAAGGCCGCCCCATCCCTACACATCTTAGGCGTGACATTACCCAAAGACTTGCGATGGAATGACCATATATTCCAAATCGCCAAACAAGCATCCCAGTGCTTGGGATTTCTTAAGAGGTGCAGGTTCCTCCTCCAGCCATCGGCCCGTGCTGTTATTTATAAATCCTACATTCGGCCTCTTCTCGAATACAGCTCCCTCATTTTGGGCGGCGCACAGTGGGGGAAAAGACCGAAATCGTGGCCAAAACCTCAAATGACCTCTGATGGGAATACAAATTGGCATACAGGGGTTTTGAAGGTCGCTGATTACGAATCCGAAAGCCAAATTATTGTAAACAAAATGGCCGATCCAATATGGCGGACATGGTTGTTAAAAAGGTGTCAGACCTTGACAAAAATGATGCGGATTTTCAAGGTCGCTGATTACGAATCCGAAATCCAAATTATTGTAAAAAAATGGCGCATCACATAGTTCACAGCGATTTATAGGTGCATCATAAAATGCACTAAAAATGCACTAAAATTTACCTTACTTTTGCCTCCCACGGCCTCAAAAAAAATCGTAGGGGGCTCTATGACCCCTTAAAATTTGCGTAACAGTCCCTACTATTAGAAAAAAATACCAGAAAAATCCCACCTTGCCTCTAAGGGGGCCAGGGAGCTCCCCAAAAGGCTAAAAAACAAGAAAACGCGCTATGTGAAAAAAATACCTCACATCAAGGCTAGGCAAAATTAGGAGCTGATTTTTGCACAATGAGTTCATGATAGTTTATACTTTAAGCTCATCGCAGAATAAACGCGGGATTCAGCGGGATTTGGTACTTTTGGTATACATATCATCAGCTTTATTTCAAACGAGTAGTCACTTTTTCGATGTATAATTATATGTAATAAACAAACAGAGCAACGTTTTTTTTTTGAAAAAGTAAAATATTCGTAATATTCTTCATACCTCCAGGAACCGCATCCATTTTTTCGACTTTCTTTTTTGATGAAAACTTTCAAGTTATACAAATGTAAACTTTTCACTGCGATCCGTTCACGCGCGCGTCGTCGAAAATCTGTCGTCGGAGGTCAACTTGAGACTGAAATATTTCGACAACCACAAGTAGCAGGGGGCTCGGCCTAACGGTTTTGTGTACAAAGGTTAGTCCCTAAACGATCCCTACCAACCATAGGCTTCAAATCAAAAGTTCATAATTCGACTTTTGGCCAGGATTTCGGGCTTTTCCCCCACTGTGAGGCGCTCCAATAACAACCTTAGCATGGTTAGATAAGGTCCAAAAAAAGGCCCTTAAGTTAATTAATGACGACACCGCTTGCTCCAACATCGACCCCTAAGCCACCGTAGGAATGTAGCAGCACTGACAAAATTTTATCGCTACTATCATAGTGACTGTTCTTCCGAGCTAAACGCTCTCCTGCCTCCACGGCATTCTTATACCCGCAACACCAGATTAGCCCACTCGTCTCATTCCCTCCACCTGCAACTCCCCCTTTCACGCACTCAACAAGATATGAATTCGTTTGTTAATAGAACAACTCGGCTGTGGAATAATCTCTCGCAGTCAGTATTTCCGAGCTCCTACAACATCCAAGAGTTCAAACGCAGGGTTCATCACCACCTTCTTCAATACCCCCCGTACATTTATAATCCTTAACCTAATCCCCCCACCCCTCCCTCGTACTAAGCTTACTGCTAGACATTGCACCATGACGTGACAAATGACATGACGGACTAGTAGTACAAAGGGTGACTCCTGAGCTTAGCATTAACACATAAAAAAAAATACTACAGACAAACCGATATTTTCTAAAATCTATAGTAGGTATGAGGTACACGAAAACGAAATATGTATACAAATCGGGGAAATGTTAAAGCCAGGAATCATAAAGGAAAGTAACTCGCCCTACAACAGCCCCATGTGGATTCTACCCAAAAAGATGGACAACTATGGAAAAAAGAAATGGCGAATTGTTATCGATTATCGTAAACTTTTGAAATCACGATCGATGTCAAATTCCTTATTCCAAGCATTGACAACATTTTGGGTAAACTGGGCAGGGCGCAATATTTTACAACCCTTGACTTAGCCAAAGGTTTTCATCAAATTCTGGTGAAAGCGGAAGGCCAGAAAATTACAGGCTTTTCTACGCCTCAAGGACATTATGAGTTTGTGAGAATGTCCTTCGGCTTGAAAAACGCACCGGCGACTTTTCAACTCTTTATGAATTTTGTTTTGGGAGAATATATTAATAAAATATGCGTTGTGTACTTGGTTGATATTTTAATATTCAGTACAACATTAAGTGAACATATGGGTGATTGTCATGAAATGGGGGTAGTGGCTGGCTGGCCGTTGTTCTCTAGCTACAACGCCTCAAACAAATTTTTTCTGGGGTGAAAATCTCCATCCAGTAATAAAACATTCTCTCCTTCATCGCCTCCCGCGGCAAGCACTCTTGAACAAAATGGCGGCCCTTCGACCACCGAAAATGTCGCCTCCGTAACCTGTCCATTTTCCGCTTTTACGTCACGGGACTACGTTTACGGAAAAACAGTGCATTATTGCCGCGCGCCTAGGGTCTCAAACGATAGCAGCAGTATTCCGAAACTGATCACCGGTATGTATTACGCGGGCGGATACCTGCTTAGTTAGATGTCAGTGTTTACATTCTGACTGTTGTTTGTTGCAAATTTCAATAAAAACTATAAAAATAGCGCACACGCAACGACAAATTGGTTGTCAAGTGGCACTAAGTAGTGAAACCGAATCGTCACAAGTTTCTTTATGAATGTTTATCCTCGCCGGACGTTTAGACTGTGAACAATTTATAAACAAGAGAGCAACCCTCAAGAAAATTATCGAAGAAAAAAAAACTGTCGCCTCCGTAATGTGTGTTTTCGTTGTGATATGTGTTGCAAATCTCTTTTAACTCGGTTCGGTATATTTGTTTGCATTTGTAGAGCAAGCAAATTTTCGGAAAAATTGTTTGCTCTCATTGATCATGAAAGCGACGGATTTTTCGATGAAATGTCGCTACCGTAATTGTCGCCTCCGAAGCCATATAATTTCGACTTTTCGATATAAACTTCTCACTGTCTATACCTCGTGTGTATTTATGTGGAAATATACAGAAAGTACTTCAAAATAATGTTGAAAACACATGAGAAAATTTTTTTTCAGCACTTTTTTTTTGTTCACAAATTTTTGTTCAAATCTCAAAAACTCCCATTTCATGACAATCACCCATATAAGCAGTATAAAGAAAATATTTAATAAATTGCAAGAACATAATCTGAAAATCCAATTCGATAAATGTAAATTTTTTGGAAGAGAAGCAGAGTATATTGGGCATATTCTTACTTCTAAAGGAGTTAAACCAAATACAAAAAAATAAAAGAAATACCTAAACTTGTTACCAAATACACAAAAACAAATAAAATCGTTTTTAGGAATTATAGGTTACTATCGTAAGTTTATAAGAGATTACTCTAAAGTGGCACAACCAATGACCAAGTATCTTAAGGGGGTCAACACGTGTAAATTTTCAAAATTTTCCAAAAAAAATTTTTTTTATGAAATAGACTCTAGGGGGTCTCAAGAATAATCCCCTTAAGTGGTTTTCAATTCTGATGATCCTCGCAATCAGGAAGGAAAGATGTATGGCCCTGGAATAGCTGATTAGTGTATGAACGCAAAGTTTAAACCGAATTATTTCGAAACACTGATTTTTGATTATGGAAGTAGAATATCTCGGAAAGTTTTAGTCCCACTGATCTAAAATTTGGACAGCAACTTGTTGAAACACAGAACTTCTAATCTAACTAAAAAATTCATTGTTTTTGGCGAAATCCGGGGCGCCATTTTCGCGCAATTAAGAAAAAAAAGGTCATTTTTTTCGGTTCGAGTGTATTTTTGTATTTTTGCGAAAATATTTTTTTTTTGTTAGTTACTTTAGAAGGTACATATATTTTCTGATAATAACTAATAGCAATTTTTTCTCAGATGATTTTTGCGGCGCCAGCAAAACTTCTACTAGAATTTGGGCCTAATATTCGACCCCCACCACAGCCGCCATTTTCAGCACGCCACAAAAAAAAATTTTTTTCTTGCACTGTTACCTTTTAATAAAAGAATAAAAAAAAAACAAATTTCACATTACATTAATTTTTCCGGCGTACGCGCGGTTCCAAATATACACGGTTTACACGTATTGACCCCCTTAAGAAAAATGCAGAAATAAACGTTAACGATATTCTATATTAATAAAAGAAAGTGTGTGTCTGCTTGTGCGTACCGTCACGCATTGTAGCCAAACTAGAAGAGATAGAAATCTGATTTTTTTTTTGTAGATGCAGGGATACCCCAAAAGGTGGAAGTAAGTTTCCGTTTTTCGCTATTTTGATTAGTTTTTTTTAATTAATTAATTAGTACGATTTTTCACCATTTTTTACGCTCTACGCCTGATATCTCGGCTAATACCCTTGACACACATGTGGTGTCGATATTACAATATTCCAAACATTACGTGTATACTACATGTGTGTCACCCAATACTAGCAATATACCAGGTTGACAATCGATTTTTGTCGAAATTTGTCGATAAAAGAATTAATATGAGTCGATTACACAATTGTCAAGTCGACGTCAAAAATGTAATCGACTCATAAGCCTCGTTCACACGGTGACACTGACGTCGTGGCATTAACGTCATGACAGTGCTCGACATTTGATGCCACGGCACTAAGTGTTCACATGATCCACTCATAGTTTTACGACACTCTTGTAAAGAAATGGCGGAACTTGTATCTGCAGTAGCGAATGTATTAGACACAGGTTCGAAATCTTGGTTTTTGGATAGAAAGGTATGAGCATACTCATACCAGTGGAGCTTGGGCTTATAAATTTCAGTAACACCTGAACCTGTCGTCATTGATTGTTTTACCTTTCGGTATTCATTATTGTATGTGCCTCTAATTGATCGAATTTTTGACCTTAATGCTTTCACGTTTTCTAATTTAGAAATTTTCAAAAGCGCAACTTCCGCTTCATCCCGTTTATTTCTGTCTTTATATTCTGGAATGGACTTATCCCATAGACATGGGTATTGCTGGTAACATTCCAAAAATAAAACTAGATCAAATGAAGGCATGATTGACATAAACTAATATAAACAAAACAGCGCCAAAATCTATAATAAAGCGTTGAATTGTGGATCAGATGTCACATGCTGCCACTGCCGCTAATGCTCAGACGATGACAGCGAGCAAGACGTTTGATGCCAGTGCCGCGACACCGCTAGTGTCGGGTATCAAATATCAAAAAATTTTGATATGCGGCATTAGTGTCACGACGCCGAGACGTCGCGACATTCAATAGTTCAGACGATGACACTTTTGCGACATTCACGTCGCGACATTAAGTGCCACGACATCAGTGTCACCGTGTGAACGAGGCTATATTTATGTTTTAATGGATAAAAATCGACTTTCTCAGTATGAAAATTTAACATCGACTCAAAGTCGTCAGATCGACTCGTTCCACAATAGGGCCCATTAATGCCAATAATAGAGAGACAAGTAATTGAACAAGATGAAATCCCTGAAGAAATATCTATTATGTAAATGTAAAACAACATTAATGATAATGACATTGACAATACAATTCATTCTCAAGAGGAAAATTTATTATACATAATCATATCCCCATATTACAAAGGCAAAATAGGCATATTCACTGACCTAAGTGATTATGAATGTAATAAACTTCAACCGAATATTATAAAATTATATAACATTCAAACCATAAAATTTTTGAAATGTTTATATCATACCAAAGATATAGACAAAGAAGAAGAAGCTTATAGATACATTCAAAATTATCATATATATGAAACGGGACATAAGGGATAAACGAAAACTATTAAGGGTTAAAGAAATTCATATATCACCCCGATCTTAAAACTTTAATACACAAATATATTAACAATTGCGATATTTGCAATCGCGTTAAATACGTCAGAAATCCGATTAAACAAAAGTTTCAGAACCCCTAAAGATATCAAAGAAATTATACACATGGATATTTATACTTTTCCGCCCTATGTCCCATGATTCCGCCCTATGTCCCATGAGGGATTAAAGGAGTATAAAGAAAGAAAGAAAGAAGAAGATATTTATACAAATTGAAAAGCTAACTTTTTAACATTTCGTTGGCTCACTATTACAAGGTTCTATGTTAATTTTAATGAAGCTCAGCAATCAGCCTTAGAAAATTTTGACTTTCGTAAAATGTATATATAGTTGCCCTAACGCTAATGAAACATATGCTAATATAATGCTTACCAATTACAAAAAATTGGCTATTCACTTTTTAAATTCCAAAATATTATCAAAATAAAATTTACATAGAACTTTGTGATTACAAAATTCTTATTTATTTATTTAAAACCAGGACTTAGGACTTTGTTCCTCTATATATAAATAACCGACAGCACCGTATCCGTTGCGGGGACGTCCCGCTCGGACCGCCAACGGATCAAAGAAAAAGAAGAAGATATAAATAAAAATAAAATAGTTTATGACGAAGTATTATTTTTATTAATTTATTATTATAATGGATCTGTCATGATTCAGTAGTATTAAAAAACATTATACATGAAATATCTTTATTATCATAAAAGTAAACTTAAAAGTTCAGGAAATTTAAAAAAAAGGTTAACATTTAATTTTTAAATATTGCCTCATAGAACTCTTTGTCAATTGTAGGCATCCATCTATACATAGACCGTATATTATCTATTTTGGTCTTGCATAGTACAGGCCTTTTCAACAGTTTTGGTGCTGCCCCAAAATTTTTGGTTTCGGGTAAAGTTTCTGAATCCGACTGATTATAGGCAGTGTCTATTCGCACGACACCCGTTTACCCGTGTCGGGTTTTTACCCGTGTGTACACTCGGGGGGTTGGGTTTTACCCGTGTGCTCGTGTACCTGAGTAAGGGTGGTTTACCCGTGTACCCGTGTAAGGGTGGTTTACCCGTGTACCCGTGTAAGGGTGGTTTACCCGTGTACCCGTGTAAGGGTGGTTTACCCGTGTACCCGTGTAATGGTGGTTTGCCGTGTACTCGTGTAAGGGCGCTCCGATTTAAAACTGAAAAATAATTTTAATTTTAAATTTTTAAAAATAGTTATATTTAATTTAAAAAAATTTAAACAATGAAAATAAACCATAAGGGTGATTTCATTTCAAATCACCTGACCATTACCGGCTCACATTTTAGATTTGGCTGAAAATTTGTGAAAATTTTCTTTGTTGAATTTAAGCAGACACGTATTTTTTCTTTTTGCTTGAAAAAATTTTTGGGCGTGGCTAATTTTTTGCGTTCCTCATTTTCTTTTTTTTTTCAAAATGCTGTAAAATCCGTAAAAATGGATCGATTTTGATGATTTTTTTTATTTTGTTCGGAATGTATTATATTTTTTTGTTATCGAGCTAAACCCCCAAAAATCGTCATCCCTTAAACGCCACTACACAATTTGTAAAAAAAATAAAAAAATTCAAGGTCAAATCTAACTCAATGCCACATTTTTTTTCCCAGAGCGATTTTTTTAACTTACCGAGTAACGTTAGAATAAGATTCTGTGCAAATCCCAATACCCCGAAATAGGTTGTTTGCGAGTTATGATTTTTTAACTGAAAACAACATTTTTTGTGTTTTTTTTCGATATATTAATGTTAAAATGGTCATTAATTACACATGTTTAGGTAAAAAAACATCTCTATATTTTCAAATATTTAAAACAATGGCTATTTTACAAAAGTTAGCTGATGATCGCCGGTTTGAGAAAAATAAATATGTCCTCCTTTTCCGGTTTTCCACACATGGGAGTTACGTATTCCTTTGACTGAACGAACATTTTTCCAGCCCTTTTTCTTCATCTGTCGGAATTTCTCCATATCGTCTACCTCGAGGAAACAAAATATTATATTAGGAGTATAATTTTACATGCTCAACAAATGCTCTGGCATTTTCTATACTGTCATTTGGATCCTTTGAAAGATTATGTTTGGTAGCGTAGTGTTTAACTATTCCTCCGACTCCGTCACATGCACCTTTGCCATGGCCCATTGCAGAAAAAATCCACTTCTTATCGATGGCAGAATTCTTCATTTCATGGAATTGAAATCGGTTCTTGAAGTGACTTGCAGCTCCATCGGATATAACAGTGATTTTGTCGATCAAATTATCCGGGTATTTTGCCTGAACTTTTGCAATTATTGTATCCATTGCCATGATGGCGTGAGCAGAATCATGGGACCGATCGTCGCTGACAACTGCAAAACTTAATGTGGAGTTTTGCAAATAACATACTGCTGAAAAAATTGAAACTTGGTCATTTTTCCAATGATGACCCTGTATTTCGTCCTTCAAAATGACAGACCAATTTTCAGCAAAATCAACAAGAAGAACTAAATGATTTAGTGTGGTCCTCGATAACGCTTTCTCTTCGCGAATAACTTTTTGCTGTATCTCCTTACAGCGAATGTGGGGATTAAATTTTTCTGTCCATTCCAGGAGTATGTTTAAAAACCTCTTCACACTTGTTGTTTTTTTCATAAGATCATTGTCTTCCCACATCGCGAAGCAAATTTCATTGTCTTCATCATCTTCAGAAATCCCAAGAAGCATCAATGAGAGCGCTTTACTTCCTGGACAGTTCAAGCATTTCCCAAAAACGCAGTCATTGCACACGATAGAAGAAAAAATTTTTTCTTGAATACTTGTGACAGAAATTTTGCTGTTTACTTGGTAATTTTTCAATGCAATAAGAAGCAAATGAAAATTCGCGCAATAAATGCAGAGACACACTTGTTGCGTTGGAGCTAACATAACCCATTTTGGACGGAGTGAGTAGAATTTGGTCAGGCTTATTTTCACTTCCGGGTGATCTGTTTTAAACAATCCATAGGTTTCTTTCACACTTCTCGTCATGAAACGCTTTATTTTTACACTTTGGACTCCATTTTCCCAAATTTTTTTCGTGTTATTTTTGTTTGGACTTTGTCTTGAACAATTAAAGTCGTCATTCAAAAAATATTCCTGAGCAATATCCAAAGAAACCTGTTTAATTGGGTGACCACAATAGGGATCCGGTGGAGAATATGCTCCTCTTTCATTTTTTAGTGCTTTAGCTTTCTTCCACATGTGTTCTGTAATAGTAGGAAATTTCGAACAAACTTCATTCATCGTCATCTTCTCCAGAGGTGCAGCAGTAAGAAGTTGTATTTTCATAGACGTGGATTTGCAATTTTCCAAAGCTGCGTTGAAACTGTCGATCCAATCTGTATTCTCTGAGAACAGAGCAGGAAGCATTTTGTCGTCTGGTAAATCATATATTTTTTGTATTTTTGAAGACGTTTGCAAATCAAAAGCTTCCACCACTTGTTTCCGTTTACGTGATGCATAAACTAATCGCGATAACCTATGTATTTCTCCCACAGGTTTTAATGGAGACACATTGAGGTCCGAAATGCTCAAATTAAAATCTTCTGCTCGTTGGTTTGGACTCAGAGGAAAATATTCTGGGCTGTCAGGTAGTGAATGTAAAGATGATGGCAGAGACGGGCTTGATTGCTCCATAAGTTCTTCTGACGATACCAAAAACCACGACGAATATTTGTTGTAACAGGCAGGGCAAACTAAATCTTCAGGCTGTAGAACTTGATTTGTGTAACGAGGCTGCAATAACACGGCTAGTTCGTCCAATTTCCGCAGCTTTCTTCGGGCGTTGTCGTAGATTATTGATTTGTGTGAAGCATCTATGTCTTTACATTTTTTCCGGCGAGGGAAGCGGTCAGAGCTCATTTTGAATGTAGTGTGAACAATCTTATTCCTGCAAACAAAGAATTCAGTAGGATATTCCCAATAGATATTGAAATAGATGAACATTACCTTAGTATTAAAATATGTACCGTGCCGGTTTCAGTGAGTTGGTTATGTTGCTGTGAATATATGTATGTTATTAATTTTATTTCTGGTCCATTTATGGCAAAACCTGAAGCAACTGAAAACTGTATAATAACTCTCCACACGGTGCTCTAAAAAAACTCGAAAATCGAACACTACTCACACTTTCTAAAAATCTCTCGGTAAAACAGTTGAAATTGTTAACTCGCGGCGATGCCCAATAGTGAACTGAACTTTCAGCTTCCTATCTCTAGTTCCTAACATTGGTCCCTTCCTTTGTATATACCTAATTCTTCACTAAATACAATAACCATAACATCCATCCGGAACGTATTCCTGGAACTACTAATTACGTATTCTTTATTATCCTGGTTTGGTTCGGTCGGGTTCACCTGTGAACTCCTTTCATCTTTATGGTGTCTGTGGCCTATTTGTCGGCCCTCAATAAACCCTTGCTCTTCTGAACTAAGACTATATTTCCTAATTACTACTAGGTATTTCCTGATTATTTCTTTCATTCGCCGCTGCGAAAAGACGATTGTCTTATTTTCGCTACCAGTTAACTCAAGGTGGGCTTTTCCCTAATTTTGTTCATTATAATTGTTTATAAATAATTTTTATCATGATTCCATGCAAACACGATACGTACCACAACCGTAGTTACATTATATCTGTCTTCAAAATAGGGTAAGACACAAAAAATGTTGTTTTCAGTTAAAAAATCATAACTCGCAAACAACCAATTTCGGGGTATTGGGATTTGCACAGAATCTTATTCTAACGTTACTCGGTAAGTTAAAAAAAATCGCACTGGGAAAAAAAATGTGGCATTGAGTTAGATTTGACCTTGAATTTTGTTATTTTTTTTTACAAATTGTGTAGTAGCTTTTAAGGGCTGACGAATTTGGGGTTTAGCTCGATAACAAAAAAATATAATACATTCCGAACAAAATAAAAAAAAAATCATCAAAATCGATCCATTTTTACGGATTTTACAGCATTTTGAAAAAAAAGAAAATGAGGAACGCAAAAAATTGCATTTCACAATCAAAATTAAAAGATTTTTTAGCCCCGCCCAAAAATTTTTTCAAGCAAAAAGAAAAAATACGTGTCTGCTTAAATTCAACAAAGAAAATTTTCACAAATTTTCAGCCAAATCTAAAATGTGAGCCGGTAATGGTCAGGTGATGTGAAATGAAATCACCCATAAGCAAATCAATTTGCACCAGGCTATTAAAATTGCACGGGCACACGGTTATCATAACCTACACGAGCACACGGGCGAACTAACTGACGCGGACAAACGGGCAAATTATCTGGCACGGGCACACGGGCGAATGAATCTTCACAGGCACACGGATGAATTAACTTGAACAGCACACGGGCTCACGGGTAAACAAACTTGCACGCGGGTAAAACCCAACCACCCTTACAGGGGTAAACCACCCTTACACGGGTACACGGGTAAACCACCCTTACACGGGCACACGGGTAAAACCCAACCACCCTTACACGGGTTAACCACCCTTACACGGGTACACGGGCACACGGGTAAAACCGAACCCCCCCCGAGTGTACACACGGGTAAAAACCCGACAAGGGTACACGGGTACCCGACACGGGTACCCGACACGGGTAAACGGGTGTCGTGCGAATAGACACTGCCTTGATTATATCCGGACCTCAAAATAAAAGAAATAGTTTAGTTCACGAAAATTATAAATTCAAACATCTTTTTAACTTGAAATTTTGATATGAAATTTAACTGAACTCACCTTCCAACTTGGTCAGAGTTTTTGAAACTTGAGGATATATGGCAACGAGGAGCTGGAGGCATGAAATCTTTATCTACCACTGAGTCATCACTCGAATAATCTATAATTTCATGTTGTTCATCCATTTTTCAAAAAACACTTTTTAAAAACACAAATTGTCTAAATCAGTCAAGTTCCCGCAACGCAAAGTGTAACACTGCCCACTTAAATAGAATTTTGGCTAAAACAAGTCGATGTTTTTCTGTATAAGCAAAGTCCCATGTTTAACATAGAACCTTGTTATTCTAACAATAAGTAAAGATACAATTCCATGGTTCTATGTTTAACATAGAACTTCGTAATTTCTTTTTGCAACGAAAAACAACATAGAACTATGTAAAATTGAATATCTGCTGCCATGAAGTGCTGCCATATAGTAGTAGTTTTTGAAAAAAGATAGATTATCACACGTAGAACCTTGTAGAATTATTAACTCAATAAGTACAAAAATTGTAACATAGAACTTTGTTATAGTGAGCCAACGAGGTGTCGGGGTACACTTTAGTGCACAATCTCTCCCCCCATAGGGGTATTGCCATATCGTCGCTTAAGTTCTAACACCACGTAAGTCAAAAATGACGACTTTACAGGAGAGTGAAAAAACTGCGCAATTTTACATGGATTACTATTGCGATACCATTTAAAAATTTGTGTACACACTACACTTATAATGGACGTTGCTTGTTTCTGAATGGCTCAAACGACGCCTCTTCTAATTCTGTAGTGAATGGCATCAAAATGTCAAAACCGCCAAAAATTGACTTACGTGGTGTTAGAACTTAAACGACGATATTTGTTAGGGATGACGTGGCTTATTGTAAAATATTTTCAAACACGACTTCAGATTTCAACTATCTTTGGGTTAAAATCATATTCCAAAGCCACGTCATATTCTTCTGCTTCCTATACAGAAGTCCCAACATAAGTAACGAAGCCTCCACTTCATCTTTTGATACCATTTCCGAACAAATCTCGGGATTTTTGTCGTCCAATCCTGAGTGTGAAATCATCGTTGCGGGTGATTTCAATGTTCACAACGCAAAATGGCTGACTTACTCAAATGGCACCAGTGTTTCTGGCAAGGACGTCGAGCTCTTTGCAGACGCCAATAATTTGCATCAAATTGTGGATCGTCCCACAAGAGTCCCTGATGTTGCTGATCAAGGAAGATATCTCCTTGATCTTTTTTTAACTTCTCATCCAGCGCGTTACTCTGTTGAAGTTGATTCACCTCTCGGCAATTCGGACCACTCCTTAGTTAGCGCTAGTTTCCCATTCAAATTTCCCACCCCTCCCAAACCAGTTAAAAGAACTGTATGGCTGTAGGGGAGGGCCAATTGGCTGGGGCTTATTAATTTTTTCCAATCTACTGACTGGAACCAGTGTTTCCGAAACAAAAACGTCAACTCTGCCGCTATCCGTATCTCTAGGATCATACAGGCAGGAATGCATTTGTTCATTCCTCATTCTACCAAATCTGTGAAGGCTAGGCCCAACAGATGGTTTAACCAGGAGTGTATGAATGCAATCAGAAATAAAGAAGCCGCCTTTCGAGCTTACAAGAGCTCCCCTAGTGAATCGCTCCGTGTAGAGTATATAAAACTAAGAAATTCCTGTAAAGTCACCATCAGGAATGTCAAAAATTCATTTGACAACAAGTTGAGAAGTAAACTCTTTAATGCAACCTCTGGTAGCAAGAACTTCTGGTCCTTGGTAAGCTCCATTAAGAAGAATTTCACTTCATCCACAACCCCTTCATTCATCCACGATAAGAAGGTGATAACAGACAGAAAATCCAAGGCCGATTTATTAGCATCTCTGTTTGCTTCTTTTTTACCCCAAATTGATATGCTACCCCCGGTTCTCGAGCACAGCGCTCATTTAATGGACAGGGTTTTCTTCAGGACTCGCGAGGTGTGCAGGTGCCTCAAGGAGCTCGATATCAATAAATCCACTGGACCCGATAATATACCCCCTATCGTCTTAAAACAGTGCGCCTCACCTTTGGCTAAACCTCTGCGCAAACTTTTTGCCCTATCATACTCTTCCGGAGTCTATCCAGACTCTTGGAAACTTGCCCATGTACAGCCAATACCGAAAAAAGGTGACTCCAGCGACCCCTCTAACTACCGCCCAATAGCAATTACTTCTATTCTCTCCAAAACAATGGAGACGATAATCAACAAAAAACTTATGGGATATCTAGAATCCAACCTACTCATAAACGACAGACAGTATGGCTTCCGACACAGAAGATCCACTGGCGATCTTTTAGTTTGTCTTACAGAACACCTCAGCCGAAATTTGCATGGATCAGGTGAAACCAGTCTGGTTGCTTTGGATATCTCCAAGGCTTTTGATAGAGTTTGGCACTTAGCCTTGTTAGCTAAACTCAAAGCTATTGGAATCGACTCACTTTTACAGAAATGGATTGAGAATTTCCTTTCCGGCCGTTAAATTAAGGTAGTATTGGATGGCATCAAATCTGAACCCCACCCTGTCTCTGCGGGGGTCCCCCAAGGGTCAATTTTATCACCAGCCCTATTTCTCATCTTTATAAATGACCTACTTTCAATCCCCTCCAACCCACTTCTCAGCTTCGCTGACGACGGTACCCTGCGTTACTCTTACAGCTACGATACAAGACAGACTCATGCCAGATCCTGTCTTGATGATCGTGAAGTAATGTTGAACTCTATTAATAACGACATTGAACTTATTCTAGAGTGGGGAACAAAGAATCGTGTCGAATTCAACCCCTCCAAAACCAAGTACTGTCTTATATCCAAGAAGAAGATCAAAATCTCACCATCCTTGTCAGTGGATGGCGTGGAACTAAAGGCCGACCCATCCCTACACATATTAGGCGTGACATTAGCCAAAGACTTGCGATGGAATGACCACATATTCCAAATCGCCAAACAAGCATCCCAGTGCTTGGGATTTCTTAAGAGGTGCAAGTTCCTCCTCCAGCCATCGGCCCGCGCTGTTATTTATAAATCCTACATTCGGCCTCTTATCGAATATAACTCCCTCGTCTGGGGCGGCGCGTCGATAACCACCTTGGCATGGTTAGATAAGGTCCAAAAAAACGCCCTTAAACTAATTGATGACGACACCGCCTGCTCCACCATCGACCCCTTGAGCCACCGTAGGAATGTAGCAGCACTAACAAAATTTTATCGCTACTATTATAGCGACTGTTCGTCCGAAATAAACGCTCTCCTGCCTCCACGGCAATCTTATAACCGCAACACCAGATTAGCCCACTCGTCTCATTCCCTTTACCTACAACTCCCCCTTTCACGCACTCAACAAGATATGAATTCGTTTGTAAATAGAACAACTCGACTGTGGAATAATCTCTCTCGGTCAGTATTTCCGAGCTCCTACAACATCCAAGAGTTCAAACGCGGGGTTCATCGCCACCTTCTTCAACACCCCTTCACACCCCCATAACCCTTAACATATTCCCCCCACTCCCCCATAACCCTTAACCTATTCCCCCCCCCCCCCCGTACTGAGCTTGCTGCTAGACATTGCACCATGACGTGACAAACGACATGACGGACTGGTAGTACAAAGGGTGATTCCTGAGTTTAGCACTGCCACATAAAAAAAAAACCCCCCTTCAAATAAAAACTGTTTATTATGTGCAATGTTTGCCTTAAAAAAAAAAAAAATCAGCTGTTATTATCCCTAAAAAGGGTTTATTATAGTGCATTTTATTAATAAATATGGTAAACAAATTGATGCGTATATCACCTCTGCTCAACAAATCTGCAAGTTTTGAAGCAGAGATTGGCATGTATATGTCTCAAGAGAAGTGACATTTTAGGGTTTGACGAACGTTCGTTAAGTTTGTTCGCCCATTTACGTAAGAAAGAAATTATAAAACAACTAGCTGGAACCCGGTGCGCCTCGCTGCACAAATAAGCCAATAGTATGGCGTGCGCCAAAACAATTGGGAATCTCAAAATCGATGGGCACTGAGAGTCTCAAATCCCGGGATGCAAGTACATTCGTAAAGAAAAGTGTAACTCCGTTCGTTTAAAAACCCAAATCACTTGCTCATTTATATCCCTAATCACAATTCAGCGGTCTCACTGCCACTCTTGTCGTGGTCAGATGCTATTAGGGAGTGTTTTTGCCCGTAAATGAATTTCGAAGAAGAAATTACAATGCACGTCCGCTTGAACTTTATCCATACACGAAATTTTAATGGGTGTGAAATTGTCAGTTCGCCGCCTGTGTTTATATTTCCAATTCTTTTGGTACGCGCTATAGCTTCCGTTTATTTTGCAGTTGAGGTGATAAGAATTTTAATATACAGTAGGAGTCATTTTCGTATTTTTGATTCCGAATAATATCGATGCTATCGATTGAAATTTCGCTATTTGAAACGACCAAAAGTTGGTTTTTTCAATACTGTTCCATAGATGTGATGCTTTCAAGCATGCATCCGTTCAGCTCATTTGCAGGCTTTCATCGAAGTATACCAGGCAAAGTTGAGCAAGTAGTGTCAGAGCGCCTACCATGGATTAGGTTTTCCTCGGAAATCTTGAAAAGCCCTGTCATGCGCTTCGACCTATTTTTTATAGGCCATGGTGCATTCGCTCCAAAATAATAATTTTGCACGGATGTGGCAATACGGGAGTTTTTACTGATGTTACATGTAGGTGTTTCTCTCTGGTTCAAATTCAATAGGAACTTGGGCGCTCAATACACTAAACATCCACCATCAAGTAGCGTTGATGCAATTCCCGATGATGTCACACTTCACACTATGAATGGAGACAGTTAATACCTTCTATAAGCAACGTTTGGCAACATTGGGCGAACTTTTCAAACATTTAACGGCATGATAAAGAGTAATTTTTCCGTAAGAAATATGAAAAAAAATATGTCCCATGCAAAATTATTGTATGTTGAAAAATCAAGCACCTTGAAATCTATGCAAATTTCCAGGTACCATAGCTCAAAAAGAAAAAGCGACGAACATCTGATTATTGAATTTGTCGTCTTTTTGGTTTCGAGACCTTTCATTTAAGCCATACATTGCTAAAATCAGGCACATGCAGCCGAAGTTACTTCAATCCAAGTTCAGAGAACCGCGTCCTTCGCGATAAATCTGATTTTTTCAACAAAATTGTACGGCAACTATCCGTAAATAAACTCCGATCGATCTGAAACTTTGGAAATCGTATTTTTTCGGAAAAAAAAACCAAAACAAAATGGATCTGACTTCTTTAGCAGAAATTTGAAGAGTACCTCCCATACAAAAGTTTCGGATTTTTCTATATCAGTACACTACAGCTACCCGAAGGTTTCGAGATAGCCTATATGTTATTCTGAAGTATGAGCTATATTATTGTAAAGTTTCATTAAAATATATTCAGTAGTTTTTGCGTGAAAGAGTAACAAACATCCATACAAACATTCGCGTTTATAATATTAGTAAGATAGCCTATAGCAAAAAACCTGTGTGCGTTGCAAGGCTTTTAAATAAAAAAAAATTATGTGTGCGTTGTACGCGGTAGGAAAAAAAAACAATAAATCTGGAAAAAAATTCCCTCTTCCCAATCTTATCGGTGATTCAATTAGAACAGCGTTATGTATTCAAGTAGATGCATCTAAACATGTAACTTCTCGGTGAATTGGAATTTTAACTTTCTCTTTTCGGTTAGCCGTTACACTGCTCCCTTCTTACTCAGTATTCGTCCCGAACACAGCTTCCTCCAGGTCCCGTTTTTTCCGATCGAACTTTTTGGAAGCGATAGATGACATCGCTTAACCTCGTGATGACAATGTAGGGGCGCACAAATTTGCAAACTTCGACTCTTTCTACCGTTTTTACTGTTTCTATACTGGTTAGAGGGAATTTTAGAAATTTACTACATTTCAGAATGTGGCTTGGGAAAATTCGTGCGTCATATTAGACCCGCAATTTTGAATTTATAAGCTTTGATCATAAATTCGCTGTTTGCCCTAAAAGCCCCCAGATACCGATTTTCATTGCAATCGGAATACAATAATTGGAAAAATTCGTCGGCCATATTGGCGCGCCATTTTGAATTTATAAGTTTTGATCATAAATTCGTTATTTGCAACCTTAGAAACCCCTAGATATTCACTTTCATTGGAATCGCAATACAATTGGAAAAATTCGTCCGCCATTTTGAATTTATAAGTTTTGATCATAAATTCGTTATTTGCAACCTTAAAATCCGCCAGATTTCGATTTTCATTGGAATCGGAACACAATTGGCAAATTCGTCGGCCATATTGGCACGGCCATTTTGAATTTATAAGTTTTGACCACAAATTCGTTATTAGCGACCTTAAAAACCTCTGTATACCAACTTTCATTGAAATCGGAACACAATTTGCGTGGCCATTTTGAGTTTTCGGCGGCCATGTTGAATTTTTTTATAAATTATAGCCTATATGTTATTCTGATATATGAGCTATATTATTGTAAAGTTTCATTAAAATCCATTCAGTAGTTTTTGCGTGAAAGAGTAACAAACATACATACAAACATTCACGTTTATAATATTAGTAAGATCACAAATAAATATTAAATAAAGTGAATTTGGAGTCATTCATTTCTACGTGATTATAGGGATGCACTGTCAAAATTTCAGCCCTTCAGCTTCAGAGGTTTGGGTTAACCCCCCATCTTAGTGAATGTCCACGTCATTATAAAGATGCACTGTCAAAATTTAAGCCGTTTAGCTCCAGCGGTTTGGGTTAACCCCATCGGTGATAAATTTCAAAAAATCGCTCCTAAGTGGATATCCACGTCATTAAAGGGATGCACAGTCAAAATTAAAGCCCTTCAGTTTCAGCGGTGTGGGTTAACCCCATTTCAACCCCTTAGGGAACGGATTTCGAAAAATCGCTTTATAGTGGATGTCCATGCCATTATAGGGAATCACTGTCAAAATTTCAGCGCTATAGCTCCAGCGGTTTGGATTAACCCCATTTCACCCCCTTAAGGGAATGAATTTTGAATAATGGCATTTTAGTGGATGTCCACATCATTATAGGGATGCACTGTCAAAATTTCAGCCCTATAGCTCCAGCGGTTTGGGTAAGCCCCATTTCACCCCCTTAGGGGATGAATTTCGAAAAATCACTTTATAGTGGATGTCCACGCCATTATAGGGATGCACTGTCAAAATTTTAGCCCTATAGCTTCAGCGGTTTTTGGTTGACCTCATTTCACCCCCTTAGGGGGATGAATTTCGAAAAATCGCCTTTTAGTGGATGCCCATTATAGGGATGCACTGTCAAAATTTTAGCCCTATAGCTACAGCGGTTTTGGGTTGACCCCTTTTCACCTCCTTAGGGGATGAATTTCGAAAAATCGCTTTTTAGTGGATGTCCACGTCATTATAGGGATGCACTGTCAAAATTTCAGCCCTATAGTTCAAGCGGTTTTGGGTTGACTCCATTTCACCCCCTTAGGGGATGAATTTCGAAAATCGCTTTTCAGTGGATGTCCACGTCAATATAGGGATGCACTGTCCAAATTTTAGCCCTATAGCTTTACGGGTTTGTATAAACCCCATTTCACCCCCTTAGGGGATGATTTTAGAAAATCACTTTTTATTGGGTGTCCCCGTCATTATAGGGATGCACTGCCAAAGTTTCAGCCCTATAGCTCCAGCGGTTTTGAGTTGACTCCATTTCACCCCCTTAGGGGATGAATTTCGAAAAATCGCTAGGGATGCACTGTCAAAATTTCAGCTCTTTTGTTCTAGCTGTTTAGGTTGTGGGTTGTCTGTCAGTCAGTTACTTTTTATACAATAGAAAAAAAAGTAAAGAAAAAAATCCCCTTAAAACTTATTTAACCCCATTTCACCCCCTTCAACCCTTTTTTTCTCCGTAAAAAGTAGCCTATGTCCGCCTCCAAGGTCTAAACTATGTCTGTAGCAAATTTCATCAAAATCGGTCCAGTGGTTTAGGCGTGAAAGCGTAACAGACAGAGAGTCAGACAGAGTTACTTTCGCATTTATAATATTAGTAAGGATTCTACCCCTAAAACTACAAGACATGCGTTATTTACTTTTACTTCTACCACTGATTAGTTATTGTTTCGAAATTCTTCAACTGCGCAATATCTACATTTTATTGTTTTATTGCGTCTAGATATGCGCCTTTGTTTTATTTGTATTCAGTTATTGCGCATAATATTTACTACGCATTATATTGTTAATTTATTATGTTACTGCAATATCTACTTTTACTTCTACTATGCATTTTGATCGCTCGCGGCCACGGGAAGACCTAAAGTCTTGATCCTTTTCGAAATCTCACTGAAATTAACAGAACGGGCTTTCGTCTAATTGCAAGACATTTTTGACGTTTGCAGCACAAAAATTTACACTATGTTACATTATGCCACTAACTCAACGCAGCCAATAATTAAGAGATAATAATGTACAATCATATCATACTAAGTCAAGCAGAAATTAATTTACGATTTGATTGTGCATCCGTGTCTTTGAAGTGAAACCCCGTCGGAATTAGTATGATTTGTGATAAATGTTTATGGTGAATGCATAACTACTACGTCATAGATTGGAACGCAATACAATATTAAAATTAAACAAAAATTGACTTAGTACCTACGTTTTGGAAAATCACTCTTCAATTATGTTTTTAAGGATTATTGCACTTTTCAGCTGACTTAACTTTGTTGATACAAAACGCTCAAGAAAATGACGCCGATGTAAAAAAAGATTGCGAATAAACTATTGTAATTCAGAAAGCGTCAATTGTAATTCAGAAAGTATCAATTGTAATTCAGATTTGTCAATTGAGGACCTTGCTGCAAGAGGGGGGCAGATCCAATTTTTCGATTTTCGGTTTTTTTTCACTTACTTTACTTAAAAAAAAATTTGCTATCGTTTGGTGCATGTTCGGAGTAGTATCGACGAAAAGCAAGAGCGCTATACAAATATTTGGATCTGCCCCATATGTTTTCGTTCTATGTTTGGTGCAAACTTTAATAAAGTTTGAGTTTTTTTATTATTAATAATAACATCATTGTTACTTCTGATGTTATGTTCATTGTTTAAATAAAAAATTAATACTATTTGTGTGTGTTTTCAGCTATTATCCAATAAAACGAAGTCAAATATTGAAATCTTGGTGCAAAAGGGGGGCAGATCCAAATTTTAAACGGCTCCCAAACTCTTAAAAAAGCTATAATAACTCTAAAAACTATACTATCATCCCATAATATATGTATATTTTTAATTAGCGTATAATTAATAATCAAAGGTATAATCGTTATTTTTTAAAACGTTTTTTTTAATTTACCAAAGTTCTTAAAAACTGGATCTGCCCCCCTCTTGCAGCAAGGTCCTCAATTGTAATTCTGAAAGTATCAATTGTAATTCAGAAATTTTCAATATTCATCTCAGTGATGCAGTAAATTGACCAAATAATTTCTTTCATTACATAATTAATATCCTCCTTACCACATTATGCATGATCATCATCATCAGAAGCTCCACAGCCTATTGTTGACCTTGGCTTCCTCCAGCATTCGCTTCCATGATTCTGGATCCCTGGCCCCACTTTTCCGGTTTATTATATTCAACTGTCTCAATCAAGCCTTCCGCGACGTCATCTATGTATCTTTTCTTTGACGATCTGGTCTTCGTTTTCCTGGCGGTACTTTCTCCAGCATTATTTTTATCGGGCTCCGTTCCCCACCTCGTTGGACATGACTAATCCATCGTTTATTTTGATAGTTTGGAATCTTACTGATTTCATACAACTCGGAGTTGTATCTTCTCCTCCAAACGCCATTAGCCTGTATTCCTTTGTAGATCGAACGAAGGATTTTCCTTTCGAATCTTCCTACCAATGCTTCGTCTGCGTTTTTCAATGTCCACACTTTCGAACCATATAGTAGGACAGGCCTTATTAGTGTTGTGACACCATCGTGCATGATATCGTCCCATTATTACTGCTTCAATGCTAAGTTGTGTTATTTGACGCAATCTCTAAAAGTCTCCCTGTTGATAACCTTTTTCGTGCAAACGATGTAAAGCGAATGTTTAGGCAAACTGTGAAACAAAATAAAATCTTCTGCGTTCCATACATAATATTTCTGTTGCAGAAATTGCTGCAATTGGATGAATGTTGAAATTTTCTGAATTACAATTGATACTTTCTGAATTACAATTGACAAATCTGAACTACAATTGATACTTTCTTTCATTACAATTGATACTTTCTGAATTGCAATTTGAAAAGGTGTAGATGACGGAGCTGATTCAGGATTTATACTTAGCCGGGGCATCTTATACAAGGAAAAGGGCGGCCGAACTTTATTGGTTACCGAAGTCGATGCAACACGAAATGATTCGGCAAATACACGAAAGAGGTCATCTGGGATGGAAAAAAATGGAATATGTACTTGGGCAAGATTTTTGGTCTCCCCAATCTCGTGTGGAATCGCATACAATGTATTCTGTCAGAAGGAACAGCTGGAAAAGTAGGTTATCTCAACCTAATAGTAAAAGGAGACACACCTTTGGATACATACCATTTGGATCATTTAGGCCCTATGGCATAGGGCCTATGCCAACAACGAGGAAGTATTATAAGCATTTGTTAGTGGTTTTGGACGCTTTTACAAAGTTTACGTGGTTATATCCGGCCAAGTCTACGCCATCTGAGAAAGTTTTTGATAGGTTGAGGAAGCAGGCGGTTGTGTTCGATAACCTACGAAGGTTTATCACGGAGCGTGGAACGGCCTTCACCGCGCAAGTCTTTCAACAATTTTGTGTAGAAGAAGATAGAGAACATGTGTTGGTTAGGACGGGCTTGGCGGAACTTAACATTGAGAGAAGCAATTGAGGAAGCCAGTGTCGTTTATTTTGAGCGGGAGAGAAACGACTTGCGAAAAGAGCCTGAATAAAACATCTCAAAAATACAGGAGGAAAATCGAAGGACTTACAACAAGAGGTTTAAGGCAGCAACTACCTATAATTTGGGAGATGTTTTTGCAATTAAATGAACGCAACAAGGTCCAGGATTGATATTCCACACTAAATTCTTGGAACCCATTCAGGACTTGAAGATAACGATGTGGACGATGAGATGCGGATAGTATTGGACAAAGAAGGAAATGGATGCCGGGAAGCAAAGGATTTTGATGTCAGGGCGACATTACCTGCAGGACGGCCGATTGTGGGATAAAAAGCAGTGGAGGAAAAAGAAGAAGAGAACTAGAGAGCCGAAATTAAAACGAGGACGAGCGCGATCGAGTTCTTTTTTTACGGAGTTAATCTTTTAATTTTTTATGTTAATTTAATAAAGTTTCAATATTGGTTATTATAATTGTCGGTTTTTTGTTATTTCTTAAACCCAAATTCCTATAATAATATTTATGATTTTATATAGAAGCGAATTTTCTAGTTCAAATTACTCGAAATATTTTGTTTGAACTGAAATAATCCAAACTCATCTAGTTCTTGGGCTCATTCCCCCCTCGCATTGAATTCACCACTGTAATATGTAAATTCAGACCAGGGCCCACGAAATGTGGGAATTATATTGTACAATTTGTGGTACGATTACGATTTCCGTAACGCCGATTTGAGCATGAATTTCCATACAGCACCCGAAAATAAGACCAAAATGAAAAATAAATTTTTCGATATCTCGCTTAGTTTTCGGAGTTTTTAGTGCAATGTATGTACAACAATTGAACTTAATACTTTATCTTGATATGGGTTACTATGCAGGTGCAGCATTCATCGATCTTAAAAAGGCATTTGACACGGTGCATCATGACGTCCTACTAAGTACCCTCTACAACCTTGAAATAAGGGGAACGTCGAATGATGTGCTGCGGAACTATCTCACTGGGAGGCACGTGTCAACTAGAGTTAATGGTGTCTCGAGCGACCAGCTAGTGCTCCCAACGGCAGTTCCTCAAGGCTCCATACTAGGACCACTTCTATATTTGCTCTACATCAATAACATCAAATACTCAAAACTCAGTGGAGAATACGATATGTTTGCAGATGATACTAACCTGATATATCGAGCTAGAACTGCGGAAGAGCTAGAAAATAGCATGAACAGTGACCTAAAAATCTTCAAGGAGTGGACGGATGGAAATAAACTAAAGATAAATGAAAAAAAAAGACTAAGTACATGATATCCCATCAGAAAAATAAAGCAGATATCAGAATTACGGTCAAGATAGGCGAAGAAGAAATAGCTAGGGCAACGGAGGTTGCCTACCTAGGACTGTTAATTGATGATAAACTAAACTGGAGGAAACACATAGGAAAAATAGCAAAAATCCTCACCCCTCTAATAGGAGTTCTCAAAAGAAAACCCCAAGCTTCAGGAGAAAATAGCGCTCCAGGTTTACAATGCGCAAGTTACGTCCTTGAACTCCACTGATGACCAAAATCAAGTTGCATCGCAACACGATGCAACATGTCATTATAATTATCAAATTTAATTTCAACTTTCCCATGATTGAATTGCTAACCAAGCAATTAACCGGAAAAGGTTTTTCCTTTAAATATTTTAACTCCATATAAAAACTGAATATGATTTTGCAAACGAAGCAATTTACCGGAAATGGTTTTCCGTTTTCCAATTTCTTGAAATATTTTATAAATGCAGAATTATTGCTTATACCACAAAAATGTATATTTTGATTCTTTGTGTTTGTAAGCAGCGATATTTCGGTTGATCGTTACAAAATTAAATGTAATAATTTAGTCTTAAGACCACTGTTAGAAAGTAAAGATTGACTCCGAAGAGTTCAATCCATGTTTTAATAAAAATTAATTAATATTATCCAAAGATAATAAATTATTGTGTTTTTATTTAACCGTATAAAATAAAAACGAAATTGGCGCAGTCGCGGTAGAATCTACAAAACCCAAAGAATTTTTTTTTTAAATTTTGTGTTTTAAATTGAGTGAAAATTGGATGTGTAAACATTTGTATGTGAATTAAATAACATTCTTATTTTGTGCTTGTCCGAGTGAATCCAGTAGTGTACAATAAAACAATTGAAGTGTTGAGAAGTGTAGTAAGAATAGAAACCGTGTGATATATGCCAAGGAACTCGAAAGATTACAACAGATTTGATCTAAACCGAGTTCATTTAATTGACATAATGGCACAGCAGAACAATCCATCAACGCAAGGAGGTAGCGGAACTTCAATTAATCTTAATGATATAATAAAAGACGCACAGCGTATACACGAGTTTCGAGGAGATGGAGAATACGCACCAACTTCATTCATCAGAGAAGTTGACACAGTACTTCCAATTTTAAATGAAAACCCTCAAGTGAAACAATACGTATATAAACGTATTATAATCAACAAAATCCAAGGACCAGCGTTAAATACAATCCGTACTCTGGGACCCGAAGCAACATGGACAGAAATGAAGGCAGCATTAGTTCAAGAATATGGCGTTAAGGAGACTTACCATCAACTATTCCACGAAGCCCTATTGGCAAGAAATTTTCAAGTAAGAGAATATTATGTATTTAACTTTAAGAAATATATTAGATAAAATTAATGAAAAGTACGAATTTGACATACAAAAACCTATAGAATTTAAACCGAAAAATAATGAAGAAATAATTTTAAGAGCATTTTTAAACAATATAGACGCGAATTTGTCTTCTATAATCATAAATAAAAATATAAAAAGTTTACGTGAAGCGTATAATTTATTAGAAACGTTAGGGTTAATTAGAGACAAAATTAAAATAAATCAAAATAAAAACGGAAATTGGAATAAGTATCAAGATAATTTCGTAAACAATAGAGAAAGATTTAGAAATACCTTCAACAACAATAATTTTAAACAAAATTTCGGTCGACCCCAACAAAATTATAATAATTACGTTCAAAGACAGAATTTTCGACAACCACAACAAAATTATAGTAATTATTTTCAAAGTCAGAACTTCGGACCATCGTGGCGAGATTATAACAGTGGGCAGAGACAAAATAATTCTTTACAGACTCGTAAAAGCCATTATAATAATTCATATATTAACAAAGTAAATACCCATAGTACACCAGAGCCTATGGATGTAGATCATATCCAACATGAAGCAAATTTTCAGTCAACACCTCACAGTTTTACCTACCGATAGTAGAATTAACGATAGGTGACGATAAAATTAAAGCTTTAATTGATTCAGGATCTACAACTTCTCTGTTAAATGAAAACAAATTACCTCAATATAAAAGATATTTTTTAAATAAACCACTAATTATCAATTCTATTAATAATAGAACACCTATATACAAAGAAATTAAAACTAAATTACCTACAGAATTTAACGAAAATGCATTTATGAATTGGAAACTAACAAAATTCCATTATAAATCTTATGATGCAATAATCGGACAAAATATACTTAAACCATTGAACGGTATTGTTGATAATAAAAATGATATGTTAGAAATTAATAATACTTACATAAAATTTATCAATTCCTATCCTTATAAATTGGAACAAATTTGCCAATTAGAAGTTAATACCGTGAACGAAAACGAGTTTGAAAATTTTTGTGAAACTTTAAATTTAGAAGAAAAAACACAGTTGTTTAGGTTACTAAAATCGTATAAAGGTCTTTTTTACAAAGAAGGCGATCATCTAACAAATACTTCCGAAATAGAGCATCAAATAATTACTACTACAGACAAACCGATATTTTCTAAAATCTATAGATACCCCAAGGTACACGAAAACGAAATATCTACACAAATCGGGGAAATGTTAAAGCAAGGAATCATAAAGGAAAGTAACTCGCCCTACAATAGCCCTCTATGGATTGTGCCCAAAAAGATGGACAACTCGGGAAAACGGAAATGGAGAATTGTTATCGATTATCGTAAACTTAATGAAATCACGATCGATGACAAATTCCCTATTCCAAACATTGACAACATTTTAGATAAACTGGGCAGAGCGCAATACTTTACAACCCTTGACTTAGCAAAAGGTTTTCATCAAATTCTGGTGAAAGAGGAAGACCAGAAAAAGACAGCCTTTTCTACGCCTCAAGGACATTATGAGTTTGTGAGAATGCCCTTCGGCTTGAAAAACGCACCGGCGACTTTTCAACGCCTTATGAATTCTGTTTTGAGAGACTATATTAATAAAATATGCGTTGTGTACTTGGATGATATTTTAATATTCAGTACAACATTAAGTGAACATATAAACAGTATAAGGAAAATATTTAATAAATTGCAAGAACATAATCTGAAAATCCAATTCGATAAATGTAAATTTTTTCGAAGAGAAGCAGAGTATCTTGGGCATATTCTTACTTCTGAAGGAGTTAAACCAAATACAAAAAAATAGAAGAAATACTTAAACTTAAATTACCTAATACACAAAAACAAATAAAGTCGTTTTTAGGCATTACAGGCTACTATCGTAAGTTTATAAGAGATTACTCTAAAGTGGCACAACCAATGACCAAGTATCTTAAGAAAAATGCAAAAACGTAAACGATATCAATTATATAAATTCATTCGAGAAATTAAAGAAAATTATTACTGAAGCTCCTATTCTACGATATCCAGACTTCGGAAAAAATTTAAACTAATAACGGATGCTAGTGATTTTGCTATTGGTGCTGTCTTACAACAAGATAATCACCCAATATGCTATGCTAGCAGGACATTAAATGAACACGAGCAAAAATATTCAACCACTGAAAAAGAACTTTTAGCCATAGTATGGTCTACAAATTATTTTAGACCATATCTGTATGGTGTAAAATTCGATCTGTTAACAGACCATCAGCCCCTTAAGTGGTTATATGCAAAAACAAAAGGAAAAGATGTTAATCCTCGACTTCACCGTTGGTTATTGAAACTAGGTGAATATAATATAAATATGGACTATATTGTCGGCAAGGAAAACAAGGTAGCCGACTTTCTCAGTAGAATAAATGTAGAAACCAACGAAATTAATGTAGCTGAAGTAAAAACTCCTAATGAATTTATTGAAATGCCCATACTCCAAAGACAAGACAGCGAATTTCAAAATATCAATGAAAATCGAGAAATGCCCATACTCCAAAGACAAGACAGCGAATTTCAAAATATCAATGAAAATCGAGAAATGCCCATACTCCAAAGAGAAGACGGTGAATTTCAAAATATTGATCAAAATAGAGAAATGCCAATACTAGAGAGACAAATAATTGAACAAGATGAAATCCCTGAAGAAATATCTATTATGTCAATGGAAAACAATATTAATGATAATGACATTGACAATACAATTCATTCTCAAGAGGAAAATTTACATAATCATATCCCTATATTACGTACTGCTGTAAATCGTTTTAAAACCCAAATAATATTAACTAATAATAAAACAATAGAACACGAAAAAAAACATAAAAATATAAAAATATATATAAACCCCGAAGATGTAGAAAACAATTTGTCTGATATATTACGAAGATATATCACAGTCGGGAAAATAGGTATATTCACTGACCTAAGTGATCATGAATATAATAAACTTCAACAGAAAATTATACAATTATATGACAACATACAAACCATAAAATTTTTTAAATGTTCATATCATGCCAAAGATATAGACACAGAAGAAGAAGCTTATAGATATATTCAAAAATATCATAAATATGAAACGGGACACACAGGGATAAACGAGAACTATGAAGGGTTAAAGAAATTCATATATCACCCCAATCTTAAAACTTTAATACACAAATATATTAACAATTGCGATATCTGCAATCGCGTTAAATACGACAGAAATCCGATTAAACAAAAATTTAAATCTACTGAAACCCCTAAAGATATCAAAGAAATTATACACATGGATATTTATACAAATTCAAAAGCTAACTTTTTAACATTTATAGATAGGTTTTCTAAATTTACTACAGCTTATTACCTTGAAGATAGGAATAACCAAACAATTATTGAAAAACTAAGAGAATTTAAATCACAAAGAGGTAATATAAAGAAGTTAATTACAGATAATGAATTTAAGAGTATCAATATTAAAGATTATATGAGGAATGAAAATATAGCATTTCATTTAGTTAAATCAAATAACCACACTGGAAACTCTGACATAGAACGTTTCCATAATACACTAAGTGAAAAAATTAGAATCCTTGGTATAGAAAATAAAGAACTGAACATAAAAGAAAAAATTAGTAAAGCAATTGAATGGTATAATAACAGCTACCATTCAACTACAAAAGAGAAACCCATCAATATTCAAGAGGGAAGATGTAATAAAGATACTATTTATGAAAATCTTTGTAAAGAAAAGGCTAGGTATATAGAAAAAAGAAACACAAGTAGAGAGAACTATATAGAAAATAGAGTAGAAGGATATATCAAAAATTATAAAAGTGTTAGGCATAAAGAACAACCTAGATTTGTTAAAAGTAACCTACATAACATACATTCATCTAATACTAAAAGACAAAATAAATTTTCAGGCGAGTTGGATGTTCGTAATATTCCTGTTACTGCTGATGTTCACCAAAATCCAGGGTCATCTCATAATTGAAAAAGTTGTCAGCAATTCTGGATATACAGAAATAAAACTAGAAAATGTTAACATAGTAAAAACCTATGACACTATTATACATATCGTTAACACTGCAGAAATTTTAACCATACTAGACAATTTGGAAGAAAACATAAAGAAATCAGACTTAAAAGAAAAATCAGTAGCTTTACTATATCAGGTAAATAGCATTAGAAATAAAATTCAAACAATAATTCCTCATCGTCAAAAGCGAGGTTTAATTAATTTTGTTGGAACAATACAAAAATGGCTTTGGGGTACTATGGACAGTACCGACAGATACGAAATTGAACAACATTTTCATGTAGTTGACACAAACAACCATAACCTAATACAAAATCTAAATTCTCAAGTTAAAATTAATAATAACTTTAACGAAACATTTATGTTGCTAAAAGAAACAATCGAAAAGGATAGGTCTACAATACTAAAAGCAATTAATGAAATTGACGATTCTAATAAAATGCTATACAAGCAAACAATTTATATAGACTTTATATTAAAATTAAAGATATTGGAAGATAACATAGAACATATTCAAAACAATATAGCATCTTCGAGATTAGGTATTATTCATAGCAACATATTAACAAATGAAGAAATTTTAGAATATAAAATAGATTTCTACAAATTAGAAAATATTAAGTTGGGAACAGCAATTGATAACAACGGAAACGTAATTTTTTTAATTAGAATCCCAAAGGATATGATTACCTTACAAAAATCAATACTTATTCCAATAACCGACGAAAGCCGTAGAGAACTAATGTTTAATCCACAGGAAATCGTAAAATTTGAAGATCGAGTTTATAATTACGAAGCAAATAAAGACTTGAAAAATTTAAAACTATGTAATAACTGTTTGATTAAGAAAAATTGTTTAAAAATTTTTAATAACGAATCAGAAGTTATAGAAATAGACAGAGGAATAATATTAGTTAAAAACCAAAACAACACAAACTTTAATAGCAGTTGTGATGAACGTAAATTTAAATTACAAGGCAACTATCTAATTAACTTTATTAATTGTAGTATAAAAATTGATAATAATATTTTAAGTAATTATCAAAAGGAATTTAAGCATAGTTTTACAGTTACAAATTATATGGAAGATATGAAAAACTCTAAGGGGCCATCCATAAATTACGTCACACGTTAGGGGGGAGGGAGGGGGTCGGCGAAGTGTGACATTGTGTGACAAGGGGTGGGGGGGGGTCTTAAATTTTGTTACGTCACATTTCAAAATCTAATATATCTAAATATAGTAATACTGCTCATTACGCGAAGGATACGTTCCGCAAAAACTCGCGTTAAAGCTGGAGACAGACACACGCGCAATGGCGGTTGTGTGATCTGTGTGTATTATTTTTTTATCCTACAGAGCGTATCTTTGTTTTAGGTACTAATCTCATTATTACAATTTGGAAAACATATAATTTTGCATTAATTATGAAATTCAACAAATTTCCTATCCCTATCACCATCAGACGACTCAAAAAATAAACAAAATGCCCACAAATACCAAAAAACTACTCAAAACACAAACTGCTGTTTTAGTTTAATAACTTCTAGATGCAAAATTGCACAATATGTGACGTCACACTAGGGAGGGGGGGTCTCCCAAATGTGACCAGCTGTGACAAGGACGGGGGGGGGGGGTCAAAAAATCATGAAATTCGTGTGACGTAATTTATGGATGGCCCCTAATAGAAAGATAATATTCGATGACATTCAAATAAATCAAATTGACAATATTAAAGAAATTAAAGAATTAACCTACCAAAAGAATGATTATATATATGGAAATATTTTTTCTCTAATATTTGTTATTATACTCATATTAACTGTAACGTTGACTTGCAAACACAAAAAATTGGGAATAAAAATTAAAAACATAACTCACTGTAGTCCTCGTTCAAAGGAGGGAGGAGTTACGTCCTTGAACTCCACTGATGACCAAAATCAAGTTGCATCGCAACACGATGCAACATGTCATTATAATTATCAAATTTAATTTCAACTTTCCCATGATTGAATTGCTAACCAAGCAATTAACCGGAAAAGGTTTTTCCTTTAAATATTTTAACTCCATATAAAAACTGAATATGATTTTGCAAACGAAGCAATTTACCGGAAATGGTTTTCCGTTTTCCAATTTCTTGAAATATTTTATAAATGCAGAATTATTGCTTATACCACAAAAATGTATATTTTGATTCTTTGTGTTTGTAAGCAGCGATATTTCGGTTGATCGTTACAAAATTAAATGTAATAATTCAGTCTTAAGACCACTGTTAGAAAGTAAAGATTGACTCCGAAGAGTTCAATCCATGTTTTAATAAAAATTAATTAATATTATCCAAAGATAATAAATTATTGTGTTTTTATTTAACCGTATAAAATAAAAACGAAATTCGCATATCCTATCTAGGGTTCGATTAAGTATCCTTAACTGGTCGCAGTGCTCTCAAAGAGTGTGCACAGATGTGAAAATACTGTTAAACTGGGCGCTGAAAGTACTATATGGACTTCCATGGAGTACAGCCACTGAAGAAGTTTACCGGCTCACGGGTCAATTAACATTGGACCAGATTATCCGAATGGAAAAAGCAAAGTTCGTGTGTAAGTTGAAAGAAAAACTTCTGAGATCAAACTTAGTAATTGTGCAATACTCAAGCATACACGACTACGTTACAAGAAACAGGGAAATCGGAGAGGACAAGAAAGGGACTGCTTAATACTGCGGCGGAATTTTACAACACTCTGCCGGACCATATAAAATCGGCTCCGTCCTTAGTATCATACACGCAAAGGCTGAAGAAATATTTGATAACGGAGGTTCAGCGTTATTAATTGTCAAACTAATTTCGTAATTGTGTCTTTGCATATATTCGTTTTAATTTTAATTTAATAAATTTTTATTTAATTTCTATTTATTAATTTTTCTTTTTTTTCTTTTGTTTTTATTTAATTACTTCTATTTATGAATTTTTATATTTTTTTATTTAATAATTCCTATTTATTAATTTTTATTTACTTTTACTTAACTTTTATTTATTAATTTTTATTTACTTCTTTCTAATTTTTATAGTTTTCTTTTTTTCTCTTTTTCTTTATTGTTCTTTTGCGATAAACACTTCTAAGATTTTAATTGTGATATTTACTGATGAATGAGGGCTCCCCAACTCTCATACCAGCTTCGCTGACTGAGTGGGGATGTTTAAAAAGTAAAAATAATGATGTTAAAAAATGTATTTGTAATCTTAATCTAATAATAATAATAAATAAATAAATAAATAATTAAAAAAAAGCTGTACGACGTCATTTTAAATATAATATGGCGGTTACTACAAAATCTTGGAAGACATAATGAACCAAAAAGCTTCTAGTTTAAAATGAACTAAATAGTAAAAAATAATTTTAAATGTAAAGTTTTAATTGCGCCAGCCAGTATATGGAAAGGGCCTACCTTTCGAAATGTAAAAAAGCTTGGAGCGCTGGCCTTTGAATAGAGAAGACGAGGAAGTGCAATTTATTACACACGGGGAAGCATTTTGGCAACACTAATGAATAGCATTCTTTACGTATTTGTCAATCCCGGACAGTGGCTTTGTTATATTTATTCAAAAACCGGGAGGGATATCGTTTCTCAGCAACCATCTCGGTGAGAACGCTTCACTTGGCTAAATGTTTGAAGCAGACCCTTCGCAAAACCTGAACAAATTTCACTACGCCTATGTCCGGGATAGACAATGTATTTTGTTGTTGTGGTTAAAGTGAATGTATTTTGTTGTTGTGGTTGAAGTGGAGGGAGAGAATTAGAGAGAAACTTTTACCGAGTTTCCATGGGAGTCGAGTTGAGTTGAGGTTGAGTTGAAATGACACTTCAACTCAACGACTCAACTCTATGCGTTTCCATGGCTGACTTTTCTGCCTGTGTACAAACAGCTGAATGTGTACTTGTATTAAGCAAGCAGCTGTTTTTAAATTTGACGTAATATTTTTGTTATTATAAAATAGTGATCATGGACCATAAAATTAATTTATTGTGTTCGTTGTATAACAGAAATGTTATAAACAGGCGCGACATTTTGACTTTTTTAACATTTGACAATCCCGTTTGTAGTTGTGTGCGTGAACTCTGCTCAATCTACCTATTTTCGTTGAGTTGAGCAGAGTTGAAAATGTTTAACGAAAACTCTTGACTGCGACTGTTTCCATGGAGTTCAACTCGGGTTCAACTCTGGTTGAACTCTCATGGAAACTCAGTATTTCTTGATCCCAAGTGCTTCCCTCAAATCCGTGTACATGTACGCTATTTTCGGTTCCTTATGTCCTAAACATAATGCGCATACGGGAGACAAAATACACGATACAAAATATTTGTTCCTGAACTCGAATGTGAGATCACGCGGGACAAAAATTTTCCCAATTTGTGTTTCTTTACTTTCTCATGCAAGAAAAAGCGGGGAAATTTTCACTTCCCCTCTTGCAGGAATTTGCAGGTGGTTTTCGATCCGGCGATTTCTTGCAAGTTGTCAATTGACATTTTGCATATGTAAAAAAATAAGACTGAAGACATTTATGTTTCTCTTCTTCTTGATTTGCAAGAAATTGCCCAAAACGTGTTTCTTTACTTTCTGAATTTTTGACAAAATTATCCCCACCATTCACTAAATTTTTGCCAAACAAATTTTTACAGGAAAAGTACAGGAACAGACCTAAAATGTGTCAAAATATTTAAAACACCTGAACGTAAGTGCAAGCGCTCACACTTCGCATACAAGATACAAGAAACATTTTATACCAGATACAAAAATAGATTTAATTCTATTTTTGTATCTCGTATCCGAGTTTTACTTGGTTGACATGCGCTTGTTGAATTGTTTAAATGTTTTTAAGACCTTTATTTGGCATTTCAGGCATAATCAACACAAATAATGCAATTTTAAGTGCTTTCATTCGAGTTATTAATTTCAGCTGGTCCATTAATACTGCCATTGTATACTGCCTTATTGTGAGCAGGTCAGCGATTTGTCTGCCGTGGTGGGATTTTTAGACATCTCATTTTTGTATCCAAGGAGATGTATTTTATCTCCGGTATGCGAATTGTGTATTATCTTCTCTATTCAAAGGCGCTGGCCAAAAGTTCCGGTGTTCATAAAACAATAATATAGGTAAAGAGAGCCACGCTTTATAACATCGACAACCAGGAGGCACTGCCTGACTTTCCTAATCAATCTCATATTATCCAAACTACGTACAGATAAAATGGTTACCGTAGCAGGGTCATTAGCAGAGATTGCGTCAACTCTATTCACATAAGGATGAATTACGATAAACAAAAGCGCAAAAAGTGTTGTTATTTCCAAAACCATACTCCACCGGTAATCTTCTCTAAAAAGACGATTCGTCAGTCACACTGACATATATGTCAGTGGTCAGTCACATGAAGATGATGGGTAACGGAGGGTCGGAAAACCGCCTACTGATGATAAAAAAGTGGGTGGGGTACGTAGCGGTCAAATTTTTTATTATCAATTAAGGTGTTCTGTCCAGCAGATGTGATTGCGCATTGAAAAAAGCTTTTTGAGTTGCCCTCATTTTTAGGCTTTAATATATTACGATTTAATAAAGTCAAATGCACAAAAGTTACACCAAATAAGATGATACTTAGTCTCCGCAATTCAATAAAAATTGACATGAATTATCACATAAAACACGTAATGGTTCGTTTTTAGCTGCGACACTCAGATATATGTAAATTGCCGGATTATCGTGGGAATATTTTATCGCGTCATTGAAGAATTCGTAACAATTTCCGATAGTTGTCTTAAATATAAATCTGAGCTGAAAATTTAATGATGTTCAAATGTTTCAATCATAGCAATAAATTTATGACCAAAATTGACAAGTAGTTTTCATTTCCAATTTAATCAGAAGGAAATGACTTCGCAGATAACAAAATATTAACGTAAAAGAACTTTTGTCTTGCAGCACTATTGAAAAGTAATTTAATACACCTTTTCTATTTCCGAAAATTTTTGTTTTATAGATAAAATTTCCTTAAAAGACAAAAACTTACCGGAAATGCAAGTTTTTAGTTTTTCCACTATTAAAAGCAGAACGAGCTCTCTGCATCATCTGGAATGGTTTAAATTTGTTAAATTTATCTTACTAAGCACAAAACACTATATACAAAATATACTCACATCATCGAAGTCAACCATTTTTGGTGTGCGTAACTTATCTGCAAAATTAAACAAACATTTATGAGCCATGCTATTGAATTTTGCATAAAATAATTTAAAATTAAACTTAAGGAATCTTCTCAACTCATATTAACATTGACAGTCATGTTAAGTACAATGTCTCAAATTTAGCATAATTAAAAGATCCAAAAAACTATGGTGGATTTTTGGTAAATATTATTTTATGTTTATTACCCGAATGATTCTTAAATAATTCTAAATGAGGCGAATTGCGTTGGTTATTTTTTATTTGAAAATATGTGCGCCGCTGGTCTCAAAACGAAAACAAATGACAGACAACACAACAGAAATTGCCACCTTATTCTTCTTCTTATGAACGTACATATTACTTGCAAAACTTCAAATGCAAGTACACCAAAAGAAATTTTTAAAGCAACAGCACATTGCGTTGCCGAATTAGGGCCAATTCACAATGAAAACTTCAAGTTAAGGCTTCAAAAATTAGGAATATAGGATTAATGTACAATAACTGCGTTCATTTTCTACTATTTAGTACTTGTGAGTAGAGCAAAAAAGGAAAGCAGCTTTTTCTGATATGTGTAAAATCTAACTTAAACTTACTTTAACATATAAAAAGAACTTAGGAGAAGAATTCACAACACAATGGGAATTAATCTGGTAATTTTTAAAGTAAAACTGGAAATAATAGTTTTTGATAATTATACGTTTGCAATTTTTTTATGGACGTTTCTATTATGAAGTGCAAGCAGTTCAACACAATCAAAAGCTATCTAGGGTGTGATGGCGTAAGAGAAAATAATTCACAATAGACTCCAAGTGGTCACTTTCTCTCTAGCGGATTTCAATTGAGTAACTACAAGTGTTATCTACTCGTATATTAGAGCAAGAGTAGTTGCTAATATTGACGAATAAAAAATAGTAACAATTCAAGTTGGAGGCCTCAAATAAAACAAGAGTCAGCTGAAGCTCGAAGATTTCATTGTGAATCGGCCGCTACAACAGCTTTTGTACGACGGCGAACATCGCAACCACTACATTAAAAGCTTTGTTTCTTTACGCAATCCGAGATCTTCGGGATCCCGAATCGTGTTTCTTTACTTTTCTCGGACTCGAAAAAGAGGGGAAATTGTCATTTCCCCTCGATCCCAAAGAGCCAGAGGTTTTTACTTCTGGCTGCTTGGGCAAATGAGAAATGTCAAAAAGTGACAGTTCTCAGTTGAAGTGACAATTGAATTTAAACATGTCATCCGGATTTATATTTTTCATAAAAGTAAAGAAAAGTTCCAATTCGAGATAAATTCCGGATAAATAGTATATTATAGTAGAATTAGAGAAGGTCTACGTAGACTTAAGGAATCCATCAGGCTTTACCCCGCGATTCTAGATCCCAGAAATCTGACTATAAACAGAAAACGGGGAAAAAGCTCAAAGCTCTTGTCCTTTAGTGGAGACTATGTGCTTTTGTTAGAAAAAACGAGGATTTGGTATTCTGGATGTCAGATCTAACAAATAGAGGGGAATTTGAAGCTTTGAAAATCTGTCTATAGCCAGCGACTCGCTAGATGCCTGTGATTTGATTACATATTTCATCAAAACGGGGTGTTTTAAAAGTGATGTAATTGCTTAAAAATGTTGAAAGCATGAACCCATATACAAGCGGGTTAATATTGGCTATTACTTATAAATTTGGGAATTACTTATAAAAATATTATTTGTCAGCTCCTCCGCGTGATGATTATGCTCGTTCACTCTTGAACGCTCAGCAATAAATAAATCAAAGTAAAAAAATAAAAATAAAAAAAATTGATTTGTTGGGCTGTTGAACCGGACGTCTGCGCCCGTTAACAAATAAAAATAAGTAAAATGCGTATTTTAAAATAATTTTAGGCTAGCATTCACCAACCTGGATAATAAATATCGTAGATATTTCGTATTTACCGAGCATGATTTTGGGTGAACGGATCAAGTTAATTCAGCTGGTATTAAATGGTAATATTTATATGTACGCATTTTACTTACCTTGCTTTTATTTATTAACTTCGCGCAACCGGCATTCGAATATAAACAAACACCACCTAATCACAATCATGGGACTGCTGAAGGGGAAGTCTGACTATTCAAAGTCTCCAAAATCGAGGGAAAGCTTTACGCGAAAGCTCTTTTTGTAATCTGGGGAAGCGTTGTTAGATCTAACAAAAATCTAACATCTAGAATCGCGGGGTTAATTTCTATAAGAAATGCAAGAAAACAAGAACTATGTTGGTGTTTTTGAATTTGATTCTGATTTTTTGAACATAAATAAAGAAATGTAATTAATAAAACAGTTTTGGAATATTAATAAACCTAATCATAACTAATAAGTGTGTATATTTCTGTTTAAGAAATGAGCAGCAGAACAAAATTTGATAAATTCATTTTGGACCGTAGTAGCATTTTGCAAAAAAAGATTTATCCCGGATTTATGTTGTCCCCAAATGTGCTTCTGTAAATTGGTACCGAGGTTAGCGGTAAGACTACTTCCACTGCGAACGGAAGCCCAACCAGCGCATCGTGTACCTAAAGTTAGATAGTTGATAGATAGCTAGGATTCTAACGGCTAGTATGGAGATTTCTAAAGTCTTCTAGAACGTAACTGCGCTGTACACGCTGCCTGGTTTTGCCTAGAACTGTGCATCTACACAGAAAATGAACGAATTTTTCCTTCTCGGAAACAGACCATTGACCATTTCAGTTTCTTTGTCATTAATGGGTCAAGCCGGAGTCCCTTATTCTTTTCTGAAGTTGTTGAAACCGCCTTATATATCCAGGAAGGCTCTTAAGTGGGCTGTTTTTATGGTATTCAGGATTCTGCAGTAGAAACTAATACATGCAATCCAGTAACCACTTATAATCCTCTGAAATATGAAGGCTTCGAGAACGACATAGAGACATTATTATTCGAGTGTATAGTACTACAGATTTTCGAAACCCAGGATTGTTCTGGAAATAGTTATTGAAGTGGGAGCAAACTCAGCACAAAAGCAAGATCACGAAGCAGATCCTGATTGAAAAAAAGTATGAGTGTGCTTAAGACCACACTTTAGAAGTAAAACTTTTGTGCCCAACGGCTAGTAATATGCAATAGATATAGTGGAAAGTCTGTCGGATCTATAGTACGCTTGAGAAAATTCAGGCCAACGACAGATTCAGGAAGAATAGTGACGAATCTACTGACGATACAAATTCTATTTGAAAATATCAATATTTATGAATTTCTATTTACATTAAAACCTAAAAGTAACCGAGTAAAAATAATTTTTATTGGCTAATTTTCTTAAAAGCATACACGCGGTGCACCTAGTACGTATAGCATATAAGTGCGCATCCTACACGGGTATGCACGCTTCCGCCACAGGCATGGATACTACAACATTCGCATCATGGAAGTAAGCTGGTGACATATGCAAGCGTTCATGCATTGCATTCAGAGGTTCATAAAATTGCATGGTTTTTTCCGTCCCGGCTTTCGCACATAGCCCGAAAATCTAAGTAACGAGTGCATGCAGGGTGCATGTGTTTGTTGTGCATACTTTTGTGGGCTATTTCGAATGCGGCATTACAGAAAAAGTTAAAAGTAGTCCGACCTTTGCGTGGCATGCATTCCATTCATGGAACATTCCGTCAGGCCGCATTTGAATACACACACTTCTATATTATTTATCAACGAATTGAACGCATGTACGCTTGGATATGTCACCAGCTGTATGTATGCTTCGCTCCCGCTACATTCATGATCATTAATAATTGCATCCGCATCGGCATAGACTATTCCAAACCCAGGTATTGTTTTACCAAGCAGTCCGCCAACCACATACAATGACGCTTTACCTACGCGAACGGGAGCCAGTCTACTTGAGTATGGTATTGGCACCCTTTATGGCCACCTAGCCAATTACCTGATTACTTCGTCCCATACAATCTTTTAGGGAGCCAATTATTTTTAAAGGGAGCAAAAAGATATGCAATCAACCTTTTTTCAAATTCTTCTTTCTATGCGTAGTTGAAAATAATTTATTTTGGCTGATTAAACCGAATTCGAAGCATAAAGTTGAAAAAACATTTTTTACAAAACTTTATATTTTCAGTCGATGTAGGGATAGTTTCAGCCCTTTACTGTTATCCCTTATCATAAAATTTGCTTTTGAATATAAATGTTGCAAAAAATGTATTTTATTAGATTGTTTTTGATTATAATTAAAATTATCGCGAAAACACTTAAAAATGGGAATTTTTATGCATATTTAAAGGTGACTTTCATATTTTAAGACTGTGGGACCCTGATTTTCGTAATCAGCGACCCAAAAAACATATCAGGAACGATTTATGCAAGTTAAAAAAATTGCAATTTAAAAAGGGGAAAGGTCCAGCACATCTCACCAAAGGGGAAGTGGGTGCCAATTTTAAACAACAGCACCTCACACATTTAATTCACCACTCCCTTTTGGTATTCTAAGCACCCAAACCACCGCCGAAAATTCTTCTCGTATATGCCGCTTCCAACATGTCAGTCAACTCCAAAGTGTCCGCGGCATAAGCCCGGCCAGTGACCAAACCACAAGAAAAATCTGAAATAATTCACCTCTACAGAATGGTGAATTTGTATTCCTATAATGAGATAAAGCAAAGTCCGGGCGACAACGTAGCTAACATGCCAGAAAATCTATGCAGTAAGGCAGAGTGTATTTTAGCTGTTGCATACACAGCCCCGAGTTTCTTCGTCTCTCGTACCCTTTCCCATCGTTATACGAAAGTTCTGACGATTTTTCATGTGTGACAGCGTTACATGAATGAAATTGATTCACTCTCATGTAAACTTTTTTAAGCAAACGTCCCTAAAGAAGTTTTACTTCAAAAAGGCAGGGCGGCGCTTTCATAGGGTCAGGTCAATTGGTGCAATTGCACCGGGCACAATTGGACGTGGAGCGATTTCAGGAGAAAGCGAAAAGGTGTGCCTTCATTTTCATAGAGCTGGACAGAGTGTTTGGGTCTTTTTCCATTGGCCTTCACTGCGATCAAAAAATGAACAGTAATGAGGAGGCGCAACGCAATATACTGCACCGGACGCATAAAATCCAAACGCCGGCCCTGGAGATGTATGATAAAGAAGACACAACAAGATTTACATAAGTATGTAGTAATTAAAAAATTAGTCATAAAGTCAAGTGAAAACAGAAATGTCATTCACGTTCTTCTTCTTTATTTTCCAGAACTCCCAGAAAGCCGTTTCTTTACTTTGACATTTCTCTCCCCACTCTTCAAAAATAACTCGGGATCTTTGGGATGTTTGGACTCTTCGGATTTAGTAAAGAAACAACTGTCAAAGTTGTTTTGTGATTTTTGTTTTTCTACATGGTACGATAGTACATTATTATGAGCAGTTTATATAGCGGCTTATAAATACATGTGTATAGTTGTTTTCAAACCTCGTGACATCCCGCGCAACTACCCCACAAAGCTCTTAAAAATGTTTAAAAGCTCGGAGCCAGCTTTATTTAGCTCCTCCTATCAAATCACTTGCTGCCATTTAATCAGTCACGACAGTCACGATTGCTAGAAGGAGGTGTATTTTTCTGGGACTTCAATAATTATTTAAAAAATTTACAAATTATGACTGAAGAACACCCGTTTTTATATATTATTTTTATATTAAGGTTATTATATTTTACACATATGCTACAGAAATAATTTGTAGTAATTTCTACTAAAAAATAAGAAATTTGTGTTTTTATCACTTTGATTACTAAATTGTTGACGTTTCCTGCCAGTCGCATACGCGCTTCTGCCCGGGGAGGTTGTGTTGCTTGCGACTGCGGGGAACTATCGATTTATGAATGAAAACGTTCATCTATTCAAAGGAATTTTTTTCAGCATTTTTTTTAAATTATTTTAAATTTAGAAATGAGAAATATTTCGCATAATTAAAGTAAAATTATGCTTATTATGTTGAATAAACTGCCTTTGTTGAGCAGGGGAGGTGCTTTACATGTGTTTGACAGCTCTGCTCAACACATAGAAAGATAAATTAACTTCATTCATTCGGCATGCGCGCATCCCTTCCCAAAATATTTTTTTGAGTTTTTTCAGTTTTTGTTGCCGTTTTAACTAAAAAGAGTGGTAATGATAGAATAATATTTATAAAATTTGGTAACGAGGTGCGCAGAACTGCTCAAAATTTTTGTGTCACGGAGTTTGAAAAATTCTATATATGCTGAAATAAAATCATTTTTATTGCTTCTTTTAGCCGCGAAATGTAAAAACGATGGAAACATTTAGAGATTGTAGCTTGCAAAATCGCTTAAATTGTGCCCATAGGACTACTTCCGCCGTGAGAACTCTCATGGCCGTGGTAGTCACCGTAGTTGTTGCCCTAATTGTGGTTATACAGTAAAATATCTTTAAGAAATAAGTTTATCGATTAGAAAAAAAACAAAAATCTAACAAAAGCGACATCTGCGCGCGGCATTTAAAAAATACCATATTTTTGGGTTTATTTCTTTTCTCTAACATACCATTTACAGAAACAAATACTGAAAATATTGCTGTGCAATTCTGTGACAATTTAAGCTTTAGGGCCTGTGTGAATTGGGACTAAATTGATGACTAAACTAAATTTTGCAGTTTTTGTCGTTAATGAAGGGAATTGCTGTGTGAATTCATTTGATGACTAAATTCAATTGACAATAGTTTTTACGTTTATAATTTATAGTATATGTTTTGTTATACAGTAAGCAACTAAATTTATTGATGCAAAAGATATCATTATTGACAGCAGCCTATTAATTCTTCACTTTATTTCCCATTGTATTGAACTATTTTGAAACAAATTCATCATCAATTTAGTCAACTGTCAAAAAATTTAGTCTCCTCGCCAGAAGACTAAATACTGTATTATCGACACTAAATTTTAGTCATCGAATTCACACAGGCCCTTAGATGGTTCTAGCCACTGACATATAGGAATGGACTGCTGATTGACAATGCTGAATGGCACAATTTTTCTCCAGAACTAGAAAACCTTTTTTACGTAAACAAAAAAATAAGAGAAAATTAAGTGATCAAATGTCTGTAATAATTAATAGAAATAAATTTCCATCACTCATTTTTATTTACCAGCAGTCTTACCATTAAATAAATGTATTTATCTTTAAACTGAGACGGTTATTTCCCCTGTTTAACGAACTTTTCAAAATAACTCAAGAGTGAAACAAAAGAACAAAAACTCACTGACATATAGTAATGGACTGCTGATTGATGATGCTGAATGGCACCATTTTTCTCCAGAAATAGAAAACCTTTTTCATGCAAACAAAAAATATTTCTTCGAATTTAAGAGAAAATAAGTGATAAGATATTTGTTATAATTAACGGAAATAAATTTCCATCACTCATTTTTAGTTATTAGCAGTTTTTTCATTAAATAAATGTATTGTTACGTTTTTGCGGCTTAACGGATTCGTAGGATTAATTAAGGAATACACTTTTTAATTATCCACACAATAATTTATTTATTACAAACCAAAACACAATTTAATTACTAACACAATTCTTACAGTTCACTATAATCACTTTCAATTTAATAACTCTCACTAATAAATTCTATCTATCGCTTTATAGTTCACTTTTAAATCACCACTTTTCACTGTTCTCACTTTAGGACACTTTTATCGCCTTTCAAATCAAAACTGACTCCCTCAGCGCCTGCAAGTCGCTTTTATATCCCAGCTCCACCTTTATCTAACTTCTGGAACCTTCGTCCCTTTTCTCGAGCCTAGTGGTATGTTCTTTTCTTTTCGTCCAGAAGCTTGAAGTTGTCTTCACTTATCGCGCGTTCCAATTTTAGTTTAGTAGGTACATAAATCATTAGTTCAGACAACAACCACAGTCGTTAACGATAATCGTTGATTCAGCTTTTTAACGGACAGATGGCGCATAAATCATTACATTGCCCCCTTCTTAGGACTGTTCGTCCCGAACAGTTGTCCATCCTGGATCCGGGTGATGATATGGGCACAGCCTGTCTGTGTGAACTATCTTCTTCTTTGCTTTGGGTCCTTGTTGAATCCTGTAGACAACATCGTTGATCCCTGTTAGGATTTTATTTATTTTTTATTTTATTTTATTAATTCGCCAAACAAGGCACACTTAAACTACGTATACATAACACTTAAATTATAACATAGTATAACAGTCTTTTTATATTACCTACTATTGTCAAGGAGGGGAGATGTTAGTAGGGATCTGAGTATTTTCTTATAGGATGCCTTGTTGAGTGAAGGGGAAAAACAGGAGCTATGGCTATTGAAAACCATACAGCATCTGTTGACGGGCTCGTTCCTTGCGTAATCGGTACGGTGTGGATATTCCCTAAGTAATTTAGTGTGTCGGGCCCCTCCCACTGGCGCTGAAGTTTCGGAGACTTGCCTTTTCGTCGTCGAGGATTGAACCGCCAAACGAGGTCACCTTCCTGGTATCCGCTACAGTTTGCTCGGAGGTCGTTCCTAGTTTTCATCCTGTCACTGGCTATCTTAAGATTCTTCCTTGCAAGCTGATGGATATCTGCGAGTCGATCACGAAGTTCACCTGTGTAACCGCCAGTAGACTCGTTACTTTCAACAGGTGTCCCAAATTTCAAGTCGCGTGGCAGCCGGATTTGTCTTCCAAAAATCACACTACAAGGGGTTTGTCCTGTTGAATTATGAACCGCTGTCCGATATGCCATTAGAAATATAGGGATGTAACTGTCCCAGTCACGCTGACGCTAACAACTTTCTTTAGGTGTTCTAGCATTGTCCTGTTGAAGCGCTCTACCATTCCATCGGACTGGGGATGAAGGGGCGTCGTCCTGGTCTTCTTCACTCCAAGTATCTTACATACTTCTTGAAAAACTTGAGATTCAAAGTTTCTCCCTTGGTCAGAATGAAGCTCATGAGGAACACCAAATCTGCAGATCGAATTGTTCACTAATTCCTCTGCAACAGTGATTGCTTCCTGATTTGGAATGGCATATGCTTCGGGCCACATGACCACCAAAATGTAACGATTTCCTCAATCTGACACCGGAAAAGGTCCCGCGATTCTTTCAAATGGGGCTCCCACGTTGTATTGCTGCATTTCTCCTTTTGTTCTTACTCGAGGATCCTTGCTGCTGGCACAAGTTGTCCATTTACGGCACCAGTCTGCAACATCGTCGCGCATGTGAAGCCAATAAAATCTATCTCTTATTTTTGCCAAAGTTTTATTGACTCCCAGATGTCCTCCTGATGCGCCATTATGACACTCCTCGAGAATTTCTCTTATTCTAACGCGAGGGATTGATACCTGCATTCGATGAGAGGTACCGTCAGCGGTTTCCCATTTGCGCTTTAATACTCCTCTCTCAATGTGCAGGGGCCTCGGTAGTCTAGAGGTAAGGCGCCTGACTGCTATCCCCAGAGGTCCCGAGTTCGAATCCCGGCGGCGCCACGGTCCTTCGCCTTTCCCACCTAACTTTCCTTCTTTCTTCTTCCCTCTTTACATTCCTGATTCCCCTGTCATAGCCTTCCCTAGTCCTTCCCCGCTCCACCAAGCGCATGCCATCGGTTGGTTGATGAGATTCAACTCGTTTCAGGAGGCATAACACTCCAGCGAGTGGTTCTCGACGCCCCGATGTCAGAGTCGCGAAATGGTTGTCTGTCACATAAAAAAGCTAGCACAAGTCCTTGACAGGCGAGGGGAAAGATGCTATGGGAGTGCGAGTAAGAGGCGTAGCATGAAAAATCATATCGTTGATGCAAATTACATTAAGTGAAAATAGAAATTATGGGTAAATATGGGACCCCAATGCAGGAAAATCCGGATTGTTGTTATATTTTATAATTATAGTTTTACGAATATTTTAAGGTATCTTGCAGCGTCCTACGATGGTTTTTGGGGCTCTAGGAGGTAAAAATGTATTTTAGTTTAATTTAAGCGAAAAAGAGGTTTTTTCCTGAAATTACATATAAAAAGGTCGGAAAAAGGGGGAAGACGGGGGAAAAGGTGGACATAATAGATTTCTTGACGCTATAATTAAGAGAAAAATCGTTGGAATTCAATGAATGTGTTTTGGATAAAATTGGTCCAGGGCACCTGTCAGGTACTTGTGCTCATCGAAAACGCCTGTCAATTTTTTTTTGAACTTAATAACAAATAAACAAAATGGTAAAAAAAATTTCAAGCTTACAGGAACAAGTTTTTTTTTTCAAATGTTTCCTACACTTTCAAAAATATAGGGGTTGATGACGTGCAGGGCTGAGGGGTGCCAGGCGATGGTCATTGCACTTAGGCAACTATGACTCATCACCATAAGAATTTCTAGCCTTACAGACACACCGTTACTCGGACGGTCCACTAGCTCTCCTACTATAAGTAGATATGGACAAACGCGATTCAAATTAACTTCCAGTTACGGCACCACGAGCTGGGGGCGCTAATATCGCAGGGTTTTATGCTCCGATATATATGGTTAGTTTCCGAGATAAACTTTCTTGTTTATGTGAAAGCCCTTTGCGCATTTGAAAACAAAATCAGAAGCTGCGGCTTTGAATTTAGTGGCGGTGGATCTAAAAATAGATTTCTATGCGCTTATTCCTATTGTTTTGTTCGGGAAGGGCAAAGAGGGTGATAAAATGATGATGATTTCGTAGCCGATGGGTGAAATTTGACAATGAGGAAAAAAAATGAATGGACGAGACAACTTTAATGGGAAATTTGGCTACAAGCAGGCTTTTATTATCTTGAGAAATGAAATGGATTTGAAGGAATTATTTCACTTTTTTAGCGAAATAGTGACAAATTTTTAGATTTTTTTCTCAGGTATTTTAGTTCGTAGAAATTTGAAATTTTTACGGATAATTGTATTATTATTGATATACATACATACATAAAATAATTAAATAATTTTTATTTTTGATTTTATTTATGGTTATTTATGTGGCATGGTCAAGTCCAACCCTTTACACCGTTAGTATGTTATGTCCTTCAAGTCAGGATGCAATGTCTACTAATAAGTTTAGGTTAGTCTGGATAGGGCGTCAGTAGATTTCGATGAACCTTGGGTTTTATCTGTGAGGTGTTATATGGTCCCAGCAACACCGACTGTGTGTTCTATTTATCAACGAAGGGGAGGTATGTAGTGGGCCTGGGATGGGCCGAGCTAGTCTTGGGAATTTGCATGTAGGTAAAAGCGATAAAAATTAGCGAGGGTTGCTACATTTCTACAGTGGCTTGAAGAGTATAGAGGAGCAAAAGGGTGCTATCTCCAATGCACCTTGTCCAGTCAAGGCAAGCTAATTTTTAGGGTAATATCGGTTCGCGCCACGCAACCGTCAAAAACAATTAAATTTAAAGTTTCTTATTACAACAAAAGCTAAGGATTTAGGACGAGTTTATTTTAACGATGAGTTAAAATAAATTGAGAGGACAATTAAACAAAGCTTGGTTTTTTCATATATAAAAAAAAAAATTATAGCAATTACAACCAGACGCATTTTGATAAAGACTAAACCTAAACTGAAGCTCTGTTCTTTAATTTAATTTTTCCAAAGATGAAAGAAAAGCTTACACCTGACTTACTTAATATTAATAATGTTACAATATTGCTAACTAAGCGTCTGTAAGCAGGATGATCCCGAAGTATCGAGGTCATCGATGGTGGCTTGTGCCGGAAGGTTCGTGGACTTTGGGTTTGGGGTCATGTGTCGTATGGGGTGTGGCCGTGGGAATATAATTTCTGCAAAGATATATGAGTTATATTCAATACAATTAAATACAAGGCGGAATGTAGGACTTGTAGATTGTAGGCAGGGCAGCTGGCTGAAGGAGGAGCTTGCATCTCTTGAGAAATCTCAGGCATTGATAAGCTTGTTTGGCGATTTGGAATATGTTATTACTCCATCGCAGATCTGGGACCTTATTATCTATTACAATATTGTCATTTTTTTTAACGAAATGCCGAAACCGTATTTTCTATTACAATATTAACATTCATTTTACATGAAAATTTAACGATATTGGCAAATTTTTACTTGAAAGCTGTTTCGTTTTCGGATCATATTTAACAATATTGTAATAGGGAATAGGGCCCTGATTATGTCTAAAGGTACGAATCCACCAAGGCATTTGCTCGCAGGCTTTTGACGTGATAATTACGTAAAAAGATGATGTTTCAGATGTGCATAGCTGCGATATGCACTTTCTTCACGACGTGAATTTGCCCGCGAGCAAATGTTTGGTTGCCTTGGTGGATTTGTACCTTAAGATGTTAAGAGATGAGTCAGCTATTACGTTCTTTTTACCCACTGAGGCAAAGAGAAGGATGGTACAAGTTTTCGTAGGGATGAGAGTTCACACTCTATTCGACAAGGTCTGGTCCGTGCTTGTCTTATATTTAGGAAGGCGTAGAAGTAGGCACACCTACGAATTGGGTTGGAGCGGATTGAGAGCAGATCACTAATGAATATTAGAAAGAGATCAGGTGAGAGAATCGACCCTTGGGTAACGCCCTCCGTGATTCGACGCCTTCCAGTACTGGCTTCATTGAACAGCCACAAACGAAGCTCTCAAATCAGTTCTTTAGAACTGAGATGTTTTACATCAGGCGTCGAATTTTTCACTTATTCCGTTGCCCGCATAACTCTACTCTTAATTTTATGCAAAAATGTGTGTAGTTTTGAAGAGGGGCGGTTTTTCTATCTATTCAATCAACTCAGTGATTTGCAAAGTAATAACTGTTAAGAAAATGACAAGCATTTAAAAAAAAATTTACCTTTGAATCAAAAAATATATTAAAAATGAATGAAAATACTGTCGAATTATTTATAGAACTTATTAATAAACTAGCTGAAGTGGATTTGATGTTTAATATTGGGTCTATACGAAAGTGGCTCTAGTCCGTCGCACTTTGATGTTTGAATGAAACGGCCGACGTGGGCACCTTTCCAGCGGCTTTCCTTTGTTTTACGGATAAAAGTGTATGGGAACTAAGCTCGCGCGAACAAAGTGTGTGTCGTGTGGATGGACTATAAGGCTCACGTGCTGGACTATAAGGCTCACAACTCAGTATGATGAATATTGAATATCACGAAGACCTTTCAATTTTTGGTTGAATTATAGGTACATACTAGAGTTTTTTATTCTCGATTTTTCTTCGTCTGTTCGTCTAGTACTAAAACCAAGCACCTTCATTAAAACTGGTCGTCCCAAGCAAGAGGCTGTGATCCCTCATCATGCTTATAATTACACAATATTTCTACATCTACAAATTTATTTTTTGATTTTGGCTCCCGTTACAACCTAAACATCAAGAAGTCCTACTTGTTTGCAATCTTTTTGTCGCACAAAACAAGTGTGTTTTTGTGCTGAGGCACCGGCCACTAATTATGGGTTTTCACGGCAGGCTTCCAGTTGTATAATAAGTTTGATATATACATGAACATAATATACCAAAATTCTTAGAGTTTTTGGTAATTATTTACTATATCACCCCACTTCCAGGGGGTTGGAGTGGGTGTAATAAGGGAGGTTGACCTGAACACGTTTCTTTTGGAATTAGCCCTTGGTCATCCCTTAAAAAGTTATTCACTGTTGAAATTTTGTAAAAATCACCTTTTTACAAGTATTATTTTATGACTTTAATAAGCAGTTGTTGCAGTAATGACTTTGACGCTGGATTGTAAGACCCAAAAACTCTCCCACCCAACCTCTACCTCATTCTCGAATTGGGAACAGTCTTTTATTGCTGCTCCCAGAGCAGAGGACGGGCGGACTATAAAGTAAACAATTGCCCTATATAATAACACTTAAAAAAATCTTTCAAAATCGGAAACTTTCTTCCTTCATTGACGACTACCTAATCTTGAGAAATATGAAGTAGAGTTTTAAACGACAATTCTGATATTCTTTATTATATTTATATTATTGTAAGTAAACACATATATTTAAATTGACTCAAACTAAATGGCTTAAATTTTCTCTGTAAGCAATAATAAAATAAATACACAAAAACATGAATTCTTGCTAAAAAAAACCAATTTCATTTTTCTCAAATTAAAAAAAACGCGATGCAAAATTTCCTATTAAAGGACCCCGCACAAAATGTATGGAAATGTGCTTTCGGTCAAATTGACTGAAATTTTACTATGTTGTAGCTGACATCGTCCTGATCAAAAGTGTTCATGGGCACGAAACCCAAAAATGAGATCTTTTGGGTTTTACAGGTACTTTTAGAATTTACGTCTCTTTTGCCTCCCACGGCCCCAAAACAAGTCGTAGGAGGCTCCAAGACCCCTCAATATTTTCGTAACGGTACCTACTATTAGTAAAAAATACCAGAAAAATCCCCCCTTGCCTCTAAGGGGGCCAGGGGGCGGTCCGTATGGCTGCAACAGGTAAAATGCACTTAACATTTTAAAGCTTGGAATTGAGAATTTTTTGATGCACCTACAAATCGATGTAATTAGAGCCCCAGGTGAGGTGCAATGACTTTTTTTTGATTGATTATGAATTATTACAATGAAATTAACTAGTTTTAAAATTTAGACATGGGTGGCGTGCATAAGGTGCATATGGGAGGGGGCAAACTTTCAGGACCCTTTTTGACCCCCTTAGAGGGAAATGCGGATTTTTATATTATTTTTTCGTAATTGTACGATTAATTACGAAGATTTTCCGGAGTCTCCGAGCTTTCTACGATTTTTTTTGGGGCCGTGGGAGGTAAAAGTATAAAGTGCATAAGTGCATTTTACCTGTTGCAGCCATACGGACCGCCCCCTGGCCCCCTTAGAGGCAAGGGGGGATTTTTCTGGTATTTTTTACTAATAGTAGGTACCGTTACGAAAATATTGAGGGGTCTTGGAGCCTCCTACGACTTGTTTTGGGGCCGTGGGAGGCAAAAGAGACGTAAATCCTAAAAGTACCTGTAAAACCCAAAAGATCTCATTTTTGGGTTTCGTGCCCATGAACACTTTTGATCAGGACGATGTCAGCTACAACATAGTAAAATTTCAGCCAATTTGACCGAAAGCACATTTCCATACATTTTGTGCGGGGTCTTTTCTTCCCATTCATTAATTCATTGATAAATTTCAGCCACCGACCAAGAAATCATCGTAGTTTCAGCCCACCCATCCCCTTCCAAAGCAAAACAAAAGGAATACCCGCGCAGGAATCTATTTTTAGATCCGAAACTTTTGGCTTTTTCTTCTAACATGCGTCAAGGCAAGTCAAGGGCTTTGAAATGCTTTTTTAAATTCAGGCGCAAACCTTCTTTTTTCAATTTTTACTAAAAAATAACAAAATTAAAAAATGTGTCTATTTTATGATTATTATGCACTCATAAAGAAATATTATTATTTATATTATTAAACTAATGTTGAAAACCCATTCCCATTGATTTTAGAGGTTTAAAACAAAAATTCCTATCACTAAAACTTGAATCGGTACAACTATCGCCATCTAACAAACCAGCTGGAAAGATGTTTGTCCATATCTACTTACTCTATAATCAATGTGCTATAAATGCTTTAAATACGGACACACGACCAAGTTTTGCAGGAGCCTGGAAATATGCATCAATTGCAGCGAAAATCCGAAGCACAACAACTGCACTAAACCTGCTAAATGCATTAACTGCAGGCGAGCCCACATCGCAACACACAAATTTTGTCCAGAAAAACTTAGGCAAAGAGAAATAAATGAAACTATGGCTGTCAGAAATCTGTGCTTCCTCGAAGCTGCACATGAAATCCCAAGGAACAGGAAAAGTTTATCTTCTAGACTAATCAACAATAGGTTCCTAGAGTTAGACCTGGAAGGAAGAATTCCCTACACTACCATCCCCCATGTCCTCCGATTTTCAACCGCCCGTAAAATATAACAAGAAACAAAACAATCAAACCACAATCAGACATCAACGCTCACGATCAACCTCCATTAAAAGGAAAAGGGAAACAAATACTGACCAAACTAACCAACAAAAAAAAAATTGGCAGTTATAGGGACTGCCGATAGAAGTGAAAACTTAGAACTTAGATGTTGAAATTCGATTCTTTTGAAGTAATACAAAATTCTATATTTCTTGAAAGGACTAAATCTTCTTGATTGCAGTATTTTCATTAGGACATTAACCAACTTATTAAAATATGTAGCACAAGTCGGGGACGGTCTGGCCTGCCTCCTTTTCAACCTGGCGTTGGAGAAAGTGATCCGAGATTCGGGCGTGACATCAAGGGGTGCAATCCTCCACAAGCCCACCCAATTACTGGCTTACGCAGACGACATTGACATCATTGGAAGAACAACAACAGCTGTACAAGAAGCTTTCACTCAGATTGAGCAAGCGGCAGGAAATCTGGGACTGCACATTAACGAAAGCAAAACAAAGTACATGGTGGCCTCGTCTGGAAGAACACCTAACATTGGTCCCACAATCAAGGTAGCGGAACACGAGTTTGACGTGGTAAAATCATTTACCTACCTTGGGTCAATAGTAGCAGCCGACAATAGCATGGAACCAGAAATACGCGCACGACTGCTAAAAGCCAACAAAGCCTACTATAGTCTGTCAAGGCTCTTCAAATCCAAATATCTAACCATAACGTCTAAACTTTTACTATATAAGACGATGGTCTTACCCGTTCTCACATATGCATCCGAAACGTGGGTGCTTAGCAAAAAGAGAGGAAAATACTTCGGAGGATTGTTGGCCCCGTATGTGAGGAAGGACGATTCCGGAGACTCTACAATGACGAGATCTACGAGCGCTATCGCGACATAGATGTTGTGAAGAAAATAAAGCTCGGTAGGCTCCGGTGGGCAGGGCATCTAGCTCGTATGAGTGAAGATGAGCCTGCTCGGAAAGTTCTCTGCGGTAAGAACTATGGGGTGCGACAGCGAGGGAGGCCCAACCTTCGCTGGAAGGATGGCGTGGACCAGGACGCTCAGAGTTTAGGGATGCCAAACTGGATGACATCGGCTCAGAATCGGGACCGGTGGAGAGAACAGTTGCGCGAGGCCAGGACCGGATCCCGGTTATAGAGCCGTTAAAGAAGAAGAAGAAGCACAAGTAACTGCGTCTTCATTAATAAGTGTACTTTTCTCTATAAAATTTAATGCTGCTGCATCTTCAACCGATATCTCAGAATTATTTTTTAAATTATGTAATAATTGTAGCAATTTTGACCATCATGAAATAGCACTTATTGTAAAAAAGATACAATCGGGTTATGGTAACTAAAGTAAGAAATGAAAATGTTTGATTCAAATTTATCTAAGTATCGCGTAAAAACCGCATCGATCGTCGTTTTATATTTGGTAGTACTAAGTTTCCGATCATTGGACATATTTAAATTAAGTGTTGCATTTAAAAATTCAATTAATGGTAGATTTTTATCATCTGCAAAGTTAATATTGAAGTGTTCACTTAAAATCATCGGTACATTATCATATTTTTCGCCGAATCTTTTTTCGAGAATTTCAGAACCTTCTTTTGTATAAATCATCAAATTTCCAAATAAAAATTGTTGTATCTGTCTCATAGATTTTCCAGGCGAAATATAAACGGCAACCATTAATATGTATTGCCCATTCTCGGAACTGCAACGAGCAACGCATATTTCGCCTATATCAGAAACATTAACACCAATGCTTCTAATGAATTTAGTATGTACATATGTCCGTATATGAAGTAATGAAGTGTGACGTATCTTGAGTATTGTGATAAATAGCTACTCCTGCTGCTGGAACTTCGGGTCTTTTATAACTTACAACAAAGTTGAAATTCGGAACATCAAGTGGTTCTTCGTTTTTCATACGAGTTTCTGACAAAAGCAGAACATTTGACTTTTTTACGATAGCATAATTTTTTAGATCAGCTGCATCTGAAGACATCTTCAGGATCGAGGATCCAAACAAATTTGGAAAACAGATATTTAACACATCAGTCAAAATGACTGGTTTTATATTTTCATTTTCGATACTTAATTGAATAATAGTAGGCGGTCAGATTTATTTTTTTATTCAAAATCAAAAAGTTTTTGATTATAATCGATTGAGCGCGTGCGCCAGTCATGAGCATGTCGGTGACGCGAACCCATAACATTTTCCCCTATCAAAAAGTGCCCAACGCGGCTAAAGAAGTTTTCACTTCAAAAAAATGGATCAGAGATGTAAATGTAATGGGAAATTTTGCATCTTGTTTTTTTTTATATTGAGAAAAATGAAATAGGTTTTTTGAGCAAAAATTTTTTATGTATTGATTTTATTATTGCTTATAGTAATGTTAGTTTGAGTAAACTTTTCAAAATATAAATTCAAATATATGTATTTGCTTACTATAATAGAAAACAATAAAATATATCAGACTTTTCGTTTAAAACCCTTCTTTATATTTTTCAAGAGCAGGTAATCGTCAATGAAGGAAGAAGAGTCCCGATTTGAAAGATTTTTTTCAAATTTTTATATTAAGGGTAATCGTTTACTTTATCAGTCCGCCCCGTCCTTCGCTCCGGGAGCAACAACAAAGGGTCGCACCCTACTCCGAGAATAAGGTGGAGGTTGGGGTGAGAGAGTGTTTGGGGCTTACAATCATGAGTCAACGTCTCGTCTTTGCTGAAATCACTGCTTATTAAATTCCTATTAAAAAAAAAAATTGGCAGTTATAGGGACTGCCGATAGAAGTGAAAACTTAGAACTTAGATGTTGAAATTCGATTCTTTTGAAGTAATACAAAATTCTATATTTCTTGAAAGGACTAAATCTTCTTGATTGCAGTATTTTCATTAGGACATTAACCAACTTATTAAAATATGTAGCACAAGTAACTGCGTCTTCATTAATAAGTGTACTTTTTTCTATAAAATTTAATGCTGCTGCATCTTCAACCGATATCTCAGAATTATTTTTTAAATTATGTAATAATTGTAGCAATTTTGACCATCATGAAATAGCACTTATTGTAAAAAAGATACAATCGGGTAACTAAAGTAAGAAATGAAAATGTTTGATTCAAATTTATCTAAGTATCGCGTAAAAACCGCATCGATCGTCGTTTTATATTTGGTTGTACTAAGTTTCCGATCATTGGACATATTTAAATTAAGTGTTGCATTTAAAAATTCAATTAATGGTAGATTTTTATCATCTGCAAAGTTAATATTGAAGTGTCCACTTAAAATCATCGGTACATTATCATATTTTTCGCCGAATCTTTTTTCGAGAATTTCAGAACCTTCTTTTGTATAAATCATCAAATTTCCAAATAAAAATTGTTGTATCTGTCTCATAGATTTTCCAGGCGAAATATAAACGGCAACCATTAATATGTATTGCCCATTCTCGGAACTGCAACGAGCAACGCATATTTCGCCTATATCAGAAACATTAACACCAATGCTTCTAGTGAATTTAGTATGTATGTCCGTATATGAAGTAATGAAGTGTGACGTATCTTGAGTATTGTGATAAATAGCTACTCCTGCTGCTGGAACTTCGGGTCTTTTATAACTTACAACAAAGTTGAAAATCGGAACATCAAGTGGTTCTTCGTTTTTCATACGGGTTTCTGACAAAAGCAGAACATTTGACTTTTTTACGATAGCATAATTTTTTAGATCAGCTGCATCTGAAGACATCTTCAGGATCGAGGATCCAAACAAATTTGGAAAACAGATATTTTACACATCAGTCAAAATGACTGGTTTTATATTTTCATTTTCGATACTTAATTGAATAATAGTAAGCGGTCAGATTTATTTTTTTATTCAAAATCAAAAATTTTTGATTATAATCGATTGAGCGCGTGCGCCAGTCATGAGCATGTCGGTGACGCGAACCCATAACATTTTCCCCTATCAAAAGTGCCCAACGCGGCTAAAGAAGTTTTCACTTCAAAAATTACAGGTAAAAAAGGGATTTTTATAAAATTTCAACTTTGAATAATTTTTTAAGGGATGACCAACGGCTAATTTCATAGGAAACGTGCTCAGGTCAACATCCCTTACAATGCCTACCCCCGGAGGTGGGGTGATATAGTAAATAGTTACCCAAAATGTTAAGAATTTTGGTATAAATGTGCACGTATATATCACACTCATCTAATTATGGTAGCTTCAATAAAACCACCCTCTTGCTTACTTCTGATAGCACCAAACATAAAAATTCAATGAAAATAATCCAATAGGGAATAAATAGTAGATTGTTCTACAAGTAAAGAAAAGTGATAGTTTTCCAGTGAGTGTAAATATTTAATTCGCGAGCGAGCGTAGCGAGCGAGTGGATTAAAATTTACACGAGCTGGAAAACTCACTTTTCTTAGCGCGTTGAACATGCTATTTTTTCGGTATTCGTATAGAAATGACGTACATTTAATATTGAAAATCAAAAATTGCAAAGAAAATATTAATACTTACATTGAAAATCAAAAATTGTAAAGAAATAATAATTGGTCAAAGTAGGCCATTTTCTGTTGACAATTAATCGGGAATCATATAGAAATACGTAAATTGTAAAGAAATAATAATTGGTTAAAGTAGGCCATTTTCTGTTGACAATTAATCGCACTGTAATTAAAGTTATATCTAAAATCGTGAAGAAAAGTGTTGCTAACTAGAAAAGTATCACTTTTGTTTACGATTTTTGATTAAACAATGTACGTCATTTCTATACGATTCCCGAAAAAATACTTTAAATTATTAAAAACAAACTAGTCTGCATTCATTATTCAAGCTATAAGCACAATGAGTTATCGCAGGCTTTTGCTTGGGACCACAAGCTTTAATGAAGGAGCATGTTGTTAGCACTGGAAGCACAGACGAAAAAAAATCTAGAATAGAAAACTCTAGTTATATGTATGTATGTATAAATTAACCGAAAATTGAAAGATTTTCGTGATATTCAATATCATGATACTGGGTAGGGTAGTTGGTGGGCATGTCAGACTTATAGCCCGCCTACACGACACAAACTTTCTTCGGGCGAACTATTTTTCCAGACAGCTTTATCCGTGAAAAAAAGGAAAGCCGGTGGTGCGTACGTCGGCCGTTTCATTCAAACATCAAAGTGCGACGGAATGAAGCCTTTTTCTTGTGGACCCATCATTTAACACCAAATCCACTTCAGCTAGTTTATTAATAAGTTCTATAATACATATCTACAATATTTTCATTCATTTTTAATATTTTTGTGGGTTCAAACGTAAAACTTTTCTTAAATGCTTGTCATTTTCTTAAATGTTGTTACTTTGCAAATTATTGAGTTGATTGAGTAGATAGAAAAGCTGGCCCTCTTCAAAACTACATACATTTTTAATTTTTGCAATAACTTGAGAGTAGAGTTATGTGTGCAACGGAACAGCCGAAAATTGTTGCAGCCTCGAATTCGACGCTTTCTGTAAAACTGTAAAATTAATTTACATCTCAATTCTAATTTCTGTGTGTGACCTTTCTATCGGGTAGTACTGGATGGCGTCGAATCTCGACCGGCGTTCCCCAAGGGTCGCGTCTCTCACCTGATCTCTTTCTTATATTCATTAATGATCTGCTCTCAGTCCCCTACAACCCACTTCATAGATTTGCCTACTCATACGCCTTCACCAATATAAGACGAGCCCTGCCAGACATTGTCTAATAGAGCGTGGACTCTCATCTCTACGAAAACTTGTACCATGCTTCTTTTTATCTCAGTGGGCCAAAAGAATTTTATGGCTGACCCATCACTTAATATCTTAAGGTACAAATCAAGCAAGTCAAATGAACATTTTGTCGTGGGCAAAATGACGTCACCAAGGAAGTACATATCGCAGCTATGCACATCTGAAACATCATCTTTTTACATCATTTTAACGTAAAAAGCCTGCGAGCAAATACCTTGGTTGATTTGTACCTTTAGACGTAATTTTATCTGTAATAGGCGCCCTATTCCCTATTACAATATTGTTAAACCCGATCCCAAAATGAAACAGCTTTCAAGTAAACATTTGCCAATATTGTAGGAACCATACATTCCATCTCGCCAAACAAGCTTATCAATGCCTGAGATTACTCAAGAGATGCAAGTTCCTCCTTCAGTTAGCTGTCCTGGCTACAATCTACAAGTCCTACAGTCCGCCTTGAATATAACTAATGTATGATTACGGAGCCAACCCAATGTTCGATTACGGAGACAACCCAGCTCTCTTTCTCTTAGATAAGTTCTCTTTGTTCTGTATAAGTAAAAAGTAGAATAAGTGTCCTGGGCGAGTGAGCCAGACGTACAACTCCCGTACAATAAATAAATATTCATATTGTCTAAAGCTATTTTTTGACGTGACAACGTCTATTAAAACGATGAACGCCGGCTGCATGCACGAAAAATGATGACTCATTGTCCCGTTATATCCCGTAGTAATTTTAAAAATTTGATTGCAGTAATCTTAAAAATTTGATTAAAATTGTCAATATTTAATTAGATTAAATTTGTCAAATTGTCAACAATAAGCAAAGCAAGCCAAACACTCTGTCTCCTAACTGGGTGCCGGTGTATAAGAAAATAGTGAACATTACACTGACGAAAACTGTGAAATGCAAACGAAAACAGTTTCCTTGCGTTCCTGCTTGTGGTATTACCATTCACAAGTCGCAAGGTGGGACGTTTACTGTTATTGTTTATAAATACTCCTCGGAGCAACGACAACAGTTTGTGCACGTGGCGCTTAGTCGGGTAACGACGGCTTGCACATCATCACGGAAAAAGATGCGCCTTTTATCTTCAAACACGGACGGGATGGGAACGGCTCACAGACTACGCGAGATGCCCGTAACGAATACATTCGACTCCGTGGACACGCCCTTCAAACAATCACTTCGAAAGCAGTGAAATTTTGTGATGACGGTAACAACGCTGAGCAAACTGTAGTGGCAAACCTTAATGTTCAGAGTTTGTCTGCGCACTTCGCCGATATTGAAACGGATCCCGTGATACCAAGATCGGATTATTTGGTATTGACTGAAACGTAGATGCGTGACAATTTTGATCCAGTTCCAATCAATAATTATGAATGTATAACAAGGCAGAATAATCGATCGGATTCTGATGCAAACGCAGCTGGTGGAGTGGCAATCTATCAAAAATTAACATCAACATCCACGGCCAAAGTTCTCCACGTTGAATTGTCGGACACAACTCGTCTCATCAGAAACACAGGCGACGTCTGCTTGGCTAAAATTACAAGCTCACTGCTGATACAACGTTTAAAATTGTACTTGGCGCAGTGTATATTGTTACTGATGGCGCTATTGTATATTGTTACTGATGGCGTTATTGATGGCGCATAATCATCACAATATTCATCCTGGAGCAAGTGTCTCAAACATTAGTGAATTGCTGCACCAAGCACTCTTTCCGTACGTGCATAACAGGCAGTATGTGCATCCGATCATGCAAGTTGATACCAATGTGCCAATTCTTCTTTGTGGCGACTTCAACACAAATGTGAAAAATGATGATACATTCCTCTAATTCATGAAGGATATGTACAATCTCGAATGCACATCAGATGTTACTAAGTCAACAACGCTGAGAGGAACAACCCTCGATTTGACTTTTTCAAGGCACATTACACTTGAAACACTCCCGTTCATTTCATACTTTTCCTATCATCGACCTATCCTTAACAGAATAACACAGATTGCAAGAAGTTAAATATCAGACATGTATAAAAGCTGTAAATGAATTTGTTACTACACATTGTTACTTGTAAATAATCTGTTCATTAAAGTAATAAACATATTTGAATTCATTAGTGCAAATAAAAGCTAATTTATCAATCAAAATGAATGTTTCATTTCACTCCTTTTTCTATCCATACGAAATAATGATAATTTAATATAAATGATTCAATTTTATTCATAAAAGTATGCAATCATTTCATCAATGTTTTCTCATGACGTTGTCACGTTAAACTATCGTCCGTAAACCCTCTTTACCACTGACCTATAATAATGGACTGCTCATCTGAAGTTATTCCATACAAATTGATGGCACCCAAAAGTATAGTTGTCTCACTCATCAATAGACCCCCAAACTGACAGAAGCACTCAGAAGTAAAATCATACTGACAGAAATAAAATCAGGTTAAATCAATTAGAAAAAAATATACGGGTATAGTGATGTTTGTATCTGTTGTTTTTAGAAATCGTTCATGCGCATGTGCGCTAGTTGACACCTTGATTTGCTATATGCAAATCCCGTCCAAAATATTCGTTCTCACCGGCACGATTAAAACAGCGATAAATATAAATAAAACTACGTCTTTATCAAGACTAAACAAAATTATACTTTAATGAAATTCTTGATTACAAACTGTACATGAGCTGTGTTTCGCTTCAAAGCCACTCTACAAGTGAGTTGCTGACGGAGACTCAGTAGAGAAACCGCTTACAATAAAAAGAGAGGGGGGTGTCGGTGTAAACGCGATCAAACATGCCGACCCCCTTGAAAGAGCAACTTTCAAATAAAGAACATAAAATAAATACAAGTATGACTTACAATGGATGCAATAAGTTTTAATATGGTTACAGAATAATACATTTTCCATGTTTCAATCAACTACTATTCTTCTACAACAATAAAATAAATGCGCTCCCGGAATAATGAAGCAAACCAGTTGGATTCTATTTACTCTCCTCAATGATCAAATTAAGCATGCATAAGGTATTTAAACATTACTTTCATTCGAATCTATCGGCAACAAGTAGATTTTGTTTGTAGGACGGGTATAAGTACCCTTGCTCGTGCGTAAGGTTACGGTACGAACGATCCCGTCCTTACCCGGATGTAAAAGCTCAATACGTCCCATTTGCCAGGTGAGAGGTGGTGAATTGTCCTCGTGCATAAGCACTATTTGTCCTATTTGAAATGACACATCTTTAAATAACCATTTAGAACGCTCTTGACATTTATGCAAGTATTCCTTAACCCAACGTCGCCAAAAGGACTGTCTAAGCCGTTCAACCAGTTTCCATCGTGAAAGCCGATTGGACGATGAATTTTCGAGGGAAGGTTCAGGGTACGAAGTTAGAGCATCTCCAATTAAAAAATGGCCCGGAGTTAGTGGCGCGAAATCGTTGGCATCACTTGAAATGGGAGTAATTGGCCTAGAATTGAGTATAGCTTCTACTTGAACTATCAGGGTTTGTAATTCTTCGAATCTGAGCGTCATATTCTGCATAACGTGTAGTAGATGTCTCTTAGCTGACTTGATGGCAGCTTCCCACAAACCGCCTTGATGCGGCGCGTGAGGCGGAATAAAGTGCCAATTGATTCTTTCATTGCTGGCAAACTTGGTTATTTTGTGTTGAAATTCGTCATCGCGTAAAAGATGGTACAATTCTGAAAGTTCATTAGAGGCGCCAACGAAATTTGTGCCGTTGTCTGAATATACGTTATACGGCAGTCCGCGGCGAGCTACAAATCGCTTAAAGGCGTTAAGAAAAGCCTCAGTGGAGAGATCACAAGCAAGCTCAATGTGAACGGCCTTGGAGGCGAAGCAAACGAATATACAAATGTAACACTTGGCAAGCTTGGACGTTCTTCTCGAACCCACTTGATGGTAAAACGGTCCCCCATAATCAAGACCTGTATTGATGAAGGGACGGGCGGGGATCTCTACACGAGAAGATGGTAATTCGCCCATCAAAGTAGGTTTGTTTCTTGGTGAGTAACGAGTGCAGGTCACGCATTGCCTGGTGACTCTGCGCACAGCAGCTTGGCCAGAACAAGGCCAAAATGTTTGGCGTACAGCGGCTAATGTGGCCTGTGGGCCAGCATGAAAATGCCTCTCATGTTCGTACTGAATGAACAAACGTGTAAACTGATGATTTTTAGGCAACAAGATGGGATGCCTAACATTATATGGCGATGTAGAATTTTTTAGTCTACCCCCAACTCTTAATATTCCTTGATCGTCTAAGAAAGGAGTCAGTTTTCTAATCGTACTTTGCTTATGAATCTCCTTATTACCTTGGAGAAGGCGCAATTCAGTGGGAAATGATTCTCTTTGAACAATTTTTATTAAGAAATTCCTTGTTTCATTCAACTCTACTAGCAACAATGGACCAGTTCGTTTAGAAGATGCATTTCTTAAATTGTAAAAATAACGTCTCCACCATGAAATGTATCTTATAATTTTATTAAAATTTGAAAAATAGGTGAATATCTCTAACTCATCACTGTTATTGACGGCGACATTGGAAGATATGCTGTTAGCCCTTTTCTCGGGTATCTCATTAAGTGTAGTTACAAATGGCCTTGGCCAGTTTGACTCATCAGAAGAGAGCCATCGTGGACCGTGCCACCAAAGCATTTCATTTTGTAGATTGGAAGGCATAACGCCTCTCGATAGCAAATCAGCGGGATTTTCTTCACTTTTAACGTGTCGCCATTGGCTAATAGGAGTCAACTCTTGAATTTGGCCAACTCTGTTGGCAACAAACGTTGTCCAGTTACGGGCGCAAGATTGTAACCAATGCAATACAATGGTGGAGTCCGTCCATAAAAAGGTGGAGTGAATGTGGCAAGTTAAGCATTCTCTAATCTTTTCTATCAGTTGAGCTAATAATAAAGCTCCACACAACTCTAATTTTGGTATAGTAATTACCTTTAAGGGCGCTACTCTTGACTTAGCTATTAATAGCCTTACGGTGTGCTCTCCAGCAGGTTGTGAGCATCGGATGTATAAGCATGCCCCATACGCCGCCTCGCTGGCATCACAGAAGCCATGAACTTCCAAGCGTATGTAATCAGCATTGACTACTGCTCTTGGTATGCTGATTCGATTGAGATCTGGCAGCTCGCGTTCAAATTCTAGCCACTTAGTGTGTAAGTCGATTGGAAGAGATTCATCCCAATCACCTTTAAGACGCCACAGATCTTGCATGAAAATTTTTGCTATTACTACAGATGGACCCAATAAACCTAAGGGATCATATATAAGAGCAATGCGCGATAATATGCTACGTTTCGTGGGTGTGTTCAACGGGGGTATATTGTTACAGCCGCTGAATTTTATTTGGTCGCTATTACAGTTCCAATTTATACCCAAGGTTCTGGTTTCGTATACAGTATTGGCGAAGAACGTGGCTTCGAAATTGGTAGTTTCCACATCACGTAGTGAGGGTGTATTGGATGCCCATTTTCGTAATGTCATTCCACCTCGACGTAATATCTCCGAAGTTTCAAGCTTAATTGACTGAGCTTCGCTTATTGAATTTGCACCAGACGTTAAGTCATCGACGTAGAAGTCGCGTAGTATTACCTCACTACCACTAGGAAACTCTGAAGAATATTCTTTAGCCAAGGTTCTAAGGGATTCAATGGCTTGATAAGATGCAGAGGCAGTGCCATAAGTTACGGTTAGCAATTCATATATCTTTAAACTTTCTTGAGGAGAATCTCGCCACAATATGCGTTGAAACGGCAAATCATCTTCGTGTACTTGTATTTGACGATACATCTTGGCTATGTCGGCCACCAGGGCTACTGCAAACGTTCTAAAACGCGTAAATATGGAAATAAGGTCTTGTTGAACAGTGGGCCCTGTCATTAGTATGTCATTTAACGAAATGCCTGTATTGGTTTTGCATGACGCGTTAAATACCACTCTTAATTTAGTGGTGCTGCTGGTTTCTTTAATTACGGGGTGGTGAGGCATGTAATACGCTGGGATGCTGGGTAATAGTTTACAAGGGTTTTTTAGTTCACGCATGTGATTCAATTCTATGTACTCACGCATAAAGGTTGCGTAGCTTCTGTGCATGTCAGGATTATTAGTGAGTCGTTTTTCCAATGATAAAAATTGTCGCTTGGCTGCTTCGTAAGATTCTCCAAGTAAAGTTAGTTTTTCTTGCTTTATAGGAAGCCTTACAATGAAACGACCTTCACGATTGCGGCAGGTATGTGCTTGAAAATGTTCGATGCATTTTTCTTCTTCGGGTGAATGCTTAGAGCTGTTTGATAGATTTTCAAGTTTCCAGAACTTGGAGAGGGATTGATTTAACTCATCATACATCCCGAGGTTGCAAACTGCTAATGTAGATTGTGAACTTACAATTGAGGACGAACGCCCAGCAACCACCCACCCAAAAAGAGTTTTTTGCAAGGTGGGGTGATCGGGACTTGATCTTATTTGACCTATGCATATTAGCCGCCAAAAGATGTCTGCGCCAATTAATAGATCAATATCTCCTGGGATATGAAAGTTGGGATCGGCTAAAACTATATTGTTAGGTATTTTGAAATTTGATTTTGAAATAAATTGTTGAGGTAATCTTTGTGTAATCGTTGGTAATATTGTGCAGTGTACGTTAGTATTAAATGTGTTGATACGGGATTTTACACGTAGGTCGACAGATATTTGAGACTGTAATAACCCATTGTATATGCCAGTCACCCTTACCTCATTGTTGTATGATCTTAAGTTTAATCGATCGACCATACTTTGTGTTACGAAGTTTAGTTGGGAGCCGCTATCCAATAACGCGCGACACGGAACGGCTTCCATATTATCGTTGTAAACATTTACGACCACTGTGGATAGTAAGACCCTCGTGGCATCATGACTGTTTGCGTGATGGCACTGCGGAGATTGAACTGGATGCGCGATATAAGTAGCGGGTTGATTAGAATCATGAGAAACAACTTCATTATTTGTTTTGCTTAAATGTAAAAGGGTGTGATGTTTTCCGTTACATTCTCGGCAAACTCCAGATTTACAATCTTTTGCTGTATGTTCAGCTGTGCGGAGGCAATTTTTGCAAATGCGAGCATTTGCAATGATGTTAAAGCGCTGATCGGCTGGAAGTTTGCGAAACTCTTCGCAATGATATACGTGGTGGCTGCCTTTGCATGAGATGCACGATAGAGAGATTGCAGTGACGTGGGATGCTGCCCTGTTACCATTGGATCTTGACAGCTTGTCATCGTGCTTGCCATATATGGCTTCAAGTGCTTGTGCCCGATGAGCTATGAAATCTGTGAGGTCTTTAAGGGTGGGCAATTGAGTGCCAGTTAAGCTAGTTTCCCATTCTTTGTTAGTTGCGCGATCTAACTTGGAGACCATTAAATGAATGATGAGATCGTCCCACTTATCAGTAGGTCTTTTGAGAGCCTTTAATGCACGGAGATGTTTAAGGACGGTATCGAGTAAACTTCTAAGCTCAATGTGATTTTCACGCGACATTGATGGTATTTGAAATAATGCGCCGATGTGACCTTGTATTATCCACCGTTTGTTATCAAACCGTTCCTTTAATAAATGCCACGCTTCCATGTAATTGTCGGAGGTTATTTCAAAGGCTTGTATAACTTCTGCTGCTTTATTCCTTAGGCAGGATTTTAAATAGTGAAATTTTTCAATTGTTGATATTACATCATTTTGGTGAATGAGAGAGTTGAAGGTGTCATGAAAGGAGCACCATTCTTGATAAGAACCCGAGAATGTCGGTAGTTCGATTTTAGGTAGGCGGACTTGGGCATTATGAATGTTATTGGTGAAGGTTGGGATGGGCTTAAGAAGTTGTTCTTCAGGGAGTTCTCTACGATTAATTGATTCAAGGTTCGCGTCATATCTTGCCAGAGTCTCGAAGTAAGTTGACTCGAAGTTGTCGCGGTGAGCTTCATGATCTATGGCTAAGGAGTCCTTGTCAGTGATCTCGTCATCATTAAGTTCAATGTTTTCAATATACGCTTGAATGTTATCAAATTCAACCCATAGTTCGGTCAGTTTTGTACGTCGTTGCGTCAGGTCATGTTTTGACAGACCACTTACGTCAGCTTTGTCAATAAACGTTTTGAGCCGAGTTGCCGATGATTTTACATTTTTACGCTTAGCCTTTGCTTGGGCTATTGTTAAGCTCATCATTTATTTTTTTTTTACAAGACGAGGTATAGACAATTTTATAGCTTAACGTTTCACACCTGATGTGTAAACACTACGTATATGCACAAATTATCGAGTGTGCAAGCAAAATTTGACCATGGAAGAGATGACACAAAATCAGTAAAAAATGCGGGTTATAAAAATTAACTAGAATGATAAACAATTCCAATATTTTGTTTTTAAATACTTAAATGTAGTAATCGTTTAAATGCAAATGAAACACGATACAAAATTCAAAATAAGAGTAACAAAAATTAAATAAGTTGTGCGTGTGTGGTTCACTATGTCTTATTGACTCTTAAAACACTATTCATAACTAAAGAGAACTCACTATCCATTTATTTAATTTACACAATTTTATAGCTTAACGTTTCACACCTGATGTGTAAACACTACGTATATGCACAAATTATCGAGTGTGCAAGCAATAAGAGATGACACAAAATCAGTAAAAAATGCGGGTTATAAAAATTAACTAGAATGATAAACAATTCCAATATTTTGTTTTTAAATACTTAAATGTAGTAATCGTTTAAATGCAAATGAAACACGATACAAAATTCAAAATAAGAGTAACAAAAATTAAATAAGTTGTGCGTGTGTGGTTCACTATGTCTTATTGACTCTTAAAACACTATACATAACTAAAGAGAACTCACTATCCATTTGAGCGAAGTGGCGTTGCGCTCTCTTAAGTTGAGAGAGGTGGCGTGATGCTGTTGCCCTTGTGGCTCCCAAGTTGAAAAATGGCGACAAAAAATTATGTTTTGTTCCCTGCTACACCTTTCATTTTCCGATGGAACCGAATATTTTGTTTTTGATTTAAGTTTTAAATTGCTGATGCCTATCTGGCTCGAAGGACCATGTTGTTTTTAGAAATCGTTCATGCGCATGTGCGCTAGTTGACACCTTGATTTGCTATATGCAAATCCCGTCCAAAATATTCGTTCTCACCGGCACGATTAAAACAGCGATAAATATAAATAAAACTACGTCTTTATCAAGACTAAACAAAATTATACTTTAATGAAATTCTTGATTACAAACTGTACATGAGCTGTGTTTCGCTTCAAAGCCACTCTACAAGTGAGTTGCTGACGGAGACTCAGTAGAGAAACCGCTTACAATAAAAAGAGAGGGGGGTGTCGGTGTAAACGCGATCAAACAGTATCTTTTGCTCTTTTCCCCATAGACCCCCGGATTTTGACATACAGAATGTCAGTTGCTAAAACAGGCGTTAAGAACTTAAATCAGATACACATAAAATTTGCAAATTAATGAAAAAAAAGGCATTTTAAAAGGTGAAATAGTGAAAATAGTGTTTATTAATTTTTTTAAACAAAATATTTGTGTTGTTTTAATGTTTTAAGTACGTATTTAAAAAAATGTAAATTTCAAACGTGATTCCGGTGTTTACATGGAGTGAAAAAAGGTTTAAGCCTATGGAACAAATTGGTGCCATGAAAAATTCCTCATGAGCAGCCCACAGACAACAATTTTTTTTTCATTTTAAATAACCTTACTGCATTGATTATATAGTAAAGGTACCTTTACATTATATGACTTGTCATATGACTTTACTGTCAATGAAGTCAAACCTAACAATGACATTTGTTTTTGACATGACATACGACATTCTGTCAAATTTTGTTTTGAATATTCTCTGTTTTGACTTGATTTATCATATGATTTTTCTATCAAAATTACAAGTTGATAATCTACCTTGCTTCGTATTGTGTTCACAGTTAATTTTGACAAGTCATAACAGAAATATTCAAAGCAAATGTCGTATGACATGTCGAAAACAAATGTCATTTGACATTTTATGTTAGCTTTGACTTTATTGACAGTAAAGTCATATGACAAGTCATATAATGTAAAGGTGCCTTAAGTAGATATGGACAAACGCGAGTCAAATTAACTTCCAGTTACGGCACCACTAGCTGGGGGCACTAATATCGGGTTTTATGCTCCGCTATATATGGTTAGTTTCCGAAATAAACTTTTTCTGGTTTTGAGCATTTGAAAACAAAATCAGAAGCTGCGGCTTCGTGTTTAGTGGCTGCGAATCTAAAAATAGATTCCTATGCGCTTTTTGTTATTGTTTTGTTCGGGAAGGGCAAAGAGGATGAAAAAATGATGGATTTCGTGGCCAATGAGTGAAATTTGGCTGAAATGAATGGGCGAGACAATTTTAATGGGAAATTTGGCATCAAGTGTTTTTTATTGTGTTGAGAAAATTGAAATGGGTTTTCAGGGATTATTTCATTTTTTTAACGTAAATTTTTAGATTTTTTTTCTTAAGTATTTCAGTTCGTAGAAATTTGAAATTTTTACGGATAATTATACTACTATTGAGATATCTAAAATAATTTTTATTTTTGATTTTTTTTATGTGGCATGGTCAAGTCCAACCCTTTGTACCGTTAGCACGTATGTCCTTCAAGTCAAGATGCAATGTCTACTAGTAAGTTTAGATTAGTCTGGATGATTCGGGGGTAGATGTCAATGAACCGTACGTTTGATCTGTGAGGTGTTATATGGGCTCAACAACACCGACTGTGTGTTCTAGTTATTAACGAAGGGGAGGCATGTAGTCGACCGGGGTCGTCCCGAGTTGGCTAATCTTGGAAAAAAAGGTGCGGGTAGGTGAAAGCGGCAAAACTTAGTGAGGGTTGCTACATTTATACTGTGTCTTGAAGCGTGTACAGAGGAGCAAAAGGGTGCTATCGCCAATGCATCTTCTTCGTTTTATACCTTATTCTGCTTAGCCAAGCTTGTTTTTGGGGCGCCCGCCGAGATGTACGAGTTATATTCAAGGCGGAATGTAGAACTTGCAGATTGCAGCCAATGTAGCTGGCGGAAGGAGGGATTTGCATCTCTTGAGAAGTCTCAAGCATTGATTAGCTTGTTTGGCGATTTGGAATGTGATTGCTCCATCACATATCTGAGGCCTTATTCTCTATTACAATATTGTCATATTTTTAACGAAACTGGTCGAATCCGTAATCTTCTATTACAATATTGGCATTAATTTTATATAAAAATTTAATAATATTGCCAAATGTTTACTGTTTTGTTTTTGAATCGTATTTAACAATATTGTAATAGAGAATAGGGTCCGAGATATGTGAGGCAGTAGATAAAATAGTTCTAAGGGCCCAATGTTCGAACGCTCCTTCAGGCAACGCCCCGCCAAAACAGCAACAATCTGTATGCACTCAAAATTTTAGTTGTTTTAGCGTGGCGTGGTCGAATGGAGTGCTCATGTATTTAGCCCTTAAAGGTACCAATTCACCAAGGCATTTGCTCGCAGGCTTTTGACGTCAGATATGCATAACTTCGATATGCATTTTCTTGGTGACGTTGTTTTGCCCGCGAGCAAATGTACGTTTGGCCACTGAGACGGGGAAGGATGATACAAGTTTTCGTAGAGATAAAGCTTAGGAGTAACGCAGAGTGTCATCGACAAAACTTATGACGTGGGTTGGAGGGGATTGAGAGCAGATCATTAATGAATATTAGAAAGAGATCAGGTGAGAGAATCGACCAGGAGAACACCCGCCGAGATACAACGCTGTTCAGTTCTATCTTAATTGAACGGCCAGAAACAAAGCTCTCAAACCACGCGATATAAGTTAAATTAGTCAGGTACAGTTTTACAGAAGGCGTCCAATGTTTTAAGTTTCTGCAAATATGTATGTAGTTTTAAAGAGGGGCGGCTTTTCTATCCACTCAATCAATTCAGTAATTTTCAAAGCAACAAATTTTAAGAAAATCACAAGCATTAAAAAATTTTTTACCTTTGAACCCAAAAAATATTAAAAATGAATGAAAATATTGTAGATATGTACTATAGAACTAGAGAGATTATGTGGATTTGGTGTTTAATAATGGGTTAACACGAAAGAGGCTTTTGTCCGTCTTACTTTGATGTTTGAAAAGGTCGACGGAATGCCTGTTCGCACAATGTCGACGGAATGTTTGTGCGCACATTTCCAGCGGCGGTGATATTGAATATCATGAAGATCTTTCAAATTTCTACTAATTTATACATACTAGAGTTTTCTATTCTAGATTTTTCTTCGTCTGTGCTTTCTAGGTCTGGTCTAGCATGCTTATTGCTGCACAATGTGTCTACATCTAAAACTACAACTACTTGTTTGCAATATTTTTGTCATCACAAAACAAGTGAAGTTCACTAAGGTCACTAATTGTGGGTTTTGACGGCAGGCTTCCAGTTGAATAATGTATCCAGACTGGTTTGTTTTTAATAATTAAAAGATTATTCAGGGTTGAAATTTACTTTTTTACAAGTATTTTTTTTAAATAGCAGTTTAATAACTACAAAGTTATTTTGGCAATGACGTTGACTCTGCATTGTGCGCCCCAACCACTCCCTCACCATAATCTCTACCATTTTCTCGGAGTAGGGTGCGACCTTTTTGCTGTTGCGCCCAGAGCGGAGGAGTGAGGGGCGGTCTGATAGAAAAACAATTACCCTTAATGCATTTCAATAAAATACTTTCAAAATCAGAGCTGTTCTTCATTGATTGATTCGACTACCTACTTTTTAGAAATATTAAGTAGGGTTTTAAACGAAAATTCTGAGTTTTTTTTATTGTTTTCTATTATTGAAAGCTTGAACTATGTATTTTGTTTTCTATAATTGTAAGCTGTTTATATTTTGAGAAAGATTACCTAAACTAAATGACTTAAATTTTCTTGATAAGCAATAATAAAATCAACACACAAAAACTAGAATTTTTGTTCAAAAAAAAAAACTATTTTATTTTTTTCACAATAAAAAAAACGCGATGTAAAATTTCCTATTAAATCTCTCTTCCCATTCATTAGGTTTGTTCCAGTACTTTTCCTGCAAAAACTTGTCGGGCAAAAACTTACTTGAATGGTGGGGATAATTTTGTCAAAAATCCAGAAAGTGAAGAGACACTTTTTGGGCAATTTCCTGCAAATCAAGAAGAAAATAACATAAATGTCGATTGTCTATGTGTATGCCGCTTTTCAAGATACCTACATACATACAAAAAATTGTCAATTGACAACTTGCAAGAAATCGCAGGACCGAAAACCTCCGGCTAATTCCTGCACGAGGGGAAGTGAAAATTTCCCCGCTTTTTCTGTCACGAGAAAGTAAAGAAACACAAATTGGGTGAATTTTGCTCCCGCCGGATCCCACATTCGAGTTCTGGAATAAAGCTATTAATTCATTGATAAATTTCAGCAACCGACCAAGAAATCATCATAGTTTCAGCCCACCCACCCCTTTCAAATCAAAACAAAAGGAATACCCGCACAGAAATCTATTTTTAGATCCGAAACTTTTGGCTTTTCTTCTAACATGCGTCAAGGGCTTTAAGATGCCTTTTTAAATTCAGGCACAAAACCCGCTTTTTTATGTTTTACTAAAAAATAACAAAATTGAAAAATTTGTGTATTTTTGATTACTACGCACTAATAAAAAAAATAATATTATTAAACTAAGTTGAAAACCCATTCCCATTGATTTTAAAGGTTTACAACAGAAGTTTGCAGCCCTAAAACTTAAATCAGTGTAACTATCGCCATCTAACAAACCAGCTGGAAAGATGTTTGTCCATATCTACTAACTCTAGGTAGAAACTCTATAATCAATGCTTACTGTGCGGAAAAATTCCCGTAGTTTATTTGGGGGCTCAACCGCGATAAATTGAAATTGGTGAGTTTTGCGGAATCGCTAATGGAAGCATCAGCTTTGTTCCAGAACTCGAATGTGGGATCCCGCGGGACAAAAATTTTCCCAATTTGTGCTCCTTTACTTTCTAATGACAGAAAAAGCGGGGATATTTTCACTTCCCCTCGTGCAGGAATTAGCCGGAGGTTTCCGGTCCTGCGATTTCTTGCAAGTTGTCAATTGACAATTTTTTGTATGTGTGTGTGGGTATCTTAAGCGGCATACACATAGACAATCGACATTTATGTTATCTTCTTCTTTATTTGCAAGAAATTGCCCAAAAGTCGTTTCTTTACTTCCTGAATTTTTCACAAAATTATCCCCACCATTCAACTGGGCAAAATTTTGCAGGAAAAGTACTGGAACAAAGCTATCCATAGCCTGTGTATAAGCAAGACCCTCTCCACTACAGGCCATGAAGTTCTCTCTAAAGTCTAGAAGTTAACAAGTCATTCATCTTCATATGGTTAATGAGTGAAAGACGAGCAGCTTGTTCAGACTTCACTCACACTACTTCTTCTTATCAAACAACGGTTGGAACAGTTAGCCGTTATCACACAAAAATTGCAGGCAAATTTGCGGCCGGTTCGTTGTTGGTCTTCAGCCAGTTGGTTGTGAGACAGTTCTTATCCAGTTTTGCCTTTTTTATTAAATTCAATTAGTTGTTGTAGCTTATTAAAGTTAAAATTTGTTGATGTAATTTACCAGTAAATTAAAGATTGCTCAATTTTGTGAAACATTAGAAAGAACATAACATACATAATAAACATACAAATGAACTTGTTAAGTGAAGTTTTTGCTTAAAATTGGATAAACCAAATAGATTGCGCACAAGCAAAATTAAAGAGTGCAAAAAAGCTTGCACATTTTTCATGGCGACCGTGACAGGACCCGTTTGTGTGCGAATAATTTAATTCCTAATTTAAGGAAAACAAAGGAATATGAGGTGACAAATTTTCGATCAACTTTATTTTAAAATAATGCAAAATATGTCAATTTAAGTCAATTTGAACTTTAAATAAATTTTTTAGCAAAAGCATAACCTGTTGAAATAACATAAAAGTGCATTCGCAATAGCTCGTTCGTCGTGTGCTGTTACACATTGTTTCAGTGTTGGAATTTTCGTTTGCTTGAAACCGGTACATCAAATAAGACGGGCCAAAAACGCATTCTTTGTGCACTGTTATACAAAATGCATTAATTTGTGCAATGCAATGCTAGGAATAAAACCTCTCAAAAAATGCAAAGGCGCATGGAAATTTCTCCAAAGCAACCATATAACAACGAAGTTCGTATTTAGAAGTTAAAATAAACTATTATTTTGAAGTAAATTAATCATTTAAACAGTTACATTCCAGTGTTAGCATTATTTCTTTCGTTGAAAACGGTACACCGATGAATTTAAGTGTATGTAAACAAAAAAAAAATACATTTGCATTGTATTGTAATACATTGTGGTTACCTTGAAAGTGGTAATTTTGAACACTCATTTTAAATTTAAAATCATGCAACAAGCAGATAGGTATAGTAGGACTATTGGTAGTAATTACACGCAATAATTTGTCTTATTAATGGTTATTGTTGCCTGGTGAGTAATCAGAACGGACATTTGCCGTGCACTGTTACAAATTGAATCCTCATTACAATTGTTTCATGATAAACATTTTTTACTTCGTTCTTTGTGTCCGAATAAATAATAGAAACATTGAAAAATAAATAAATTGAAGGGGACTTTTAAAATTATAGTTAAAATATTTACATCTCAAATTTAAAAGGTTTTTTTTTTGATTTTTGATCGTTTTCTGTTAACGAAAATTTCTTTTATTCGCGTTTGATAAGCAACAAATTCTTAAAACAAGTTGCGTTTCACTCATAATGACTGGTGGTGGAGAGTCAAATGCTGCCAATCCTGGGCAACAGCAGGTCAAATCAAGTGAAGGAACGTGTGAGGATACAAAGGCAATTAATGATTTAAAGGCGCAGCGGGCGTCGACGAAAGGCTGCATTACGCGTTTAAAAACATTTATCACAACGAAATCTGATACACTCACCGCCACCGAATTAGAATGTCGATTAGAAATTCTAGAATCGTATTGGAAATTATGGCTTTCTTATCAAACGTCGATCGAGAAATTATCGCCATTGGACACTGCTCATGGTTCGACCCGTAGTGAGTTGGAAGACTTATATTGTGAGGTCAAGTCAAAAATGTTATCGTTGTTGGGAGGACATAGAAGAGGTAGTATTGATGGCCACATTTCTGTTATCGCTTCGAATCAACCTAAGGTTCATCTACCACCCCTCAAGCTTCCGCAGTTCTCCGGAAAATATTCAGACTATCCCAATTTCATTGCAACGTTTAACAAACTCGTACATGACGATCCAGAAAGGTCGACTACGGAGAAATACACTCATCTCCGCAACTGTCTATCAGGTGCTGCTTTGAGGACCATAGATGCGTTAGGAAAGTCAGCAGTGAATTACACAGAAGCATTAACGAAGTTGAAAGAAAGATATGACAATACGGTTCTCATCTTTCAAGAACATATTGGGGAAATGTTTGAGCTCCAAAGTGTGCAGAAAGGGTCAGCAACTCAACTTCGAAGCTTGGTCGACAACGCAAGCGCACATCTAAGCGCGTTGCGAACGTTGGGCACCGATACTGAGATCACGAATGCTTTAATTATTCATCTGGTAAATTCCAAACTCGATCCTGATACTCAAGCAAAATGGGACGAAGCCATCGATTATAAACAATTGCCAACTTGGGACGAATTTGAGAAGGTGTTGAGTCGGCGGTGTCAATTTCTTGAAGCCCGAAACCAACAGCCTCAATCAGTCAGCTCAACTCATCAGATGGTCAATTCAAGGTTTTCTCGTAAAAGGTCAAATACATCTTTTCCAATGAGAAGCGCCACATCGCTAGCTACTTCAAAGGGTAAATGTACATATTGCTCAGAATCAACTCACAATATAATGCAATGTGCAAAATTCGTGGATCTGCCAGTTCTTGAACGATTCGAGCAAGCAAAGCGTTTATTGTTGTGTATTAACTGTTTATCCAAGGGTCATTCCGTATCCAAGTGCTCTTCATCAAATTGCCGAATTTGTTCCCGGCCCCACAATTCGCTTCTCCATCGACACTCAAACCAATTAACCACAAGTATTGATTCTGAACAGCAGCAACAAGATTCAAAGTCAACGAAGCTTCACACCCATCAGAATTCGACAAATTTATCGGCCAGTTCCTCCTTACCAAATGCAACTGAGGGCACTGATGAAACCGTCCTGCTTGCATCAGCTATAATACTAGTTCAAGATAAGTCAGGATACTATCATCCTGCTCGAGCGTTGCTTGATTGTGGATCCCAATCTAACTTCATCACTAAGGACCTTGCTCAGAAACTCCGATTGAAGGCACAAAACATTCACATGGACATAAACTTTATTGGAGAATGTTTTACACAAGTACAGCAGGAAACTTGCACCAAGATCAAATCACGCCTCAATCAATACGAACGGGTTCTAACCATGCGGATTTTACCGTCTATCACCAGAAGTCAACCTGATGAAGAAATTAGATACAATAACTGGAAACTACCTGAAAATATACAGCTAGCAGACCCCGCGTTCCACAAGCCTCAAAAAATTGATTTACTCATTGGAGCGGGAATATTTTTTGAACTTCTGTCAGTTGGACAAATTAAGCTTGGCGACGATCTTCCCATTCTCCAAAAAACGGTATTTGGATGGATTGTTGGTGGAGGTTACAAAGCTCGTATGGAAAAAGGCCTTATGTGCAATATTGCCTCCGATAATCCTTCACCCATGTCAGAAGATGACTCTTTGCTACAAAACATGGTAAAAACTTTTTGGCAACTGGAAACAATCGAATCAACAAAGCCTCGTTTTAATGATGAACAACAAAGTTGTGAGACACTTTTCCTAGATACGATCCGTCAGCTCCCTTGTGGAAGACTAATGGTGAAGCTGCCGTTTAAGGAAGCAACTGAAGTTTTAGGCAACTCCATCGACAATGCTAAGAGAAGATTTTTTTTACTGGAACGAAAACTAGCACGCAATCCTGAAATGAAGGTACAATATTCGGAGTTTTTGCAGGATTACTTAACTCGTGGCCACATGGAGTTGGCAGATGAAAGGGAAATACCGCAACTACATTACTACATGCCACATCACTGCGTGCTACGCCCAGATAGTACAACTACAAGTTTGAGAGTGGTTTTTGATGCTTCGAGTCGAACTTCCTCACAGATCGCTCTTAATGACATTCTTAGCGTGGGACCCACCGTCCAGAATGATTTACAAGCCATTCTTCTGCAATTTCGTTGGTATGCAATCGCTTTAACAGCTGACGTCTCAAAAATGTATCGTCAGATCCTAGTTTACCCAGAAGACAGACATTTTCAATACATCGTTTGGAGAGAAAATCCCACCGAAGATTTAAAATCCTTTCGCCTAAAGACAATTACTTATGGCACAGCTTCTGCACCATATTTAGCTACTCGTTGCTTGAACTACTTAGCAGACGTGAATGCCAAACAGTTTCCACTAGCGGCTAAGGTGATTAAGGAAAATTTTTATGTAGATGATTTGCTTGTTGGAGCAGATACCTTAGAGGAAGCTCTGCAAATACAGCGCGAAGTGCAGCTGGTGCTCCAGTCAGGTAAAATGGAACTACGAAAATGGTGTTCCAACAGCGCTCACGTTCTCCAACAAATACCTGAGAGTGACCGAGAAAAACCTCTAAAGGTAGACAATTGCCATATTATCAAAACGCTAGGTCTCGTTTGGGATCCAAGTGATGACAAGTTTCGCATCACTCACAAATTGACGGACAAGAGGACAAGGATCACGAAACGATCCATACTTTCAGATTTATCTAGAGTATTTGATCCGCTAGGCTTAGTAAATCCAGTCGTGGTAAGAGCAAAGGTGTTCCTCCAAGAGATTTGGCTGCTAAAGCTCAACTGGGACGAGTCAATTCCTATTGAATTGCATACGCGGTGGATAAATTTTCTGGATAATCTTTCCCAATTGAATAATCTACGAATACCTCGATGTGTGCGCTCCAGCAGTAATGTTTCAAGGATAGAGTTGCATGGCTTTGCCGACGCGTCTCTCAGAGCATACGGCGCATGCATTTATGTTAGATGCCTAAATGAAATTGATCAAGTTTCAGTACATCTGTTGTGCGCCAAATCAAAGGTAGCTCCGACGAAGCCTATCAGAACATTGCCTTGTCTAGAACTTTGTGGTTGTGAACTTCTCGCTAACTTGCTAGCGAAGGTTCGAAGCAGTATGAACAAAAAATTCAGTTCAATTTTTCTGTGGACAGACTCACAAGTGGTTTTAGGTTGGCTGGCAGCTCATCCGTCCACATGGCAGACATTCGTTGCCAACAGAGTGTCCAGGATCCAGGAACTAACTGACGATGCAACGTGGCGATATGTTAATACAAAATCAAATCCAGCGGACATTCTTTCCAGAGGAGCATCACCAGCAGAGTTGAAGGCGTCTTCGTGGTTTACTGGCCCAGAATATTTACAAAACTCTCCTGAGAAATGGCCAACCATGCTTAGAGCTCTGGATCCACTACCGGAAAAAAGAAAGACAATAAAGGTCATGACATGCGTAGTGCAACCATCCTTTCTAGATATTGTCTATCGAACCAGCAGCTTTCCAAGAACTCGAAGAATTTTTGCCTACGTTAAACGCTTTATCAATAACGTAAGGGCAAAACGCAGTGGACAGCATATTGCCATTGGAACCCTCACAGCTGCAGAGCTCGATTCAGCTCTCCTCAGTTTAATCTGGACCATACAACAAGTAGAATTTCAGGAAGAAATTGAAGCACTTCAAAGGAAGAATCCGATCAGCCCGAAAAGTTGTCTACAATCTCTAAATCCGTTCCTAGATGACAACTCGCACTTACTATGTGTTGGCGGGCGTCTGCAGAATGCAGACATTCCTTACCATACAAAATCTCCCATCCTATTGCCAAAGCGCAATCCATTTGTAAAATCCTACATAAATTATTTGCATTTTAAACATTTTCATGCAGGTGCCCAGACACTCATTGCAATATTAAGAAGACGGTTCTGGATTATCAACGCCAGGGACTACACCCGAAGGATTCTGAAGGAATGCATTCATTGCTTTCGGTATCGGCCTAAACTCTTGAACCAAATGATGGGTCACTTACCAACAAGCCGCGTGTCACCGTCAATGGCTTTCTCTACAAGTGGTGTCGACTTCTGCGGTCCCATAATGACTACGTACAAAATCAGAGGCAAAAGACCGTACAAGTCCTATATAGCGGTCTTCGTTTGTTTCGTGTCCAAAGGTGTTCATCTCGAAGTCGTGTCAGAACTGTCAACAGAGGCATTTCTCGCAGCGTTAAAGCGATTCGTAAGTCGGAGAACTTTATGTAAGCACTTGTACTGCGACAACGCTACTAACTTTGTTGGAAGCCGAAGAAAACTAGCTGAGCTTCGAGACGCTTTCTTACAACAGCAGACGCAGCAACGCATCGCCGAATGGTGCGCTGAAGAATCGATCCAGTTCCATCATATCCCTCCCCGTGCACCACACTTTGGAGGACTTTGGGAGGCTGCAGTTAAGACCGCCAAGGGACATCTCCTTCGAACTTTTAAGGATTCGTTGTTAACATTTGAAGAACTCAGCACTGTCTGCTGCCAAATAGAAGCCATCATGAATTCGCGGCCTATAACCCAACTATCGTCCGATCCTAATGATGAGCAAGCCCTGACCCCGGCTCATTTCTGGGGCCAAGCTCCTTTATCAACGTTCGTCGAGCCCGACCTTACAACAGCCAAAATGACTCACTTAAGACGTTGGCAACGCATTTCGCAGCTGCAGCAACATTTCTGGCGAAGGTGGTCAGCCGAGTACCTATCATCTTTACATCACCGATACAAATGGAAGACGCAGTCTCCAAACGCACTGATGAACATGGTGGTATTAATCCATGATGACAATCTTCCTCCCCTAAAGTGGTTGCTTGGACGAATAATACAAGTTATTCCAGGAAAGGACAATCAGGTGAGAGTGGTGGACGTCAAGACCAAGGCTGGAATATTTCGTCGCCCTATTCACAAAATCGCTCCATTACCTATAGAAAATGAGGATTGACAACTTTGTATAGTTTGTCAAGGCCGGCGGGATGTTCAGACTTCACTCACACTACTTCTTCTTATCAAACAACGGTTGGAACAGTTAGCCGTTATCACACAAAAATTGCAGGCAAATTTGCGGCCGGTTCGTTGTTGGTCTTCAGCCAGTTGGTTGTGAGACAGTTCTTATCCAGTTTTGCCTTTTTTATTAAATTCAATTAGTTGTTGTAGCTTATTAAAGTTAAAATTTGTTGATGTAATTTACCAGTAAATTAAAGATTGCTCAATTTTGTGAAACATTAGAAAGAACATAACATACATAATAAACATACAAATGAACTTGTTAAGTGAAGTTTTTGCTTAAAATTGGATAAACCAAATAGATTGCGCACAAGCAAAATTAAAGAGTGCAAAAAAGCTTGCACATTTTTCACAGCTATATGCATAAGTTCTTCAAATGACGATGTCAGGCTATCGGAGAGAGAATGCAGCATTTTTATACGCGTTTGCATACAACTAAACGGCTAAACTTTTATGAGTCTATATGGGAATAAACTTAATGGGTTGGTGCATATTTGCCCAGCGGGAAAACTAGCGAGGGGTTACCCTGGTAACCCACGAATTTTTCAAAGATTTGTGTAAGCGCCTACCTGGTAATCGAAAAATTCTACTGGAAATTTAGGAAAATGGAGGTCTTTACGTTGTAATGGACTAGGTAATGCCTTGTGAAATACTTTCGTTGGAAATGTGATGTGCTTTTGTTATTTGTCTTTGGCTTGTCGAAGCCTCTCTTCTTGAGTTTATTCTGTCCTCATCAATTTTATAAGATTAATTTATACCACCAACAATGAGCAACAAAATCAAAAAGATGTCTTGTTAGAAAAATCCTTACCAAATGTAGCAAAAATGGAATGGTACTTTCGGAAAGCATTGTTTTTATTGCTAAAAAGGGTAGCCAGTAATTTATTCTGCATGCCTTACATGGTAATCTACATATGTATTCACTAATACATTTCGCCTCTGAAATAAGTTCTCGTCTGTAATGCCTACCCAGCAAACCAAACTTTCCGAATTTCTACAAGTCGAAAGATTTTCGGAAGCAATACAACAACAAAAACTAAAGCTTTTTATGTGGCGATTAGTCGAAACTAAATCTAAAAGAATTTGGAAAACAACTTCGCAACAATGTCACGACGAAGCCGGTAACAAATTTTCTTTATGAAGTAGGCCAGAAATCGGAACACTTGTCTAAAGCCCCAACTATATTGCACGTAAGAAACGCACGTCATCTCGGCGCTCTCATGGAAATTAATATGTTCGGCCATATTGGACGTACGTCAGTCATATTTTATTTCGTTAAGTTTCGTTAAACGTAAAAATGGGAAAAGAACCGCGCTCTACGTACGTTTTGTGAGATGATTTGTAGTTACATCGATGAAAGCTAATGAGTGAAATTACACGGCCATTCACTTGGGACTCACGTCAAACCTGTCTGTGTAAAATTTGAGTATTACACCGTGCATTTAAATTTCTGCCTCTTTCCCGTGTAACAATTCTATTGTCTATGGGGTTGTGCACAAAACAACAAAAATTCTTATAATTATCGCAGTCCCAGTGAAAAAAGTTATGCTTGTGTTAGTGTAATTTGCTGTGAGACCGAAATTTTTCTTGGTTTCACAAGTGAGACCAACACATGCACTTCCCTGCGCCCCCTTGTCTAAAAAACCGGTTTATTGGAAGTGATTGGAAAGTGAGTCTGGGAAAGTGATAGGTGGTGTAATTTGGCTCAATGGGGTTCACACTGACGCCCGAAACATGTTTTAGAAAGCTCTTCAAGTTTCGGCTCAAAACAGGGTAAATCATGTATTTTACCCATGTATTTTATATGGAGCGAGCTTTTTAAAACTAGTTGGCTTTGACGTGTTTTAAAATAAAACGCGTACAAAACACTTGCTGACAAATGCTGAAATCTCAATCAGCTGTAGTGCGCATGTCATGTTGAATTTTTGATAGTTGAAGTTTTAATATTTAAAGTGATTTATAATGTTTGCAAGTTTTAATCAAACAAATATACTGAAATAACATTTTTAACATTAGTTCAATTTCTATTTCAAGTTAAAAAATATTTCCAAGTATATAAAGCTATTTAAACTGACACTTGAAAACATTTTAAAACACGTCGAGTGCAGTGTGAACGCTTTTCAGCATTTCAAAACGACTGGTTCATAAAACGTGTTTTGGGCGTCAGTGTGAACCCCATTTTTTTTGTTGTTGTTTTGTGGTTTTTAAAGAAAAAAGAGTATGAAAAATGTTGTGGTTCAAATACATGCTAGCGATTTTGATGAGAAATTTATTATAATTGAAAATAAACACGATTATTAATAATATGCAAATATTAATAGCCTAGTTTTAATAGTCAATGAATAATATTCAAGCATTTTAATAATTTTAAACTTTGAAGTCTCTCTCAATACGCAAACCAATTAGTCGGTTTTGTGTTTGACGAAATTTACGCACGTCGATTGACGAGCGTTTTTTACGTGCATTATAGTTGGGCCCTTAAACTTACATCGTGTGTCAAAGTGAAGTGCGCAAGTGCATTTGTGAAATTTTATAATTCGTAATTTAGTTTGTTGTGTTTTTGTGTTGTATTTTTTAAAAGTGTAATATAGTGTTAAAAGGTAATATATACCGAGTTTCCATGGGAATCGAGTTGAGTTGAGGTTGAGTTGAAATGACACTTCAACTCAACGACTCAACTCTATGCGATTCCATGGCTGACTTTTCTGCCTGTGTACAGACAGCTGAATGTGTACTTGTATTAAGCAAGCAGCTGTTTTTAAATTTGACGTAATATTTTTGTTATTATAAAATAGTGATCATGGACCATAAAATTAATTTATTGTGTTCGTTGTATAACAGAAAAGTTATAAACAGGCGCGACATTTTGACTTTTTTAACATTTGACAATCCCGTTTGTAGTTGTGTGCGTGAACTCTGTTCAATCTACCTATTTTCGTTGAGTTGAGCAGAGTTGAAAATTTTTAACGAAAACTCTTGATTGCGACTGTTTCCATGGAGTTCAACTCGGGTTCAACTCTGGTTGAACTCTCATGGAAACTCAGTATATAACCAGGCAGAATAATCGATCGAATTCTGATACAAACGCAGCTGGTGGAGTGGCAATCTATCGAAAATTAACATCAACATCCACGACCAAAGTTCTCCACGTTGAATTGTCGGACACAACTCGTCTCATCAGAAACACAGGCGAGGTCTGCTTGGCTGAAATTACATGCTTCACTACTGATACAACGTTTAAAATTGTACTTGGCGCAGTGTATATTCATCCTGGAGCAAGTGTCTCAAACATTAGTGTATTGCTGCACCAAGCACTCTTTCCGTACGTGCATAACAGGAAGTATGTGCATCCGATCATGCAACTTGATACCAATGTACCAATTCTTCTTTGTGGCGACTTCAACACAAACGTGAAAAATGATGAACTATCGTCCGTAAACCCTCTTTACAGACAACAAATTTTTTTTTAAATTTTACTATATTGTAACTATAAATAAAATTACCTTCTGATAATGAAGTGTTTATTTTTTATTATTAATTGTATACGATGGCATTTTAAACTTTTATCAAAAAATATTAAATTTAATTTGATAAACTGATTAAAAACTAATAAATATAATTATAGTTCGTACTGATAAACGAATATAGTTTAATTCTTCGTTTTCCCTACAAATTTTCCATTGACGTTTCTCTTCCAACGGCGTGGCGTCCGCGCATTCACGTTTTTGGTTATAAATTAGAATGTTTGAAATGAAATTTGTAGAAATTGTTTTTTATAATGTGAAGGTGTTATTGGGGTATTGTTAAAATTTCAAGTGCAAAAATTTAATACAAGTCTCAAAAAATGACTTCAAATTGGAATATTGATTGGCCAATAACTTTTGTGCATCTCATCATATGAGGTTATTTAAAAAAATGTAGGTTTTTAAGAACTTTATGATGGTGAACACGGAAAATTTGTATACTTGAATAAAGTAAAAAAACGCATTGAACATCGTGATTTTTTGTAGTTTTTCGCCATTTCATTTCGAAAAATTTATGTTTTTTTGATAAAACTAAATTTTTTGTATTACGGGTATTTATTTTTTATGATTGATTATTAATTAAACAATGACAAATTGAGCAATGGCAACTATTTCATTTGGAGATATAAGTTAGAAATGCTAAACATAAAAGATGAGGAGCTGGCGAACAAAACCGGATTAGTCCGCAAAAATAAATTTTACACACTGGGTAAAAAACTAATATTAATATATGGAACTGCTCCGGTTTTGTTTGAAAATGCACTTTTAAAAGCTTGTTTTGGCTAACGTAGAGCCGTTTTTAATTGAAAATATTAACAGGAATAGACGCAACAGGTCTTGGACACCACGATTCGAAAAAAAATGCTTTTGAAATTTGAGTGGACTACTCCGGTTTTGTTCGCCAGCTCCTCATATGTACTCTGGGTATTAGAGGAAAAGGTTGAGTATCCTCCAGCTGGACAAAGCAAGATAATAGCTTTGTTCCAGTACTTTTCCTGCAAAAATTTGTTGGGAAAAAACTTAGTGAATGGTGGGGATAATTTTGTCAAAAATTAAGAAAGTTAAGAAACACTTTTTGGGCAATTTCCTGCAAATCAAGAAAAAGATAACATAAATGTCGATTGTCTATATGTATGCCGCTTGTTAAGATACCCACATACATACAAAAAATTGTCAGCTGACAACTTGCAAGAAATCGCAGGACCGAAAACCTCTGGCTAATTCCTGCATGAGGGGAAGTGAAAATTTCCCCGCTTTTTCTTGCATGAGAAAGTAAAGAAACACAATTTGGAAAAATTTTGTCCCGCGTGATCCCACATTCGAGTTCTGGAACAAAGCTAATGAAGCAAGAAGTACCTAGCTGTAAAAGATAACCGATTGCACCATATTCGTGAATCAGCTTCAACAAAACAGTTCCGGCTTGAAACAGGATCATGAAAAGAACACGCTAAGCAATAAAGATAAGAAAGATATGCAGCCTAAAGCTTTTAGAAACTGGAAGTACGGAAATCATATAACACTTATGACAGAAATGCTTGAAAAGTTGACACTCGGTGAAAGCTGGTCTGAGCAGTGGAGTGTAGCTATGAATTTAGCAGCCTGCCTCGCAGCTATGACACATTAATAACAGCTTTAGAAACACGATAAGAAAAAGGACTTCCAAAGCTGCCAAAATGGAAGAAAATTAATAATTAAAGTAACAATTCGTACATTATTTAACAGCGGAATTTAGTGCCAACATAGAAAATGTACTTTTTATCGAAAATATTGATCTAAATCTATTAATACTGTGATGTATTATGCGCCATTTGTTAGAAGTTGAATCAACGGTTATTGATAACGACTTTGTTAGGTTTTGAATTTACGATTTATCCAATATGCTAACATAGCGTCATCTATTAGACTCTATATCTATTAAAAAAGAAAGAATATTCTACCACGGACTAGAAAATGGGCGTAAGTTCCAGAAGTGAGATAAAGGGGGAGTGTGGATATATAAATGTGGTGGAAACGGTATTTGGAAGCTTAGAATACAAAACTCCAGGAAGGGCCTTCGCCGAATTAAAGCGTTGAAATTCAAGCAAATAAAATTTACATTTTTTGGACTATTTATCACAGTGATTCACATATTTATTAATGTAAATATCGAATGTATGTATGTGTTTAGGGACTATTTTATTTAGCACATTCACCTAAAGAACGATTTTTCTCGCGCCAATTTTAATTTATTCCTACATTCACAAACTGCAGACTTCATTGTTCTTTTTTTCACAGACAACTCACTCGCTAGAACTTTAATTACACTTTAAACTATTCTATATACTTTCTTTCTATTTTTAAGCTAGTTTTGATAATATGATTTCGGATAACTTTATAAAAAAAACTCGTCTTAAAAAAGTATTTCACCAAAAGCGGGAACACAAGCAGCTAACTAACCCAATTTGACAGTTAGAAGAGCCCAGATTTCACTTCGCTCGCATACAGGGATTTTACACACGAGGGCCTTTCCTGTATTTCTCTATTCTAAGTTTGGAAGTCAGCTTGAAAGTGTTCTAAGGGCCTGTGCGAATACTGGCTAAATTGCGGCTAAACTAAATTATTGGAAAGGTCGGTATTGCAGTGCGATTTAGTCTTTTCACGAGGTGGCTAAAGTTGACAGCTATTGACTAAATTTTGTATTGATGGTATTTTATGTTTATATGTAGAATTCCTTATCTTACGTAAATAAAAAATAAAACCTGCTAAATTAAAAAAAAATATATAATATTAAACTACATTAATACATGGAGTTCGACGGGGAGATAGTATAAATATCAAATTTAGGCAACTAAGCAAGCCCCTACTCTGAATTTTTAATTTCAGATCTGTAAAGGTAGATCCATTGTATGAGATTGCGATAGATTTATGATTAATTTCCTATAAGAATCATTTATGTTGTCGAGAGCATCTAATATCCATCGGAGCTGGCCGATTGCATATTTAAATTAAATTAAAACTGAGAAACGAATCTCAAATCTCATACTGTCAAAGTCAAATTTAGTCAATTGAGAATTCGCACACCCCAACCGAACTAAATTGAACATTGGAAATTTTTTGGAACGATTTAGTATTTCGTGGAAAGATTTAGTCATTTAGCCAGTATTCGCACAGGCCCTAAAGTGAATAATAAAGCGAAAAATAGAATTTAATAGTGTGAGATATTAAATTGTAAGTGATAATAGTGAACTTTAAGGATTTTGTTGTTAGTAAATTGTGTTTGGTTTTTAATAAATAAGTTTTTGTGTGAATATTTAAAATGTATTACTTAATTAATCCTACGAACCCGTTATGCTGTAAAAACGTAACAAAATTCTCTTATTAGCTTCACTTGTAACTATGTAATAAAATCTTGGAAGTTGAATTTGACCCACTTCCGGTTTACCGATTGAGCTGAAATTTGGCACATATGTACATATGTATAATTCGCGTGACAATGTAATCTGAGGGTTTTGTAAAAAAAATCGAAAAGGCGGTTCCCATATGGCGGACATATTTTGCAATTGTGATCCAAACCCCCTACATGAGCATCAAATTAAAGGGTATGACAAGTAGAATACAATTAGCTATGTGACGTCATTCAAATCTCAAAATGGCGGCCAATGGCGGAAAATCAATTTTTTCAACCAAACTTCTGTTGACCCATTACTAGTATGTTTTTGGGGATAGTCCAGCAGAAATAGGGTTCGAACAATAAAAAATCGTTTCAGGAATCTGACAGTGGGATTTTCTCGAACAAGCTCTTGTAAAAGAGGGAAAAATAAATCGAACCGATAGCTGCTATCCGGGGAGAATGGTGAGGATTTTTAGGGGTTGAAGGAAGTTTTTCGCGATTTCTGGCTAAACTGTGCATCCTATCGAAAAAACTTATATGTAACGTGTTGTAGGAAAAGAAAAGATCAACAACTTTTGTATTGACTATTTTTACACTAACCTCAAAATTTAGCGCAAAAATGGCGGTTTTTCGGTTTTTAATTTTTTTCTTTGACAAAAAAATTTCTATGAAGCTGAAACTTGGGCTTAGAATACAAAACTACAGGAAGGGCCCTCGCCCAATTAAAAGGTAGTGAAATTCGTTTTGTATGAGTGTCCACGCTTTGGTAGTTGTGTGTACACTACAAGCGTAAAAACCGAGTAAAATAGAGGAGGGGCAAGAGCGAGTTAAAATTATGAGTAATCTAAAACAAAATCTTGCCCCCACAAAAGAACTTTTTACACGGCGTCACTCCGAAATCCAAACAGCTGATCCCCTTGAATTTGCGTTGGGTCATTTAATGTAAACAAAGAAATTCAACCAAATAACTTTTACATTATTTGGACAATTTATCACAGTGATTCACATATTTATTAATGTAAATATCTAATATGTGTGTTTAAGCACTATTTTAATTAGCACATTCACCTGAAGAACGATTTTTCTCGTGCATATTTCCATTTATTCCTGCATTTACAAACTGCACACTTCATTATTCTTTTTTTCACAGAAAACTCACTCACTAGAACTTTAATTATACTTTAAACTATTCTCTATACTTTCTTTCTATTATTAAGCTAGTTTTGATAATAAGATTTCGGATAATTTTATAAAAAAAACTCGTCTTAAAAAGTATTTCACCGAACGCGGGAGTCTGGACTGAGCCTACAGTGAGTGCGGTCGAATCTTGTCGCCAGTCCACTCTAACCGCCTTCAAAAAGAAAAAAAATATCCCGGTTCCGCAATAAATCGTGAAATAATTCTTCCGCCATTTCATTATTATCATCCTCAATTAAACAAATAAAATAAACTTAACAAGTGCAATAATAAGTGCTCAAACCTAACTAGTGTAGTGGACTTAAAAATATATTAGTGAAGATCACCGCACGGGACTTTACATCAAAATACTGACGGACGGCAAGTAAGTTTTTCCCGTTTTTCCACTTCCCCGCACTCCGAGCTAAACATCGCCGGCGCTGCAGCACTTATCGGCCAGCTGATAGGAATCGTCTTGTTTTAGCAGGCATAACACTGCAACAGGATTGTTCCCGTTAGCCCCGATGGTTGCATCGCCGGCGGAGTCAGCCACAAATGAAGTCATGGGCCTTGCGTCGGAGAGGCCCCTAAACAAAAACAAACATTTTTCTATTGTTTTTTGTAATATTAGGGGTCTCCTCTCGAACTTCTCTCACGTGATGTGCCACCTACATATCCATGCCCCGGCCATTCTCGCACTAAGTGAGACTCAAGTCACCGATTCTGATCTCGATCGATTTCAGGTGACTGGGTATAGCTTAGTGCACAATTTCTCTGACCATAGGGGTGTCGCCATGTATGTTAGGAATGACGTGGCTCTCCAGAAGGTGTGCAATAGCACATCTTCCGACTTTAATTACATATGGGTTAAAATAATCCTTCGTAGCCACGTCATATTCTTCTGTTTTCTATACAGAAGTCCTAATATAAGTAATGAAGCCTCAACGTTAGCCTTCGATGCTATATCAGAACGAATCTCCGGATTTTTATCTTCCCACCCGGAGTGTGAAATCATTGTTGCGGGTGATTTTAACGTTCATAATGCCAATTGGCTAATTTACTCGAATGGCACCAGTGTTTTTGGCAAAGACGCCGAGATTTTTGCAGACTTAAATAATCTACACCAAATCGTTAATTGTCCGACACGAATTCCGGATGTTTCAGATCACGGAGCCCATCTGCTTGACCTATTTCTCACTTCGCATCCTACTCGATATTCCGTCGAGGTGAGCTCACCCCTTGGCAACTCGGACCACAAACTAGTCAGTGCCAATTTCCCATATCCATCCTCCACTCCAACCGGCACAGTTCCCAAAAGAACTGTCTGGCACTATGGGAAAGCCAACTGGTTGGGTCTCACTCGTTTCTTTCAAGCCACTGACTGGAATTTGTGTTTCCGCGGTGCCAGTGCGAACTATGCTGCGCTCTGTATTACCAAAATAATACGGGCAGGAATGTGTTTGTTCATTCCTCATTCTACTAAGTCTATAAAGCCTAGGCCAAATAGATGGTTTAATGGGGAGTGCAACAACGCAATTAATGCAAAGGAAGCCGCCTATAGAGCGTACAAACATTCCCCAAATGAGTCACTTCGACGTGAATATATGATATCGAGAAACTCCTGTAATTCCATCATCAGGAAGGTCAAAACGTCATTTGACGACAAGATGCGAAGTAAGATCCTAAATACACGCGTAGGCAGCAAAAACTTCTGGTCCTTGGTAACTTCCATCAAGAAGAATTTCACGTCTTCCGCAATTCCTCCACTTATCAATGGGGAGGAGGTGATAACAGAAAGCAAATCCAAGGCCGATTTATTGGCATCTCTGTTCGCCTCAAATTCTTCTCTACCCGAAGCTGATACGTCACCACCGGTCCTCGAGCGCAACGCCCATTCAATGGGCGGGATCTTCTTCAGAACGCGCGAGGTGTATAAATGTCTCAAAGATCTCAACGTAAATAAATCCACTGGCCCAGACAATATTCCCCCTATGGTACTTAACAAATGTGCCTCACCTTTGGCTAAACCTCTGCGCAAACTTTTCGCCCTGTCATACTTCTCCGGAGTTTATCCCAACTCTTGGAAACTAGCTCATGTTCAGCCCATTCCCAAAAAAGGTGAAGCCAGCGACCATTTAAACTACCGCCCAATAGCAATTACTTCTGTTCTCTCCAAAATCATGGAGATAATAATCAATCGAAGGCTGATGAAATATCTGGAATCCAACCAAATTTTACACGACAGGCAGTACGGCTTTAGACCGAAAAGATCTACTGGCGACCTTGTGTGTCTGACTGAGGCTCTCAACCAAAACATCCATCGCTTCGGTGAATCTGGTTTGGTTGCTCTAGATATATCCAAGGCTTTCGACAGAGTATGGCATCCCGCTCTGCTGCTTAAACTCCAAGCTATTGGTATCGACTCAGTTCTAAGGAACTGGATTGAGAGCTTTCTTTCCAGCCGTTCAATCAGGGTAGTGTTGGATGGCGTTGAATCCAACCCTCATTCCATCTCGGCCGGCGTTCCCCAAGGCTCGATTCTCTCACCTGCCCTCTTTCTTATATTCATTAATGATCTGCTCTCAATCCCCTCCAACCCACTTCACAGTTTCGCCGATGACGGTACTTTGCGTTACTCCCACACCTTCGATAATATAGGGCAAGCACGTGCCAGACCTTGTCCCGTAGACCGTGAACTAATGTCCAATTCTATTAACGGGGACATTGAACTTATTCTTGCTTGGCGCCGCAAGAATCGTGTCGAATTCAACGCAACCAAAACTAAGTACTGTCTCATCTCTACAAAAACCTGCATCACCCGTCCCTCTATCTCAGTGGACAATAAGAATGTAATGGCTGATCCATCTCTTAAGATGCTAGGCGTAACCTTATCTTCTGATCTGCGATGGAATAATCATATATTCCAAATCGCCAAACAAGCTTCCCAATGCCTGGGTTTCCTCAAGAGATGCAAATTCCTTCTTCGGCCAACTGCTCTGGCTACAATCTACAAGTCCTTCATTCGGCCCCGCCTTGAATACAACTCGTATATCTGGGCGGGTGCCCCAAAAACCACCTTGGCTTGGCTGGACAAGGTGCATAACCGCGCCATCAAACTCATTGGCGATAGCACCCTTTGCTCCTCCATCGACCCTTTAAGCTATCGCAGGAATGTAGCAGCCCTTAGCAAATTTTACCGCTATTACCATAGCGACTGTTCCACTGAAATCAGAAACCTCATGCCTACACGGCAAATTTTTTCCCGCAACACAAGACTAGCCAACTCGGCTCACCCGCATACGCTACAGCCCTCCTCTTCGCGCACATTACGTTTTAGTAGTTCGTTTATAAATAGAACAACTCGATTGTGGAACTCCCTTCCGCAGTCGGTGTTTCCGAACTCATATAATATCTTAGAGTTTAAACGCAAGGCTCATCGACATCTACTCACGCACCCTCCAGACCCCTAACCTATCCTTTCTCCTCTATCCTTCAAATCAAGCTTACTACTAGACACTGACCATGACTTGAACGACATGACAGACATGTAGTACAAAGGGTGATTCCTGAGCTTGTATTTACCACATAAAAAAAAAGCAGCTAACTAACCCAATTTCACAGTTGACTAACCCCCAGATTTCACTACGCTCACATACAGGGATTATACACTCGAAGGCCTTTCCTGTAGTTCTCTATTCCAAGAACTTGGGCAAAAAATAACTTTTAGTGTTGCAAAACGACAGTAATTTTTTCAGACGGAAATATTTAGAGGTTGTTGTTTTTAATTTAAAAAAAAGGAAATTTTTTAACTGCGATTTCTCTTAAAAATACGCTTCGTATGGAGTTCTGTTTACTGTTTGCTCATTTACTTGTTGTTACGTCTACTTTCAATAAATGGTAAAAAAAAGGTATACTGTAATGGAAAAAATGAACGGGAAATTGAAAAATCGAAGAAATGCATTTTTTCGTGGCAATTTGCATATTTATCGTTGAATAATTGTTAGTAATTAATTAAACCATTCGATAGTTTTTAGGTTTGACTTGTATAGTCGAGTAGTACCTAGTGTCGAGAATCTTATTTTTTTTATCCTAGGACCTTTCTCAACGGTCTCGGAAAGAAATGCTGGCTTCAGCCGGTCGATAGAGATATTTGCGTTCTTACCCTTTACGTTTATTACGAAATAGTTTCTTAATCGGTGACATGCCGGAAAGGGCCCTTCGCCTTCATATACTGAACGCAGCGCTTCTTTCAGCGGTGTTGCTGGTATAAAAACTTGTTCGCAGTTTTCCAATTCTTTGGGGATGAAGGTCTTATTGTTCGAATGATTAGTTTTAATGGCTTTGTACTTTCGTATGGTACGTTGAAGTGAGGAAACGATGGCTTCACAGAAATTCGTCTAATCGGCTAAATTTTCACGATTCGAACTTGATATGTAGTGATATGAAGGGGAACTCCAAATCGACTTACGAATCCCGGAAGAAGGTCTGCCCTATCGTTTGTGCGGTGATGTCTTTCAATGGAGAGGTTTCTGGCCACCGTGTGAATCTATCTACTTCTGTCAAAATCAGGGATCGTAAACTGCCGAAAAACGACTACTTACCCACACTTTGAACCTACATATCTTCTAAACGGAGTCACTCAGGTTTCTGTTATTTCTTTCAAATAAAAGAATACACATTTACCTAAAAGATGAGCCTAATTACGTTGCTCTACTACAACCCTTTAGGATCACCCCTTATCATAAAGTTCGCGTTGATTTAGTACAAATCAACCACCTTCGCAAATAAATATTAAAAAAAGTGTATTTCATTGCATTAGTTTTCATTATTATCGAAATAATCGCGAAAAAACCCTAAAAAGGGGTGTTTTTTGCATTTTTAAGGGTGACGCCCAAGTTTTAGGACCGCAGGACCCCGATTTTTGTGATCAGCGACCCCAAAAACTTTTAGGGTTCGATTTTCTTAACGGTTTGAATGGACTATTTATCTGTTTTCAGCAAAAGACTCTTATTTTTATATTTTAAAAATAAAAGTCTTCAAAGACTTTTATAGAAAAAACTGGAAAAATAAAAATCTTAGAAAGACTTTTATGCAAGACCGAAAAAAATAAAAGTCTTTTTTAACAGTTATTTTTGATTTTAAAAATAAAAGTCAATTTTAATTATTATTTCGAACAAAAAAAGAAAAAAATCTTTAATAACAATTTTAAAAGATTTAAAACAATACTAGTCAAAGATAATAGTTAAAAATAACTTTAAATATTTTTGGTAAAATTTAACTGTTACTGTTGTTTTATATCATATAAGTTTCAAAATAATGATTATTTTCTGATTTTTTCGATATAAGTTATAACAGTTACGATCCCTTCAAAATGTAAGTATACCCTTTCGATACCTCCAAAAGTCCAACTATATCTAGGTGAATATGTGCAAATCGAGCGTTCGGTATTGGGAAATCTTCAGGATGGCTCTTGGTGCACAAGTCATATATTTTAGTAACCAAATCCTTCAAGAAATCATAACTTCTACATCCGTTCCCAAGTAATCTTGTTGTTATGTTACGCTAGTTAATAAGAATTATTTTATCTTATAACTCCCAAGATGTCTTCCCACTTTATAACCCAAGAATTGATCACGTTTCGTTTAGTTAATAAAAATTACTTTATCTTATGACACCCAAGACACCACTGCGACGTTATGCTGATTTCTCGCGAAGACACATTTTTGTAACTCGAAACCGAAGTGTAGATCTTTTAATTTGTAATGTACCAAATAATTTTCAGTTGCAGTTTGATCGTCGTGAAATAAAGTCTTAGTTCAGTTAAAGAAAAATCTTTTATTAAATTATATTATATATAATTTTTTTTTGTAATAGGAAAACTAATTACAAGTTTCACATGCCAACTTTCGAGCGCTGACAGGCTAGACATGATTGCGCCCAGATCTTTACGTCTGCATACCTGGCCAGAAATATCGTGTGCAAATGAGCTTTGTTAACGCTCGAATTCCAAGGTGCGAAAAACCGTAAAAAGCCTTGAAGACTACACGTCGCATTTGCATAGGAACAAAAGGGCGGATCTCTTTAGTAGAGACTTCGCACCAAATCGGGGTTTTTAAAGTGGGCACGAAACGTTTTTCTAATTTGAATTTAGACTTATTGTTTAAGTGTTGTTCTCTTGACAATTGTTTTAGCTGGTTGTCTGATTCTTGGAAGGCGGCGAATTGCTTGAGGTCTATATTTACAGCTGAAAGTGATGAAGTTTTATCGACTCGTGACAAAACGTTGGGAATAATGTTGTCTTTACCTTTCACATGTCGGATATCAGTTGTAAACTGTGATATAAAGTCTAAGTGCCTAGCCTGTCTTCGATCGAATGACGAGTATTTCTTTTCTGCTGCACTGAGCTTCTTTGAATGGAACGCAAGTGGTTCGTTCCGTTATGAGTTTTTGATTTCTATTCTTATTCCATTTAATGACATAACTCGTAACTTAATGCAAATTGTTCCTATTGTTCTTATTTTCTGCCTTCCGTCTTGTTTTCGATTTTTTTATATAGTTGACTGCACCTTTTGGTTTTGGTGATTAATTATGATAAAAAATAATGATCAGCTTGATTAATTTTTCAGGATGATCGTGATGATGGTAGATGTGTTCGCGTACTCGCCTGCGGGTTCCAACGGGCGCCAGAAAGCGCCCGAAACCGCCAGATTTCTGTTCTGTTCTGTAGGAACGAACGGAAATCTAGCGGTTTCGGGCGCTTTCTGGCGCCCGATGGAACCCACAGGCGAGTACGCGAACACACCTGGTGATTCCGTATTCAGACTGTTATTGTAGAATTTACTAGGTGTATTTTATGAAAAGTGAAGTAATTAGTAAATCCTTAATTGAAATATCAATCACCCCTTTTTTTCTTTGATGGAATTTATATATTATCCAATATTTTATGGGTGAAAAAAAACGTGCTAGTCCCTTAATTGTTTTATATGTTGAGAACTAAATAGATTTCTCGGCACTGCACGTTTTTGTCTTTTTGAAGTAAAATTTCTTTAGGGACGTTTGCTTAAAAAAATTTACATGAGAGTGAATCAATTTCATTCGCGTAACGCTCTCACACATGAGAAATCGTCAGGACTTTCGTATAACGATGGGAAATGGGGCGGACGGGGTACAAGAGATGAAGAAACTCGGGGCTGTGTGCGCAACAGTTTGTGGCGACTGCCACCGTCATTTCTACTTTGAAATAAATACAAAAATAAAATTGTATAAGTAAACGAGATAGCCACGTAAAAAAAACAAAATAATAGTTTTGGATTTAATCTAGAAAGACGGCGAGCTGTCAGGAAGAACAAAATAGTATTCTCTTACAAATAATTTCATTATAATAATATTGTTCAATTTTAGAAAACAAAATAAAGAAACTCTCACAGAATTTAAAGGAAAATTGAAGCACTATGATTCACTTCGAAGTCAGATGCAAAAACTAAAATCTGTCGAACGACGGGGAATGACAGGAGGAACACAGGAAGGACGAGAAAGATGGGAAAAGATTCAAAAACCGCAAACAACATTTCGATGTTTTTACTTTGGAGCTAGTAGTCCAGTAAATAGGTCGAAAAAAAGGCCTTCGTAATGCAAAAAATACCGCACGCGATTTTTTTTTACCAAATGTTTTTACATATTTTTATGAGCTTAAATTCAAAATGGCGTCATCCCCACCCTTATGCTTCACTTACAATGAAGGGAAACGCGTTTAATTCTATATCTCAGAAACTATGCGTTTTACGACAAAAATGTATATAATCTTTTTTGTAGATAAATAAGTGATTTAACTTTTTTGTTCAGAATTTTTTTTTGTAAAGTTAATATCTTCGGAGTTATAGTGCTTCAAACTTTATATATCACTTTCTTCGCGCTATATTTCGTTAACGGTTAGCCCGCCATAAAAAAGTCCTTCCTAAGACTTATAGAACACACAATTATCTATAATTTTTGCTTTTGTCATTTTTACGTAGGGCTAATATTTCACAAGTTATAGCGCTTTAAATGTCGCAAAACGTAAATTCATAAAAAAAATTCCTAATATCTTTTTCTTTGCCCGTTTCATTTCAAAACCGATTATATCGTGTGTTGAGCTCATCATTGCCCACATTTGCTGCCTTTACTTTTTTCTATAAAGTTCATATTTATGGATTTATTACACCTCAAAAGTTTATTAAAAATGGTTTTTTGCAAATATCTAGTCAACTATTTATTTACGATGACAATTTATACCAACAAATTTGTTTGTTAAAAAATTCCATAGAAATTTTACTTTAAACATTTTTTTCTAGCATTTATACTTAAGCCGCAATTCAGCGCCAAATGTTTCATACACATTAATGTTCATACAAATAATAAAGAAATTTCGTTGGCGTAGGTAGATACAAACCCTTTTCCACACCAGGGTGGAGGTCGAGTTTTTGGCGCGCTTTTTTATTGTGGTTGCCCCAGTAGGCCTAATCCACAAGAAAACGAAACAATGATGCTATAACATGTTATTTAGCCTCATATCGAAGATGTCGGTTGACAATCGGATAGACCAATGAAGCTGCCATCTAATGACTTGAAGTTTTCTTCGTCGAATGATATATCTGGGAGACTTGAAAACTCGCAAATGTTCTCATTTACTTATTTCATTGTCTTCAAGGAGGTTTGCATCCTTCGACACATTTTCGCAATTTCCTCCACTTCATCTACTGCATCCACAGGCACCGCCACAATTTTTCCTACATTTGCAGGATATCAATTTTAATAAATTTTCTGGTGCCGGAGCAATTGTCATTGGGACTGGTTGTAAGCCAAATCTTGTTCGCTTCCAGCCCCATTCCTCTGGGTCTTGATAACTATTAAGCCAAGTTTGCACTTGATGATATACTCGAAATCAGTGAAGTCGAACAGCATCTTTAGTTATAAGCAGAGCTGATAAGTTCACTTTGGTTTTTGTAGCCGATTTTCCAAAACATTTGAACCTAAGTGAATTAATATTGGTTTCTGACGAGCTACCTCCATACAGCTCAATAAATAAACGCTCTCCAGCTTCAGCAACCATATCTGGATCTATTTTTTTTTTCTTTAAACAATTCTACTGAATTTATGAGTTGTGGATTTTTTTGAAAAATGGATAAAACTTTGGCTTACGCCATGCCGTATATTGAAGACGTTGTGTCACAACCACTGAAAGCGTAAAGAAAGAGAAATTGTTTGCAACAATATTTGGAAATTTTAAGCACTGCGGAATACGACCCTTCCCGGTTTTAGAAGGAAAATATTGTTAGAAGACCCTGCCAAGGACGTTCATAAAACAAGGAGATCTATAGTATGTCTTCTCTGACAAAGACCACGGAATCAAACCTAGAAGATAATTGTATTGCTGTCGTTACAATTAACTTTTGAGGTGTAATAAATCCATAAATATCAACTTTATAGAAAAAAGTAAAGGCAACAAATGTGGGCAATGATAAGCTCAACACACGATATAATCAGTTTTGAAATGAAACGGGGAAAGAAAAAGATATTAGGAATTTTTTTTATGAATTTACGTTTTGCGACATTTAAAGCGCTATAACTCGTGAAATATTAGCCCTATGTAAAAATGACAAAAGCAAAAATTATAGATAATTGTGTGTTGTATAAGTCTTAGGAAGGACTTTTTTATGGCGGGCTAACCGTTAACGAAATATAGCGCGAAGAAAGTGATATATAAAGTTTGAAGCACTATAACTCCGAAGATATTAACTTTACAAAAAAAAATTCTGAACAAAAAAGTTAAATCACTTATTTATCTACAAAAAAGATTTATACATTTTTGTCGTAAAACGCATAGTTTCTGAGATATAGAATTAAACGCGTTTCCCTTCATTGTAAGTGAAGCATAAGGGTGGGGATGACGCCATTTTGAATTTAAGCTCATAAAAATATGTAAAAACATTTGGTAAAAAAAAATCGCGTGCGGTATTTTTTGCAAAGAAAAAGTACCTATTTACTGGACTATAGTGGCCATGATAGTAAAACCTGCCCTCGCAAAGATTTTGGTCCTAAATGTTTCAAATGTGGCGAATATGGGCATCTGTCGTCTAATTGTACCAATGAGGTGAGGGATAATAGGGAAAATTCCCACAGAGTGATGACAATTCATACTCCTCACGACAAGACAGTGACACTGACGCTAAATGGAATTAATATTCAGGCTATCATAGACACGGGCAGCCGCATAAATTTACTTCGTGAAGATGCATGTCCTAGTGAATTTTGGAGGAAAGCGGTTCAGACGTGTTGTACACTAGAAGGCTTCGGCGGAGCAACTGTAAAACCAGTTGGTGTGGTAACACATGTCCCAATTAAAATCAAAGGAGAGAAGTATACTACCTCATTTTACATTGTGCCCATCCGAGTGTTGCCATACCCGGCTATTGTAGGGTTAGAGCTAATCGATCAGGGAAACCTAATAATTTCACGTGACGAAATCCGTTTCGAAAGAGCGTTGCACGATACAAGAGAAGAAGTCACTGAAGAGGAAGACAGTCTAAAGCTGATGATGATGATGAAGACAGAACATGATAAAGACGAGTTCCAAATCGACGTTAACCCGCAGTACAAAGAAGTTGTACAGGAAATGGTAGTAAAGCACCATCCAGCTGAATTAGTAGAAACTCCAATTGAGACGAGAATCATTTTGAAAGACGAAACTCCAGTGTATGACCAAGACGGCTTGTACCGCTAGAAAAAAGAATATTAGACGAACAAATACAAGAATGGTTGGCTGATGACGTGATAACACACTGTGTCAGAGTTTTCAAGTCCAGTTGTTATTGTTAGGAAGAAGAATGGAAAACACCGAGTATGCCTCGACTACCGCAAATTAAATAGTCAAATGACAAAGGACCGATATCCTATGCCCTTTCTAGTTGAGCAACTTAACAAGTTATCCTCAGCTAAGGTATTTTCAACAATTGATCTTAAGAATGGTTTCTTCCATGTTCCGGTGGAAAAAGAAAGCGGGAAATACACAGCCTTTATTGCCGGTGGTAACCAGTACGAAGTCAAGAAGACTCCGTTTGGTTTGTGCAACAGTCCTGCAAGCTTCGGGAGATTCGTCAATTACGTGTTCAGAGAACTCATCAAGAGCGGGATAGTAATTAACTATGTCGACGATCTTATTATCCCACCCAAAAACTACAAGGATGGACTAGAAAAGCTTAGGATAGTCCTGAGAGTGGCAGCGGAAAACGCTTTACAGATAAATTGGGAAAAATGCCAATTCCTAAAAGATGAAGTTGAATATCTAGGCCACCTGATTAGAGATTCAACGATTAGCCTCGCACCACAGTAAGTAAAAGCTTTAACAAATTTCCCGACTCCAAAGAACGTGAAGCAATTGCAAAGCTTTCTAGGCTTAGCAAGTTATTTCAGGAAGTTCATACCTAATCATGCAGCGATAGTAGAACCCTTGACGAGATTGCTGGAAAAGCGTACAAGCTTCCAATTTGACGCTCAACAAAGACAAGCACAAGAGATGGTAAAGCTAGTCCTAGCAACGAAACTCGCATTGAGACTATTTGATCCGAGTGCCGTGACGGAAGTGCATACAGACGCTCGCCAAGAAGGAGTAGCAGCCGTGCTACTGCAGAGAGATGAACAAGAGAAGGAACTGCATCCAGTATGTTACTTAAGTCAGACAACAACGGTTGCTGAGAAAAAATATCACGCGTATGAATTGGAGGTGCTCGCGGTGGTAACAGCTATAACAAAACTTAACATTTCCTGCTGGGGGTAAACTTCATCCTTGTAACAGACTGTGCAGCATTGCAGCGGACGATGACAAAGAAAGAGGTTCCCAATCGAGTGGCGCGATGGATTCTGATGATGCAGGAATTCGACTTCACTACGGAGCATCGAAGCGGGCAGAAACTCAGGCACGTTGACGCATTAAGTAGGGCTCCGGTGCTACTAGTAAAGGAAAGACTAATAGACGTCCTGGGGCGCGTTCAAAAACCTTACTATGGTAAACCACGAGGTAAGCTGTGGTTATGCTGCATCATTTTACTTAACCGCGAAAGTTTATGTTTAACCATGGAGGTTTTTTAACGCACCGTGGTTAACTACGAATTAAAACTAGTTGGGATGTGGGTTCGACCCGTTCGGTCCACACGATCAACTTCCCAGTATGATGGATGTTGAATATTATGATTGGATATATTAATAATAAATGAACAATAGGCAATATAGAATATATGTATAATACTGAGAGTTTGTCACAATTGTTTATCAATATTTTCGCTAAAATGTCAAACTAAATGTGCGCACCTACAAGATTAGGATGACGAAAATGTATATAAAATTGATGTGTTAATGTTTTTCGGCACCTCAATGAAGTCGAAATAGTTTTTAGTTCGCGCGGTATCGTGCAGGTACAAAAATCACTTAAGTCACTTAAACCAAAAAACCTCTGGACGGAATATTATAAAAATCTTTTCAGATTATATTGTCGCTAATACGCTTCGAACGGCACCTCAAGTAAGTCAATATCTTTTGTGGTTCGGGCCATATCGTGCAGGTACAAAAATCACTTATGCCGCTTAAACAAAAAAACGGCTGGACCGAATTTTATGAAAATCTTTTCAGATCATATTTTGGTTAATACTCTTCGAACGGCACGTCAACTAAGTCGATATATTTTATAGTTCGCGGGATATCGTGCAGGTACAACAATCACTTAAGTCATTTAAACCAAAAAATCGCTGGACCGAATATTATAAAAATCTTTTCAGATTATATTGTCGCTAATACGCTTCGAACGGCACCTCAAGTAAGTCAATATCTTTCGTGGTTCGGGCGATATCGTGCAGGTACAAAAATCACTTACGTCGCTTAAACAAAAAACGGCTGGACCGAATTTCATGAAAATCTTTTCAGATCATATTTCGGTTGATACGCTTCGAACGACACCTCAACGAAGTCGATATCAGTTTTGGTTCGCGCGATATCGTGCAGGAAAAAATGACCACATCCGTACGCACATACACACACACATACTTCCTCCCAATTTTTTGCTTAAAATGCTCCTGGGACCTTGAAAGATGAAAATACGTTGAAATTTTCGATTTCGATTTTCGGACCGATTACAATAATTTCCTATACTGGGAAGTTAAAAAATGAAATTTTTATTTCCAAAAAATAGTCTCCGCTATTTGCTTGAATTATTTTGTATGTGGCCATTAATTATTTATTTTCAATAATTTCACAAATCCCACTTTGATTTGTTCCTTTTTATCATTAAAACAAATGTCAAAAAGTTGTTTTTTAATCCACTTCTCCTTAACTATCGCTAACCATGCTCCCGAGCATGGTTAAAATTTAACTACACCATGTTTAACCGCGGCAGTTTTTGAACGCCAAAAAGTTATGCTCGTGGTTATGTTGTAGTTAACCACGGAGTTTTTGAACGACAAAAGTTTACCATATACTACGTTTATAAGCGGAGTTTCCCTCCGGATGGAAGTTTCGATCCGGAGTGAAACACCGCTTATAAACTGGGAGTGAAACTCCAGAATTTGGATTTTCGCTCCCGAAGAAAAAGCTGGAGTGAAACTTCGATCCCGGTTTATGTTGTGCTTATAAACGCTGACTTGGAGTGAGATTTTTTTCCAAGGGGGGAAAACTTAGTAAAGAAGAAGCTGGGTGTTTTATTTTGCTACAATAGTTTTTTTTCTTTATTTATTGATTTTTTAAATACATTAAATTAAACATTGGGTTTATAATTTGTCTTTGCTATGATTTTAAATTTGAGCTTGGAGCTGTCATTTCAAACCAGAAAGTATTTTGGATTTTCACTCCCATTGCTTATAAACGCATCAGGAGTTTTACTTTGGACTGAAGATCCGGGAGTGAAACTCCGCTTATAAACGTGGTAATAGTTAACCATGGTTAACCATAGTAAGGTTTTTGAACGCACTCCAGATAGAAAATCAAGACAATGAGAAACTTACATAAAGCCATCAAAAAAGTGTTGGAACATGGAACATACGACGATTATATATTAAAAGCTGGAGTGCTCAAGAAGTTCGAAGACGAAAAAAATGTCATTCCAGAGAAGATGCACACGGAAATAATAAAAAGAGCCCACGACGATGGTCACTTCGGCACTAAGAAGATGGAAGAACTAATTCGTAGAAATTATTACATCCCGCAATTGAAGCAGAAAATCCAAGAACGAATTCAGAGTTGTGTTCCATGTATGCTTTCTGCCCGGAAGAAGGGCTAGAAAGAAGGGGAACTATTTCCAATCCCGAAAGGCGAACAACCATTGGTAACGTATCATATTGGTCATTTTAGTCCAATCAATCTACGGAATCACCATGTTAATTTCCAGACAATTGAAGGCAGGAAAAAAAAATATGGGCGTGTAGAATACTTAATTTGAAGAATGATAGCGTTTTTTTTACGGAAGTGCATTGGCGAACTTAACCTAAAAAATTCGCAAAAGTCAAAAAACCGGTTTTTCGCCAATAAAGCAAAAAGTTGAGCTCGGATCCGAAAAAGTTAAATTATAAAGTTATAGGTATTAAAATTATCTTTCAATTGATGTGGTACAAAATATTGGTTAGTGTCTTATACATGGAGAAAAATGCTAAAAACCGCTAAAAATCGCTTCTTTTTCTTTTATTTTTTTCTTTTTATTGATGCGACCTAGAAACTTTTTATTTGGTAAAAATGTTGCTTTTGGCAATCTGAAAACTCATTATTTTTTTTGGCTCGAAATTTTGCAAAATATGGGTGAAATTTCGATTTATGTAAAAAAAAGCGTTTTCGTAAAATCCCTCGTCTACAGCTCCTCGACCTCGTAGGGCATTTTTTCGAAGCTCTTTTTCTTCGTTAAGAGTTGGACTATCATGCACTATAAGTTAAAATTGGAGTTTTTCAATTTTATGTACAAAAAACTCCACCGCAAAAAAGACAAATTTTTTGCCGCAAAAAGACAAGTTTTTTATTTCATTATTTTTCGACTTTAACCTACTATTTAATAAAAGTTTATATTCTTTTTAGAGAATAAATAGGTAATTTGGTCATACAGTAGGTTCGAAAAAATGTCCTACGAGGTCGAGGAGCTGTAGACGAAGGATTTTACGAAAACGCTTTTTTTACATAAATCGAAATTTCACCCATATTTTGCAAAATTTCGAGCCAAAAAAAATAATGAGTTTTCAGATTGCCAAAAGCAACATTTTTACCAAATAAAAGGTTTCTAGGTCGCATCAATAAAAAGAAAAAAATAAAAGAAAAAGAAGCGATTTTTAGCGGTTTTTAGCATTTTTCTCCATGTATAAGACACCAACCAATATTTTGTACCACATCAATTGAAAGATAATTTTAATACCTATAACTTTATAATTTAACTTTTTCGGATCCGAGCTCAACTTTTTGTTTTATTGGCGAAAAACCGGTTTTTTGACTTTTGCGAATTTTTTAGGTTAAGTTCGCCAATGCAGTTCTGTAAAAAAAACGCTATCATTCTTCAAATTAAGTGTTCTACACGCCCATATTTTTTTTCCTGCCTTCAATTGTCTGGAGAATTTCCGTAGATTGATTGGACTATTTAGGCCCAATGGTGGGAACAGCAAAAGGGCACAATTACCTCTTCCTGGTGGTCGATGGGTTTTCCAAGTTTACTAGGATCTATCCAGTTAAGTCTACGGGCGTTAGAGAAGTGTTAGATCGTCTTGAACTGCAAGCTCCAACATTTGGTAATCCCACCACGATAGTCTCCGATAAGGGTTAAGCATTTACGTCGTACGACTTTCCGGCTTATTGCGAAGCAAGGGTTAGAGATGCTTATCGAGTAGACGTGTGTCGCGAAGCTCCCTAATTATTTTAAAAATTTATCGCTTATTCAGAACTTTTTTTAAATTTTTACCACACTAAATTCCCGGCGTGTAATCTTACCTTTTTGGTGCACTGCAGTTTATTTTCCTAAAACAATTTTCAAAGTTACAAAATCATTAAAAAAAAAGACGGGAAGTGCCATGGCTTCTCGATGGCACAGTAGACATGAATATGTCTTATCCGTGGGGTCTATTTGTTTCTTGTTCTTATTGGAAATCACCTTCTTGTTCTTATTGGAAAGAACTATTGGAGGGGGTCGAAAGGAATGCACACAACAATATATATCTGTCTCCCTTCAATACATACCCTTCAACCACCTTATCCTTTTTCCACAATGTAACAGAATACAAACACACGAAACGAAATCGTTCAAAATAAAAAAATTGTGCTTTTGCAAAAATTCTAAACGCACCGCGACCGCAACACACTCAATCCACAAACTGCGTAGTAAGAAAATTCCCTGATATCGACTCTGATTCCGCCCGCTTCGAAAACACAAAAATATCGCGCGACGGTCTACTCAAGCACACCTTTTCTAATGTGGCCCATCCACAGGCCAACTAGTTGTCCAAACTGAGTTGTGTTGTCAGGTCACTGAATCGCATCGTGTGTGGGGCAGTTGGCAAACTGATTTGATAGTTGGGGTTTCAGTTGGGATAAATCAAAATCTTTTAATTTTATGGGGGCGGGGCCTAGAGTTTGGCAACTAGTTGCACTGTATGTATTGCAGTTTGGCAAACTACTTGGATGAATTAAGCCTGAATTCGAAGAATATATTTTTTTTGCAAGTTTATTTTGCATTATTTTTAATTTAAATTATGAAAGTTCACATAATATTAAATTATTTTCATAATTTATACTTTTAGAATTTAATTTATATTTTAAAAAATGTAAATATTCATATTAATGATTAAAAAAAGTTATAATTAATCTAAAAAATCCTCTTTCTCCATTTTTTATTATTATAAAACTTAGTCGCGGGTTTTCTACAATTTCATTTAACTTTCAAATTGCCTATAAAATATCGAATTGACAGTTGAAATATCAACTCAGTTTAAGCGTTTGTGACAAAACAACAACTTTTTACACAACTCAGTTTGGGCAACTAGTTGGCCCGTGGATGGGCCCCATAAGCTGGTTAAAAAATCTCACACAAAGTAAAAAATCCTCGACACTTTTTCTCACTCTTGGAACAAGAACTCGCAGCGATTGAACAAAAAAAAGTCCACCCAATGACGACGAAACAACAAACAAAGCAAAACAAAAACAAAATGAGTCAAGGAATGTGACGATTTCCGTTCCGCACATTCTTTTGAATAGACTCCAGGGATAAGACATATTCATGTCAAAAAAATGCCTAAACATTGAGATCCACTACCTGAAAACTTGGTGACTCAGATGCCGTAATTACCGCCAAAATCAAAACACCAGATCATTCATCCATCCCACGTAATGGCAGCAGCAGCAGCAGGACACCACGATCGACTTCCATTGCTGCCCCAGACAACAGCCTTGAACTTCTGGAGAAAAGGCTTTTATCCCACTTGCATCGTATGCTGGACGACCAATATTCAGCGTTTGAAGAACGTCTAAAGCAGCTCTCCTCGCAGCTCACCCATTTATCTACCCAAATGGAAGAAGTTCCCAATTCTCTAAATAGGCAAGTAAGTGGAGTGAAAGAAGATGTTGAGTCCGTTCAGCATGATGTGGCGGTATTGTCCAATAAGCTAGAGGATCTACGTCGGCAGTCAAGGCTCAAAGACGTGGTCGTTAGAGGTATTCCTGCCACCGACAACGACAAACCGAGGCAGATTTTAGATCAGCTCGCCTCCACCATTGGACATGAACTGACGCCTTATGTTAATGTGTTTCGCCCACTACAGCGCCGAAGGATTGAAGCTCAGGCTGGTAATGTGAGAAAGGCAAGCTCATTGCTGATTATTAAATTCCCGTCAGCCAACGAGCAGCTCGAGTTCTTGCGAAAAAGTCGCCAGCACGGACCTATTGCGCTGAAAAATTTGAATTTGGGATTTGCCTCTGACAGCCTGATTCGAATAAATGAAAGCTTGACGAGTAAAAACAGCGACATCCTCCAGACTGCAAGTAAGCTCCAACGAAAGAATCTCGTTTCCACTGCCTTCACTCGTCGAGGGCAACTGTATGTGCAGTTGCAGAAAAATGAGCACTCGACCTGAACGACGCCGTCAGTCCAGCCTCCACATCAGGAGTAGTGATGTGCGATTCTGTATCGATTTAAAATAAAATCGATTTTTTCGTCTAAAAAAACCGGGTTTTTCCGATTCTTTTTCAGCCGACAAGATTTTCGATAATCGATTCTTTTTTAGAGAATCGCGTAGTCATCAATTGCACCTTACTTCTCACTATATAACCGTTATCCGACTGAACTAAAAATGATACCTAGGGTTTCCAGTTTCCACGCGAATTTTCTCTGACAATGGCAACATTGCTTGTTTACGCATTAGTGCCGGGCCTTTAAATGGTTAATGGGCTTCCTCACACGGTGCCCTATTATGGTGAGTAAAATCGGTTTTATAGATGAGAGAGAAGGGAGCGGAAGAACTTAACGAAACATTTTTTACGCAAAAGCAAAAGCGTGAAAACTAGCACACCTATAAAAAGATACTTCTATCTCTTGCATTCCTTAGCTTTGTTTTTCTCTACGAAGTAAATTTCATCTGCAATACATTTAAACGTTCCTGTATAGCATTCAAATGTACCACCCATAATTTACGGTCCGTGTGAGTTCCTAGCAGTTGAGTAAAATAAAACTGGTTATGCTCAACATGCTTTTTTAAAAGATGCGTATAGGGTACGGTGCGTAAAAAGGAATTACTAATTTCTTTTTGTTTATTTTTATTTCCCAATCTTGATTTAAAAAATTCCTGAACTCTGAAAAATTCCTGAAACTGTATGAGGTAACTTAATTTATAAATTAAATTTATATCAATTATTTAAGAACGTATTTTGCAGATTTCTAAGAAATTTTTGTGCGTGCCGTCAACATCAACACCTTCAGAGCGCTTGTTTTCTGCAGCAGGGAATATAATGGAAGTAAAAAGAAACAGGCTATCACCCGAACATTTGAACATGTTGCTATTTTTAAACGCATTGTCATTGGACGAGTGGCAATTGGATTAATTTGGCTTGGCTGGGCTAAGCTGGCATTGTGATCCTTCTATTAATGTTAAATAATATAGTGAATTATTTATTTTGTTATTTTAATTTGTTAATGAAGTACGTTTATTTTGTTAAGTTTAATAAAAATTTTATCATCAAATAAATGTAATTTTTCTTTAAATATTGTACTTGATTTTTATAAAATCGATTTTTTAAGTCAAATTTATAGAAAAATCGATTTCATTAAATCAAAAATCGATTTCGAGAATCGATTTTTTTTTTGAAAATCGCACATCACTAATCAGGAGCATAATTTGGAAATCTGAAACAACAAGCCGGCGCCTGGGAGCTTTGTATGCGTCTGATTATATTTTTTTCTTTTTTTTCGGTTCTTTGGTTTTAGCTTTTTCAAAAAAAAGCTTATACAGAGGCTCTGTCCGTCTGTCCGTCTGTGACCTTCTTTCATCTCTGAAAGTACTGCCGCTACAGACTTGGGCCATATCTCAAAATGTAGCTCTTGGTCAAAAGACCGAAAACTGAGAAAATGGTCTGGAAATTTCAACCAGAACTATATTTATCAACAAAAAAGAGATTTCTAATAAAGTCCATATATCGGTAGCCTAGAGGTAAGGCGCTGGAGTCCTATCCCAGGGGAAACAAGTTCAATCCCCGGCCGCAAAATGGTGAAATACAATTTTTTTTACTTCGGTGTAACATGTTTTGATTATATTTCTCACTAAATTATATTATTTAATAATGATACTCAGGAGAACATAAACATTTATTTAATTAAAATTGCAAAAAAATCATTTTCTTGAGTTTTTATGGCTCTTCGGCGGCTTTATAAATCATTAAGAAATTTCGCGGAAATAATATAAAGTATTTATTTGTTTATATGCATATTTTATATGCTGTTCATTTTATTATAGTTTATAGTCATGTAGGTGGTGCTGTAGACCAAAACAAAAATTCAATTTTATCGAACTTCGCTGTGGATTTGTCACAAAAAATATGTATGATTTCAACGAAACATTTGGTAGGTTTAAAACGAAAAGTAGATATCTAATTTTTACCAGGGCATATAAACGCTTACTGAAATGAATGAAAATTTATAAATTTAATTGCACGAACGATGTATTTAAGACCGTCCTTATAGTCCATGAATATAAGGAAGTGATTTTTCTCAGAATTTTTAATATTTTACGAAAATTTTACAAACGATTTGCCCCAAATCTAAAAATTTTTGCAGCCCTTTGTTTAAAAGCATAATTTTTACGTTTTTATTAACTAAATTTGTATGTATATCTTCAGAATAACAAAACAAAAGTGGGATGTTGTGCCTAGAGACTAGCCACTAATTACGCTTTTTCTTGGTATTCTTTCTGTTGAATAACACTTCAGACTGGATGACAATATATTAAGTGGAGATTGTGAAGAATCGCGAGAACATTCAAACAAATAACTTGAAAAACTAACGCATCTTTCATGGAGATGCTGTTGAAAGAATTATACAATAATTACCCGCCAAGAATTTGAAAGAATTGATATATGTATTTTAATTGCACCCCATCTATGACAAAGAATAGTGAACACCATCTATGGCAATATTACATTACTCTTCGTTTTACCTATGTTTATCAATTTCCATAAAATATACAAAATACATTTCATAAATAATAGAAAATCAGTTGTCATAATTCAGTTGTTTACTTTCTTCGAAACTTTATACATATCTAGCATTGGAATGTACCTTTTTACGTAAGCATGAATAAATATGTTTATTGCCACATTCCTACAAGTTAGTGTTTGGAGTATGGGAAGGCGATAGATCGGGGTGCGAAAGGGCCAGGGTTAGATTCCTGGTGGTGTTTTCTTTTTCTCTTTTTCTTCTTTCTGAAATGAGTTATTAACATTTTAATCAACCGCCGATAGTATCGGCCATGGCACGAAGGGATAGCGAGTAGTGCCGTCGTCTGTGGACTCTGCTCGGCTCTCTTCGGCTCGCGGTGCTTTTTTTTCGTCATAATAATTTTTTTTAATTTCCTTCGGGGATTTTTTTGCATATAAAACATGTTTTTGACATGAACACGTCTCTAAATTTGCTTCCAGAACAAAAACCGATGATAACGAAATTATGGCAAATAGTTTTTATTTGCAGCTCAAAAACGGAAAGAAATATACCATGACGTGGGTGAAGAATCAAAGAATTTTATTGTTTACATTTGATTTCTTTTTTTTAAGCTATGATGATTATATTATAGTGTTTGTTAAATACTTTGTTAAGTTTTAGATTACGCAAAGTCTTACAACTTATAATCTACATAAGCCTTTAACAAAAACTTTTCAAGATTAATTATATATAGCGTTGGTCAGTGTAATACTTATGAATCTCCATGGCCAAACTAGGATACAGCATTATGACAATAATTAAATCAATGCAACGTGAAATAAAAGTTTTAGTTAAGAACGGATTTGGCTTATTTAGCTTAGGCGGGTAATTATTGGTGTTGGTCTCATTGCGAGGTGGGGGTACTTGTGTGCGTGCACGTGCATATATGCTATGGATAAACAGCCCAGTAGGACTTGTAATGGCTATGGAAACGATTTGGTAATCACAATTCACAAACTCTAGACCTTACAGCACGCAATACCAACTGCATTACATTTACATTGCAATGTCCGCCCTGGTAAGGCCTTTCTTTTTACATCATACAGGTTTTTACATACAGGTCATTACATTTTGCATTACTTTGTATTAACTTCCGATTTTCACCAAAGAAATAATTGATTGAAATTTCAGCGGTTGCCAAAAGTCCTACTGGGAGGTGCCTATGTTTTTCAGTAGATGTTAACGATATAGACATTTAAAGAAAAGTGAAGTGCGTGCGTGATTTTTCCTTTAAAAATAAAAAAAAAAGTTACATTGAAGTGTAAATTAATACAAAAGGTGCGGTAAGCCGAATTTTTAACAATAATACATGTATGTTTAAGTAAAATAATACACCTAATTCTGTTGTGCAAAGTGCATCACATTAGATTTGCTTCCAAACCAAATAAAAGTATTTAGATTCGTTTTATATAGTGTTTACGTGTGTGATGTGCTTTTTTATTCAATTTGACACATTCGAATTATTGGCCTCGATTCCCAGATCCGGCGGGTTGGAAGTGAGTGCGGATCAATCTCCACTTAATATATTGTCATCCAGTCTGAAGTGTTATTTAACAGAAAGAATACCATGAAAAAGCGTAATTAGTGGCTAGTCTCTAGGCACAACATCCCACTAGTTTTTATCTAATATCTTTTATATTTATTTTTGTTCTGTTTTTCTGTTTAATGTTTGAAAATATTTTTTTTCCTTTTTCTCATTGTTTTCTGTAATGTTGGGATATTGCTGTAAGTCGTTAGAATTTTTAATAATGTCGCATCCTGGACTCATTTTACTATCTCTTGTTGATGACTTCGGGTAGTTTGCTTTAATATGAACAAAATCAGAACTTTGCTTAACATCTTTGAAAGTCGAGCTCAAGGTTTAAATGTGTCTCATTAATGCGCGCAGTTTATGTAAACTGGATGATGAACTGGATGAACTTCGGGAAATTTTTCGTGAATCAAATATTCATGATATACTGGTATCCGAAGCTTCATTACGCCATCATGTTCAGTCGAAACTTGTATCCATAACATGTTATAACCTATTTCGAAATGATAGGAAAAATCGCTCTGGTGGTGGAGTAGCTATTTATGTTAAGGACAGTTTTCGATCCCTGAAAGATAAGGAATCCATTTCAAGTGCTCTAGAGTTCCTTAGCATTGAAATTAATAATGGCTACAGTAAATGTGTTTTTTCTGTGGTTTATTGTCCTCCTCGAATTTTCACTATTTCTGAAGCTAGCGAGTTGGAAGAGTGGCTCTCCGATGTTTCACATAAGTGCGACAATATCTTATTTGGAGGAGATTTTAATGTTAATATTTTATCTAATAATGCCCGTTCGAAAAACTTCCTTGAGCTTTTCAATATCTTCGACCTTAAACCCGTTAATCGACTTCCAACGTATTGTGATACTAATAATCCATCATTGCTGGATATATTTTTTGTGCCGAATGTGGACAATGTATTATTTCATAATCAAATTAGCCCACCCAGTTATCTCGATCATGACATCCTCTATCTCTGCTTAAATTTCAAAGCTGAAAAAGCACAGCAAAAAGTTTTCAAATATCGTGATTACAAATCCATTGATATACCAGCCCTATTACAAGGATGTGCCTCTCTTCCATGGAATGGTACATATAGTATCATTGACATTGACGAAAAAGTAGAATATTTCAATTCACTATGTAACTTTCTGCATGAATCTTTTGCTCCGGTCAAAACTAAACGTATGCTTTCTACTGTCTTCCCCTGGTTTTCCTCTCAAATTAACCGATTGATTTCTGAAAGGGAATTTTTATTCAGAAGATATAAGAAAAATAAAACTGTTGTGAATTTAGAAAGGCATAAATATGTTCGGAACTTAGTAACCTCTGCCATCCGTAGGGAAAAACTACGATTCTTTTCGTCAAAGCTTAGTCCTAATTTGCCTGCAAAGAAATTTTGGGCCAATATAAAGCAACTAGGAATTCATGGAAATGACTCTGTAGTCCAGGCCAATCTTAGCGTGAATGAGTTCAATAAATATTTCACAGCTGCAACTAGCAAAGTTGGTGATAATAAATTGCTCTACGTCTACTGTTAATAATACTGGTACATTTAGTTTCCGCAACGTGGACTACGAAGAAGTCCGTAAAGCCTTCCATGCTATTAAATCCAACGCCACTGGACAGGACAACCTCCCACCTGTATTTCTCAAGCTAATTCTTCCTATAATTCTCCCATACATATCCCATATTTTGACATGAATATGTCTTATCCCTGGAGTCTATTCAAAAGAATGTGCGGAACGGAAGTCGTCACATTCCTTGACTCATTTTGTTTTTGTTTTGATTTGTTTATTCTTTCGTCGTCATTGGGTGGACTTTTTTTTGTTCAATCGCTGCGAGTTCTTGTTCCTAGAGTGAGAAAAAGTGTTGAGGATTTTTTACTTTGTGTGAGATTTTTGACGTGACAACGTCTATTAAATCGGTTTAAGATAGGACGCGCGTGTGAAAATGTCCCGCACAATGTCCCGCACACAAAAAAAAATCATATCTCCGCCCCCATACATGTTAGGGGGGTGGTCAATGGCTCAAAATTTTCGTTAATTTATCCTCTACACGGGAAAAATACATTCATTCACCTTATTGACGTGACAACGTCTATTAAATCGGTTTAAGATAGACGCGCGTGTGAAAATGTCCCGCACACAAAAAAAAATTTGCTTCGAAATATATAATTTATTAATTGAGAAAATAATACAAAACGTAATAACAGACGTTGTGACGTTCAAATTAATAGACGTTGTCACGTTAAAATACGTACGTGATACTTCACATCCAAGACCATTAATTTTTTTAAACAGCTTATGGGGCCCATCCACGGGCCAACTAGTTGCCCAAACTGAGTTGTGTAAAAAGTTGTTGTTTTGCCACAAACGCTTCAACTGAGTTGATATGATATTTCAACTGTCAATTCGATATTTTATAGGCAATTTGAAAGTTAAATGAAATTGTAGAAAACCCGCGACTAAGTTTTATAATAATAAAAATTGGAGAAAGATGATTTTTTAGATTAATTATAATTTTTTTTAATTATTAATATGAATATTTATATTTTTAAAATATAAATTAAATTCTAAAAGTATAAATTATGAAAATAATTTAATATTATGTGAACTTGAATTTAAATTAAAAATAATGCAAAATAAACTTCCAAAAAAATATATTCTTCGAATTCAGGCTTAATTCATCCAAGTAGTTTGCCAAACTGCAATACACACAGTGCAACTAGTTGCCCAAACTCTAGGCCCCGCCCCCATAAAATTAAAAGATTTTGATTTATCCCAACTGAAACCCCAACTGTCAAATCAGTTTGCCAACTGCCCCACACACGATGAGATTCAGTGACAACACAACTCAGTTTGGACAACTAGTTGGCCTGTGGATGGGCCCCATTAGAAAAGGTGTGCTTGAGTCGACCGTCGCGCGATATTTTTGTGTTTTCGAAGCGGGCGGAATCAGTATCGATATCAGGGAATTTTCTTACTACGTAGTTTGCGGATTAAGTGTGGTGCGGTCGCGGTGCGTTTAGAATTTTTGCAAAAGCACAATTTTTTTATTTTGAACGATTTCGTTTCGTGTGTTTGTATTCTGTTACATTGTGGAAAAAGGATAAGGTGGTTGAAGGGTATGTATTGAAGCGAGACAGATATATATTGTTGTGTGCATTCCTTTCGACCCCTCCAGGGGTTCTTTCCAATAAGAACAAGAAGGTGATTTCCAATAAGAACAAGAAACAAATAGACCCCAGGGATAAGACATATTCATGTCTACTGTGCCATCGTGAAGCCATGGCACTTCCCGTCTTTTTTAATAGCTGTCTCATGAAATCACATTTTCCTCTTCAATGGAAAAAGGCGAAAGTAATTGCACTACATAAATATAAATCTCCAAGTAGTCTTGCAGAGTATCGTCCTATAAGTATCTTATGTTTTTTAGGTAAGGTACTAGAAAAAATAATGGCTTGGCAAATTGACAGCCACTGTGAGACGGGGTCCATATTGAGTCGGGCACAGCCTGGCTTTCGCAAAGGCAAAAGCTGTGAAACTGCACTTCTGATGGTTACTACTGACCTTCGAATGGCTCTTGACTCCGGTAATGTTGCTTTCCTCGTTCTCTTGACTTCAGTAAGACTTTCGATAGTGTTGACCACATGCGCCTTTTTACCAAATTGGCAACCCACATGAGGTTGACATCCTCTGCTACCTCTTTAATCGGTAGTTACCTGCAGAATCGTTCCCAAAAGTATGGTTACATAACTCGATTTCGGATCCCTTACCGATAACCTGCGGCGTTCCACAGGGTCCATACTAGGACCATTACTCTTCTCTATGTACATAAATGATCTTAGCAGTGTCATGACAAGCTGCAAACTCCACTTGTATGCAGATGATGTTCAGATCTACTTAAACAGCCCCCTTGGACTGGCTGAGAACTGTATTGCGAACATAAATGCAGATCTCAAGCGTATTTATCAATGGTCTGTGTCCAACCGTCTACAACTTAATGCCTCTAAATCCTGTTGCATTCCAATGCATAGGAGTAAATTAGATACCGTCCGTTTTCCTCCTATCGTTCTTATGAACACACGGCTACCTTATCAAACGCGTGTCATTAATCTATGCGTTTATCTGAATTCTCAACTTACCTGCTGCGATCATATTTCTCATACATTATCTAAAATTTATGGTAACTTACGGCATCTCTGGCTATACGCTTCCATCCTACCCTTGGGCTCGCGCTCAAAGATAATTAAATCTCTAGTGTTACCATACTTTACTTATGCTAGTTTGGTCTTTCCTGTCCTTGATGCTGCATGTCGTGGTAAGCTTAATGTTGCCTAAAACGACTGCGTAAGGTTTGTCTACAGTCTTCGCCGATGTGATCACATCAGCCCATATCGTTGTTCCCTTCTGGGATGCACAATTGATGATTATCTACTCCTCAAGGCATTGACTTTTGTTTATAAGCTTCTACATTCCGACCGTCCATGTTACTTACATGAGTATTTACGAATTGGACGTTTTGTTTTTTTTCTCACTTTTTATTAGTTCACTCACTCGTTCCGCTTTTTATTAATTATTGTGTTGTAATTATAATGTACATGCGTTTTTCAGCGTCAAAAGATTATGTAATCTTGATGTACAGTATAAATAAGAAATAAGTTCCAAGAGGTAATGCCAAGTAGAGCGCACAAATTAAGTAATTATTGCGATATTAGCAAAGCTGAGTGTTGAGGATTCGAGCAAGTGGTATCGCTACGTTGACCAGGTTCAGAGATGCTTAAACGCGACATATCAAAGGAGTATCGATTCGACCCCTTTTGAAGTGCTTATAGGGGTAAAAATGAAAACAACAAATGATCATGATATTCTGATGATGTTACAGCACGAGATAATCCAGATGTTTAGTGACGAAAGGGAGTCGTTAAGGAAAGAAGCTCGCGTACATATTGCCTAGACCCAACAGTCCCAGAAAACACAATTCGATCGAAAGAGAAAGAAGGCTACCAAATACGCCGTGGGAGATATAGTTGCTGTGCAGAGGACACAATTCGGTTCTGGAATGAAGCTGCGAAGTAAGTTTTTAGGCCCATATCAAGTGAAATGTGTTTTGGGGCACGATTGTTACGAGCTAGAAAAGCTAGCTGGAGAAGGAACTCAAAGAACATCCAGTGTGGCAGAACAAATGAAGAGCTGGCAGCAAGAATAGTTGGAGACCAACTACCGGCAGGAGGGCCGTGTGAGATTCCACTGTAACCTAGTATTATTAGTTTTGAGATTTATTTGATCAAGTCATCGATGCAAGATATAAACTTGTGACGGTGACTAATAAATGGAGTTCTGTTTTGTTTGTTGCAAATAAAAGTTAGAAAAATATTCACGAAGTCTTACATTTATTTCTTGTTTCACAAGGTCAACTTCACTTTGAATCAATTCTTTTGTTTCCTTTACATATTTAAACTTAATAGGTCTACAAAAGTGTGCAGATGATAGGCGAGGATTTATCCACACTAACTCTTCCGAAGTGCTGCATTTTAAACGAAGAGGAACTAATGACATTAGGAATATATTGATGTCTGTTATATCTTCGTGATTACTTCCACAAATTTTTTGTTTGTATCCACCTTGCCCCGAAAATCCATCACATCCCCATTTACTCACTGACACTAAAGTGGTGTCATCTAAGGGCTCAATTTCATCCTGTGAATTTATCTTTAAAATTCAGTTCGCGGATGAATCAAGCAAATTTTGAAGAGGCACCGAAGCGAAAGTTTCGGTAGGTTGGAGCATTTCAGGCACACTCAGGGGCGGATTAACTTTTTTTCCGCCCTAGGCCAACTCGATTTGCCGCCCCTATTTTCGCTGAGAAACTTTCATTTGATAAAAAATGTTAATAAAATAAAATTTCAAATATAGTACCCAGTTCAAAAATTTGGTATTCCAATAAAAAATCAATTCGTCGAGCAATTAATTTTTAATATTAAATTATTATTATCGCATGTCACATACAATCACAAGTTCTTTGGTTACGTATTTTTGATAAGCAAATATTATTAGTTAAATTTAATGAGTGACAGTTTTGTTGTATTACAAGTGTTTACGATGAGATTTTTGTCAAACGAACTCGTCAATGATGGAGTTTAAATCTAATGTTTGCAACGTTTCTTTCCGATACATAAAATCGCCAAACTGTTGAGTCTTTCTTCTAACATTGTGGAACGTCATCCGTTTTAAACAAGAGAAAGATCGCTAAGCAGTGTAATTAGTCGCTGCAGTGCAAGTGTACATTTGTAGTGCGATGTCGACATTCGAATAAATTCCATGAAAATCATTTTCTCTGATCCAATGACACAAACCGATGGAGGATTTCGGTTTCAAGTTCTGATCTGGTGTTCCCAGATGCGATTTCAAGTGTAGTATACTCAGAAACTAAACTTTCCTCTAGATCGCTTGGAAATGAAGAAACTAAGTTTTTTCGCTGCAGCCTCTAGTTCAATTGAAGGCAAACTTTCGAACTGAATAATCGCTTTAAATTTCTCGTGGATTGCTACATATGCGACTCGCCTCATGTCCAGATCGAAAATTAGTTTTTCACTAATGAGTTCAGTTCTTTTTTTCTCGCAATTTAGTATACTGACTGCCGCTTAATCGCTTTCTACCAACACTCATTGTGCCCGGCTAATATACTGGGGCTGGATGTTTTGAATTGAAGCTTACTTGCATGTAAACAGAGAACTGTAGGTTATGTCATAGGTTTTGCGCCAAGAGCGCCGCTGATGGGTCTAGATCTAGATAATAAATTCTGGCGTCAAAGTTAGAAATTTAAATAAATCATTATAAATGTATTGTAAGTAAATATTTTTTCATTCACCTAAAAAAAATCATTCCAAATTTTTGCCGCTTTTCAAAATTTGCCGCCCCAGGCCAGTGCCTGCTGTGCCTGTGCGTTAATCCGCCCCTGGGCACACTCTTTTTTTCCTGCGACAATTTTGCTATAGCTTCTAGCAATTCCTTTCTCAGAAAATTGTACTTGTCTTTAGAAAGTTCCAAGTGTGAAAACAAGGACAAAGCTTCCTCAGGAGTGAGTTTCTGCGGTTGATTTTGTGGGGTGGGGATAGTATCCTTAATTTTACTCACACCAGTCCAAACCGGCTTCATCTAGAGCTTTCACAATAAAGGCTTTTTTTGTTGAGATGACACGGAAGATTTTAGTTCTTCAGGACTGATTTCCATTACTGTATTCAACCACGACTAATTCTTTTGTTCAAACTTTTGCGCGTTCCTAGTACTAAGCTGCCACTTTTCCTTGAAAAACCGAAAGAATCGCCGAAGTCTTTCTTCATCCACAATTTGAACATTGTAAGTATTTGAAAGAACACGAACAAACCCTTGGTATTCGTAACATTGTTATCACGGATTATTTTATAAAGTTTACAATACAAAATCTGCATTATGATTTCTTCGTCTAATTGTTATACCAAATAAAAGTAATAGTCCATTCAAAACGCGCGTTATGGTGTTCCAAAATAACACCGTTAAGAAAATCGAACCCTAAACGTTTTTGGGGTCGCTGATCACGAAAATCGAGGTCCGGCGGTCCTAAAATTAGGGCGTCCCCCCTAAAAATGCAAAAAACACCCCTTTTTAGGGGGTTTTCGCGATTATTTCAATAATAATGAAAACTAATGCGATGAAATGCACTTTTTTAATATTTATTTGCGAAGGTGGTTGATTTATACTAAATTAAGGCGAACTTTATGGTAAGGGGTAGTCCTAAAGGGTTGAAAGTATCCCTAAATTGGCGAAAAATGGCAAAAATTGTAAACAATTTTTTTTCAAGTTTCAACAACTATAATCCGGTAACTCGATGCTCGATGTGCGATGTCTGCTAGCGAGCTTTTTTTCAAAAGATACCCCTGCATGTACCACTTATTTTTTGAATATCTGTACGGAAACGTATTCGCGGTATTACTAATGACGTTTTTAGTACCCTACTTTTATTGTGTTGTTCTGTCGGTTTCGTCTGTAAAGTATATTTGGTTTTATATTGCCTGTCGGCTACTAGTCCCTCATCTAAAACTATTTTTCTTCTATTTATTGTCCTTAATTTTTACTAATTGCTTCAGACAACTTGTCCTGATAGTTGCTTTCACTCACCGCCCAGCGAGAAGACGATTGTCTTATTACCTCTACCAGTGACTTCAAGGTGCGCTTTTCCCTCAAACTGTTCACTATAAAAACAACAAGCACAAATCAAATAAGTATAGTCTTAAAAGTCATAAAATTCCTCCATTTTCTACAAATTTCTGGGAACATCGTCTGGAAATACGCACACGACTACGAAGGTAGACGATTTCCTCTGAAGGTCGCAGGTGGTCGCAGCCAAACTCTTTTCTCATCAATGCAGGAGGGTTTCTACTTGAATTTGATACCAATTAGAACCCCGCCATCTCCCGCCATTTTTTTAAAGTAAAAAAGCAGTACAAAATTGAACGAAAAATCGCCCGTTTTAATTAAAATGCTATTACTAAAAAAACTATTTGACTTTTACCATAACTTCTTCGCCTAGTAATACCTCCTCCTATATAGTAAGTCATTTAATTAATAATAATTCAACCTCCCCACACAAACATTTTCACAATCGTACAAAACCCGAACATCTTAAAAAAAATGAGTTGTTCAAATTTTTCTCTGACTTTTGCCATTTCAAAGGTATGTAATATATTTAGTTTCCTATTAGTCCATGGAAATGATACTTTAACATTGCAAAAATGCAGGACAAGATTTTATTTTTGGGATGTGTAGGTTAGGTCAGTGCGAGTTTAAGTTTGAGTTTTCGGGAGTCTAACCCCCGCATTTGGCCGCCATCTTGGAAAACGTGTGCAAATGATTTTTCCACTATATCTCCGAAACGGTACATCTTACAGAAAATTTGCAAGGACACTTTTTGTTTAGAATTAAATTATCTACAATTGACTAGTGAAATTTTGTGGTAAAATGAATAATTAAGAAGTTATAAGCCTTAGAACACAAAAATTGGTCACAATATTTTCTTTTAAAGGCTATAACTTTATTTCCTTCAACTTTAACAAAAAAAAAAAAAAAAATAATAACAAGTTTTTTTAGAGGGTTTCATTACGAATAATTTTCATTCATACTATTTTTAATTTCTTTCACTACGAAGGGTTTTACAGCACCCCGAAAGTATGAAAGTAAGAGATTTTCTGAATATTTTTATTACGATTTTACGTCCTACTTTCTTTAGATATTAGCAATAACAGTTAGCAAGTAATTATAATGAATGACGTTATAAGAAATGCCGATGTTTGAGTAATGTAGTAAAATTGCTTCGAATTTTTTGGCGGGGTTTTTATTGCTGTTATGCTGTTTTACAAGGTATAATATGGGATTTTTATGAGAGCGGCCATCTTATGCAGCGTCATTACTCGTGCTTAAGAAATTTTAATAAAATTATTGTGAAAATAGTTCTGATAATAAGCATAGTTCCGATAAATTATAAAGTGGTTCTCTGTTATATACTTTACCAGGAAACGTCGTTTAATATTGTGATCTGGGTATTATTCTTTATAACCCAAAAGTGTGTCATTTTCAGGTTAAGTGCGCATGGACGCCATTTTCAAGTTCTTTTCACTAAAGGCTTAGCTTCGTTTAAATTAATAATTAATTAGTAGTGAACTTTTTTCAAATTAATTGGACAGAAGGTATTTATCCTCTTAAATAAAAATAAAAAACTTTTATAAGCTATAGGGGGAAAAGCATTTCCCAAAAGGGCTGCCACCCCAACTATGGAGGGTGGGGACCCGTTGGGTCCCCAGCACCGTTCCAAAGGTGCTCGAAAAACATATCAGGGCGACTTGCCCTTAAGCAAAACCAGTTCAGCAGACAATTCAATTAATGGCTTAATGGAAACTTGCACTCGTGTCAATAAGTCAAAAATGGCCGCAGTGTCAAATGGCGCGAATGCTGCCATTGGTTCATCTTCGCATCGGCCGGATAAACCGGCCCCTTACGATATGTCTAACACTTCTGACATTCAAATGCCTTCAATGGAAAATGCTGAAAAGCTGATGTTATAAATCCTGACCAACCAATTGACGATTCTGATGAAGGCTGGACCTACGTCAAACAGAAACGCAGAAACTCTGCCCCAAAGACGTCGTCACTAAAGGAGTCGACGGAGTTGCCTCCCACCAATAGATTTGCTCCGCTCCAGCATACAGCGGGCTTCAATCAACATTCTGACTTTAGCTTTAGCTACAACTCTAACTCCAATTCTAATAATAATAATAATAAAAAAAATAATAGTAATGGTAATGTCAATTATACGAAACAGTCAACTAAAACTACAAAGATGGGGTTCTGTCCACCCATTGTTATTCACGATATAAGTGTCAAGTACCTCACCCGTATGATTCAGGCCATTTATCCTGATAGCACTCGCACTCGTGGGGGAGCCTGCAAGTTGTTCTTCCTTAACAGGGAGCACCAAGTCGGCTCCTTTGAAAAATTAAAGCACAATAAGGTGACTTCTCACACATATACCCATCCAGATGATAGGCACTTATCCTTGGTTCTCAGGGGAATTCATTCCGAATTCCTTCCCGAGGAAATTTTTAGTGACCTATCTATTAATTATCCCACTCTCAAGGTAACTAGCGTAAAGGGCTATGCAGCGCCGTACTCTCGTAAAAATGAGATCTCACTCAATATTTATCAGTTCTCCCCTAATACAGACCCCAATAAAGTTTCTCAGATACGAACAATTCTCTATCAGCAAGTCTCATGGGAGAAGATTAACAAGAAGGGTCCGGTTCAGTGCAGGAACTGCCAACGTCATGGCCACGCGGCTGTTAACTGTAATCGTGAGTACAACTGTGTGAAGTGCCAATTCATTCATCCACCAGGGGAATGCCCCCGTAACCTCGATAAATCAGGAGAACCTTACTGTGTCAACTGTCGTGCCTTCGGCCATCCGGCTAGCTTCCGAGGCTGTCCGGTGTTCATTGTCGCGAAGAACTACGCAAGACACTTAGATCTAGGCAGAGAACTCAGGATGCATTTGACTATGAGGATAGTCAATTTCCATCCTTATCGAGGAATCTCCATTCTAAGGTACCTCCAAAACCTCCACATTCGTATGCTAACTGCCTCAAAGGTGGCCAGCCTCATAATCCGAACATACCTCAGGCCTTCCCGGCCGACGACCTCTATGACTTCCTTCATCCCGAATCTCTTTTCGGTATCACTGCCTCTCAATTTGATGATCTGATTAGGAAACACTTACCTCTCTATAGGAGTGCTAGGGACCTGGCGGAAAGGAAGATGGCCGTTCTTGGGTTTTATATCGATCTCAACAGAGATTGTTATTAAGACTCTAAAGTTCGCATCCCTTAACGTTGGTTCCCTGGTGTCTCTTAGTCGGCGATTGTCTTTAAGAGACCTTCTCGTCTCAAGTAATGTTGATGTTCTCTGCCTTCAAGAGACACACCTCCATGCTAAAGCCAAATTATCTCTCAACAACTTTAAAGTCTTTAGGAGTGACTGCCTCCAAGGCTCCGCGATAATCTGTAGGGATCGTTTTCTTTCTCGTCAAATTTTTCCTTCCTTCCCTTTCAACAATGTCAGTGCTCTTCCTGACTGACCACCACTCTCGCCTCTGTAAGATCCTGTTAATTTCATTATATCTCCCATCCGATGCCAGTTCGGTGGACTTTAATAACTTCATGCTCCAGCTCAGTTCGCTTGAACCCAATTATGAGGGTCTCCTCATCGCTGGTGACCTAAATGCTAAGCACCCGGACTGGCATAACTCCATTACTAACCGTAACGGCAAACTTCTTAAGGACTGGAAGCTCAATAACCCCTTCCTTGACTTCTTTACAATTGTCAGCCCGGGAGGCCCCACTTTCCCTAGGTCCAATAGCTGCATTGACCTGTTTCTGGTCTCACATAGATTAGCTGGGAACATGGACATCCTTCGCTGTTACTCCTCCCCCTCATTTTCCGATCACTATGCCATTAAGTTGGAACTCTCTTTCTCCTGCCTCCAACCCACTTTCGTAACAACACCAAATACCGTCACCTCAGTAATGTCGACTGAGAACTAATCTGTAGTAGTCTTAATCGTGTTCTCCTCTTCTTTCTTCCCTCGCCCTCGAGGAACTGGTCTAACGATGACATAGATGCCTCTATCCTTCTCTTGAATAATACCTTTAACACCTCCTTGATAGGGTTGCTCCCCTCAAGTCCCCCGGCTTTAGGTATCGCCTACCGCCTGATATCCAGAACCTATTCCTAACTCGGAAAAACTGGCGCCGTAATCTTAAGAGACAACTTGAGAGGAACCTCAATCGACATAATAGCCTTACTTTAGCCCTTGCTAATAAAATTATGTTGCTCAACCGCATTGTGGAGGCGAGGGTCTCCAAATTCATTAACTCCACTTTTCAGGATAAACTTCGATCCATGAAGCCTGGTCCCTCCTTGTTTAAAGAACTTAATAGGATTATTGGCAGGAAATGCCCTCATCCTTTCGATAAATTCAATTCGGGCAACCTTTCCTCGCCTATGGACATTCCCGAACTGTTCGCACACTACTACAGTGACCTATACCAACCCAAGCAACCAGCCTATAACCGGAGCAATCGTGAACATGTAGTCTGCTCAGTTGAGGCCCTTCAGCTTCACCTTCCCCGCACCCTAATGAATTTTGAAAATACATCCTCCTGTTGCGACAGCCTCCCGTCACCTTTTATTAAGCCGGACACTCTCATTTCCCTGATTCACTCCCTTAACGGTAAACGGTCTGCTGGATCTGATAATTCTTCCAACTACATCATTAAGAGCATCGGCCCTTTCATCGCAAACCCCCTCACCCCCATACTTAATAACTGTATTAACAATAGCTACTTCCCTAAAGCTTGGAAACTATCGAAACTCATCCGCATCACTAAGGGCGGCCAGCTAAACTCTCCCTCCGACTTTAGATCGATCTCCTCTCTTTGCAACATTGGAAAGCTTTTGGAACGAATAATAGTTTTTGAATTAAACCACCATGTTCATCTCAATAATATCATCCCTTATGAACAGTTCGGCTTCAAAGCCTCTCATTCTACCGAGCATGCTCTCCTAGTCCTTCATAACGACATTACTAGGGGCCTCAGAAATAAAAGCCCTACAGTAATCTGTTCACTAGACATCAAAGCAGCGTTTGACTCGGTCTGGCACACCGAGCTCTTATTCAAACTCTCTCAACTTGGCTTTTCCCCCCATATCCTTAGGATGCTCTTCAGCTTCCTCTCTGATAGATTTCTCTCCGTCCAAATAAACAATACCTTCTCCAGGCCAGTCGAAGTTTTATCCGGAGTTCCTCAGGGGTCCATTTTGGGCCCCAAATTGTTTAACATATATCTACACGATCTCCCCCACTCCGTTCCTAATATAAACTCTAAAGCACTCCTCTACGCGGATGACACCTTGATCTACGCTTCCGACCCCGATATAATGAAAAGTATGGAGTGGATGTGCAAACACATTGACTCGATTAAACGCTTCTATGGCACCTGGGGCCTCTCTCTTAATGAGAGCAAAACACAATTTATAGCCATTCGTAACGCTTGGGGAAAGGTATCGCCAAGGCTTGCGGCTCCCTCCAATTCCGTATAAATAACGTAGTAATAAAGGTCATCAAGAAGCTTAAATATTTAGGGATAAATTTCAACCATCTCATGAAATTCAATCAACATGCTAAAGGAATCATCTCCAGGGTCAATGGCATCCTTGGTCGCCTATATCCAGTGTTAAAATATTCGAGCAAACTTAACCCCAACTCTAAGTTATGTACTTCTCTATAAGCAGTTAATTAGACCAGTCATCAGCTACGGCTTCCCCTGTTGGCATTCCATCTCTACCACCCTTGCCCGCAGCCTGGAGAGGCTCGAACGCAAGATCCTCAGGCAATGTCTTTCCATCAGATTCAAAACCCGCAATAGACTTTATTCCAATAGCGAACTTTATGATAGAGCGAATATCTCTCCTCTCCTCCTCTATCTACAGGATAAGTGGAAGAACAGAGCTACTAAACTTGCTGATCACGATAACCCCCTTATTAAGAAATGCTGGCTTGACAACACACAGTCTAGCACGCTTCCTCACTTTTACCTCAGTTCCATTAATTTCGCACACGCTCCTACCGACTTCTATGTTGGTCGTGATACTCTACCTACATAATAGAGGCTGACTGATCTCATTGTGATCTTGGAGGGCAGGCCCTCTTTAACTTTAACTTAACCAACTGTGATAAATGTGCCTTACTCAGTATTGTATTTAACTAGTATAGAATATGGGCTAACCTCTTGCCTGGTTTCCCGTTAAACTCACACAAGTTTTAGTTGGCTGTTTTCTTAGTCAGATAACCTTAATAATTCTTGTTTTGTCATCAACTACTAAGTATGTATTAGCATTAAGTCACTGTTCTCAGGATTACTTATTTTTGTACACACATTTAATTCCTCAATGATCAATTTATTTTATTTTATGTCACTATCAATTTCTTACTTACATTGTATACATATCTATTTTAGAATATATGTACATTGTCAATCTCCCCTCGTTATAAGTAAATAATGTAAAATTAGTCACTAAGGGAACCTACCCTACGGTGCCTCTTCTCAACACTGCATGGCGCATCCTGATTTTGTTTTGAAGTGGCACTGCCTGACGTTAGACCATTCCATACCAACACCGTCATTCCTCTGTATACCAGGACTGTATCGTTGCGCGGTACCGTCCCACCCCCTTCTTCCCCTTTACTGTGATAGCTATAATAATTAGATTTTGCAGCCAGCCTATTCACCTGGCTCCGTTACCTACAAATGTACTTTAGCTACTTTCATTTACTCTTGCATTATAACTTAGTTACTAAGTAATTTTCTTCATTATTTACGGTTGCCCTTAGGCTAGTACTGAACTTTGTAAATTACTCTGTACAAAACCTTTATGTAATTAACTGAATAAACTGTTTGAGTTTGAGTTTGAGATATAATATGGTGTAAAATTAAATTCTTTGAATAATAACATGTATTAGTTACTCCAATTTTCCAAATTTCCACTGTGCGGCGGCCCATTTAAGCTTTTGGGTTCCCCGACCTCTGACATTGGTATCAAACGAAATTACAAGACAAATTGTGTTCTACCAATTAACGGTGTAGGTCATTCTAAATTCGAAATGGCGGCCAACACAAAATGGCTGAAGATATATAATAGACTAAAAAGTAGAAAATAAAATTTATGTAATATATTTTAACAAATTAATATAAATAAATATATTGGTTCATTTACTTCCTTTGCTTATTGTTATTTTAAGGCAATCGTTTTCCAGGAGTAAACTCCAGTCACGCGTCGGAGCTGACACGCACATTTTTTATTAGTACGAGATAGTATTATTAGCCGTGTTTCTTTTTCCTGGAGTAATTACACCGGTGTACTTTGGAGCTGAAACTACTCGCCACCCCAGCTCATATGTTGCAGTAGATGATTAGAGTAGTTACAATTTTTTTTGCAATATATGGGCCACTCAAAATTTAGTGGTTGTGCTATTCACGTTTTCGGTTAGGATTAATCTTTACGACGATTTTTTGTAATCGTCGTTTATTGATACCATTGATAAAAACTGAAATTATTATAAACGAAAAGAAGAAATTATATATGTTCAATGGAATTAGTGAAATTGTAAGGAAAAAATATGGAAACTTCCATTTTTATGCAATTGATTATTATTTTGAGGTTATAAACTACACTGAAATAAAAAAATGCGTTTCATTTTTCATCTAATCCAGAGTACACTGGTGTAGCTACACCAGGAAAATAAACACTCCTATTATCAATCGTTGGTCTGCTTTCACTTCAGTAGCATTCAAACAGCATGGCAAAATGGAACATCACGTATTGGTAACGAACGCGAAGAAATGGCCAAGTAGAAAAGCTGAACAAGAGCATTATCACGGAATGGTACAAGCAACAATCAAAGTCTAGAAATAACAAGCTGTTTTCTTTCATAAACGAGCAAATATGCACCAATACATCAAGTTATAAATTCTTCCCGCGAATAGTTGTGTGCGAGCGTGTATAAAAATATTGCATTCCCTCTCTTATGGCTGGTTTACACGTATTAAGTAGTCAAGTATTTAACTATATTTTAACTTAATTTTAAGTGACTTAATGCATGTAAACATTTAATTTAGTAATAAGTTGCAAGTAGAATAGAATTTTTTCTATTTTTCGGTTTAGTGATTCTTTTTAGTTAGATGCATAAATTTGTTTGAATAGCGTCGTGTTCGTGTAAGTGAATATTTTATTTTGAAAATGTCGAAGTGGTCAGAAGACACTACGATGCAGTTCGTTGAAGAGTATTTAAAGCCTGAATGTTTGTGGAATGTAAGAAGCCTCAATTATAGAAATAAGCAAGCGAAACAACAAGGGCTTGCCGATATAGTCGCAACCATGGGGATAATTAATTTTGGTTTAAAGGAAGTCGAGGCCAAAATTAAAAGTATCCGATCGACATACTTGCAAGAAATAAACAAAATTAAAGGTTCTACAAAATCTGGCTGTGGCACTGATGACATTTACAAGCCACATATAAAATGGTTTGATATGTTACATCAAGCATTACATTCAGTAAATTGTGGTACAAGAACCACCCAAAGTACTTTGGTAAGTAAATTTATTTATTATAATAGGTAGGTATTAATTTATATATTATTTTATTGATTTTAATATTTAAAAGTTTTGAATCAGTGAAACTGAATATTATCTTTTTAATTACTCTGCTGCAGCATTATCACGGAATGGTACAAGCAACAATCAAAGTCTAGAAATAACAAGCTGTTTTCTTTCATAAACGAGCAAATATGCACCAATACATCAAGTTATAAATTCTTCCCGCGAATAGTTGTGTGCGAGCGTGTATAAAAATATTGCATTCCCTTTCTTATGGCTGGTTTACACGTATTAAGTAGTCAAGTATTTAACTATATTTTAACTTAATTTTAAGTGACTTAATGCATGTATACATTTAATTTAGTAATAAGTTGCAAGTAGAATAGAATTTTTTCTATTTTTCGGTTTAGTGATTCTTTTTAGTTAGATGCATAAATTTGTTTGAATAGCGTCGTGTTCGTGTAAGTGAATATTTTATTTTGAAAATGTCGAAGTGGTCAGAAGACACTACGATGCAGTTCGTTGAAGAGTATTTAAAGCCTGAATGTTTGTGGAATGTAAGAAGCCTCAATTATAGAAATAAGCAAGCGAAACAACAAGGGCTTGCCGATATAGTCGCAACCATGGGGATAATTAATTTTGGTTTAAAGGAAGTCGAGGCCAAAATTAAAAGTATCCGATCGACATACTTGCAAGAAATAAACAAAATTAAAGATTCTACAAAATCTGGCTGTGGCACTGATGACATTTACAAGCCACATATAAAATGGTTTGATATGTTACATCAAGCATTACATTCAGTAAATTGTGGTACAAGAACCACCCAAAGTACTTTGGTAAGTAAATTTATTTATTATAATAGGTAGGTATTAATTTATATATTATTTTATTGATTTTAATATTTAAAAGTTTTGAATCAGTGAAACTGAATATTATCTTTTTAATTACTCTGCTGCAACTTTAACTTATCATTCGGATTTGCCAATCAACTGTTCCTTCTCCTACAAAATAATCTGCAAAGTTGTCACGAATCGTACGGGCATCTGGAGTTGAATGATTGTGAGTAGTTCCAGGCAGATCTTGCAACCCTTCTGATGGTGCATGTCTCCAATCTCCTGGAATAATACGGCCACTCTGTGTGTCTTCAATGTCTTTATGTATTTTTTTGTTACAGCGGAATAATGATGGAAATAATGAAGATAATTCAATAAATCAAACAACTGATGTTGAAATCAGCCAGCCTCCATAAATTAGCGAACAACAATTTTACATTTAATTTACTGCCACCCGTAAAAGAAGAATCCAGGACTTCATACACTCGTGGATAAAATAATAATGTTTTAAACACAACAGCTTCGCCATCTACTGCGGATCACGAGTGTGACCAGTTTGGTAAAAGTATAGGGAGTCAGTTAAGGGCTATGCCTTTGCTGTTGGCGCTGCAAGCTCAAAAATACATCCAAAATTATTTGTCCGAATTGCGTATACAGCAATTAATGAACAGTAGTAGAATCCCTTCGCCAATGTATTCTAATATCTCTTTGACGCCGTCGCCTTCGCCAAACACATATAATGTTGAGTCTCCGGATCATTCACCATTATCGATTGGACGTAATCCTGAAAATCTTCCTGCTACAACTCTGACCACTAGTACAATCAATATGCAATTTGCGCTCCGAAAAATGACAAACCGACATTTGACCTTGAATGTCGTTAGGGGGGCGTGTCAGAAGCCTACTGAAAAATTATGAAAGTCGCGGTGCATGCAGATTTTGAGAAATTCAAAAATTTAATAAAAAAATTTTGAAACGCGTTTTTCTCAGAAAGTATAGGTTTTAGCGAAAAGTTTTTTAAACAAAAAATGTAGAGGTCATTGCGAACTACATTTTTTGTCATTGGAGTGACGTCATCCGACTTGAAATACAAAAAGTAGATGGCGCTAAATGATCAAAAAAGTGTTTCTTTGCCATTTTCACTAGGAAAAATTAATTTTTTTACAATAATGTAAATGAGAAAGTTGTTTGTCATCAAGAATGTATGAACGCGATTAAAGCCAAAGAAACCGCCTATAGAGAGTTCAGGCATTCCCTGAGCGATTCATCCCGACGTGAGTACATCAGGTTGAGAAATGTCTGCAAAACCACCATCAAGCAAACCAAAGCCTCCTTCGATGACAGGTTAAGAAACAAACTCATTAACACCTCTGCTGGCAGTAAAAACTTCTGGTCCTTGGTAACCTCCATCAGGAAAAATTTTAACTCATCGTCGTATCCTCCCTTCATTCACGATGGGAAGGTATTAACAGAAAGCAAATCCAAGGCTGACTTACTCGCATCTCTGGTTGCCTCCAATTCTTCCTTGCCTGATACTGCCGTGCAACCCCCCATTGTAGAGAGTTCTGCTCACTCAATGGGCAGAGTTTTCTTCAGAACTCGTGAAGTGTTCAAGTGTCTCAAGGAGCTCGATCCCAATAAATCCACTGGCCCTGATAAAATTCCCCCTATGGTTCTTAAAAAATGCGCTTCACCTTTGGCTAAACCTCTTCGCCCTTTCTTACTTCTCCGGAGTTTTCCCTGACTCCTGGAAACTGGCTCATGTTCAGCCTATACCGAAAAAAGGTGATCTCAGCGACCCCTCTAACTACCGCCCAATAGCAATCACCTCTATCCTCTCCAAAACCATGGAGACACTAATAAACAAAAGGCTTATGGAATATCTTGAACGCAACCAAATATTGGATGACAAGCAGTACGGCTTTAGATCGAAAAGATCTACTGGCGACCTCCTTGTATGCCTAACTGAACACCTCTACCAAAACATTCATCGCTTTGGTGAATCCGGCCTGGTAGCTCTCGATATCTCCAAGGCCTTTGATAGAGTATGGCACTCCGCTCTATTGAGTAAACTCCATGCTATTGGCATTGACCTTCTTCTAAAGAATTGGATTGAGAGTTTCCTTTCCGACCGCTCAATCAAGGTAGTATTGGACGGCGTTGAATCTAATCCCCACTCCATCTCTGCAGGTGTTCCCCAGGGCTCTATTCTATCACCAGCTCTCTTCCTAGTTTTTATAAATGACCTGCTCTCAATTCCATCCAACTCCCTTCACAGCTTCGCTGATGACAGTACTTTGCGTTACTCGTATAGCTTTGATAAAGCAAGACAAGCACGGGCCAGACCTTGTCTGCTTGATCGTGAACTTATGTCCACTTCAATCAACAGGGACATAAGATTGATTCTTGATTGGGGCCTCATGAATCAAGTTGAATTCAACGCACAGAAAACAAAATACTGTCTCTTCTCTATGAAAACGCGCTCCCCAATCCCTCCCATTAAAGTGGACAGTCTAGAACTGATGGCTGAACCATCCCTCAATATCCTGGGCATAACTTTAACTGAAGATCTGCGATGGAGTAATCACATATTCCAAATCGCTAAACAAGCATCTCAATGCTTGGGATTCCTTAAAAGATGCAAATTCCTCCTTTCGCCGTCGGCCAGGGCTATAATATACAAATCCTACATTCGGCCCCGCCTCGAATTCAACTCATATCTCTGGGCAGGGGCACCGAGTACCACCTTAGCGTGGCTGGACAAGGTGCAGAACCGCGCTCTCCAACTCATTGGCGACGACGTCATTTGCTCCAAAATTGACTCACTAAGTCACCGCAGGAATGTAGCAGCCCTGGTAAAATTCTACCGCATCTACCATAATGACTGTTCCACCGAAATATATAATCTCCTGCCTTCACGGCGATGTTTTTCCCGCAACACAAGACTTGCCCATTCGGCTCATCCTCACTATCTACAGCCCTTATTTTCGCGCACACACCAGTTTAGTAATTCGTTCTTTTCGAGAACAACTCGACTGTGGAACAACCTTCCACAGTCAGTTTTCCCAAACTCATATAACACCCAAGAGTTTAAACGCAAGGTTCATCTCCACCTCCTCATGTATCCCCCAGACTCCCTTTAATCTTTTTATTCTTTCTCTATCCTTCGAGCTAAGCTTGCTACCAGACACCCGACGTTGACGTGTACGACATGACGGACTGGTAGTACAAAGGGTGACACCTGAGCTTAGACTTTCACATAAAAAAAAAAAAAAAAAAAACGGAGCATAGTTAACGGTTCTTTTGTTACTTTCGCCGGGCGAGTCGGCATAGTTTCGACGTAAGAAAATGCGATATTTTGTGTATGTATGCGTGCGAGTATCGATCCCAGTAGGCAATTTGTGAATTTATTAAATCAGAATGCAGTGTTTTTCTTTAGAAATTGGAATCAATTTGCACCGATAGCTATAGGAAGAAATGATAATGCAAAGTGTCATGCATGACGAACGTGCACACTTTTTGCATTGGTCATTATCGATAATAGATGCTTATGCCTTTTTATTGAAATGAATGGAATACCTTTCAAAATCAAGCTACAAGTACGATTATTAACTGAAAACGTTTTTATTAGCTCGCTTTCTTGTCTGTCTGTTTGTGCGGTACAAATCTTGCAATCGATTTTTTGACTACTTCCGGTTACCCAATCACCCTGAAATTTTGCACACAGCTTCAGCTCCGATGACAATGCAATATGGTATACTCATTATACCGTTAGATCCATGGCGGAGGACTATAGAGGACGGATTACTGTTTTCTTCACGGAACAAATTTCGCATTCGATTTTTCAAATACTTCCGGATATCCTATCACGGTGAAATTTTGCACACAGCTTTAGCTGTGATGACAATGCAATATGGTACCTACCTTTAGTCCATGGAGGCCGTCTCAGGAGGGCGGATTGAAATATTCTTCACAAACCCTTCGACATGGATATCAAATGAAATGGTATGATAAGTAGAACACCATAAGCAATATAGCATACTCAATTTATCGTTTGGTCCATGGCGGTCATCTCCAGAGGACGGATTACCATTTTCTTCACAACCCCCTCTATATGGGTATCAAATGAAAGGGCATCATAAGACGAATGCAATAAGCCATGCCCTTAGATCCATGGCAGACTCCTCAGGAGGGTGGGTTACCATTCTCTTCAGAACCCTTTCGACATGGGTATCAAATGAAAGGGTCTCGACATGGGTATCAAATGAAAGGGAATCATAAGTCGAATGCAATAAGCTATGTCTTTAGATCCATGGCGGCCTCCTCAGGAGAGTGGGTTACCATTCTCTTCAGAGCCTTTTCGATATGGGTATCAAATGAAAGGGTGTGATAAGTAAAACACCATAAGCAATACAATATACTCAGAACATCATTAGGTCCATGGCGACCTCCTCAGGAGGGAGGAGGGTCTCTTCAGAACCCTTTCGAAATGGGTATCAAATGAAAGGGTATGATAAAGTAGAATACCAGAAGCAATATAGTATACTCAATATTTCGTTTGGTCCATGGCGGCCATCTCAAGAGGACGGATTAACATTTTCGTCACAACCCCCTCGACATGGGTATCAAACGAAAAGGCATCATAAGTAATGCAATAAGCTATGTCTTTAGATCCACGGTCACCTCCTCAGGAGGGCCGTTTACCATTCTCTTCAGCACCCTTTCGACATGGGTATCAAATGAAAGGGTATGATAAGTAAAACACCATAAGCAATACAATATACTCAGAAAATCATTAGATCCATGGCGGCCTCCTCAGGAGGGTGGGTTACCATTCTCTTCAGAACCCTTTCGACATGGGTATCAAATGAAAGGGTATGATAAGTAGAATACCATAAGCAATATAGTTTACTCAATATTTCGTTTGATCCATGGCGGCCATCTCAAGAGGACGGATTAACACTTCTTTCCCAACCCCCTCGACATGGGTATCAAACGAAAGGGCATCAAAAGTAAAGCAATAAGTCTTTAGATCCATGGCGACCTTCTCAGGAGGGCCGGTTACCATTCTCTTCAGAACACTTTCGACATGGGTATCAAATGAAAGGGTGTGATAAGTAAAAAACCATAAGCAATGCAATTTAGTCAGAACATCATTAGGTCCATGGCGGCTTCCTCAGGAGAGTGGGTTACCATTCTCTTCAGAACCCTTTCGACATGGGTATCAAATGAAAGGGTATGATAAGTAGATTACCATAAGCAATATAGTATACTCAATATTTCGTTTGGTCCAAGGCGGCCATCTCAAGAGGACGTATTAACATTTTCTTTACAACAATATGTTTTTATATGAAGAAAGCAGTTAAATACAATCAAAAGCCAGCTAAGCGCTTTTCAGTAAAAGAGTAGTTTCAAAATAGTAAAAATGATCAAAAAAGAGATGCAGCTATTATTGAAATAAAAATCTTATAAAATTAATTTAGCTTACTTCTTCATTTTAATTTTCAGGAATTTCAAAATTAAAAAGATTGGTATATTATTAGTAGATTTAAGTAACAATTTTCGACATGTATCCGTCATAATATCATGACCATGTTAAAAAGTGATTGCAAAATGTCGCACACAAGACTAAAAAGCAGATAATAATTATTACGTAAATAATTATTACATAAAAAAAACTTTTTAATATAACACGTTTTTATAACGAACTAAAATGTATAAAATAATGGCACTAGCCCCATACTGATTCTGCACTAATTTTCCAGCTGAACCATTACATAAGCCATCTGATACATCAATATTTGTTGTTATTAGATAAAACATGCCTTTAACAAAAGTAATTTGATATGGTAAACCACCAGTATCGATGATTGACTTTTTATGTAGCTTTACTCTAAAATTAGCATCTTGTTCCAGATTTCTAGTTTCGGATTTCTGGTTCCATGCTATTGTCGGCTGATGTTATTGAAGGTAGGTAAATGATTTTACCACTTAAAATTCGGTGTTCTTGTAGACGAGGCCAACATGTTCTTTGTTTTGCTTTCGTTAATGTGCCGTCCCAGATTTCCTGTCTGCATAAGCCAGTAATTGGATGGACTTGTGGAGGATCGTGCCTCTTGATATCATGCCCGAATATCAGATCACTTTCTCCAACGGGATAAACTACTAATGCTTAACATATAAAGAGGAAAGACACTCATTACTCTATCTGTACACATACACTAGGGAGCACTTGATTACCCTCACATGAAATTTCGATGTAAAACTTGCTGCAGCAAGCCTATCCCTGCGAAATTTTTGTTAAATATTTCTGGTCCGTTATTTCAAAATTCCTAGTAATCAAAATAATTCAAAGAACTAAAAGTAACGGGAAATTCCAATTTTTGAATATTATGTGTTTTGCAAGAGGAGCACTTGATTACCCTCATCAGTTTCTTTCTGTTATTATTAGCATAAAAGTGCAGTGAAACTGAGGAATTTGTATTTAATTAAACTTTTACTTCTTTCAAATAGTGGTTTTAAGTGTTTTGCGTGTCAGTTTGAAAATATGGGTCGCGGGAAAAGTCTATCCCAAGAAGAAATAGGCAAAATTCTTGCATTCAAGCAAAACAATTATTCAAACAGGGAAATCGCGAGGAAAATTGGACGAAATTCGTGGACTATTAACAACTTTTTGAAAGACCCCGAAAATTATGGGCCAAATAGAAAAGGCCGCACAGCAACGGCGACAACCGAGCGGGAGAGTAGGTCAATTTTACGTGAAGTGTCCAACTCCATGTTAACCGCTCGAAAGATAAAGGAAAAAGCCGGAGTTTCAGCGAGTGTTTGGACGGTTCGGAGGGTAATTAAGCAATCCCCAAAGATTCGCCACAAAATACTACAAAAAAAAAACGCTCTTGCTTGAACGTCATAGGGATGCCAGATTAAGGTTTTGTAGAAATTATCTAAGTTGGAGGAGTGAGTGGGAACACGTGATTTTTTCGGACGAGAAAAAATTTAATCTGGATGGTCCTGACGAGATAGGAACAGCTCAGATTTTCGCATATCGTGGAAATAATGTTGAAACCCGTCAGGACCATCCAGATTAAATTTTTTCTCGTCCGAAAAAATCACGTGTTCCCACTCACTCCTCCAACTTAGATAATTTCTACAAAACCTTAATCTGGCATCCCTATGACGTTCAAGCAAGAGCGTTTTTTTTGTAGTATTTTGTGGCGAATCTTTGGGGATTGCTTAATTACCCTCCGAACCGTCCAAACACTCGCTGAAACTCCGGCTTTTTCCTTTATCTTTCGAGCGGTTAACATGGAGTTGGACACTTCACGTAAAATTGACCTACTCTCCCGCTCGGTTGTCGCCGTTGCTGTGCGGCCTTTTCTATTTGGCCCATAATTTTCGGGGTCTTTCAAAAAGTTGTTAATAGTCCACGAATTTCGTCCAATTTTCCTCGCGATTTCCCTGTTTGAATAATTGTTTTGCTTGAATGCAAGAATTTTGCCTATTTCTTCTTGGGATAGAGTTTTCCCGCGACCCATATTTTCAAACTGACACGCAAAACACTTAAAACCACTATTTGAAAGAAGTAAAAGTTTAATTAAATACAAATTCCTCAGTTTCACTGCACTTTTATGCTAATAATAACAGAAAGAAACTGATGAGGGTAATCAAGTGCTCCTCTTGCAAAACACATAATATTCAAAAATTGGAATTTCCCGTTACTTTTAGTTCTTTGAATTATTTTGATTACTAGGAATTTTGAAATAACGGACCAGAAATATTTAACAAAAATTTCGCAGGGATAGGCTTGCTGCAGCAAGTTTTACATCGAAATTTCATGTGAGGGTAATCAAGTGCTCCCTAGTGTATAACAATAATTATTAAAAGAAATCGAATAATAATTTTGACTGTGAAAAAGTAATGTAAGCCTCTGCTAGCGTAAATGTCGAGCGATGGTTCACTCAATACTGTGAAACACCAAACGCCAGTCAATTTTCATTAAAAGCTCTGCACTGATCATACTTATTTCATCGATGATTATTACTTTTACATATCTAAAAAGAGATTTATACAAATGTAAGATTTCAGATGACAGAGGTAATGGTTTTGAAATTGAAATTTTAAGGGCATTAACTGCCACAGCAGCTTTTCCTGTGGTAGCGCAAGTTATATAAGCATTACAATAGCCGTCTGTATCAGTAAATCTATTATAAATTTCCATTATGAGCTTAATGACGAAAGTTTTACCAACTCCTGCTGGACCAGTGAAAAAAAATAAGAAACGATCATGAAATAGTTATTGTAGCTGTTTATATATCACCAAATCAAAAGATTGAGGATATTACATTATTTATTCATCGATCCCTGTTAGAATATACTGAGAGAGAATCTAAATTACTATGTCATAAACTTCCACTAATATTAGCTGGAGACTTTAATATGTATTAACTTCAATGAAAAAGACAAATTTAAAATCTTCACATCCTTTTTATCTGACTCATTTAATTTGAGTATGAATAATGATCCAGCACAGTACACAACGAAATACTGTACTACAGTTGATGCCGTTTTTTCAAGATTCTTAGACAAAATTGATTCTGAAGTATATGCATCTTATTATAGTTATCATAAGCCAATAATTTCTATGTTACAATTTGGTGATAAAATTTGAAATTTTTTTTTTTGAAAGTTTTGGAATGTTAGGTTAGGTTAGGTTAGATATGGCTGAGCTGTTGGTATTGAACTCATACACTTAGGCCAAAAGGATAGGCCCATTGTGATGCCATAGTGATCCCACTTTAAACTTGTTGTTCAAGTGTCGTTTCTTCGCTAAATCACCTCGAGGAAGTAATGAATCTTCTAAGTTGCGGGATGCCGATCCTTGGAATGTTAATATTATAATAAATATTTTCCTAAAATATTAAATTAAATTTTTGATTTGATTCGATCCTTTACATTATTTGCTTGAAAAATAGTATAAAGTAAAAATAAATAAAATATACAGATTTTATTTGGAGTTACATTCGCAGTTGTAGAAAAATCGTAAGGAACTGCGTTCCTGACGGGGGTCCCGTGACCGCACCTGATTTGTTTTTGTTGAGAAAGTTCGCCCCAGCGAGACCAGACCAGTATTACTCTTGCTTGATAATCACGTGGCCCATAAATATTATCCAGCTTTAGAATATGCGACAGAAAATCACGTCACCTTCTTATCTTTCGCACCACACACTACTGATCGAATGCAGCCTCTAGATGTGGCTGTATATGGACCCCTCAAAAAGTATTTTGAGCAAGAACTAAATACCTTTCAAAAAATGCACCCAGGCCGTATTGTAAACCAATAATATATGGCAAAACTTTTTGGTGGAGCGTTCGCCAAAAGTGCGTCAGTTCAGAACGCAGTTAACGGGTTTAAAAAACCAGGAATATGGCCCTTTGACCCAAATGTATTTGGAGAAGAAGATTACGCTCCTTCGACTATGACAGATGGTCCATTTCCTGACTCATCATCTGCTCACTCATCTGTTCCTTCGTCAACAATAGCGGACTTTTCTTATCACGCATCTGCTATTCCTACAGAGGCAATAGCTGAATCTTCAGCGCACTACCAACGCACAACAACTGAGACTGAGATGTCTAGTACATCTTTGCCTGCTTCCACCTTGTCCAATGATATACAGGAAGAAGGAACACCAAATTTAGAGGGAGTAAATCATCCAACATCTGCAGCAAATCTAACGCCATTGCAAATCAGACCCATACCAGTTATGGCTGCTCCCAAAACAGGTCGCAAACACAAGAGGCAAAAATCAGAGGTGTTAACATCTACACCCGTCAAAGCTGATCAAGCTATACAATTTAAAAGGGCGAATATTAAAAAGACGAAAATTTCTAAGTTAAGACAAAAAAGAAACGAAGCCTTGACAAACCGCTAAGCAACAGCCCGGAACATGATTACTACTGTTTGGTGTGCACTGATAGGTACACTGACCCCCCAACTGAAGATTGGATTCAGTGTAATCAGTGCAAAAGTTTGGCTCATGAAAACTGCACCTCCTATGTAGGAACTGGCACCTGTTTTTGCAATAACTGCCAAGATTAATTTCTATTCCATTAGTATATCCTTTTTGCCCTTGAGGCATATTCGTTTTGCCCGTGGGGGACGGGCAAAACAAATAATTGACAGTTTTTTTAAAGGGCTATTATTTTTATTGAAGTGTTTAAGTTTCTTAATTTTAATTATTATTTTCCAAAGATGTTTAACCAAAGTACAAATAAAAAGTGCAAAGAGTTCTACTGATTATCAGGTTGTTGTTTTATTTGCCCGGGCTTCCTCTAAATAGTTTTTCTTACTTTTATAAAATCAAGGCGTGGTATATAGCTTCGCAAACATGAGGTAGCACTAAACAAATACTTGATTTAGAAACTCTAAAAAAATGAGATAGACTGCGAAAACTATTTCCAGTAGCGAGAAAATATAGTACAATGGGCTGTTTCACACGAGCCGACGGCCAACCAACAGAAATCGGCTGTTATCGTCCATTCCGTTTTGAAACTCGACGAAAAGTCGCATGGGCTTTCACACGGGCCAATTTTTCCAACCAACTCTACGTCAAAACGCTTTAGCTTATTGTTGTTGTTTTTTTATTGTTTTGTCTTTTCTCTTTCTTTTCTTTTCCCCAAAGGAATAAAAAACAACAACAACCACACAGCTGTCAAGAAGTCGTATCGAAAATCGTGTGAGAAAGTTGAATGGAAAAATCTTCCCTCCCCATCTTCCTCTCTCACCCTTTTCTCTACAAATGACGTTTTCATACAGAAATGGTTGGCCGTCGGCTCGTGTGAAACAGCCCCATCCGTAGCCCAGAGAAATACTCTTGTTTATCTTCTCCAGCTAATTCATGGAACAATGTTGCACTAGCGCCCCGTATTCATTTCCCCTGCTTATCCAATTTCTCACCCACAATCTTTTAGGTATTCTCTCTTTTCTGGCTATTTCATCTTTTACTTCGTCGAAAATCTCATTTAAAACATATTTTATGACACTATTTTTTAAGATTTTGACGTCCATCTTTAGCGAACTAAAGAGCTTCACTAAAATTAAGTGTTGAATACGTGTAAACGATTAATTGAAATCAAGTCACTTAAAATTAAGTTAAAATTTAGTTGAACACTTAACTACTTAATACGTGTAAACCAGCCATTATAGCCTACCAGCCTACTATCCCAGAGGTCCCGGGTTCGACTCCCGGCGGTGCCACGGTCCCAGCCTTTCCCAATTTCCCACCTACATAACTTTCCTTCTTTCTTCTCCTCTCTTTACATTCCTGATTCCTTCTGTCATAGCCTTCGCTAGTCTTTCCCCGCTCCACCAAGCGCATGTCATCGGTTGGCTGATGAGATTCAACTCGTTTCAGGAGGAATAACACTCCAGCGAGTTGTTTCTCAAATGCCCCGATGTCAGAGTCGCGAAATGGTTGGAAGTACGTGGAATAAAAATATCGTGGCTAGGTTGTGGCAGCTCCTACTTCTCTGTCTCCTTCTACTCTCTATCTTCCGGCTAGAGCTGCTGTTCGACATTCTATACGAAAAAATAGATTGTCGAACAGTACAAAGGGGCTTTCCCTAAGCCTCTAGTCTATCACATAAAAAAAAACCAAACTATCGTATAAAAAAGATGTTAAAAAAATGGGTTTTGAATTAGAGTGAAAAAAGTGGAACAAATTGTTCAAATTCTATAAAGTGAGACGTATTTTTTAATGGTAAATAGCAAAAAAACCAAACCAGCTGAAGTTTTCCAAAAAATTTTCAAGTAACTTTTGGGGATGTTAAAAAAGTCCACAAAAGGGGACCTTTAAGGCTCGCGCATACTACAGCCGCGACAGGCCGCAGCGCATCGCATTGCAAAATTGCGCCAAAGCACATAAGGAGTCGCAGCGGGCCGCGCCGCAAAGCAATAATGAATCAGTCAACGCGAAAAAATAGTAAAATAAAAGCGAAAGCGAAAAAAATAGTAAAATAATTAAGCACAGTACGATTTACATTAAAATAACAAATTACCTGAGTTGCTGTTGTTGAACATCGAGTCAATAATTAAAGTAAAATCGCGAGCAACAACGTCCGATAACTGCGATTTCCAACGCACACTGAGGCGGGCCGCATCACAACACATAACATCGCCGCAAAAATACGCCTAGCAAGCGATCCGCCAGTGCGCTGCGATGCGGCCCGGTGCGGCCTGCCTGTATTGTGCGATAGTTCATGTAAAATGTTCGAAAGTGATGTAGGAGGATTTTTGTTATGCAATGCGGTGCGGTGCGGCCCGCCCTAATGTGCGCGAGCCTTTACGATCTACTTTTTGAGTTGCAGTGAAATGTGTGAGATAAAACTTTTCCTTTTTTGACTTCCCAGTATAGGGCAGTTATTGTAATCGGTCCGATAATCGAAATCCAAATTTACAACGTATTTTCATTTTTCAAGGTCCCAATAGCATTTGAAGCAAAAATTTGAGAGGAAGTATGTGTGTGTGCGTGTGTGCGTACATATGTGGTCATTTTTTTAAGTCAGTGCTGACTAGTCAGTGAAATGTCCAATTGAGTTTTTTCAATGTCATGTCTTTAGAATAAATAATGAAAAAGTCTCAAAAATCGATTATTTTAGGAAGAAAATGGTAGAAAATAAATTAAATCGCCTGCAAAAAATAAACCTATAAGACAAGTACGAGAAAAATACGTCTTTATTAGATTTAACCTTTATTAACGCATTCAAGCAAGGAATCAAGCTGGAAGTACATAATTACATTGCGTTGCATGAATGCGTTGACGGTTCAAGTTTACACTGGATAATTCAATGATGGCAGACCTATTAATGCGGCACTACCTTCAATGCATCGCAATGCAATGCAACAGTTGTTTAACTTTCAACTTTCACGCATACAATGCATTCAATAATCGGCCAAATTTGTTTTGTTCTTTTCTGTAAAAATATTATTAGGTCGGATTAACTCAGTAACATATAAAAATGGATTTTGATGAGGGATTCAACACCAATTCAACATGAAATCAAATTTCAAAAAAGCTTTTAAGTACCGACACGCAATGCTTTTATGTGTCACATCCATATTAGTCCAAGAGCTAGTGACAGATTTGCAAAGTGATTTTGCAGAGGATGGGCCTTCGATATATGTTAGATTACTTAATGCACAACTGATTAAGACTAATCTCCAATTCGAGTCTACTAAAGTTTTAATTTTATGACCTTTTGAACTTGTAGATTTTTTGATCATGAAAAAAGTGATATTGCAGAGGATGGGACTTGGTATATAGGTAAATTGGGTTGCTCCCACCTCATATTCCGATTGCCATCTCGTTTGGAGGTTAGGTTTGAATTTTGGGAATTTTTGAAAATGTCGGTTTGGTCCAGTTGAACAAAGTGATATTGCAGAGGATGGGATTTGGTATATTGGTGAGATAGACCACCAATAGCCAAAATTCCGGGTGCCCATCTCATATGTAATCAAGGTTTCCATTTTGGCGGCTTTTGATTTTGTGGCGATTTTGGGTATGACCCAAGTGATTTTGCAGGAGATGAGATTTGAACATTAGGATTTGTTACGACATATATTATACTTCTCCACTTGCCCATCTCTTTCCTATTTGTAGAAACCCATGCCATCTCCAGTTGAAGTTGGAAAATCGTAAAATCAAGTTTTATATATTAAATTTAGTTAAAATGAGTGTATATACACATCTGGTAGCATATTTATGGTATATTTTTAAGATATAATGAGTAGTTGGGTATTGTATGTGATTAAATAAAAGTAAAACTCCACCGTCGCATGGTCCCAAGCCTAGGGTATGAAAGGAGGAGGGTGGTCGACCTGCCGAGTTGACCAGAATCGTTCATTATGATGACCGACCGATGACCTAGGTAAGGAACCGCATTTTTCAAAGCGGCACCGACAGCAGCGTATCCGTTGCGGACACGTCCCGCTCGGACCGCCAGCTAACGGATCAAAGAAGAAGAAGAAATAAAAGTAAAACATCATTTTCAGATAAATAATGAGTGATATAATTGTCTAATATTCAACACACAAAAGTCTCATCACCATAAACAGCGACCCCAACAAAAAACAAACAGCAGTGAGCAACTCGATCAAGCAAGTTAACTGTGTGTCACCGCCAGCACGTAAATATATTACTGTGTTAATTAACGCAGTTCCGATAACGTTACAACTGGATACAGCATCAGACATAACTGTAATATCCGAAGATACATGGCGTAAAATTGGTTCCCCTAAGATGGAACAAACAACACAAAAAGCTAAAAGTGCCTCAGAAGATCCAATCGAGATAATAGCCGAAATTAAATGTAATATGGAATTGCAAGGAGAATACTTGTATGGTAATTGCTTTATATCAGATCATAAAAATTTGAATATTTTAGGCGCAGATTGGATTGACAAATTTCAATTGTGGGATCGACCACTAAGCACATTTTGTAATTCAGTTGCAGTGGAAACACATTCGGATGTCATGACCAAATTAACTCTGTTGTACCCAGATGTATTTAAAGATTCATTAAGTTGTTGTACGAAACACAAGGTGCAACTTCAACTAAAACCAAACGTTGTTCCAGTTTTTAAACCCAAACGTCCTGTTCCATATGCAGCGCTACTCGACATCGAGAAGGAACTTGAACGTATGCAAGCTAATGGCATTATAGCGCCGGTCGATTATTCTGACTGGGCGGCACCAATTGTAGCTGTCAAAAAGCCTAATGGACAAATCCGTATATGTGCTGACTATTCCACTGGATTGAATGCCGCTCTAGAATCACATCAATACCCTCTTCCATATCCGATGCATATTTGCAAGTGGAAGTGTGTGATAAATCTAAAAAAGTATTAACAATAAACACCCACAAAGGGTTATTTACATTCAATCGATTACCACCTGGAGTGAAGGCGGCACCAGGAGCTTTCCAACAAATAATAGACACAATGCTATCAGGATTAGACGGTGTATCATGTTATCTGGACGACATCATCATAAGTGGTGGCGATTATCAGGCTCATTTCCAGAATCTTAAAAATGGGTTACAACGCCTTAACGATTATGGATTTCGTATTAAGCCAAGTAAGTGCGTTTTTTAGCAACCAAAATCAAATATTTGGGACATACATATAATTGATCATAGTGGAATCCAACCAGATCCAGCAAAGATTGAAGCCATCAAGGTAATTCCTTCGCCTACTAACGTCAATGAATTAAGATCCTTTTTAGGTGCAGTTAATTATTATGGAAAATTTGTTAGGCAAATGAGAGAAATAAGGGCCCCCTTGGGCGAATTATTAAAAGATAAGGTACAATGGAAACGGTCATTAGAATGCCAACAGTCATTTGAAAAGTTTAAGCAAATCTTATCATCCAATTTATTGCTAACACATTATGACCCAAAGTTGCCAATAAAAGTAGCCGCAGATTCTTCGAATATAGGTACTGGTGCATATATTGCTCATATTTTCCCAGATTTATCGGAAAAAGTTGTTTATCATGCAGCTCGTGCATTAACACCAGCGGAGAAAAATTACAGCCAGATTGAGAAAGAGGCTTTGGGATTAATATTCGCGGTAACAAAATTTCATCGTATGATTTACGGTCGGAAATTTACTCTGCAAACAGACCATAAACCTTTACTTGCAATTTTATTTATTTATTTATTTATTTGCCAAACAAGGCACTTAACAAAAACAGTTACAGATAAAAAAATACATATTAACATTAATAAGGAACATTGCGAGTATTTAATATTTAAATATTAAAGTAAGATCTAGGTCTATAATGTTAGTTAGAAGAGGACAATAAGGAAATTAGTTTTCTTTTATAGGAGCTTTTGTTAATTGAGGGAGAGAAACAGGACGCGTAGGAATTGAAGGTAATGCAGCACCTGTTAACGGGCTCGCTTCTAGCATATTCAGTGCGATGCGGGTACTCTTTAAGCAGTTTGGAATGTCTTGTTTGTCGAGTATCGTTAAATTTGATTGTGTCCGACAGGAACTGCACCTTGAGGTTATTGTTCAGGACATCCAGGGTAAAACAAGATATAAGCAATTTCCGTCTAAGGGATAGAGGCAAGAGATCAAGGATTTTGAGCCTGTCCTTATAGTGAGGAAGGTTGTGAAAATCCGAAGGATTATAGAGGTTCCTAAGCGCGAAAAGAAGGAACTTCTTTTGGACAGATTCTATTCGATTACTACTAATTTGAAATATAGGATCCCAGATCTGGCACGCATACTCAAGAATAGGACGGACCAATGAGCAAAACAAGGCTTTAGTAACCCAAACATTGTCGAATTCTTTAGCTCTTCTCTTGATAAAGCCCAACAGCTTGTTGGATCTAGCAATAATATTATCATAGTGTAAGTTAAAGTTTAACTTGCTGTCGAGGACAATGCCTAAATCAACAATGTGATCGACACGATCCAAGACATTGTCATTGAGATAATAATTTTGCAGCTGTTTGTTTCTTTTCCTGGAGAAGGTAATTACGTGGCACTTACTGGTGTTAAGAAGAAGATTGTTAGTGGTGCACCAGTCATGTAGTGCATTAAGTTTCGACTGTAAACAGGATACATCAGTTTGAGACCTAATAGCACTATAAATTTTTAAATCATCGGCGTAAAAGAGGTGCGGAATGCCATTTAATATTTCAGATAGATCGGAAATGAATATGTTAAATAGAAGTGGCCCTAGGTGGCTGCCTTGCGGTACGCCTGAGGTTACATTGATTTCTTTTGAGAGGAACCCTGAAATCTTACCACCTGAGTTCTCCCGTTAAGATAGGATGTTATCCAATCCAGAAGGGGGCCGGATATCCCAAATCTTAATAATTTCATATATAGAATGTGGTGGTCTACTCGATCAAATGCCTTGCTGAAGTCAGTGTAGATAGCGTCAAACTGGTGGCCTTGTTCCATACCGCACAGTAGTTCGGATATCATTATCATAAGATTGGATGTGGTGGAACGACCTTTTCTGAAACCATGTTGCTGATCGTTCAGGTTCGGAACAATTAGAGAGGCAATCTTGTCATAGATAAGTTTTTCAAATAGTTTAGGGATAACAGATAGGATAGCAATGCCCCTATAGTTGTCCACCGCATGTTTATCACCTGACTTAAAGATTGGTGTGAGGAAGGATTTCTTCCATACCGAAGGAAACTTACCGGCAGAAAGGGACTTGTTAAAAATGAGGTGAAGAGGGAGTAGAATGAGTTGGGCGTGGCTCTGCAAAAAACTTGCAGGTAGACAGTCCGGACCGTGACCTTTATTGACCTCCAGATCTATAAGACCTGTCATTATATCTTCGGGCGATAAAGATATATTGTCTATAAGGACCACAGTTTCGGAATGCTCTCTTGGGACAGTGTGTGCAGTCGAGGAAATGGGGCAGAAGATTTCACTGAACCTGTCCGCAAACATGTTTGAAATTTCTTGGGGGAGAGAGGAGTGCGTGATACCGTTTGTCATTGTTGTCGGAAGGTGTTGGCAGCACCCATGGTTTTCACCACACTAAGTGTGGCAGTATAATAGTTTAGTTTTATATGGCATTCTTTCATTCTGTTTTATCTGTTCAATGTAGCTTGCTTGCGATCTAGCCTTCAGCTAGACAATGTGTATAAAATATCAATTAGGTACCGTAGGAATAAAGTTATATTAGCGTACTCGGTCTTTAATTGTAACCCTCCCATACAACAATACTAGTCGATGATATTTTACAAATGAACTGACTTGCCTGTTGACCGAATTTAATTAACTCAGAGTCACGGGATTTGACAAACTGAGTCAGTACTAGCAGACAGCAGAACTGACTTGTGTAATGGCCGGGTAAGATTACAAAGTAACCCTATTTGTGGAAATCAACCTTTATTTCATTATCTTTTAATGCTAAATTATCAAACTACATTTGTTCCCTCAAAACCAAAACGCTCTATCCCAAAATCATGCAGAGATAGCCCGCTGTAGTGAGTGTACACTTTTGATACAATCTTTTTAAATTAATTTTTATTGCAATATGAAACTAATTTATGTTATAATGGGTAACCCGGGGGCTAGACAATTTTTCAATTGCAATATTTAATTGCAGCATTAAGGTGGATTTACATATCCGACGCTTTTCTGTAGCGCCGCAATTTTTTACAATTTCGACCAATAGGAAACAACCTCTGTGACATCTTACCGTCACGGTGGAGAGCTGAGCGAACTTCAACTTTTTCTGTGACAGGGTGATAGAAACAGATTGTAAGTAAAAGTTGAGGTTATGTGTAACTGAAATGTTTTTTTATTTGAATTTGTTTGGCTTTGCGTGGACGTAAAGGGAGGCTTTATTAAAAATTGTTTGTTTGTTAATTTATATTTTTTGGTTACTTTCATGTTTACTCTCTTCACGTCAGTTGCCAAAAGTCACGATTGTCTTTGGCTGCGACAGAATTCGTCAGAAATGTAAAACGTGTATTAAAAATCCGTGACAGAAATGATCAGCTGTGACCCGGCGCGACGGAAAAATGTCAGATATGTAAATCCACCATTAAATTTGATCGTCAAATGCAATATTGCATACAATATTGTAAATGCAATGGTTGCATATGCAAGAAATTCAGATTTTTATTAATACAAAATGGCGAACAATGAAAAATTCTAAATGGTGGTGAATACTTGACGCGAGATTATTTAATTCGATGAGAATTAACATAAATGTTTTTTACAAAGTAAAAGTTCAGGCTGTTAACTATTTTCTTTTATTACAAAATGACTAAATTAAAGAAAATTAGTACAAAAAATGTACAACTAGAATGAAATCGCAATGCAATGAAATTCTTCAAATTGCAATTGCAGATAAATTGATCGTCTGGCCCCCGGGTAAGATCAAATGGTAGTTCAACGAAAATTCAAAATATTTTGAAGTAAGTGAATCGAAAACGCAACTTTAGTTTCAAATAAATCAAAAGTTAAAAACTAAAAAAGTCAAGTAAACATAATGCCCCGTAGTACGTGCAAAAACCTTACTATGAAAACCACGAGGTAAACTGTGGTTATGTTGCATAACTTCGAAAGTTTATGTTTAACCATGGAGGCTTTTGAACGCACCGTGGTTAACTACGAGTTAAAGAAAAGGCAAAAATGTTTTCCATAAAATAATCTCCGTTATTTGCTTCAATTATTTCGTATTTATTATTTTCGTTATTTATTTATAATAATCTCACATTGATTTGTTCATGTTTTTATTATTAAGGTGCGTCGTAAAAGTCGCAGGAAAAATCGAAATCGCCAAGCCATCATTGGTGACGGTGTCACCCCGAGTTCCTTGCCCCGCGTTCCAGAAATAGAATCGATCTCTAGGCCGGTCTCGGTATCAACCTCTTCGACCTTAATAGTGGCCAACCCCCCGGTCACTGAAGCTACAGTTCCCCTAGAACTGTGCACCCCTCTGATTACGATACCGAGACCTTTAGATATCTTTATATCACGATTCTCTCCTGAAACTACGACGGAGTCTATCTGTGAATATACATATGAGGAAGAAATCTATAGACCCTGGAACTGTTTCATGCAGAAAAGTCAACAAGGCTCCCAAGCCTGTTGCTTCTTTCGTTTTGTCTGCACCGCCCGTTATTGCCGAGACTCTTTTAGATCCTGGTTTCTGGCCTGCTGGTGCCCTTACCAAGCTCTTTGTTCCCCGTACCCGTACTCGAGCACATCACTCAAACGTTTCCATTCCGAGAACACCAAGGATGTCAAAAAACTAGAGACCCTCTCCCTCTACTACCAAAACGTAAGGGGGACAAGGTCAAAAACTAACGACATCCTTCAGGCATCGATGGCTAGCGGGTTCGATGTCATAGCGTTCACGGAAACCTGGCTTCACGAAGGCATTCTTAATGCTGAACTCTTCGATTCCTCCTACCAAGTCTTTCGGAGGGACCGTCACACTGACTCGGAAGCTCGCGGGGGTGGCGTACTTCTTGCATGCCGCAGCCACCTTAATTGTAACCCAATTTCGCTTCCTAGTTTCTCTAACCTTTTGGACATTGACCTTGTCGCTCTCAAGATTTATTTTTCAAAATCAAATCTCTTCCTGTTGTGCGGCTATATCCCACCAGGTATTATAAGCACACTCGACGATGGAGGTATAAGCCTCTATGGTATTCTCATCTCCTGTGTTGATTATAGCCTGAATATGATGAACACTGGTGATGAATTACTTCTTCTTGGCGACTTCAATTTACCCAATATTCAGTGGGTATTTGACGAAGCTGACGATAACTACCTCCCCGAAGGCAATTTTAATCTAAGGAATCCTGTTTTCTCAATTCCTTATTCTCACTTGGCCTTAATCAAATGAGTGGTGTGACTAATGTGTTAGGGAGACAGTTGGATCTTGTATTCTTTACTGACTCAGGAAACATGATTGTTGTACCCAGTCCAATAGTCAAGACGTCCGTTGACAATTACCATCCTCCTCTCTCGCTCAATTACTGCTTGAACTCAAAGAACAATCCTTGTCCGGAGGCGGTAACCCATTTCTTCAACTTTAAGAAGGCTAACTTTAATGAACTCTCATCTAAGCTTGCCTTGATTGATTTCAACAGCTTACTTTCCGCAAATGAGTTGGATGTCGATGTGGCATGGTTTTATGGTACTATATGAAGCTATTGCTTCATGTGTACTTTTTGAGCCCCAAAAATTGCGCAGTTCTACTCCACCTTGGTACAATAATGGGTTGAAGCATTTAAGGAATCAGAAAAATAGACTCTGGAAGACCTATTTAAAAAGGAAGGATTCTCCGAGTCTTATTACATTTACTGATTGCTATAACAGATTTCGTTTACTCTCTTCTGATCTGAATGGCGAATATCTCAGCAGCATGAGGGACCAGGTTTATACTGATCTTAGAAACTTTTTTAAATTTGTCAACTCCAAGAAAAAAGTTGATAACTACTCAAATACTATGCAGCACACTAACTGGTCAAGTAGTGAGTCTTCCTCGATTTGCAACATGTTTGCTTCATTTTTTCACCCCTTCTAACTTTCAGCCTAATGACAATAATTTTCGTCACATTACTCCACACCGAGAGGCTACTAGTTTATCTCCCTCAATTTCCATTGACGATGTCATGAAACATATTGATGAACTCCCATACGATTTCACTTCCGGCCCTGACGGTATCCCTCCTGATCTCCTTAAATCATGTGTAGAGGTTCTCCAGTCTCCACTTAAAACCCTTTTTAAAAAATCCTTAGATAAAGGGTATTTCCCTACTCTTTGGAAGAATTCGTTCATAATTCCTATTCACAAAAGTAGTAGCAGGACGAAATATCGAATTACAGACCAATTGCCAAGCTGTCTGTCATACCAAAGCTTTTTGAGTCAATCATTTATTCTGCAATCGTGCCCATCTGCAAGAAACTTATTTCTACGAACCAACATGGTTTTCTTCCAGCTCGTTCCACTACCACCAATCTCATTGAATTCACTTCCCATGCTGTTGAAGGCTTCGTTTCCGGTTGCCAAACTGATTGTGTTTACACTGATTTCAGTAAGGCATTTGACAAGCTTTCCCACTCCATTATACTTTCCAAACTAAAAAAGTTAGGTTTCCCTGAAGCCCTTCTATTATGGTTCCAGTCCTACTTAGCTGACAGGACCTACCAAGTCCTTTTCCGTGGATCCAAATCCGCGACCATTGAGGCGTCATCCGGTGTCCCTCAAGGCAGTCATCTTGGCCCTATCCTCTTTATTCTTTCTATTGATGATATTGTTACCTTGCTAAGACACAGCAGGATCCTGATTTATGCTGATGACATTAAATTGTACCGTCACGTAAAAAGTATGGAGGACTGCAAACTTTTGCAAGTCGACCTCGACACCTTTTACTCTTGGTGCGCTAACAACAACCTGGTTCTTAATATTAGTAAATGCGAAGTCATGACTTTTTGTAGGCGACATGATCCTATAATTTATAACTACTCATTTTTTAGTGAGGGTGTCCCCCGTGTTAATTTTGTCAAAGATCTCGGGATTAGATTTGACACCAAGCTGGACTTTTTTACTCATATCAACTATATTTCCTCCAAGAGCAGCTTAGTCTTGGGTTTTATAAAAAGGTGGTCCAAAGAATTTAACAGCACCCTGATCACTAAACACCTCTACATTTCGCTTGTCAGACCTTTACTTGAATATGCGTCCCAGGTTTGGTCTCCTCACTTCTTCGCATGTTGGAAAAATTGAGTCGGTTCAACGTAGGTTCGTTCGATTCGCATTGAATCACCTTCCTTGGGAAGACCCTTTAATTCTTCCACCATATGAATACTGACTTAAGTTACTCAACTTAAACACTCTCCACAAGCGTCGTGAGGTGGCCGATGTTGTTTTCGTCCACCAGCTTCTTAATGGACGTGTCGACTCAGGTTTTCTAAGGCGCCGTGCGTCGTTTAGAGAGAGCCGATACAATCTGAGAGGACCACCGCTCTTACACATCAACTCCTCTAACACCAATTATGGCCGATTTAAGCCTGTTAATCGCATGTTCATTAATGTAAATAAAAATATTAATGTTTTTAGCGTGAGCATAAACAAAGATCTCCTTAAAAGGAGTCTCTCTGTTCTCTCATGACTGTCTATGTGTTTCGCATGCAATTTTTATTGGTACTTAATTTTTTATGTTTGCATTTCTCAGCCGAGCCCACGTGGTCGTGGTAAATGTTTCTCATCCCAGCTGAGAAGTGCGCCTTCTTCATAAGAAGGGAAACTCTATTATTATTATTAACATTAAAACAACTGTCAAAAGAGTTATTTAACTATCTAACTGTTTTTTAATTATCGCTAACCGTGCTTCCGAGCATGGTTAAAATTTAACTACACCATGGTTAACCACAGGAGTTTTTGAACGCCAAAAAGTTATCTCGTGGTTGTGTTGTATTTAACCACGGAATTTTTGGACGACAAAAGTTTACCATAGTAAACCATGGTTAACCATAGTAAGCTTTTTGAACGTGTTTCCAGTTACAACACGAATGACAAAAATGACAATTGTCATATCATAATCTCTGGTCGTGATTGGCCGCGATTAGGGCCAAGCTAATTTATCTGAGCTACGCAAGTTAACAGCGGTATAAACGGCAGTTTTTTAGCGCTGTTAGCTAACTTAATTCTGCTTAGCTAAAATGTAGCACAGCTCAATAATGTCAAAATGGATTGACGTTTGCTTGTAAATTTTTGTTGTAAGCAAATAATTCATAAGATATAAATTTTATTATTAACTAGCAAAAACCCGCGTGCGTCGCAACGCCTTTTAATAAAACAAAATGATGTGTGCATAGTCCGGAATAAGAAAAGGGTATAATGAAACAAAGAACAAATCTGCAAGACATGATTTTGGATATATAAAAAACTTTAGAGTTGACTATAAAAATGTGTTACCTACAACTTTTTTTAAAATTTGAGGTTAATCATCGGAAAACTTTTATACTACGTGCACAACAGATACCTAACCAATTTTATTCAGAATATGTCTTGTGCGCGTAGATTTTGACGTTCTCGGATAATTGGCTCCCTAAACTGGCGAACACGGCTTGAGACGAAGATTGCCAACATTTTAAGACGATACTACTGATTTGATCCTAAAAAGGACAGTTTCTGCTTCCCGTTTTCGTGTTTCGTCGTTTCCGGTCATACCGCCTTCACGGCACTGGTTAACAATCCACGCTTGTTTATAAACGATGTTCGATGTTTCACTTGTAAGTATTACAATGTTTGTGGCATTACTGAGTTGAGTCGATTGAGTTGAGTTGATATTTTCGAAATCGTCATAAATGTACTTTCAAACAACATCCAACATCCAGCAGCTCACTGTCATCATTCTCATTAATCTCAGAACATTTTCTATGGCTTATCCTATATTGAGGAGAATAGTACTGAATTCTGAGTTTTCCGATTGCGTTCTCATCTTTTGCTTTAAATGACGTTTTCCAATATGTCCCTAAATGAGTGATCATTTCAGACATGCATCAATATCACCGCCCCACACATATTTGTCCGGCAGCCGGCAACATTTGCTCGGAATTTATGTCAATAAAAGAGTTTCTCCCCAAAATAATTGGTTTTTACATCTTAAATCTCGCGGTGTTCTGTTAATAGATACTTTATTTGCCATAGTACACTCATCGCATTCCCAGACAACCATCATGCAGTCTTGTAAAACTTTAGATTTTTTCCACGCAGGTTTTTAGATTTGTTCCACGCAGGATTTTCCATATGATCTTCTTCGATCGGTATCTTAAGCATAGAATGAGCTGTTCTTCTTGATGTGAATAAAGTTGCCGAAATTTCTGCTACTGTCCTGATCTTATATTGACCAAATAATAACCGACCTTTCGAAATATTAAAAAGCGTGGGACTTTACCTATATTATTATTTTATTATTACTGCAACTTTTCGCTAGCGCCCCATATATCATATATACCTACTGGCTTGAGCAAAAAAGTTTTCATTCAACATAATTTTTCACATTTTAGTCCATTTCTAAACAAAAGCATATTTTTAAGTTTTTTCAACTATATTTTTAGTTTTCCACCTTTTAGTTTATTATATGTCTTCCGTTATTTTGTAGTGACCGATATTTAAAATGAGGTTACCCAGCTTACTGTACTCTGCTCATCATACACTTTTATTTGGTATCCATACCGAGAGCGTTGTAAGAAAAGGTAGTCCGCCATTTTGTGTTGGCTGCCATTTTGAATTTGGAATTACGCCATCCAGGTAATAGTATTCTACTTGTCATATCCTTTCATTTGATACCCATACCGATCGTGATGTAAATAAAAAAGTAATCCGCCAACTGTGTTGGCCGCCATTTTGTTCCGGCCACCATTTTGAATTTGGAATAGCACCTAATAGGTAATTATACTTATCAATCCCGTTCATTTGATACCCATGTTGGCGGTCAGCGAGCACAATTGCGAAATTCGGCCGCCATCTTGAAACGGCCATCTTGGTTTTTTTATAAAATGGCCAGATTGCATTGTCACTTGAACTGTACATGTGTGCAAAATTTGAAGCTGATCGGTTATATGAAAGTGGGTCAAAAACAATTTTCAAGATTTGTCTACATACATACATCCATACATACATACAGGTAGAGCTAATATATAGTGCATATAAATAGCCTAAAATATGCCTGCCAAAATACTGAATCTTCCAGTGAAAGTCCCATCCCAATCGGATTAGCCGTTTCCGAGATTAGCCCGAACAAACAGACAGACATACAGACAGACAAAAATTTTAAAAATGCGTGATTTCGTTTTAAAATCATGTAAATAAATCATATAAAATTAAAAAAATTAATGGTCTTATCACGTCCGTATTTTAACGCGACAACGTCTATTAATTTGAACGTGACAACGTCTATTATTACGTTTTGTATTATTATCTCAATTAATAAATTATATATTTCGAAGCAAATTTTTTTTTGTGTGCGGGACATTTTCACACGCGCGCCTATCTTAAACCGATTTATTAATAGACGTTGTTACGTCAATAAGGTGAATGAATGTATTTTTCCCGTGTAGAGGATAAATTAACGAAAATTTTGAGCCATTAACCACCCCCTAACATGTATGGGGCGGAGATATGACTTTTTTTGTGTGCGGGACATTGTGCGGGACATTTTCACACGCGCGTCCTATCTTAAACCGATTTAATAGACGTTGTCACGTCAAAAAACACAATTATTTTGAAATCACATTCAGACACTCCAATTATATTTATGTAGATTTTTTAGCTTATTATTGGTAAGATGTGAAATGTTATTATTTTTGTTTGTTATTAGTTTTAAAATGTGAACTATCAAAGGGCATGCTAGAAACGGTACTAAGATAACAGCGCTAGTGTTGCAGAGTTAACGTAACTCGGGCCTACCCGCGCTCATTTATGGCATTGCTGTTAACAAGACGCAAATAATGACATGTGTGGAGCTGGTCATAAACATGTCATTAAATTATGATCAGTTGTCATAAATACTGGCAAGAGTTGCGTTTACACGAATGGAAAATAATGACGAGTCGTATTATCGGATTATGACCAAAATTATGACTAAGTTGAATTTATTTGTGGTGCTGTTGAAAAAGGAAACTATTTTCAACCGTTAGAACTAGCTATACAATTTTAAAAATCAAGTTTATAAAAAAAAGTTACTAAAAATTTGAAAAATGTTTTTTCCGTTTTGTCGTTGAAATTTGTTTTGATAGGTACATACATATTAATAGCTAAAAATAATTTTTTTTCAACCTTTGAATTTGAAAAAAAAAAAAAAAATTGACATTTCTTTTTCGATGTATTTTTATATTTTGTTTCGATTTGGAGGTGGTTAAAATGGGGGGGGGGGATAAATTTCCTAATTTTATAAATTATATTTCATCAAAAATAAAATGCAAAAAATTAAATATCACTCTGTTCAAATTCAACCTTAATCTAAGGGTGTGAAATAATAACCTTAAGGGTTGAAAATAATTTATTTTTGTCTAGCAGTACCAATCCAAACAAATTTCAAGCAAAAACATTTTTTTGTTGAAAATTAATAAAAGGAGTTGGACAAAAATGGTATGGGCTTGTGCCCCAGAGTGTACAGATATAAAATCTATGTCATTAAATAGTACAGATTTTCTATAAACAAAATTAAAAAAGCGCGTATTGCTCAGCAGTAACGGACAAAAGTTATGTAGGTTTAAAAAAGTTGTTTTTTGCACTAAGGCTAAGGTCATTTTATGTAAGTTATAAGATTTGATCGTGTGTATATCAGTCTGTGGCAGGCCTAAATATACACAGAATTTGGTTCGATCGCCACGCAGCGTGCCCAACACCGAAAAATTTTCCCCCCTAAAAGTGAGTCAAAAACCCCCTAAAATCAGACCTAAATCCCCTAAAATTAATAGTATGGCATTTCGTAGAATAGTAATATTGTCTCTTGCTATCAAATTATAGCAAGTAACATATGTAATTTTTATTCTGATCAATTCCAGGAGTTACAGATATTATATGTAAAAATCTTATATTAGACCAAGGCCGTGTTTCGCGCAGTGCCAGCTTGCAGTGTGAAAAATTGTCGCCATTGACAACACAGCGGATCTTACATTTTTCTCTAAATAATAATATTGCATGATATTTTCTTGCAATTATAAAATTATTGCAAGTCAGAAACTGCAACGCGTACACGAAATTAAGCTGTTTCTGATTCTGTTTGACATCTGAATTGAATTTGAATGAAGATCAAGCAGCTTAGGCTTACAACCGCTTTTATAATTACAGTTGACGGTTTACAGGACTATACCAACAGATGTCGTCAATCGTTACTGTCTGATAAAAAATGTAATAAAATGAAATATTACGAATATAGCGATTTAGTAAAACATAAAGATTTGGCAATATTCGATACTCATGGTTTCAAAATTAAATATAATCTTTTTTTTGGATGACCGTAAATTTATTTTTAAAACCCCTAAAAAAACCCTAAACATTTTTACCCCCTAAAAAACCCCCCATTGCGATTTTGTCCCCCTAAATTTAGGGGGAAACCCCCTAAGTTGGGCACACTGTCGCCACGTCAGGTAGTGTTATTGGGTTTTCAATGGGGAATTTCTGAGTAGCAGTCCGGGGTCTGGACTTGTGCGGCAATAGGCTCCCCCCTATTATATGGAACTTCAACATAACTCGCGAAATAAAAGAGTACTATACCTTTCGCGGGAATTCAGGGGTGATGTTATGTATGCTAGTTTAAAAATAGCTAGGAGCGCAGATTTTTATAATCTGAAAAATAGTTTGTATAGTTATAGTTTGTAACTACGCTTTATATTAGCTTCACCTGTATTTATGTATGTATGTTTGTATGTAAACAAATCTTGCAACTTGATTTTGAGCCACTCCATGAAACCGATCCAACAAAAATTTATACATATGTATAGTTCATGTGACAATGTAATGTGACCATTTCGTAAAAAAAATAAGTTGGCGGTTCCAAGATGGCGGCCGATTTTCGCAATTGTGCTCTCCGACCCCTGATATGGGTATCAAATGAAAGCGTACGATAAGTAGAATACCATTATCTATGTGTGCGTCATTCAAAATTCAAAATGGCGGCCAACAGAAAATGGCGGAATATCCTTTTCTTTACAAACCACTCGGTATGGGTATCAAATGAAAGGGTGTGACAATAGAATACTAATAGATGTGTAGCGTAATTCCAAATTCCAAATGGCGCCCAACACAAAATAGCGATTTGCCTTTTCCTTTACAACGCTCTCGGTATGGGTATCAAATCAAAATGTATGACGAGTATAGTACAGTAATCTGTGTGACCTAATTTTAAATATAATATGTCGATTACTACAAAATGGCCTACTTGCCTACCTTTCGAAATGTAGAAAAGCGTGCGGGGCGCTAGCAAAAAGTTTCGGTGTTAATAAAGTAAGAATATAGGTAAAGAGTCCCACGCTTTTTTATATTTCGAAAGGTAGGTTGTTTCCATATACTGGCTGGAGCTATAAAAAGTTTACATTCATTATTTTTAACTTCCCAGTATAGGAAGTTATTGTAATCGGTCCGAAAATCGAAATCGAAAATTTCAACGTATTTTCATCTTTCCAGGTCCCAGGAGCATTTTAAGCAAAAAATTGGGAGGAAGTATGTGTGTGTGTGTATGTGCGTACGGATGTGGTCATTTTTTCCTGCACGATATCGCGCGAACCAAAACTGATATCGACTTCGTTGAGGTGTCGTTCGAAGCGTATTAACCAAAATATGATCTGAAAAGATTTTCATGACATTCGGTCCAGCCGTTTTTTTGTTTAAGCGACGTAAGTGATTTTTATACCTGCACGATATCGCCCGAACCACGAAAGATATAGACTTACTTGAGGTGCCGTTCGAAGCGTATTAACGACAATATAATCTGAAAAGATTTTTATAGTATTCGGTCCAGCGGTTTTTTGGTATAAATGACTAAAGTGATTTTTGTACCTGCACGATATCGCGCGAACTATGAAAGATATCGACTTAGTTGAGGCGCCGTTCGAAGAGTATTAACCAAAATATGATCTGAAAAGATTTTCATAAAATTCGGTCGAGCCGTTTTTAGCTTTTTCAAAAAAAAAAAAAAAAGCTTATACAGAGGCTCTGTCCGTCTGTCCGTCTGAAGCCTACTTTCATCTCTGAAAGTACTGCAGATACAGACTTGGGAAATATCTCAAAATGTAGCTCTTGGTCAAAAGACCAAAAACTGAGAAAATGGTCTGGAAATTTTAACCAGAAGTATATTTAACAACAAAAGTATATTTAACAACAAAAAAGAGATTTCTAATAAAGTCCATATATCGGTGGCCTAGAGGTAAGGCGCTGGAGTCCAATCCCAGGCGAACCAAGTTCAATCCCCGACCGCAAAATGATGAAATAAAATTTTTTTTTTACTTCGGTGTAACATGTTTTAATTCTATTTCTCACTAAATTATATTATTTAATAATGATACTCAGGAGAACATAAACATTTATTTAATTAAAAGTGCAAAAAAATCATTTTCTTGAGGTTTTATGGCTCTTCGGCAGCTTTATAAATCATTAAGAAATTTCGCGGAAATAATATAAAGTATTTATTTGTTTATATGCATATTTTATATCCTGTTCATTTTATTATTGTTTATAGTCATGTAGGTGGTGCTGTAGACCAAAACAAAAATTTAATTTTATCGAACTTCGCTGTGGATTTGTCACAAAAAATATGTATGATTTCAACGAAACATTTGGTAGGTTTAAAACGAAAAGTAGATATCTAATTTTTACCAGGGCATATAAACGCTTACTGAAATGAATGAAAATTTATAAATTTAATTGCACGAACGATGTATTTAAGACCGTCCTTATAGTCCATGAATATAAGGAAGTGATTTTTCTCAGAATTTTTAATATTTTACAAACGATTTGCCCCATATCTAAAAAATTTTGCAGCCCTTTGTTTAAAAGCATATTTTTAAGTTTTTATTAACTAAATTTGTATGTATTAGGCATAAAAACTGTTAAAATTAGTTCAACCTAAACATTTCATAGGCACCGAACAAATTACTTTATTGCTGCAAAACTGATAGAAGGTCGGTGGGAGAGTGCGTAGCGCGTTGGATCCTCGATCCAGCGGCGCGTAGCGTTGCAGGTTCAAGCCCTGGTCGGGAAGATTTTTTTTTTCTCTTTTTCTTCTTTCTGAAATGATTTATTAACATATTAGTCAACCACCGATAGTATCAGCCATGGCCCGAAGGTCTAAGGCGAAGTACCGTCGTCTGTGGACTGTGTAGGGCTGCGAGTTCGATTCCGGATGGCGGTGCCTTTTTCTCGTCATAATTTTTTTTTAATTTCCTTCGGGGATTTGTTTCATATGAAACAAGTTTTTGACATGAATACGTCTCTAAATTTGCTTCCAGAACAAAAACCGATGATAACGAAATTATGGCATATAGTTTTTATTTGCAGCTCAAAAACTATTGTTTAGGTATATTGAATATAGAAATATACCATGATGTGGGTGAAGAATCAAAGAATTTTATTGTTTACATTTTATTTCCTTTTTTTAAGCTATGATGATTATATTGTAGTGTTTGTTAAATACTTTGTTAAGTTTTAGATTACGCAGTCTCACAACTTATAACCTACATAAGCCTTTAACAAAAACTTTTCAAGATTAATTATATATAGCGTTGGTCAGTGTAATACTTATGAATCTCCATGGCCAAACTAGGATACCGCATTATGACAATAATTAAATCAATGCAACGTGAAATAAAAGTTCTAGTTAAGAACGGATTTGGCTTATTTAGCTTATTATAGATTGAGTTATAGCTCACAATTGAATATGTACCAAAAGTTTTAATTAGTCGCCGCTTTGAGATTTTACCATCAACGCAGGCTTAGTTTATTATACTACCAAAAATTACTCAGAAAGATACGACACTGTAATCCTTTCTGTGCGAAGAAAAAGGAAAGTAAAAATCTATTTATTCTAATCTATTCATATACGCACTCCGGAATGGCAAGAGGGCGGAGCAACGGCAAACCACACAAACACATGCAGAGCAGGAAGTACACGAAAATGATACATCAATTCACACAAGCAAAATAAAAGTCCAGACGGCACAAAAAATTGCGGAGAAGAGAAATCAGTGCGTCTCTTTCGCACTTCGTGAAATAACATTTCTTTATTTACCCTCTCTTTCTTCGATTTTTGTTTTGTTTTTAAATTGAATTTTGTCTCGCTTGCACCTTGTCGATTGATATATTCACTCGCAAGGGAGTTTATGGGAAATTTTGAGAGTGTCGTATCTTTGTGGGTAATTTTTGATACTACAATAAATCATCATAGCTAAAAAAAAGTACTCAAATTCATCAAGAATCGAAACCTGGTCCTTCGCACCCCTATCTAGCGCCTTCCCATTACTCCAAACACTAACTTGTAGGAATGTGGCAATAAACATATTTATTCATGCTTACGTAAAAAGGTACATTCCAATGCTAGATATGTATAAAGTTTCGAAGGAAGTAAACAACTGAATTATGACAACAGATTTTCTATTAATTATTATGAAATGTATTTTGTATATTTTATGGAAATTGATAATCATAGGTAAAACAAAGAGTAATGTAATATTGGTTATTATTAGATGGTGTTCACTATTCTTTGTCATAGATGGGGTGCAATTAAAATATATCAATTCTTTCAAATTCTTGGCGGGTAATTATTAGTGTTGGTCTCATTACGAGGGGGGGGCACTATGGATAAACAGATGCCTATGTTTTTCAGTAGATGTTCTACATTTAAAGAAAAGTGAAGTGCGTGCGTGATTTTTTCTTTAAAAATAAAAAAAAGTTACATTGAAGTGTAAATCAATACAAAAGGTGCGGCAAGCCGAATTTTTAACAATAATACATGTATGTTTAAGTAAAATAATACACCTAATTCTGTTGTGCAAAGTGCTTCACATTAGATTTGCCTCCAATCCAAAGAAAAATGTTTAGATTCGTTTTATATAGTGTTTACATGTGTGATGTGCTTTTTTTTCAATTTGACACATTCGAATTATTGGCCTCGATTCCCAGATCCGGCGGGTTGGAAGTGAGTGCGGATCAATCTCCACTTAATATATTGTCATCCAGTCTGAAGTGTTATTCAACAGAAAGAACACCATGAAAAATCGTAATTAGTGGCTAGTCTCTAGGCACAACATCCCACTAGTTTTATTTAAGCGGTGTAAGTAATGTTTGTACCTGCACGATATGGCCCGAACCACAAAAGATATTGACTTACTAGAGGTGCCGTTCGAAGCGTATTAGCGACAATATATTCTGAAAAGATTTTTATAATATTCGGTCCAGCGGTTTTTTGGTTTAAATGACTTAAGTGATTTTTGTACCTGCACGATACGGCGCGAACTAAAAACTATATCGACTTCATTGAGGTGCCGAAACACATTAATACCTAATCTTGTAAGTGCGCACATTTAGTTTGACATTTTAGCGAAAATATTGATAAACAATTGTGACGAATTCTCGGTATTATACATATATTCTATATCGCCTATTGTTCTTTTATTATTAAAATATCCAATCATAATATTTAACAACCATCATACTGGGAAGTTGATCGTGTGGACCGAAAGGGTCGAACCCACATCCCAACTAGTTTACTTTTAAGTTCATTTTAAAATAAAAGCGTATTTTTTAGTTTTTTTAAACTATATTTTTTTTATAAAAAGTAACAAATCTACAGTAGGATATTTTGCATTAGGCAAAATATATAACAAAGTGCATTACATATTCAATAATTTAATGTACATTAAATTTGTACATCCCATGTACCAAAAAATTGTCATGATATGGGCACAACATCCAACCGGCACAGCAAACGGCGGTGTTGCTAGTAGTAACGTGAAATAATACTATCCGTAACTGCACTAAAATATTAAAAATATCCTAAATCGAATCATAGAGGGTTCGATTTATAGATAAGAAAACATGCAAAGATGATGATTTTTTACATTTTAGGCTACGTATATTTTACATTTTAAGTCCGTTATGCGATTATTGTTTTTATGAGTTGTGCTATTGTTTTTCCCCGTTGATCTTTGCGCTAATATTATATCCCACCAAAAAAACATTAAAAATGTGAATTAGAAGTTCGTGGGCGCGGAAATTATTTATTGGGACAGTTTAAAACACACTTATAACAAAAAGAAGTGATATGGATTAGTCAAGATGTATCGTTAATAGCATGAAATAATTAAACACGTGCATTTACGAACGAATTCAAAGGAATTATACAACTGCCAATTTTTATTTAAAACTCAATAAAGTATTATAATACTTACTTTTTTGAGTTTTAAATAAAAATTGGCAGTTGTATAATTCCTTTGAATTCGTTCGTAAATGCACGTGTTTAATTATTTCATGCTATTAACGATACATCTTGACTAATCCATATCACTTCTTTTTGTTATAAGTGTGTTTTAAACTGTCCCAATAAATAATTTCCGCGCCCACGAACTTCTAATTCACATTTTTAATGTTTTTTTGGTGGGATATCACCCTCTTTTGTTTTAATACATTCTAAAATAAAAGTAAATAATCTTCTGTATAAAGAAATATTATGTATTTAATTGTTCATTATATTTTTTTATTTATTTTATAAGTAGGTAATAACAAAATAGCAAAATGCAGGAATTCAAACTAATATTATTGTCTTTGAAAAAAAAAAAAACATAAGCTCCTTTTGAGTTTCTCGGCCAAGATTTTTTCTGCACTATGGAATCATTGATCCATAACCAGCTCGATTTTTGTTTCAACATGCTGATGTAATGACCTTGTTCGAGTGTTCCTGTATAGAATATAGCACTAATCACTTTATAATTTGAACCTCCTATATGCAATTTTGCAGAAGTGACAGCTTTGATATCGCATTGCTCAATTTTAATAAACTTTTGACGTGACAACGTCTAATAAAACGGTTAGCCGGGATGCCCAAGCGACAAAGTGTCGCATAACCGTGTGAGTGGGAGTGGCTTACGCTGCATTTGTAGTAGTGGCAATGAGTGCCGCTTAGCTATATTGTGTTTATATCCCAGCGGGAAAACTAGTAAGTGGTTACCCTGGTAACCCACGAATTCTTCAATGATTTGTGTAAGCGCCTACCTGGTAATCGAAAAATTCTACTGGAAATTTAGGAAAATGGAGGTCTTTACGTTGTAATGAATAGGTAAGCGACTAGGTAATGCCTTGAGAAATACTTTCGTTGGAAATGTGATGTGCTTTTGTCATTCTTTGTCTTTGGCTGGTCAAAGCCTCTCTTCTTGAGTTTATTCCGTCCTCATCAATTTTATAAGATTAATTTATACCACTAACAATGAGCAACAAAATCAAAAAGATGTCTTGTTAGAAAAATCCATACCAAATGTAGCAAAAATGGAATGGTACTTTCGGAAAGCATTGTTTTTATTGCTAAAAAGGGTACCCAGTAATTTATTCTGCATGCCTTACATGGTAATCTGTGTATTCACCTAATACATTTCGCCTCTGAAATAAGTCCTCGTCTGTAATGCCTACTGTAAGTACTTACCGCTCTAGGGCATCCCTATGTAAAAGTAACCTATGATTTCATCACAAAGGTTATGTGTTCATCTCATTACCACCTCGCTTACCTACCCATTACATTTCCCGCTGGGATATTACTGTCATTGTTACATTTGAGAACGAATAAAAAAATAAAAATACTGCAAAATTATATGTATTTTGTGTTTATTATATATTGCATGTAATGAATAACAGATAACGAGCAACATGGTAGTTGTCACGTAATAATCGCCACAGCGCGAAGCGCCGTGGCCCGGGGCACCGGTTTTTTTTCAGTTCGAATAATTTAAGTTGTATTATGAGAACAGGTGCTGCCGAAATCATTTCCGATTTACGAATCTTTTGAGTGTACGAACAATTTTTACATTGACCACTCAGGGTTACTCGTTTTCCAAATTCATGATCAATAAGTTGCCATGTCGAGGGGGTTGTGAAGATAATGGTAATGCGTCCTCTTGAGGTGGCCTCGGTGGATCTAACTATTTATTGAGTATACTATATTGCTTATTGTATTCTACTTATCATACCCTTTCATTTGATACCCATGTCGAGGGGGTTGTGAAGAAAATGGTAATCCGCCCTCTTGAGATGACCGCCATGGATCTAATCAGATATTGAGTATATTATATCGCTTATGGTATTCTACTTATGATACCCTTTCAATTGATACCTATGTCGAGGTGGTGGCGAAGAAATGGTAGTCCACCCTCTTGAGACGGCCGCCATGGATATAAAGACATAGCTTATTGTATTCTACTTATCATACCCATTCATTTGATACCCATGTCGAAGGGGTTGTAAAGAAAATGGTAATCCGCCCTCTTGAGATGACCGCCGTGGATCTAACCAGATATTGAGTATACTATATTGCTTATTGTCTTCTACTTAAGATACTTTTTCATTTGATACCCATGTCGTGGGGGTTGTGTAGAAAATGGTACTGCGTCCTCTTGAGGTGGCCTCGGTGGATCTAACTATTTATTGAGTATACTATATTGCTTATTGTATTCTACTTATCATACCCTTTCATTTGATACCCATGTCGAGGAGGTTGAGAAGAAAATGGTAATCCGCCAACCATATATTGAGTATATTATATCGCTTATGGTATTCTACTTATGATACCCTTTCAATTGATACCTATGTCGAGGTGGTGGTGAAGAAATGGTAGTCCGCCCTCTTGAGACAGCCGCCATGGATATAAAGACATAGCTTATGGTGTTCTACTTATCATACCCTTTCATTTGATACCCATGTCGAGGGGGTTGAGAAGAAGATGGTAATGCGTCCTCTTGAGGTGGCCTCGGTGGATCTAACTATTTATTGAGTATACTATATTGCTTATTGTCTTCTACTTATCATACCCTTTCACTTGATACCCATGTCGAGGGGGTTGTGAAGAAAATGGTAATCAGCCCTCTTGAGATGACCGCCATGGATCTAACCAGATATTGAGTATATTATATCGCTTATGGTATTGTACTTATGATACCCTTTCAATTGATACCATATCGAGGTGGTGGTGAAGAAATGGTAGTCCGCCCTCTTGAGACAGCCGCCATGGATATAAAGACATAGTTTATTGTATTCTACTTATCATACCCTTTCATTTGATAACCATGTCGAGGGGGTTGTGAAGAAAATGGTAACGCGTCCTCTTGAGGTGGCCTCGGTGGATCTAACTATTTATTGAGTATACTATATTGCTTATTGTCTTCTACTTATCATACCCTTTCACTTGATACCCATGTCGAGGGGGTTGTGAAGAAAATGGTAATCCGCCCTCTTGAGATGACAGCCATGGATCTAACCATATATTGAGTATATTATATCGCTTATGGTATTCTACTTATGATACCCTTTCAATTGATACCTATGTCGAGGTGGTGGTGAAGAAATGGTAGTCCGCCCTCTTGAGACAGCCGCCATGGATATAAAGACATAGCTTATGGTGTTCTACTTATCATACCCTTTCATTTGATACCCATGTCGAGGGGGTTGAGAAGAAGATGGTAATGCGTCCTCTTGAGGTGGCCTCGCTGGATCTAACTATTTATTGAGTATACTATATTGCTTATTGTCTTCTACTTATCATACCCTTTCACTTGATACCCATGTCGAGGGGGTTGTGAAGAAAATGGTAATCCGCCCTCTTGAGATGACCGCCATGGATCTAACCAGATATTGAGTATATTATATCGCTTATGGTATTGTACTTATGATACCCTTTCAATTGATACCATGTCGAGGTGGTGGTGAAGAAATGGTAGTCCGCCCTCTTGAGACAGCCGCCATGGATATAAAGACATAGTTTATTGTATTCTACTTATCATACCCTTTCATTTGATAACCATGTCGAGGGGGTTGTGAAGAAAATGGTAACGCGTACTCTTGAGGTGGCCTCGGTGGATCTAACTTTTTATTGAGTATAATATATTGCTTATTGTATTCTACTTATCATACCCTTTCATTTGATACCCGTGTCGTGGGGGTTGTGAAGAAAATGGTAATCCGCCCTCTTGAGATGACCGCCATGGATCTAACCAGATATTGAGTATATTATATCGCTTATGGTATTCTACTTATGATACCCTTTCAATTTATACCTATGTCGAGGTGGTGGTGAAGAAATGGTAGTCCGCCCTCTTGAGACAGCCGCCATGGATATAAAGACATAGCTTATCGTATTCTACTTATCATACCCTTTCATTTGATACCCATGTCGAGGGGGTTGTGAAGAAAATGGTAATGCGTCCTCTTAAGGTGGCCTCGGTGGATCTAACTATTTATTGAGCATACTATATTGCTTATTGTCTTCTACTTATCATACCCTTTCATTTGATACCCATGTCGAGGGGGTTGTGAAGAAAATTGTAATCCGCCCTCTAGAGATGACCGCCATGGATCTAACCAGATATTGAGTATATTATATCGCTTATGGTATTCTACTTATGATACCCTTTCAATTGATACCTATGTCGAGGTGGTGGTGAAGAAATGGTAGTCCGCCCTCTTGAGACGGCCGCCATGGATATAAAGACATAGCTTATTGTATTCTACTTATCATACCCTTTCGTTTGATACCCATGTCGAGGGGGTTGTGAAGAAAATGGTAATGCGTCCTCTTGAGGTGGCCTCGGCGGATCTAACTTTTTATTGAGTATACTATATCGCTTATTATATTCTACTTATCATACCCTTTCATTTGATACTCATGTCGAGGGGTTGTGAAGAAAATGGTAATCCGCCCTCTTGAGATGACTGCCATGGATCTAACCAGATATTGAGTATATTATATCGCTTATGGTATTCTACTTATGATACCCTTTCAATTGATACCTATGGCGAGGTGGTGGTGAAGAAATGGTAGTCCGCCCTCTTGAGACGGCCGCCATGGATATAAAGACATAGCTTATTGTATTCTACTTATCATACCCTTTCGTTTGATACCCATGTCGTGGGGGTTGTGAAGAAAATGGTAATGCGTCCTCTTCAGGTTGCCTCGGTGGATCTAACTATTTATTGAGTATACTATATTGCTTATTGTCTTCTACTTATCATACCCTTTCATTTGATACCCATGTCGAGGTGGTTGTGAAGAAAATCGTAATCCGCCCTCTTGAGATGACCGCCATGGATCTAATCAGATATTGAGTATATTATATCGCTTATGGTATTCTACTTATGATACCCTTTCAATTGATACCTATGTCGAGGGGGTGGTGAAGAAATGGTAGTCCGCTCTCTTGAGACAGCCGCCATGGATATAAAGACATAGCTTATTGTATTCTACTTATCATACCCTTTCATTTGATACCCATGTCGAGGGGGTTGTGAAGAAAATGGTAATGCGTCCTCTTGAGGTGGCCTCGGTGGATCTAACTATTTATTGAGTATACTATATTGCTTATTGTCTTCTACTTATCATACCCTTTCATTTGATACCCATGTCGAGGGGGTTGTGAAGAAAATGGTAATCCGCCCTCTTGAGATGACCGCCATGGATCTAACTAGATATTGAGTATATTATATCGCTTATGGTATTCTACTTATGATACCCTTTCAATTGATACCTATGTCGAGGTGGTGGTGAAGAAATGGTAGTCCGCCCTCTTGAGACGGCTGCCATGGATATAAAGACATAGCTTATTGTATTCTACTTATCATACCCTTTCGTTTGATACCCATGTCGAGGGGGTTGTGAATAAAATTTTAATGCGTCCTCTTGAGGTGGCCTCGGTGGATCTAACTTTTTATTGAGTATACTATATTGCTTATTGTCTTCTACTTATCATACCCTTTCATTTGATACCCATGTCGAGGGGGTTGTGAAGAAAATGGTAATCCGCCCTCTTGAGATGACCGCCATGGATCTAACCAGATATTGAGTATATTATATCGCTTATGGTATTCTACTTATGATACCCTTTCAATTTATACCTATGTCGAGGTGGTGGTGAAGAAATGGTAGTCCGCCCTCTTGAGACAGCCGCCATGGATATAAAGACATAGCTTATCGTATTCTACTTATCATACCCTTTCATTTGATACCCATGCCGAGGGGGTTGTGAAGAAAATGGTAATGCGTCCTCTTGAGGTGGCCTCGGTGGATCTAACTATTTATTGAGTATACTATATTGCTTATTATCTTCTACTTATCATACCCTTTCATTTGATACCCATGTCTAGGGGTTTGTGAAGAAAATGGTAATCCGCCCTCTTGAGATGACCGCCATGGATCTAACCAGATATTGAGTATATTATATCGCTTATGGTATTCTACTTATGATACCCTTTCAATTGATACCTATGTCGAGGTGGTGGTGAAGAAATGGTAGTCCGCCCTCTTGAGACGGCCGCCATGGATATAAAGACATAGCTTATTGTATTCTACTTATCATACCCTTTCGTTTGATACCCATGTCGTGGGGGTTGTGAAGAAAATGGTAATGCGTCCTCTTCAGGTTGCCTCGGTGGATCTAACTATTTATGGAGTATACTATATTGCTTATTGTCTTCTACTTATCATACCCTTTCATTTGATACCCATGTCGAGGGGGTTGTGAAGAAAATGGTAATCCGCCCTCTTGAGATGACCGCCATGGATCTAATCAGATATTGAGTATATTATATCGCTTATGGTATTCTACTTATGATACCCTTTCAATTGATACCTATGTCGAGGTGGTGGTGAAGAAATGGTAGTCCGCCCTCTTGAGACAGCCGCCATGGATATAAAGACATAGCTTATTGTATTCTACTTATCATACCCTTTCATTTGATACCCATGTCGAGGGGGTTGTGAAGAAAATGGTAATGCGTCCTCTTGAGGTGGCCTCGGTGGATCTAACTATTTATTGAGTATACTATATTGATTATTGTCTTCTACTTATCATACCCTTTCATTTGATACCCATGTCGAGGGGGTTGTGAAGAAAATGGTAATCCGCCCTCTTGAGATGACCGCCATGGATCTAACCAGATATTGAGTATATTATATCGCTTATGGTATTCTACTTATGATACCCTTTCAATTGATACCTATGTCGAGGTGGTGGTGAAGAAATGGTAGTCCGCCCTCTTGAGACGGCTGCCATGGATATAAAGACATAGCTTATTGTATTCTACTTATCATACCCTTTCGTTTGATACCCATGTCGAGGGGGTTGTGAATAAAATTTTAATGCGTCCTCTTGAGGTGGCCTCGGTGGATCTAACTTTTTATTGAGTATACTATATTGCTTATTGTCTTCTACTTATCATACCCTTTCATTTGATACCCATGTCGAGGGGGTTGTGAAGAAAATGGTCATCCGCCCTCTTGAGATGACCGCCATGGATCTAACCAGATATTGAGTATATTATATCGCTTATGGTATTCTACTTATGATACCCTTTCAATTTATACCTATGTCGAGGTGGTGGTGAAGAAATGGTAGTCCGCCCTCTTGAGACAGCCGCCATGGATATAAAGACATAGCTTATCGTATTCTACTTACCATACCCTTTCATTTGATACCCATGTCGAGGGGGTTGTGAAGAAAATGGTAATGCGTCCTCTTGAGGTGGCCTCGGTGGATCTAACTATTTATTGAGTATACTATATTGCTTATTGTCTTCTACTTATCATACCCTTTCATTTGATACCCATGTCTAGGGGGTTGTGAAGAAAATGGTAATCCGCCCTCTTGAGATGACCGCCATGGATCTAACCAGATATTGAGTATATTATATCGCTTATGGTATTCTACTTATGATACCCTTTCAATTGATACCTATGTCGAGGTGGTGGTGAAGAAATGGTAGTCCGCCCTCTTGAGACGGCCGCCATGGATATAAAGACATAGCTTATTGTATTCTACTTATCATACCCTTTCGTTTGATACCCATGTCGAGGGGGTTGTGAAGAAAATGGTAATGCGTCGTCTTGAGGTGGCCTCGGTGGATCTAACTTTTTATTGAGTATACTATATCGCTTATTATATTCTACTTATCATACCCTTTCATTTGATACCCATGTCGAGGGGGTTGAGAAGAAAATGGTAACCCGCCCTCTTGAGATGACCGCCATGGATCTAACCAGATATTGAGTATATTATATCGCTTATGGTATTCTACTTATGATACCCTTTCAATTGATACCTATGTCGAGATGGTGGTGAAGAAATGGTAGTCCGCCCTCTTGAGACGGCCGCCATGGATATAAAGACATAGCTTATTGTATTCTACTTATCATACCCTTTCGTTTGATACACATGTCGAGGGGGTTGTGAAGAAAATGGTACTGCGTCCTCTTGAGGTGGCCTCGGTGGATCTAACTTTTTATTGAGTATACTATATTGCTTATTGTATTCTACTTATCATACCGTTTCATTTGATACCCATGTCGAGGGGGTTGTGAAGAAAATGGTACTGCGTCCTCTTGAGGTGGCCTCGGTGGATATAACTTTTTATTGAGTATACTATATTGCTTATTGTATTCTACTTATCATACCGTTTCATTTGATACCCATGTCGAGGGGGTTGTGAAGAAAATGGTAATCCGCTCTCTTGAGACGCGTACCATGCGTACACTTTTTGTTTATCATCGAAATGATAGGAAATGCTATTTGACATCAACAGTGCTGGATTTGACTAACTTGTAACGAATATGTCATATTTTTAGAAATAAATTGCGATTACGATCTCGGCATTCAGTATTTCAAAATTTTACTGTACATTTGTACTGTGAACTATATGTTTTTTATAGTACCTAACGCAATCTGATACCATAGTTGCGACTAACCATTTTAAATGAATACATTTTGTTAATCATCTAATGCCATCTAGCATCAACAGTTCGAGTAAACACTTTTCGACTAACTAGTAGCACCATCTCATTTATTGAGCAATTGAAATAACTTAGAGCGCCATCTGACAGAATAATTTTGAGTACCCACTTTTTTAGACTGAAGGAGAAGAAAAAAGTTCGATTCGAAATGTAAAAAATGTAAAAATAAAGAAAACGAAGAATGATAGGAAAAAAAAACTCATGGAATAATAAATTATTTATATTTTGGTTATCGGTTACAAATGAAAAATTACTTATATTGCTTATAAAAAGGTGATAAATCGCATAATTTTATAAAAAAACACCTTGTTTTCTATGTTTAGGCGTAAATAAGGCATTAGCTGTTTGCCCTTACGAACTCGGCAAACTACCGCTTGCCTTGATGCAACATTAACGGTATAAAGTAAAATCCGTAAAATCAAACAGAAATACTCTTTATTATGATTATACTTCTCCACTACTGCTAAGAGGCATAAATAGTTACTCAAAATTCTTCTTTTTTTATCCTTAAAATTATTGCAATAAATATATGTTTGTACTCCTTGGGGCACATTTTGTCCATGTCCTTTTAGTTGTTTTCCAAAATCTGGTATTTTTACCCCTTTAAGCGTTCAAAACTATATTTATTTTTGGCGACAAGAGCTGCGTTCTTTGGAACACAGCCCAATGGAACCCAGGTCTCGTGCATTAAGTCATTTTTTTTATTTTCAGCCGATTTACGGATGCCCTACAGATGCCCTAAACGTTGTGTTATTACCTCCTTCCTTTGACTATTGCAGCGCTCAGAATAAAAGAATCTGGATCTTGGACCGGAATTAGAGGAGGGCACTTTAAGGTGCTAGACTCTGTATTCCCACAGAAACCGACTTTCGCATATCCGAGGTCAACTTTACTAGGAACTACGAAGTGTACATTCCTTCACGTCGTGAATGGAATAGTAGATCACATAGTATTCAAGATGCCATAAACTCCTTCACTGATGGCTCTAAGCTTGAGGGTCGACAGGGAGAGGAGTCTTCTCGCCGGAACTTGGGATTGAAGTCTCGTTCCGACTACCCGATCACTGCAGTGTTTACCAAGCGGAGGTTTTAGCCGTACATGAGGCTGTCTTGCAAATCAACCAGCAAGGCTACAGCAACCGAACTGCCTACATCTGCTCAGATAGTCAAGCGGCTCTGAAGGCCCTGCGCTCTTGCACTAATAACTCCAGAACTATCTCTGAATGTCGCAGATCTTTAACGAGATGGCTCAGCAGTTCAGGACCCTCCTCATATGGGTGCCTGGTCACCGAAATATAACAGGAAACTGTAAAGCTGACTAACTGGCTAGGAAAGGCACGACCGTTACTCTCCTTCCTGGAAAAGAAAGGGTTGGTATGCCTTGGGCCACCTTTAAACTCCGATGCAAACACTACACAATGCAATTAGCAGAAAAGCATTTTTTTTATGTGTTAGTGCTAAGCTCAGGAGTCACCCTTTGTACTACTAGTCCGTCATGTCATTTGTCACGTCATGGTGCAATGTCTAGCAGTAAGCTTAGTACGGGGGAGGGGTGGGGGGAATAGGTTAAGGATTATAAAGGTACGGGGGGGTATTGAAGAAGGTGGTGATGAACCCTGCGTTTGAACTCTTGGATGTTGTAGGAGCTAGGAAATACTGACTGCGAGAGATTATTCCACAGTCAAGTTGTTCGATTAACAAACGAATTCATATCTTGTTGAGTGCGTGAAAAAGGGAGTTGCAGGTGCAGGGAATGGAACGAGTGGGCTAATCTGGTGTTGCGGGTATAAGATTGCCGTGGAGGCAAAAGAGCGTTTAACTCGGAGGAACAGTCACTATGATAGTAGCGATAAAATTTTGTCAGTGCTGCTACATTCCTACGGTGGCTTAGGGGGTTGGAGCAAGCGGTATCGTCATTAATTAACTTAAGGGCCTTCTTTTGGACCTTATCTAACCATGCTGAGGTTGTTACTGGAGCGCCGCACCAAATGAGGGAGTTGTATTCGAGAAGAGGCCGAATGTAGGATTTATAAATAACAGCACGGGCCGATGGCTGGAGGAGGAACCTGCACCTCTTAAGAAATCCCAAGCACTGGGATGCTTGTTTGGCGATTTGGAATATATGGTCATTCCATCGCAAGTCTTTGGCTAATGTCACGCCTAAGATGTGTAGGGATGGGTCGCCCTTTATTTCTGCGTTATCCACTGTCAAGGATGGTGAGGTGTTGATCTTTTTCTTTGAAATAAGACAGTACTTGGTTTTGGAGGGGTTGAATTCGACACGACAATGCTTACTGCACAAAACCATATAAAGGACGACATCCATAGACGCATCGTAGCCGCAAATAAAACCTATTTCGCACTAGTCCCGGTCTTTAAAAACAAAGAAATTTCAAGACAATGCAAAATCAGACTATACAAAACGTTAATCTGCCCAGTTCTATGCTATGGGTCTGAGGCTTGGACATTGACCCAACAAACAGAAAACCAGCTTAAAATCTTCGAAAGGAAGATCTTAAGAAGAATATTTGGCGCTGTAAGGGTTAACCAAAACGAATGGCGCATTAGGACAAATGAGGAACTTCAACAAATGTATGACGACATAAACATATCTACATACATAAGATTGAACAGACTGCGATGGCTTGGACACGTTCTACGGGCTCCAGAAGAAAGAATGCTAGCCAGGATTTTTAATGGAAGACCATCTGGAAGAAGAAGAGTAGGACGACCAAGAAATAGGTGGATGGATGACGTGCTAGAAGACATACGAAAACTTCGTATATCAAACTGGAGAGAGCTAGCAAGACGTAGAGAAGACTGGAAGAGGAGACTTCAAGAGGCCCGAGTCCTGCAAGGACTGTAGCGCCATTTAAGAAGAAGAAGAATTCGACACGATTCTTTTTTCCCCACTCTATAATAAGTTCAATGTCGTTATTAATAGAGTTGAACATTAGTTCACGATCATCAAGACAGGATCTGGCATGTGTCTGTCTTGTATCGCAGCTGTACGAGTAACGTAAAGTACCGTCGTCAGCGAAGCTGAGAAGTGGGTTGGAGGGGATTGAAAGAAGGTCATTTATAAAGATGAGAAATAGGGCCGGTGATAAAATTGACCCCTGGGGGACCCCCGCAGAGATGGGGTGAGATTCAGATTTGACGCCATCCAAAACTACCTTGATTGAACGGCCGGAGAGGAAACTCTCAACCCACTTATACAGAAGCGAGCCTATTCCAATAGCTTTGAGTTTAGCTAACAAAGCTGAGTGCCATACTCTATCAAAAGCCTTGGAGATATCTAAAGCAACCAAACTAGATTCACCAGATCCATGCAAACTTCGGTTGAGGTGTTCTGTAAGGCAGACTAAAAGATCACCAGTGGATCTTTTTTGTCGGAAGCTGTATTGTTTGTCGTTTATAAGTTGGTTGGATTCTAGGTATCCCATTAGCTTTTTGTTAATTATCGTCTCCATGGTTTTGGAGAGGATAGAAGTGATTGCTATTGGGCGGTAGTTGGAGGGAAGGCTGGAGTTACCTTTTTCAGTACTGGCTGCACATGAGCAAGTTTCCAAGAGTCTGGGTAAACTCCGGAAGAGTATGATAGGGCAAAAAGTTTGCGCAGAGGTTTAGCCAAAGGTGAGGCGCATTGTTTTAAGACGATAGGGGGTATGTTATCGGGTCCAGTGGATTTGTTGATATCGAGCTCCTTGAGGCACCTGTACACCTCGCGAGTCCTGAAGAAAACCCTGTCCATTAAATGAGCGCTGTGCTCGAGGACCGGGGGTAGCGTATCATTTTGGGGTAGAGAAGAATTTGAAGCAAACAGAGATGCTAATAAATCGGCCTTGGATTTTCTGTCTGTTATCACCTTTTCATCGTGGATGAATGAACGAGTTGTGGAGGTGGTGAAATTCTTCTTGATGGAACTTACCAAGGACCAGAAGTTTTTGCTACCAGAGGTTGCATTAAGGAGTTTACTTCTCAACTTGCTGTCAAATGAATTTTTGACATTCCTGATGGTGACTTTACAGGAATTTCTTAGTTTTATATACTCTGCACGGAGCGATTCACTCGGGAAGCTCTTGTAGGCTCGAAAGGCGGCTTCTTTATTTCTGATTGCATTCATACACTCCTGATTAAACCATCTGTTGGGCCTAGGCTTCACAGATTTGGTAGAATGAGGAATAAACAAATGCATTCCTGCCTGTATGATTCTAGTGATACGGATAGCGGCAGAGTTGGCGTTTTTATTACGGAAACACTGGTTCCAGTCAGTAGATTGGAAAAAATTAGTAAGCCCCAGCCAATTGGCCTTCCCATAATGCCATACAGTTCTTCTGACTGGTTTGGGAGGGGTGGGAAATTTGAATGGGAAGCTAGTGCTAACTAAGCAGTGGTCCGAATTGCCGAGAGGTGAATCAACTGTGACGGTATATCGTGCTGGATGAGAAGTAAGGAAAAGATCAAGGAGATATCTTCCTTGATCAGCAACATCAGGGACTCTTGTGGGAAGATCCACAATTTGGTGCAAGTTATTGATGTCTGCAAAGAGCTCGACGTCCTTGCCAGAAACACTGGTGCCATTTGAGTAAGTCAGCCAGTTTACATTGTGAACATTGAAATCACCCGCAACGATGATTTCACACTCAGGATTGGACGATAAAAATCCCGAGATTTGTGGGATCTTAACAAATGCAGGGATCTTAACAAATGCACTTGGCTATCGTGGACATGGCCATCTCACGATCTCAGGCGGACCACCTCACTGCTGAGACTCGGTATACGAGATCTCTCAGTTACAGTGGGAGTGCTGACCGGAAACCTTCGATTTCTGCAGAAGCTGTCAGAATATAGACGAAGAGGAACGTGTTAAGCACCTTCTCTGTCACTGTCCAGCCCTAAGCAAAAGGTGACTTACCACTTTTGGTGAACCCTTTCTAAGCACGCTTGCGGAAATCCCAAAGTTTGGGATCCCGTAACTAAGAAGAGTCATTACGTCCTCGATGTTGTTTAGCGAAGAAACGACACTTTAACATTGGGTTTAAAGTGGGATCATTATGGCATCACAACGGGCCTATCCCTTTGGCCTAAGTGTTTGGGCTGTGCACCAGCAGCTCAGATATTTAACCTAACCTAACCTACGATGGTTTAAACCATTTAAAATTATTCTTTGTCATAAAATATGGTATAAGTATTTTTTTTTTGGTTTAAAGCCTAGTACGGTGATCGGGCAAAATTTTGCCATCCTTTTTTTATGTGATAGTCTAACCTTAGGTGTCATCCTTTGTACTACTAGTCCGTCGTGTCGTACACGTCATGGTGCAATGTCTAGTAGTAAGCTTAGTTCGAAGGATAGAGAGAAAGATAGGATAGATTAGGGGGAGTCGGGTGGGTGTTGGAGGAGATGGTGGTGAACCTTGCGCTTGAGCTCTTGGGTGTTGTATGAGTTCGGGAATATTGGCTGAGGTAAGTTGCTCCACATTCGCGTTGTTCTTGTTATAAACGAATTCCTAAATCGGAGTGTGCGCGAAGATAAGGCTGTAGACTATAAGGGTGAGCCGAGCGGGCAAGTCTTGTGTTGCGGGAGAAATGTTGCCGTGGAGGCATGAGGTTACCTATTTCGGTGGAGCAATCGTTGTGGTAAAATCGGTAAAATTTTGCAAATGCTGCTACATTCCTACGGTGGCTTAATGAGTCAATTGAAGAGCAAATGGCGCTATCGCCAATGCCTTTAAAATGCATGTAAAAAAACCTGGCTACATTTTGCTTTAACCACGGCAAAATTTTGGCAACGCAAAGCAGTACTCTGTTCGGGCAAAAATTATAATAAACAAGCTTAACATTTTTCTAGTAAATGGATTTTCTAATTTTGGCGACTTTAGTCAAACTTTCGCCTCCAGAAATTATCTGGGCTGCGATCCGTAATATACTGGGAGCACTGCGCCAGTACTTCCAGTGGTATTTTTGCCGTTCCATTTTCACCGAACAGTGCCCTGTCGCAGTGCTCTAGGAGCATTCATGATGTCATGAACATTCCCCATTTTACTACTGCGACTACTGCTCTGAGCGAGGTAATGTGATCAGAGCAGTGTGCACACGTGACAAATGTTTAATTTTAGAAAATCTGTAGACGTTTGACGCTGTACAAATGATGGCAAATAATTATGGGAAAAATTCAATTAGGTCTAACTGACAGTGACTCTCACCACCACTATTCACCTTATAATCGCCGCAATCAGAAACGTTCAACGCGTTGCTATAAACCATAGACGGTTTAACGTAGACCTTCTGTTGGGGAACGTTAAAAAGCGAGAATTTCTGGAATTTCCTGTCGCAAAAATTAAACCAGCAAACCGTGTCTGACGACACAAATATATTGACGGCTACGGAAACGAGCATCGGTTATGTCCAAAAAAACATGCAGAACTGGACCTCGACACAACCTGGTAAAAAATAAACCGCAGGACGGCCCTCAAAAATAATGTAAACTCTACAAGCGACCCGGAAAGACTTCACCAACTAGAACGGGAATACTCCCAATTACACCGGGAGGTAAAGAGAAGTGTCCGACGTGATAAAAGGTAGCAGGCAAATGACCTCTCAAGAAAACGCGGCAAACACAGGCAACAGTAAAGTGCTGTTCCAAATTACTAAACTGCATGCTGTTAAGAGTGCGGATGGAAGGCTGCTTTGCAGCGAGGAGGAGTAATTCCATGAATGGTTCACTTGCACAGGAACCTCAGAAAAACAGCAACAATGCTCATGTTCCGCATATGGAGATCAATGGAAAGGGATGGCAAAATTATGCCCGAGCATCATACTAGGCTTAAACAGTAATAGGGATTCGTGTAAACTCACCAAAAGGATTGAATTATCAAAACTTCACGTTTTCATCAAAGCTTAGCACTTCATTATTTTAACAAAGTTACAACAAACGTCATCAATTTTCACCAAAACTTGTATAAAGTGTTATTTTTGGCGGCTGATTACGAATCTGCGCCAGATTTTCAAAATTCAAAATGGCAGCCAAGATGGCGGTCCAAAATTCATTTCATGGAAAGAGGTTCATTTTTTTGAATATCTGACCACAGATTCGTAATCAGCCGCCAAAAAAACCCTTTATACAAGTTTTGGTGAAAATTGATGACGTTTCAACTATATCCTGGGCAAAGAATTCAATAAATATCGTAAAAAATTAAAGATTATAAACAAATACTCATAACTTTCGAAATCCTTAAGAGCCCACCGAGATTTTTGATCGAGGTGTTAGAGTGACTTCTCCCGAACATTTTGACACCAGAAACGTCCATTTTCGAGATGGGGTATTTGAGAAATTGAATTTTAAAGTTTTTTACTATTTTTTGACCTTTTGACCTTGAATTCGAAAATATGTTTATGTTTTTCAGCAAATTTGTTTGTAAACAACCCCTCTGACCTGAAAACACGAAAAATTTTGTCCGATTTGACGTGGAATGTCCCATATATACATATATATACCTATATATATATATATATATATATATATATATATATATATATATATATATATATATATATATATATATAATGGTCCTATCTTATAAACTTTTGGAGTTATGAGTCGCCAAAGTCAAAATTTTGTATTTTTTTCACTAAAATTTCAACTCAAACCACCTTTTTCTCCAAAAAATACGTGATAAACCTAAACTTTTTTTTCCAAAATTAAAAAAGTTTGGACAATTTCCTATAAATAATGTATTACAACTTTTACGCCGCAGCCTCTATTTTTGAAGTTATAAGCATTTTTAATGTTGAAATTGGCTCTATTTCGTCCTTTTTTAGTACTCGGGGCTGTGTGTGCAACAGTTAAAATACACTCTGCCTTACTGCATAAATTTTCTGGCATGTTAGCTACGTTGTCGCCCAGACTTTGCTTTATCTCATTATAGGAATACAAATTCACCATTATGTAGAGGTGAATTATTTGAGATTTTTCTTGTGGTTTGGTCACTGGCCGGGCTTATGCCGCGGACACTTTGGAGTTGACTGACATGTTGGAAGCGGCATACACGACAAGAATTTTCGGCGCAGCCTGAGCAAGTGGATCTGCTTTTTGGGGTGGCCAAACATGTTGCAATGCCGGGAAATTACGATATAAACACTTGAGACTTTCTTAAAATGCCACACGATGTAAACAAATATGTAAATATGAAAGAAGAATTGAACAATACATCTTTCTTACGTTTATTTTGTTACTAGCATAAAACCCGCGTGCCTTGCAACGCCTTTAAATAAAAACTGTTTATTATGTGCAATGTTTTCCTTAAAAAAAAAAAACAAACCAAAATGTCAGCTGTTATTATCCCTAAAAGGGTTTATTATAGTGCACTTTTTTAATAAATATGGTAAACAAATTGCTGCGTATATCACCTCTGCTCAACAAATCTGCAAGTTTTGAAGCAGAGATTGGCATGTTTATGTCATCAAGAGAAGTGACATTTTAGGTTTTGACGAACGTTCGTTAAGTTTGTTCGCCTATTTACGTGGGTGCAAGAAATTATGAAGCAATCACAAATGAATATTAAATAAAGTGAATTTCGAGTCATTCATTTCTACGTGATTATAGGGATGCACTGTCAAAATTTCAGCCCTTCAGCTTCAGAGGTTTGGGTTAACCCAATTTCACCCCCTTATGGGATGAATTTCGAGTAATCGCCTTTTAGTGGATGTCCACGTCATTATAAGGATGCACTGTCGAAATTTCAGCCATATAGCTCCAGTAGTTTGGTAACCCCATTTCACTGCGTTAGGGGATGAATTTCGAAAAATCGCTTCATAGTGAATGTCCACGTCATTATAGAGATGCACTGTCAAAATTTCAGCCCTATAGCTACAGCGGTTTGGGTAAACCCCATTTCACCCCCTTAGGGGATAAATTTCGAAAAATCGCCTTATAGTGGATGTCCACGTCATTATAGGGATGCACGGTCAAAATTAAAGCAATTCAGCTTCAGCGGTGTGGGTTAACCCCATTTCACCCCCTTAGGGGATGAATTTCGAAAAATCGCTTCTTAGTGGATGTCCACGTCATTAAAGGGATGCACTGTCAAAATTTCAGCCCTATAGCTCCAGCGGTTTGGGTAAAGCCTATTTCACCCCCTTAGGGGATGAATTTCGAAAAATCGCTTCTTAGTGGATGTCCACGCCATTATAGCGATGCACTGTCAAAATTTCAGCCCTATAGCTATAGCGGTTTGGAAAACCCCATTTCACCCCCTTAGGGGATGAATGTCGAAAAATCGATTCTTAGTGGATGTCCACGTCATTGAAAGGATGCACTGTCAAAATTTCAGCCCTATAGCTCCAGTGGTTTGGGTAAACCCCATTCCCCCCCCCCCCCCTTAGGGGATGAATTTCGAAAAATCGCTTTATAGTGGATGTCCACGCCATTATGGGGATGCACTGTTAAAATTTCAGCCCTGTAAATTTAGCGGTTTGGAAAAACCCCATTTCACCCCCTTAGGGGATGAATTTCGAAAAATCGATTCTTAGTGGGTGTCCACGTCTTTGTAGGGATGCACTGTCAAAATTTCAGCCCTATAGCTCCAGCGGTTTGGGTAAACCCCATTTCACTCCCTTAGGGGACGAATTTCGAAAAATCGCTTTAATAGTGGATGACCACGCCATTATAGGGATGCACTGTCAAAATTACAGCCCTATAGTTTTAGCGGTTTGGAAAACCCGCAATTCACCACCTTAGGGGATGAATTTCGAAAAATCGCTTCTTAGTGGATGTCCACGTCATTTTAGGGATGCACTGTCAAAATTTCAGCCTTATAGCTCCAGCGGTTTTGATTTGATCCTATTTCACCCCCTTAGGGGATGAATTTCGAAAAATCGCTAGGGATGCACTGTCAAAAATTTCAGCCCTTTAGCTCTAGCGGTGCAATAGAAAAAAAGTAAAGAAAAAAAATCCCCTTACTACTTATTGAACCCCATTTCACCCCCTTCAACCCTTTTTTCCCCAAAAAAAAGTAGCCTATGTCCGTCTCCAAAGTCTAAACTATGTCTGTTGCAAATTTCATCAAAATCGGTCCAGCGGTTTAGGCGTGAAAGCGTAACATACAGACAGACAGACAGACAGACAGATAGACAGACAGACAGACAGAGTTACTTTTTTTTTTTTTTTTTGTGGTAAGATGAAGCTTAGGAGTCACCCTTTGTACTACTAGTCCCTCATGTCTTACAAGTCATGGTGCAGCGTATAGTAGTAAGCTTGATCTGAAGGAAAGATAATAGGATAGGTTAGGGGTCTGGAGGGTGCATGAGTAGATGTCGATGAACCTTGCGTTTGAACTCTGAGATGTTATATGAGCTCGGAAACACCGACTGCGCATTTATAATATTAGTAAGGATTGTCTCCAATATAAAATACTTTTTGCACGCTTTAATTGATAAAACCGAAGCTGTTAAAACCGTATGTCCAGTGGTTTAGGTGCTTAGAATACCAAAAGGGAATGGTGAATTAAATGTGTGAGGTGCTCTTGATTTAAATTGGCACCCACTTCCCCTTTGGTGAGATGTGGTGGACCTTTCCCCTTTTTAAATTACATTTTTTTTAACTGGCACAAATCGACGAATCGTTTATGTCAAAACATTACACTGTTGTGAAAATCGGTCCTGATATGTTTTTGGGTCGCTGATTACGAAAATCGGGGTCCGACAGTCTTAAAATATGCATGTCACCTTTAAATATGCTTAAAAACTCCCTTTTTTAAGGATTTTCGCGATAATTTTAATTATAATCAAAAACAATACAATAAAATACATTTGTTGCAATATTTATATTCATAAGTGGTTGATTTATAACAAAGCAAATTTTATGAGAAGGGATAATAGTAAAAGGCTGAAACTATCCCTACATCGTCTGAAAATATAAAGGTTTGAAAAAAATGTTTTTTCAACTTTATGCTTCAAATTCGGTTTAATCCGCTAAAATAAATTATTTTCAACTACGCCTAGAAAGAAGAATTTGAAAAAGGTTGATTGTTTTTTGCATTTCTTTTTGCTCCCTTTAAAATTAATTGGCTCCTTAAAAGATTGTATGGGGCGAAGAAATCAGATAATTGGCTAGGTTGCTATAAAGGTGCCAATACCATACTCAAGTAGACTGGCTCTCGTTCGCTTAGGTAAAGCGGCTCGCATAGGTAAAGCTTCATTGGATGTGGTTGGCGGACTGCTTGGTAAAACAATACTTGGGTTTGGAATAGTCTATGCCGATGCAGATGCAATTATTAATGATCATGAATGTAGCCGGAGCGGAGCATGCATACAGCTGGTGACATATCCAAGAGTACATGCGTTCAATTCATTGATAAATAATATAGAAGTGTGTGTATTCAAATGCGACCTGACGGAATGTTCCATAAATGGAATGCATGCCACGCAAAGGTCGGACTACTTTTAACTTTTTTTGTAATGCTGCATTCGAAATAGCACACACAAGTATGCACAACAAACACATGCCTGTGGCGGTATCATCCATGCCTGTGGCGAAAGCATACATACCCGTGTGGGATGCGCACTTATATGCTATACGTACTAGGTGCACCGCGTGTATGCTTTTAAGAAAATTAGCCAATAAAAATTATTTTTACTCGGTGTTGAGAGTGAGAGTGTTTAAGTTGAGTAACTTAAGTCGGTATTCATATGGTGGAAGAATCAAAGGGTCTTCCGAAGGAAGGTGATTCAATGCGAATCGAACGAACCTACGTTGAACCGACTCAATTTTTCCAACATGCGAAGAATAGTGAGGAGACCAAACCTGGGACGCATATTCAATAAAGGTCTGACAAGCGAAATGTAGAGGTGTTTAGTGATCAGGGTGCTGTTAAATTCTTTGGACCACCTTTTTATAAAACCCAAGACTAAGCTGCTCTTGGAAGAAATAAAGTTGATATGAGTAGAAAAGTCCAGCTTGGTGTCAAATCGAATCAGAGATCTTTGACAAAATTAACACGGGGGACACCCTCACTAAAAAATGAGTAGTTATAAATTATAGGATCACGTCGCCTACAAAAAGTCATGACTTCCCATTTACTAATATTAAGAACCAGGTTGTTGTTAGCACACCAAGAGTAAAAGGTGTCGAGGTCGACTTGCAAAAGTTTGCAGTCCTCGTCACTCTTTACGTGACGGTACAATTTGATGTCATCAGCATAAATCAGGATTCTGCAGTGTCTTAGCAAGGTAACAATATCATCAATAGAAAGAATAAAGAGGATAGGGCCAAGATGACTGCCTTGAGGGACACCGGATGACGCCTCAAAGGTCGCGGATTTGGATCCACGGAAAAGGACTTGGTAGGTCTTGTCAACTAAGTAGGACTGTGTTCAAGTTTGAAACCACTGTAATGTATAAACTTAGTTTTCTTTGTTATAATGGAAACATTTAGAAATCCAGTAGGCCTAAAAATAAAAAACAAAAAAATAAAATAAAATAAATTTGAGAGTTCAGATCAGAGTCGAATCGATAAGACGAAAATTGTCTCACATCAAATTTTGTGTTTGTTGCTCCTCATAATTATTATAATTAAAAGGCACTGTCCTATAGTCATTGAAATAAATAATTAAATAGAATCAGTGTACTATTTTTACAATTTGTGTTCCTGCAAGAAGGAAAAAGAAGCAAAGGCTCCCAGTTCCCGAATCCTCAGAAAAAGAAGCTCCCCATACATTCCCCAATTTCCTCAGAAGAAGAAGCTCCCCATACATTCCCCAATTTCCTCAGAAGAAGAAGCTCCCCATACATTCCCCAATTAGAAGAAAGAAGCCCCCCCAACCATTTAGAAAAAGGAAGCTCCCCAAACATTTGGTCCTTCGAGCCGGATCCTGGAGTACCAGGTAAGAGATTGCATAAATTTAAATGCCCCAATATAAGATTTTAAATTATTTAATTTAATAAATAAAATTATTTGATCTTTTATTTGAAATTATTTGAAATTGTTGTGATAAATAAATATTAAGTGGTATTGATAATCCCCCATTTAAAGAAAAAAACGTGGTTTTGGTTGTGGGACGCGACGTTGCTGCCGTCGTAATTTTACTTAAATTATGTACCCGGTAATTTCTATTTGAGAGAAGTTAGTTTTGTGAACGGTGATTTAGTCCGTGAAGTGCACAAACGGACAATTGCGATATTTTGGAATTTGAGTTTAACCACTTTGGATATTTGTTGATGTTTGAAAACATAACGTGGAGCTTTTAACTTTGATAGTGCGTCTGTCGTATATCATTCCAAAAGGTCAATTTTAATTGGCACAAGTCGTTTTGAATTTGTTTACATTTGGTGTTATTCTGCCCTTTGAATTGTGGATAGTTAGTTTATTTGGATTACTGTAGATTGTATATTTGTGGTCCCTGTCTCTATTTTCCTTCGCACGTCGCAATATTAGGATGGCGCAAACTATAGGAGAGTTAGTTGCCCTACAAGGCAGCATCGCGGAACAACTGCAAAAAACTTTCGCGAATTATAAGAAGTGCCCCAAGACTCGTTTGACGGAGTCTTACGTTCGGGGAAAAATATCGGAATTGCAACGATTATGGGAGAAGTATACGACGAATGATCAATTGCTATATACCTGTTCTTCAAAAGAAGACAAAGCAATGGAAGACTATTTCACACAGGATACTTATAGTCTCATAGAAGATATGTATTCCGAGTACCGAGGTGTATTATTAGAGTTCTTAACGTCTTTCACTACGGCAGTTCAAGGTGGAACTGTACCTAAGACGTCCCATAGCCAAAGGGCACCTGACCCAGATATCTCAGTTGTCAATCCCGATGCCGATTCCGATTCCATATCGGAAAGTGAGTATGGAGTTCCACCGTCGACTCCACCCGCTGCACCATTCATAAAGTCGTTTCCGATCAAATTACCTCGTATCAATTTAGCAATTTTTAGTGGTGATTACCGAGAATGGATGTCGTTCAGAGATTTGTTTTTGTCCCTTGTTCATCACAATCCGTCGATTCCGTGCGTGCAAAAACTCCACTATTTGAAGTCGTGTCTCACTGGCCAAGCCCTACAGTTGATTCGTCATTTGACCACCATCGATGCTAATTATGAGATCGCGTGGGATCTTGTACAGCAACGATATCAAAACAACCGTGCTTTAATCACTGCAGAATTATCCACTTTAATGTCCCAACCTGTCATACTAAGTGAAACCACTTCCCAACTGCGAAGAATTTTAGATACCACCAATGAATGTTTAGCGTCATTAAAAGGGTTAAAGGTAGATGTAAGTCATTGGGACCCCATCGTCGTTTTCATCATTGCTCAGCGACTACCCCCAGAAACTCGTTCCTTGTGGGAACAAACCTTGAGTGATACCTGTGAATATCCCAACCTGGACCGACTTCTTACCTTTCTAGATGGACGCTTTCGGGCCTTAGAAGCTCTGTCAGTAGGACATACTCAAAGAATATTAACCCGACCCAAACTCATGAAATCTCACGAGGAGAAATCAACACGCAGTTGCCATGTAGTTTCCATTCCGAAATGTTTATTCTGCAAAGACTCCCATGTATTACGACTGTGTAGTAAGTTTAAAGAACTGAGTCCTCAAAAGAGAAGCGATTTTGTTAGTGAAAGGAAATTATGTTATAATTGCTTGGCGGCAAGTCACATGGCACAGGTATGTCCCAGCACCCAATCGTGTTTTAAATGTCAAAAACGACACAACACCCTTTTGCATTACGACCGGGTTTCCCCCTCTAGTGCTCTAGACTCTTCCCAGGAGCAAAGACCAAGCAAGTCGGAAATCCCATCAAAGTTGTGCGCACATTTCACTTACAAACCCAAGAATACCCTACTTGCTACCGCAATGATTGAGGTGAAATCGTTGTACGGCGGTTGGATACCGTTAAGAGCATTACTCGACCCAGGTAGTCAGGCAACATTTATTAGTTCTAGGGCAATTCAACTCCTAAGACTGAGAAAATTCCCAATAGAGGTTAACATTTTTGGCTTGGGAGAAACTCCAATGGGACAGGCACTCTCCATCGTTCAGCTTGAGGTTAGATCCAGGCACGACACATCCATTAGCCTTCATGCGGAAGCCATGGTTGTCCGGTATTTAACCAAGATTCTCCCCTTTGAACGTATACGAACTGATCACTGGGAACATGTGAAACAGCTGACCTTGGCTGACCCCCAATTTGAGAAACCAGGACCCATTGATCTAATATTAGGGGTAGATGTATATTCTAAAGTAATAGAAGGAGAAGTAATACATGGAACTCCAGGGACGCCGGTGGCGCAAAAAACACTTTTTGGTTATGTTTTGTTTGGAAATCTTAACAATTCCGGTCCACAGAATGGATCTACCTCTTGTTATACAGTCAGCTTACAGACCTGTTGTGATGTTAGCAGCCAACTTAAACGGTTTTGGGAAGTTGAAGAAGTGCCGACGTCAACGGAATTATCCCCTGAGGACGCTTTGGCTGAGCAAATATTTACCACTACCCATCGGCGTGAAAATGATGGCCGATACATAGTACACCTTCCTTTTCGCCCACTCCCAGATCAGGAGCATAAGTTTGGCGTTTCGCGAAAAACCGCTATTAAACGGTTTGAGTTATTAGAACGTAAACTCAAAGGCGACCCTAAACTTCACGAAGCATATTCTGCATGCATGGAAGAATATTTATCATTAGGGCACATGCGTAAGCTGACCCAACAAGAGCTCTCGCTGCCTACTCATCAACATTGTTACTTACCTCACCACGGAGTTGTAAAAAATGATAGCACAACCACCAAGCTTCGAGTGGTATTCGATGCCTCATGTCCCACCAGTAATGGATTTTCGCTCAACGATCGTTTACTGACGGGTCCCACCTTGCAAAAGGATATATTTGCTCTTTTGTTGGAATGGCGACAGAAAAGGTATGTGTTCAGCAGCGATATGGAAAAAATGTACCGCCAAATCAAAGTATTCCCTGAAGATGCCCAGTATCAGCGAATAGTGTGGCGTAAGAGTTTGGAACAACCGTTGGCAGAATATTGTTTATTAACGGTTACTTTCGGTACATCAAGCGCTCCGTTCACGGCTATAAGAACCCTCCACCAGTTGTCGCAAGATGAGAGCCAAACATATCCTCGAGCAGCCAAAAGTTTAGTAACAGACGTGTACGTGGACGATGTGTTTTCCGGTGCAGATGAGTTAGACGAGGCTATTTCATTACAGGAGCAGCTAATCAATCTTCTGCGAAGAGGAAAATTTGAGCTCCGTAAATGGTCGGCGAACCACCCTGGCTTATTAAGCAACATACCGGAGGAGATTAGATTGATGGAGCCTTCTGTGATATCTGTACCTAACCCTTTCATGATAAAAACCCTAGGAATACATTGGAATCCTAGTTCCGATTGTTTTCAATTCCGACTTCGCTGGGAGAATTCCGCACCACCCTACACCAAAAGAAAAATCCTTTCAGCCATAGCAAAACTTTATGATCCCTTAGGTTGGCTAGCCCCTCTAGTTATAATCGCAAAGATTTTTATGCAAAGGTTGTGGCAGTCCGGCGTGTTGTGGGATGAGCCCTTATCTGAAGAATTATCCTCCATTTGGACCGAGTATTCAACATCTTTCCCCCTTATCGAGACGATGACAATACCTCGGTGGATACACATGTCGTCGACCTCTTCGGTGCAGTTGCACGGATTTTGCGACGCGTCCGAACGAGCCTATGCTGCAGTGGTGTATGCTCGAGCTGTGACCATCGAAGGTACCCGTATTTCTCTTCTATGTGCAAAAACCAAGGTGGCTCCTCTGAAACCTCTCACCCTACCACGGTTAGAGTTGTGTGGAGCAGTACTGTTGTCGAAGCTGCTTCAGGTCATACAGAAAAGTTTTCCCTCGAAAATTGATAAAGTTGTAGCTTGGTCGGACTCTACTATTGTGTTGTCATGGATAAAAAAACCCCCTATGACTTTTAAAACCTTTGTACGCAATCGAGTTGCGGAGATACTACACAATGTTGAAGCCATCACTTGGCGATATATTCCATCAAACGATAACCCAGCAGATCAAGCAAGTCGAGGAACGCAAGTCCGGAATTTTGTGTCGGACACGCTTTGGCTTTACGGCCCGTCATGGTTACAACGAGATGAATCGGCATGGCCGCAACCCAAGACTAATGAGTCCTCACGCAACGATCCAGAGGTACATAAAGCGAGAATATTCCACGCTGAAATAGCCAATTCTGACCTAATGACCATGTTGATGCGATTCTCATCATTAACCCGGTTGATACGAGTAACGGCATACTGCTGTCGATGGATCTCAAAGTGCAAACGCATTCCAAATATTCCTAACTCGCTCACCACGGCCGAATTGTTGTATAGTAAGAGATTCTGGATAACATTTGTGCAACGCACACACTTCCCAGACGAGATCGATTCTCTGACTCGGAATAAACCAGTAAATCCGAAGAGCAAGATTCTATCCCTACAGCCATTCCTAGACCCCAACGGACTCATCAGAGTCGGAGGAAGACTTAATGAATCCTCTTTATCCTACAATCAACAGCACCCCATCATCCTCCCTCATTCAAATCATTTGGTAGAGCTTATCATTACGCATACTCATCTTAATACGCTCCATGGTGGCCCATCGCTCATGTTGAGCCTACTTAGACAACAATATTGGATAATAAAACCTCGACCATTGCTTAAACGTTGTGTCCACCAATGTGTTAAATGTTTTCGTCAGTCGGCCCAACCACAACACCAACTTATGGCTGATCTTCCTACGGAGCGAATCACTATCAGTCATCCCTTTACTTATGTTGGTGTGGATTATACCGGTTATTTAAATATCCGTAGCTGGAAGGGAAGAAACGCTCGAAATTATAAGGGCTATATATGTGTTTTTGTATGCTTTTGCACTAAAGCTATTCACTTGGAGGTGGTAAGCGAATATACAACAGCAGCCTTTTTAGCAGCTTTTCGCCGTTTTATCGCCCGTAGAGGGTTATGTCGTCGGATTTTCTCCGATTGCGGGACAAATTTCTTAGGGGCTAAAAGAGAACTAGACGCGAACCAAAAACGAGCGATAAAAATGGCATTTCAAAGCACTGCCGACCTTTATAGTAATGATGGTGTTGAATGGAAGTTCATACCACCCGCTTCACCCCACTTCGGAGGCCTTTGGGAAGCGGGAGTGAAGTCCCTCAAGTACCACTTGAAGAGAGTCATCGGTAATGCTGCATTAACCTATGAAGAGCTTTCTACCTTGGCCGCCCAAATAGAAGCGTGTCTTAATTCAAGGCCCATCTGTCCACTATTAGATTCTCCGCATGATCTCTCTGTTCTGACCCCCAGCCACTTTCTAATTGGCAAGCCATTACTTTCTCCACCTGAGGAAAATTTATTGGAAACTCCGACAAACGCATTGCAAAGGTGGAAATTATTGCAAAAGCTCAGACAAGATTTTTGGCACAAATGGAGCTCAGAATACCTCGCGCGGCTTCAACAGAGACCAAAGTGGAATTCACGTTCCAGAAACGCAAAAATCGGTGACGTGGTACTTATTAAAGATGAACGATTACCCCCTCTCAAATGGAAATTAGGACGGGTCATAAAAACCCATCCCGGTAAAGACGGGCTGGTACGCGTCGTTACCTTGCAAACGCATGGAGGAGAACTGCAGCGTCCCATTACCAAAATATGTATTTTACCATACCCTGTGCCAAATGAGGCGACAATACCTTCATTATCACAGTAATTTACATTTAATTTATTTAAGTTGAGTTCCAGGAATTATGTTGAGTTATTGGGTGCAAATTTATGCAATTTCTTAACCTTCTTCCGCCCTTCCGGCTAATAGTTCAATAGTGGATCAACAAAAGCAAGACAACATACATCTTTAACAAGCAGATGATCTATGTATATCGAATCCCTCTACACCGCAGCCCAAAGTACAGATAGCAGTTGAAGGAAGCAAATGTACACTTGGATCCACCCGTATTACTTGCTATGATGTTGAAATCAGGAGATTTCAAGGCGAGCCAGTAATGTTCAAGTTTGAAACCACTGTAATGTATAAACTTAGTTTTCTTTGTTATAATGGAAACATTTAGAAATCCAGTAGGCCTAAAAATAAAAAACAAAAAAATAAAATAAAATAAATTTGAGAGTTCAGATCAGAGTCGAATCGATAAGACGAAAATTGTCTCACATCAAATTTTGTGTTTGTTGCTCCTCATAATTATTATAATTAAAAGGCACTGTCCTATAGTCATTGAAATAAATAATTAAATAGAATCAGTGTACTATTTTTACAATTTGTGTTCCTGCAAGAAGGAAAAAGAAGCAAAGGCTCCCAGTTCCCGAATCCTCAGAAAAAGAAGCTCCCCATACATTCCCCAATTTCCTCAGAAGAAGAAGCTCCCCATACATTCCCCAATTTCCTCAGAAGAAGAAGCTCCCCATACATTCCCCAATTAGAAGAAAGAAGCCCCCCCAACCATTTAGAAAAAGGAAGCTCCCCAAACAGACTGGAACCATAATAGAAGGGCTTCAGGGAAACCTAACTTTTTTAGTTTGGAAAGTATAATGGAGTGGGAAAGCTTGTCAAATGCCTTACTGAAATCAGTGTAAACACAATCAGTTTGGCAACCGGAAACGAAGCCTTCAACAGCATGGGAAGTGAATTCAATGAGATTGGTGGTAGTGGAACGAGCTGGAAGAAAACCATGTTGGTTCGTAGAAATAAGTTTCTTGCAGATGGGCACGATTGCAGAATAAATGATTGACTCAAAAAGCTTTGGTATGACAGACAGCTTGGCAATTGGTCTGTAATTCGATATTTCGTTCTTGCTACTACTTTTGTGAATAGGAATTATGAACGAATTCTTCCAAAGAGTAGGGAAATACCCTTTATCTAAGGATTTTTTAAAAAGGGTTTTCAGTGGAGACTGGAGAACCTGCACACATGATTTAAGGACAGCAGGAGGGATACCGTCAGGGCCGGAAGTGAAATCGTATGGGAGTTCATCAATATGTTTCACGATATCGTCACTGGAAATTGAAAGAGAAAATCTAGTAGCCTCTCGGTGTGGAGTTATGTGACGAAAATTATTGTCATTAGGCTGAAAGTTGGAAGGAGTGAAAGATTGATGAAAGAATGAAGCAAACATGTTGCAAATCGAGGAAGACTCACTACTAGACCAGTTAGTGTGCTGCATAGTATTTGGGTAGCTATCGAAATTTTTCTTAGAGTTGACAAATTTAAAGAAGTTTCTAGGATCAGTCGAAATCGATCTGTTCCCTCATGCTGCTGAGATATTCACCATACAGAGCAGAAGAGAGTAAACGAAATCTGTTATAGCAATCAGTAAATGTAATAAGACTCGGAGAGTCCTTTCTCTTTAAATAGGTCTTCCAGAATCTATTTTTCTGATTCCTTAAATGCTTCAGCTCATTGTTGTACCAAGGTGGAGATGAACTGCGCAATTTTTGGGGCTCAAAAGGAACACATGAAACGACAGCTTCGTATAGTACGGAATAAAACCGTGCCACATCGACATCCAACTCATTTGCGGAAAGTAAGCTGTTGAAATCAATCAAGGCAAGCTTAGATGAGAGTTCATTAAAGTTAGCCTTCATAAAGTTGAAGGAGTGAGTTACCGCCTCCGGACAACCCGATTAAAAATGAAATTCGCCCGCAGCTAGCACGCAGCTAGCATGCACTAGCCCGCACGGCGCCCGCAGCTAGCATGCACGCCTGAAGACTAGCCCGCAGCAAGCATGCAGCTGGTACGCACGAATATTATAAATCACGAGTAAAAATGAAATTCGCCCGCAGCTAGCACGCAGCTGGCATGCACTAGCCCGCACGGCGCCCGCAGCTAGCATGCACGCCTGAGTGAAAATAACACTAGCCCGCAGCTAGCATGCAGCTGGTACGCACGAAACTCAAATTTAAAATGAAAGAAAAAATATTTTTTTCCTAGAATAAAAATTCTACGCCTCTTAAAAAAGATGGAGAAGAGTATTATATATGTATGTAAAGTCGTCATCAGGCACATTTTGAGATTTTCGTGCGTGTGGCGGGAGAGTGGATACCTGTTTAGGGAGAGTGCATCCCTCAAGCGAACAAATTTTTAGATTTTCGTGCCAGTGGCGGGAGCGTGTATCCCTGTGGCGGGAGCGTGCGTGCCTGTGGCGGGAGAGTACGTACTTTTGTGGCGTGCCTGTTTGTTCGCTATGCGTGCTAGCTGCGGGCGCGTGCGTGCTAGTAAGGAAATTAACCATGCAATTATTTTTAATCGGGAAGGATTGTTCTTTGAGTTGAAGCAGTAATTTAGCAAGAGAGGAGGGTAGTAATTGTTAACGGACTTCTTGACTATTGGACTGGGTTCAACAACCATGAAGCAAACATGTTGCAAATCGTCATGTTTCCTGAGGCAGTAATGAATAAAAGATCCAGCTGCCTCCTTAACACATTAGTCACACCACTCATTTGATTAAGGCCGAGTGAGAATAAGGAATTGAGAAAACAGGATTCCTTAGAATTAATATTGCCTTCAGGGAGGTAGTTATCGTCAACGTCGTCAAATACCCACTGAATATTGGGTAAATTGAAGTCCCCAAGTAGAAGTAATTCATCCCCATCCTTCATTCCATCAAGTAGAAGTAGTTCATCATACTCAGGCTATAATCAACACAAGAGATGAGAATATCATAGAGGCTTTTACCTCCATCGTCAAGTGTACTAATCATATCTGGTTGGATATAGCAGCACAGCAGGAATAGATTTGATTGAGAAAAGGAAATCTTGAGAGCGACAAGCTCAATGTCCAAGTGGTTAGAGAAACTAGGAAGCGTAATTGGGTTACAATTAAGGTGACGCGGCAAACAAGAAGTACGCCACCCCCACGAGCTTTCGAGTCAGTGTAACGGTCCCTCCGAAAGACTTGGTAGGAGGAATCGAAGAGTTCAGCATTAAGAAAGCCTTCTAGTCCATTCAAAACGCGGGGGGGGGGGGTGTTCCAAAATAACACCGTTAAGAAAATCGAACCCTAAACGTTTTTGGGGTCGCTGATCACGAAAATCGAGGTCCCGCGGTCCTAAAATTAGGGCGTCACCCCTAAAAATGCAAAAAACATCCCTTTTTAGGGGGGTTTCGCGATTATTTCAGTAATAATGAAAACTAATGCGATGAATGCACTTTTTTTAATATTTATTTGCGAAGGTGGTTGATTTATACAAAATTAAGGCGAACTTAATGGTAAGGGGTACTCCTAAAGGGTTGAAACTGCCCCTAAATTGGCGAAAAATGGCAAAAATTGTAAAAAAAATATTTACAAGTTTATGCTTCAAAATCGATTGTGGGCGTACTGTCAGGCGAAAATAAATTATTTTCAAGCCTTAAGGGGTTAAAATTACCCCTACAATATAGTTCATTGAAAACTAGGGGGAGTGTTCCAAAATAACACCGTTAAGAAAATCGAACCCTAAACGTTTTTGGGGTCGCTGATCACGAAAATCGAAGTACCGCGGTCCTAAAACTAGGGCGTCACCCCTAAAAATGAAAAAACACCCTGGCGTCACCGCCGATGACTGAAGGATGTCGTTGGTTTTTGATCTTGTCCCCCTTACGTTCTGGTAGTAGAGGGCAAGCGTCTCGAGGTTTTTGACATCCTTGGTGTTCTCGGAATGGAAACGTTTGAGTGATGTGCTCGAGTACGGGTACGGGGAACAAAGAGATTGGTAAGGCACCAGCAGGCCAGAAGCCAGGGTCTAAAAGAGTCTCGGCAATAACGGGCGGTGCAGACAAGACAAAAGAAGCAACAGGCTTGAAAGCCTTGCTGACTTTTCTGCATGAAACCATTCCAGGGTCTATAGATTTCTTCCTCATATGTATATTCACAGACAGACTCCGTCATAGCTTCAGGAGAGAATCGTGATATAAAGATATTTAAAGGTCAAAATATATTGTCAATAGCTGCTAAATTTATGACTTCATTCTATTCGTTTTAACAATGGAAGTTATATTAAAATTTTTCATTTATTTTAACTTCAATATCGCTGGCCTCACTATTCTCGTTGTCAAGTGACGTGGCAGCGGCTGCATTGACTTCTCACATTCTTATTGTAGATCTAAATGACTCCTGGCGTCTACATCGAGAAGTGTCGTATTCTGATTGTAAAAGCGGTGGTGTGAAGTGATATTTTTGTCGAGACCAGTGTTTGTTGGTTTCACAGTTCGAAAAGAAGCGTCAAAGAGGAAAGGAGAGCAAAAATTTGTTTGAAACGAAAGGAGAAAGAAGGTAAACAAAAATTTTTTTCATTCATTTATATAGAAATCATAAAAAATAGATATACTGACGAAAAGTTAAATATTTTGAATTTTCAGAATGAAAACAACGACAAGGAAGTGTTGTGAATCACAACAACATTAAGAGCAACATTGTAAGCGGACCACACGCTCGAATTACCCACACGCGCATTCATTTAAAAAAACCGATTGTTCAAAAAGCTGAATAAGCACCCGTGCGCTGTTAAACCCTTTAGAATTTCATGTCATATTTTATGCGCACATTCAGCTATCCAAGATATCCAATTTCAATTTCCGTTGATAATTCAAGCACATGCGCTTCTCACTAGCGCATGTGATGAATCAACATTTTTGCAACATTGTGGACTTTGAGCGTGTGGGCCGCGGTGCGAAGGAAACTGGCCGCCAAAAAGAAGTTTGGTAGCCAGTTCTCGTCGTGCCGCCGGTTTATCAAGTACAAATTTATTATTTCAACCGTTGTCAAGAAATACTATTTGTGGAATCATTACTACTTTATTGTTTGTCAAGAAATACTATTTGTGGAATCATTACTACTTTATTGTTTGTCAAGAAATACTATTTGTGGAATCATTACTACTTTATTGTTTGTCAAGAAATACTATTTGCGGAATTATTACTACTTTATTAAATACTATTTGCGGAATCATTACTACTTTATTGTTTGTCAAGAAATACTATTTGCGGAATTATTATTACTTTATTATTTGTGGAAAATACTATTATTTGAGTGATTACTACTTTCGCCTATTTTTGTGTTAATAATAAAATCGTTTTATATACAAGCACTCTTGTCTATTTGTGAAGTTAATACTAGTTTGTCTATCTGTGAAGTTACCACTAAAACACGTTCACATATACAACCGAAATTTATGCATTTTAAACCGGAGGCCCGACGGGGACCCAACATTGGTGGCAGCGGAAAAAAAAATTTTGATTTAGCCGAGATAATTTTATAAAGGACATCAAGTCGGAGGTACATTCCCGGCCAACGAGTAAGTGGGAGGAGCGTGCCCACAACATCAACATTAAAGTATAATAAAGGACATCAAGTCGGAGGTACATTCCCGGCCAACGAGTAAGTGGGAGGAGCGTGCCCACAACATCAACATTAAAGTATAATAAAGGACATCAAGTCGGACCCGACCACATCATCAATCAAAATGGCCAGGCATGTTTTATAATTTTAAGATATTAGATAAATTTAAATATTGGTAGATAGCTATAATAGTAACAAAAAATAATATCTGCTCCTTTTCGATCTTTCTTATTTCGAATTTTTTTTTCTTCTGATTCTTCGATCATCCTCGATGCGAAAGTCTCTAAAAAAAATATATATATATATATATATATATATATATATAAAACATAAATAAATAAATAAACCACTAATATTTATCGAACGACGTCCAAGTATTGTTTGCCAATATACCATTTCGAAGTTTCTCATTTCCCAAGGCACTTCGGTATCTAAAGTGTGCCAAAATCCAACTCACATTTGTTGAAAATTTTTAAAATTTTATTATTTTAGATAAGACTGCTCATTATTTTTCTATAAATAAATGATTGAGCAGTATCCGTAATTGCAAATTTTTTTAGTTAGCAAAAACTAAAAGTATTGTACTAAAATGATGTCTGCTTGCGAGTGTTTAAAGCCATAAATAATTAATAAGTGGTTTCCAGCTACGATAGGTTTCTAAATTTTTACCATTCTTTCGTGTTTCCAGTTGACATTAAGATAATCAGACAAGCATATTTGGGTGAAAAGAATTAAGATCAAGATTTTGTTTGCATAATATTTTTCTCGAAACAATTGTGATCTCCGTTAACTAAGCAACGAACTTATTATTTTAAGTAAAATCTTCTTTGCATTTTGTTTTATCCATAATTTATTGCTATTACTCGTTTGCTTTTTAAAATTTTAACAGCTGACTTGATTAAAGAAAAAACTGAAATGTGTATAATAATTTACACATTGGTCCGTTCATTAGTCAGTCCTAGAACGATTTAAAACATTCTAGGATAGAAAAGTACAAATTTTGGCGTCATTAGTTATCGAACTTGTTATTTTTAGTCCGAAATAGTTCTAGTCTGGTGTTCATTAAGTTGTTCTAAATGTCCGAAGCTACACCTTTTGTTCTCGATTTTTTTTACGGACTGTTTTGGACAAGATTTTTGTTGTTGTTTTTTTTTCTAGTTTTGACAAATGTGTATATGAAATTTTGACAACGGGAATTGTCAGGAAAAAAAAGTACAAGAAAGCGTTCATTAGATTTTATTCAAAGTTGTTCTAAAATGTTTGAGGTTTAATTGATAGCTGTGCAATTCTCTTCTATTCTGTTCCGACCTGTCCAGTACTGAAAACTACTGAACAAGCTATTCCCATAGACGCAAACCGTCGAAAATTAAATTTACTAATTGAAATGAGTTTTCCATACAAATGGACATCTGAATTGCTGTTTTTGCACAGGGCCTAAGTGTCAGTTTTTATCCTCAATTTTCCAACTTCTTTCGGTCCGCGAAAGGACCAAATTTTAATTTCGCTACCGTAGAGTAAGCTTCCAATCCCCAAATTCAATAAGAGTAATTGTCAAAAAAGGGGCTTTCCCTAGAATTAACTCTGAGAAGTGGTAAAGTGAGAAAACCCTTAAGTCCCATTCTTGAGAGTGACGTTAAAGAAGACATGAGTATGACGTCTCCATTTAATCTAGGCCATGCAATTAAACTCATTCCCGAATATGACGGCAATCCTGCTACCCTTCATAGATTTTTACAAGTCGCGGACATTCAAAAGTCGCGAGCACGCTCCGAAGAACACAAACTCGAATTTTTAGATTTAATAAAATCAAAGCTTACTGGAAGAGCTTATAATTTACTAATCAGGTACAACGAATACGAAACTTGGGAAGAACTCAAGCAAGCAATAGAAAAGCAATTTTCGCAGGAACGATCCTCTCAAATCATCCAGGCCGAAATATTTGACCTACGACAAAAGCCAGGCGAAAATGTTATCACATACGCAGAAAGGGTAGAAAAGCTATTGGACGAGCTGGACATAGTATCAACAAAAAATGAATCAGCGGAAGGGCGAAGAGCAATAAGAAAATTGAATGAGCAAACAGCGCTCAATAATTTCAAGAAAGGATTGCGACATCCACTTAAATTGATAGTGAAGGCTACTAAACACGAAACTCTGCGTTCAGCTATAGACTATGCCATTGAAGAAGAAAGATTAGGAGAACAAGATACAGGAAGTAAACATACAATCGCACAAAGAAAAATTTGTCAATTTTGCAAATATAAAGGACATGATATTTCGGAATGTAGAAAACTTGCTTTAAAACGGGAAAACCAGAATTTAACAACATACAAACCCCAAAATTCATGAGCGTACATAAATAAGGTAGACACTCAATGGAACAACAAAATATGCAAATACTGTAAAAACATAGGACATCTCATAGATGAATGTCGCAAACGCCAATTCAATGAAAATCGCCGGAAGGAACAATTAAATTAAAGTCAAGAAAGAAACCACTCATCCAATAAAAACAACTCGGGAAACCGAAAGAACCCAGGCTCCAATGGCGCCAGGACCCGGGTTCAAGATATCCAATAAGGCGCCAGACGACGAACTTAAGTGCTACTCATAAACTTCCCGCTAGTTCAAATACTTACATAATTAAAGAATCTGCTAAATTCTCTGATTCCGCTCAATTCTCTGACTCTGCTAAATTCTCTGATTCCGCTCAATTCTCTGACTCTGCTAAATTCTCTGATTCCGCTCAATTCTCTGAATCCGCCAACTTGCTTGAATCTGCTAAATTCCCTGATTCCACTCAATTCTCTGAATCCGCCAACTTGCCTGAATCTGCTAAATTCCCTGATTCCACTCAATTCTCTGAATCCGCCAACTTCTCTGAATCTGCTAAATCCCCTGATTCCACTCAATTCTCTGAATCCGCCAACTTGCCTGAATCTGCTAAATTCCCTGATTCCACTCAATTCTCTGAATCCGCCAACTTCTCTGAATCTGCTAAATCCCCTGATTCCACTCAATTCTCTGAATTCGCCAACTTTTATGATATCGCAGAATCCTCTGAACTCCCTGAATCACCTAAATCTACTAAATCCTCCGAATATGCGAAATGCTCTGAATCAACTAACACTTCTAAATCTACTAAAATCTCAAACCTCTCCGATTTTGGATACGACCAGCATGGGAAACCTAAAAGACATACCGTCCTAACTTTGAGTTATAACGAAAAAACCTTTCATAGTGAAGTACACCTAAACTTTAAAGAAGCCGAATCAAACAATAATTTAATGCTCTTAGACACTGGGGCTTCATTGAGCTTTATAAAAATACATAAGGACACTGAAGTTGATACCAGTCACATCGTAACTATCAAAGGTATAACGAAGGAAAGCGTGACAACCAAAGGCGCATGTTATCTAAAATTGATGGTAGACTCAAATTCGTTTATTAAACATCCCTTTCATCTAGTCCCACAAGATTTTCCTATAATCCACGATGGTATTATTGGAGAAGACTTTTTCACTCGCACTACGTCTACCATATGCTATGAAGAAAACACCTTCAAGTTCAATCATAAAGGTAGGAAAGTATGTTTCGACTTTATATATCGCCATCTCCCTATCAAGGTCCCCCCACGCTCAGAAAAGATTCTGAAAGTCGGACCTATAACAGAAGCCGGAGAAATTATTTGTTTCCCTGAAGAAATTGTTCCGCAGGTATATACCTCGGGTACAATAACCCAGTCAAGAAATGGATACATTCATATTAGCATTCTAAGTTCATCCACTAAAGAGATTGAACTCCCAACAAAGTTCACACCCAATTATGAAAACGCAACCGAATACAAAATATACCCTCTTCAAGTCGAACAAAGATTAGAAACCTTAATGTCAGAACTTGAACTCAGCCACTTAAATACAGAAGAACAAAACCACATGGTAGAACTCTGTAAAGAATACAATTCCCTATTTCTATTAGAGGGAGACAAACTTACGTACACTCCTGCTATCACGCATGCAATCAAAACTGCTCCGGATCAAATACCGGTAAATAGGAGACCCTACCGCTTACCCCAGGTGCATCTTCAAGAAATAAATAAACAAGTAAGTCAAATGCTAGAAGAAGAAATAATACGCAACAGTGTAAGCCCCTGGAATGCACCCCTATTAGTGGTTCCAAAAAAACCAGACTCAACAGGATGTAAAAAATGGAGGGACGTAGTAGATTATCGGAAACTGAACGAGGTAACATTACCGGACGCCTTCCCACTCCCTAACATAGAAAGCATTTTTGATCAATTAGGGGATTCAAAATATTTCAGCACACTTGATCTGGCTAACGGTTTTCACCAGATCTGCGTGACAGAGGAAGATAAATCAAAAACGGCATTTAGTACTCCAACGGGTCACTACGAATTCAATAGAATGCCTTTCGGGTTGCAAAATGCACCACCCACATTTCAATGTCTTATGAACAAAGTTTTAACTGGCCTACAAGGCATAAAATGTTTTGTATACCTAGACGACATCGTGGTTTACGGCAAAAACCTCAACGACCATATTGCCAAATTAAGGGAAGTATTCGAATGTCTAAAGCACCACAATTTAAAACTCCAACCAAATAAGTGCAAATTTTTAAGAAAGGAAGTGTTATACCTAGGGCACTTAATTACACAGGAGGGAATAAAACCTGATCCCGATAAAACGGCTGCAATTCTCTCAATCAAACCGCCAACCAGCGCGAAACAAATAAAATCATTTTTGGGCCTGGTCGGTTACTATCGAAAGTTCATACCCCAATTTTCTAAACATGCGAACCCATTGAACAAGCTACTGAAAAAGGATGTTCCCTTTCAATGGGATGCTTACTGCGACGAATCATTCAACCACCTTAAGAAAGCTTTGACAACACCCCCCATTTTACAATACCCTGTATTCAACAATAAATTTTATATTACAACTGACGCAAGCAACACAGCAATAGGCGCCGTTCTATCTCAGAAACATCACTCCAATAACACGGACCTACCCATCGCATACGCGAGTAGAGTATTAAATCGTGCAGAAAGGAATTATTCAACGATTGAGAAAGAAGCCTTAGCGGTCGTCTGGGTTGTCTCTCACTTCAGGCCCTACGTCTACGGTAGAGTGTTTACGGTGGTGACCGACCACAAGCCTCTTGTGTGGATATTTAATCTCAAGGATCCCACTTCACGGATAATGCGGTGGCGTATTAAACTAGAGGAATATACATTCGATGTGATGCACAAGTCCGGTCATTTAAACACCAATGCGGATGCTCTAACTAGGCTAGAGTCTGAAACAGTAAATGTGGTAACCAGATTTCAGGCTTGTCAACAACAACCAGATCAACCAAATTCAGACAGTACCAATATTTTAAACACTCCTAAAGATGCAGAGGAAATACAACAGATTTTACGGGAATATCACGACACTCCTGTCGGCGGACATCAAGGCGTCTCCCGTACCTTTAAAAGAATCAAATCCAAGTACACGTGGAACAATATGCTTAGAGATATAAGCCAATACATAGCTCGCTGCGAATCATGCCAACGAAACAAATCGTATAAAAAAACAAAACTGCCAATGAATATCACAACAACCGCTACCAAGCCTTTTGAACGCGTAGCCTTGGACATTGTAGGACCTCTTTCTATTTCTGAAGCCGGCAACAAATACATTTTGACGTTCCAAGATAACTTAACTAAATTCCTATTAGCTATACCAATCCCAAACCAAGAAGCTAATACTGTAGCCGAACACTATGTTCGCAAGGTAGTTTGTCTTTTCGGTACACCCCAGTACCTCCTCACTGACCAAGGTGGTAATTTCTTAAGCGATCTTTTTAAACGCACTTGTAAACTCTTAAAAATTAAGAAAATACAAACGAGTCCTTATCACCCACAATCGAACGGATCGCTAGAACGAAGTCACAGGAGTCTCGGAGACTACTTGCGTAGTTACTCCAGTAAAGATCCCAATAATTGGGATACCTGGATCGATTACGCAGTATTTTGTTACAATACCTCTCCTCATTCCTCTACTGGTTTCACACCCTTTGAAGCATTGTTCGGAATTAAGCCAGAACTGCCTTCTTCTCTAACGCGACCAGTAGAACCGGTCTATAACTACGAAGACTACGTCCTAGAGCTTAAAGCTCGCCTTCAAAACGGGTATGCGTTGATCAGAGCCAACCAAACAAAGGCAAAGGAAAAATCCAAGCAATATTACGACAGAAATAGTACTATGGTAAAATTCGAAGAGGGAGATTTAGTGCTATTTGAGACGCAAGGTCGGACAAACAAAAAGTTAACATCAGTTTTTGAAGGTCCATACGAAGTTGTGGAAATTAAAAGCCCCGAAACCTCAGCCATAAAGATAGGCAGAAATATAAAAATCGTTCATAATAACCTTCTAAAAAGATTCCACACCGAATAGAAAATAAGCACTTCCTGGCCGGACCCTCAATTAACAACTTCAATTTATTTCCAGGATCTACGCATGTATAATTATCGTTGTACTACATGTTGTACACGGACAGACTGCGGAACAAAAACTCCATCATAATCTTACCGAAATACAAAATACAACAGGGATGTATTTCGAAGAACTGGGGGACCTGCTCAAGGCGAAATCATCTTGGAAGTTCTACATACATATGAACATAACCCAACTACACACAGAGATCAACCAGATCACTGGTTACCTCAAGACCTTCTCAGAATATTGTAAAGTTACGTTGCAGCACTGCATAGCAACCACACGGTTATTGAATAATACCCATTCGGAAATCTTGGAAAATAATCGAATCCTAAACGAAATCCTAGGTGACTCCACTCTGTCGCGTAGCAAAAGGAGTATCATAAATGGCATAGGAAAACTAGGGAAGTTTCTCTTTGGTACAATCACTGACATATAGAATGGACAGCTCATGAGGAATTTTTCATGGCACCAATTTGTTCCATAGGCTACAAACCTTTTTTCACTCCATGTAAACACCGGAATCACTTTTGAAATTTACATTTTTTTTAAATACGTACTTAAAACATTAAAATAACACAAATATTTTGTTTAAAAAAATTAATAAACACTATTTTCACTTTTTCACCTTTTAAAATGCCTTTTTTTCATTAATTTCCAAATTTTATGTGTATCTGATTTAAGTTCTTAACGCCTGTTTTAGCAACTGACATTCTGTATGTCAAAATCCGGGGGTCTATGGGGAAAAGAGCAAAAGATATAAACATCACTAGTGCAAAAGGGAAAATATAAAATCAGGTCTGTTTTTACTTGTCAGTTTGGGGGTCTATGGATGAGTGCGACAACTATACTTTTGGGTGCCATCGATTTGTATGGAATAATTTCAGATGAGCACTCCATTATTATATGTCAGTGGGTACAATGGATGAAGACGACGCAATTTATATTCAGTCCTCACTCCAAAAACTTCGAGTCGAGAAACAGACTTCCATCCTAACGGACTTACTGTAAAATGTTAATATCTCCTATCAGGCCATGAACCAATCGATGGAAACTATTGAAGCCCAGATTGTTAACCTTTCCAAAAGTATGCGCAACGAATCAGAATTCATACGGAATGTACAGCAAAGCCACAATTTCGATGAACTAGCCAACATAATAGGGCTGGCTCATAGTCAAGTAATCTCAAAGCAACATGAGTTATATGACATATTGCAATCAGCAACCCAAGGGCTACTAGATAAACATCTAACCACATCCGAACTATTCCTCAGTGCGCTCCGAGATGTCCAAATAGAACTTGGAAAAGAACTGACACTACCCGCTAAACCCACTAGGGTGAATATTCCGATAATAAGTCAACTGTCGTCGGTAAAACCACTGTACGCAAACGAAATGTTAATATTCGAAATAAAGGTCCCTCTAATCTCCAAATCCTATAAGATCTATAAAATAACTCCCCTACCGTCTACACTCGGTAATCAAACGTACTACTTTATAAAGGCAGACGCCGAATATGTGGCAATAAATGAAGCAAACGATGAGTTCGTATTCATTACAAGAACAGAGTTTTCGCAGTGCTCCAACTTTTTAAAGAATAAGTTTCTATGCCGCGACAATTTTCTCAGTTACAGCCAAGGTAGAGCTAACTGTATCATGAACCTAAGGCAGGGCAAATATCACGATAACACATGCGAAGTGAGATTATTTAAACTCAAGCATGAGCTATGGTACCCATTAAATAAGGATAATTCATGGTTATTCATCACACCCACCAACACACTCCTTAGAATATCGTGTGGAGATGTTAATTATGCGATAACCTTGCATTACAGCGGGATTCTAAATTTAGAACCCGGGTGTAAAGCAAAAACAACGGAAATAAAGATCCAAGCAAACTATGAAATATCAAATAATAAGATCATACACTATAGTTTCGGAAACGCATTCACGGAAGTATTAAACAATACGCAAATAATAGAATTCCAAGAAACTTTAACTAATTTAACACTTCAAAAACTTGACCTCAAAAATCTTGATTTAGAACCCATAAGTAAGAGTTTGTCTGAATTAAAAAGAGACCTTCGCAATAAGGATGAAAATACAGAAGGAACAACTTCCTGGTTTATTAACATAATAATATCTTCAGTTATCCTTATAATAACGCTCTCAAGTTACATTGTCTTAAAGAAAATTATCAAATGTAAAATTAAAACTAACTGCAAAACTAAAGAGCCAGTAACTGAAGAAACAATAGAAATTTAAAATGAATAAATAAAAATAAAGAAAGAGAAAAGGTATTTATTAATGGATTACTATTTTACGAGATTTAGAATATTTAGTTTAAAAAGAAAAAAAAAAAAAAAAAAAACAAAAAAAATAAATATGTAATTTTTTATTCTTAAGAGAAAAAAAGCGATTTAGAAAATTATTATATTACAATTAGATGAAAAAAAAAAATATTTCAATGAAATTGATAAACTGAAAATTGGGATCAACTTATATAGTGTAATACTTAAATAATGAAATTTATGCATTTTAAACTGGAGGCCCGACGGGGACCCAACAGAAGCAGTTTAAAATTATTGTGGATTTTATTCTACAAAATTCCTCAATAGTCAAGGGGCCAAAATTTGTTTGAATTTTTATTTATTTAAATTGTATTTACATTTAACTTTTATTTAGGCTCAAGTTTTGTTTATGTCTGATTTTAGTGAATTTTTTTTTAAACATGGAAAAGGCTGTTGAATTAAAGTATACTTCAGTTAAGCTTATCACATTTTTATTAATAAAAAGCTGTGTTTCATTCCACGTAGTCATGTCATTCGCCAACTATAATACCGAACTTAAAGTGACGTAGCGCCAACTGTTATAAATCTCACTAAGGTGACTCGACAACGAGAATAAGGCCCGCTATTTCACGAGCCCTAAAAATTTCCCTTGTAGCCCTATACTTGCTTCAGTGGCTATACATATATTCACAAAATCAATTTTGTGGTTTATCTCTTTCGCTCTAATGCAAAGTTAAAAAGAATTCGTATGTGTGTATGAATATGAGTGTACACCAAAGCCTTCTACCTCCAGGTACGGTATTTGCTTGGTAAGATAAACATGGAATGAAATTTGAAATAATATTCATTAAGGAAGAAAAGGCTGCAATTACATTTATTATTTACATTATTAACACAACTTTGTAATATGTAGTAAATAAATGTTACAATTAATGTCCATAAATTTTGTTTTAATTTGGTTAAAAAAGATTAATTGATTCCCAATAAACGCACATAACCGCACTCCACACAGTTTGACAGCTAAATTGAAGTCCTATTGTGAGTGTGAGATTTCTTCGTGCATGGCTTGTAAATATAGAAGGCTTTGGTGTACACGGAAAGCAGGAGGGCTTATTTTTTAATCAAACTTAAAAATTGAAAGAAAAAAGTTGAATATGTGTAGACAAGACTTTCTTTCAATCCACGAGATATGACAAGATTGAACTTCAGAAAATGGAACCAAAAATTGCATGTGCAGAACCAGTCTTGTTTTGCTTCAATTGTCAGGCCCACCTTTTAATTTTAACACAGAATTACGCCGGCGTTTTATTCTCTTTTCTTTCTTTATATTTTTTTATTATTTTTTTTTCAATAATTGAAAATTAATGCTCGACTAGAAATCCAAGTGCAAGCGCCGACGGTTATCAAATATAAATTTAATTTTTGACCAGAATAAAAAAACTGTTTTCTCACGCATTCAAAAACAGTATCTACATATGTATATAATTAAAACAATTGCAATTTAAGCAAGTCATTGGACACACGTTGACCTTGAAATAGTGAACAAAAATATTGCTGGAATTACTACTGCGAATTAGATTATCACAAGCTTTTTTTTACCGGATATTCCAACGCAAATCAACTTTTAAATATTGATATGATTATTCAATTTACCAATTCAAAATCAGAAAAAAATAGTCAAAATGCACTTTAACACAATAACTATTAATTCAGAAAGTCCACTCAGCAACTCGAATCAGTGTTTTACACCCGGAATGTACGGTTTCGTATCTTTAAATGCTTGGTGTTATTGCCGAAATACACGATATTACAACTGACAAAATGTGATAACAAGGCAGGCCACTCCACCAGTGTTTATTGTATACTAATACAAAGTTTCAACTTGTAGGAGCTTTTAATTGTTCGCATTATCGGTCCCTCACTACTGATACCTAGTTGAAAAGTAATAAAAAGTATCTGCATTATTTTCGTGGCAATTACATATGTATATATGTATGTATGTACATATTAAGAGATATGCTTTTTACGATAAGATACCAAAGGTCAAAGTAGAATCGTACGACGTTGTGTTTAGTGACATGGCAAAAAAACTACATTTGTAAGAACCCACAAGATTTTTCATTACTATATGCTTCATATCGCGGCGCTTACAGCAACCATTTCCATGTATATATAAAATGGAATGTTCACCAAAAGATTTTCATGGGACCAATTCGTTCTATAGGTAGCGTAAATAAAAATATTTTAAATTCGTATTTGGAAGAATAGCCTTAAAAATTTTCATTAAAAAGTTACAAATAAAATTTCGGGGATTTTTCCCTTTAAAATATTTTTTTTTTCATCAATTAAAAAGGTTTATATGTATTAAAAACTTGTTTTCTTCCCTGTTTCAAGAAATGCACTGGCTATCATTCACAATAGGTGTGTTCGATGACTGCTTCAGCTCAACTTAAGCAGAAAAAATCGACAATTTGCGTTCTTTGAGACTTTTTGACAAATCTTTTCTGCTCCAATTTGCCTTGCTCTGCGTTTACTGAGCCTGCTCTGGGTTGAGACTTCTTACTTCATCTGCTCCACCAAATTTGTAGGAACAGGCAGAGCTGCCACATTCTTCTTCTTCTTTTTAGGCTGTATCAGATCCAAAGAAGCGCAACAAAAATATCAGCAGCAAACTGTTTCTATTGGTCAAACCGGGTCACATGACCACAGAAGCAGCACTGAATGCTGCCGCTGCATTAATCCTAATTTTGCTGCCCATCAAGGCAGCTTTTTTTGACATTTCAGTTTTTTATTTAAGACGCTTACCACGCCTAAAGCGTTTGCTGCATGCTGCTGCTACAACGAATCTGATACAAGAAGCAGCATGCTGCCTCTTCCGCTGCTACTGTCGCTGCTCAAAATTTTGATCTGATACGGCCTTTTCTTTTGACAATTTTCAAATTGAAAGCAGGGAAACACGGAAAATTGATTTATGAATGATTTATGAATGAAAATACTTGGAAATACTAAATATCCTTACTAATATTATAAATGCGAAAGTAACTCTGTCTGTCTGTTACGCTTTCACGCCTTAACCACTGGACCGATTTTGATGAAATTTGCTACAGACATAGTTTGGACCTTGAAGACGGACATAGGCTACTTTTTACGAAAAAAAAAAATGGTTGAAGGGGGTGAAATGGGGTTAAATAAGTTGTAAGGGGATTTTGTTCCTTTACTTTTTTTTTTATTGTAAAAAAAGTAACTGACTGACAGACAATGCACAACCTAAACAGCTACAACTAAAGGGCTGAAATTTTGACAGTGCATCCCTAGCGATTTTTCGAAATTCATCCCCTAAGGGAGTGAAATGGGGTCAACTCAAAACCGCTGGAGCTATAGGGCTGAAATTTTGACAGTGCATCCCTAGCGATTTTGCGAAATTCATCCCCTAAGGGGGTGAAATGGGGTCAACTCAAAACTGCTGGAGCTATAGGGCTGAAATTTTGACAGTGCATCCCTAGCGATTTTGCGAAATTCATTCCCTAAGGGGGTGAAATGGGGAAATTTTGACAGTGCATCCCTTTAATGGCGTGGACATCCACTAAGAAGCGATTTTTCGAAATTCATCCCCTAAGGGGGTCAAATGGGGTCTACTCAAAACCGCTGGAGCTATAGGGCTGAAATTTTGACAGTGCATCCCTATAATGGCGTGGACATTCACTAAAAAGCGATTTTTCGAAATTCATCCCCTAAGGGGGAGAAATGGGGTCAACCCAAAACCGCTGGAGCTACAGGGCTGAAATTTTGACAGTGCATCCCTATAATGACGTGGACATCCACTATAAAGCGATTTTACGAAATTCATCCCCTAAGGGGGTGAAACGGGGTTTACCCAAACCGCTGGAGCTATAGGGCTGAAATTTTGACAGTGCATCCCTATAATGGCGTGGACATCGACTATAAAGCGGTTTTTCGAAATTCATCCCCTAAGGGGGTGAAATAGGGTTTACCCAAACCGCTGGAACTATAGGGCTGAAATTTTGACAGTGCATCCCTTTAATGACGTGGACATCCACTAAGAAGCGATTTTTCGAAATTCATCCCCTAAGGGGGTATAATGGGGTCAACCCACACCGCTGAAGCTGAAGGGCTTTAATTTTGACCGTGCATCACTATAATGGCGTGGACATCCACTTAGGAGCGATTTTTTGAAATTTATCCTCTATGGGATTAACCCAAACCGCTGGAGCTATAAGGCTGAAATTTTGACAGTGCATCTCTATAATGACGTGGAGTTTCACTAAGAAGCGATTTTTCGAAATTCATCCCCTAAAGGGGTGAAATGGGGTTACCAAACTACTGGAGCTATAGGGCTGAAATTTGGACAGTGCATCCTTATAATGACGTGGGCATCCACTAAGAGGCGATTGCTCGAAATTCATCCCCTAAGGGGATGAAATGGGGTTAACCCAAACCTCTGAAGCTGAAGGGCGGATAGTTTGACAGTGCATCCCTAATCACGTAGAAATGAATGACTCGAAATTCACTTTGATGACATATACATGCCAATGTCTGCTTCAAAACTTGCAGATCTGTTGAGCAGAGGTGATATACGCAGCAATTTGTTTACCATATTTATTAAAAAAATGCACTATAATAAACCCTTTTTAGGGATAATAACAGCTAATAACGGCTAACAGATAATAACAGATTTTTTTTTACTTTTTCTTCTATTGTATAAAAAGTAACTGACTGACAGACAATGCACAACCTAAACCGCTAGAGCTAAAGGGCTGAAATTTTGAGAGTGCATCCCTAGCGATTTTTCGAAATTCATCCCCTAAGGGGGTGAAATGGGGTCAACCCAAAACCGCTAGAGCTATAAGGCTGAAGTTTTGACAGTGCATCTCTATAATGACGTGGACATCCACTACAAAGCGATTTTTTGAAATTCTTCCCCTAAGGGGGTGAAATGAGGTTTATCCAAACCGCTAAAGCTATAGGGCTGAAATTTTGACAGTGCATCCCTATAATGGCGTGGACATCCACTATAAAGCGGTTTTCGAAATTCATCCCCATTCAGGAGATGAGATGGACAGGGAATGGTGTTTTGCAAAAACCTGAGTATGACGTATATTACAGCTGTCATACAAAACACCATGTTCTCGGAGTAGGTATTATGGTCAGCAAAAGAATGAAGTCTACCATTATCGGCTTTAAAGTAATAAACGAAAGGCTATGCTCCCTTCGTGTGCGAGGTAAATTTAAGAACATCAGCCTCATAAACGTCCACGCACCTACAGAAGAGTCCCCGGATGATGATAGAGAAGAATTATTCGAATTAGTTGAACGGGAACTTAATGCCTGCCCCAGGTATGATGTAAAAATCATACTGGGAGATCTAAACGCCAAAGTAGGCCGGGAGCCCATAGACAGGCAATATGTCGGCAACCACAGCTTGCATGAAAACACTAATGACAATGGACAGCGAGTTGCAGAGATGGCAGCAAGTAAGAACTTGGTCGTTGCAAGTACTAGATTTGCGCGTAAAGATATCCATAAAGCCACCTGGGTATCTCCTGATGGAGCCACTCGCAACCAGATAGATCATGTGTTGATAGACCGCCGCCACCTTTCGGGTCTGATGACGGTACGAACGTACCGAGGTGCCAACTTCGATTCGGATCACTATCTTGTTGGTATGGTGCTCCGAGAGCGCATTACAACGCTGAAAAGCTTTGTATCCGCTGATCAGGCTCGAATCAACACAGCTGCACTACGCAATGAAATGGCCAGAAACAGCTACGATCATGCATTAGAACTCGCCCTAAGTCCTGGGGATGAGATGCCGGGCGTCGACGAGAACTGGACCCGCCTTAAAAATACTGTCATTAGTACTCTCTAAAAGTGAATTAGTGGAAATTTCACTATTTACTTTAGTAGTTCATGTATCCACTAAAAAATTAGTGAAAAGGTCTATACTAACTAAACGAATTAGTTAAATTTACTTGTTCTTGAAATTTATTTATTCTAGCATTGATAAGATATTAATTATTTATCATATATAATAATTTTAATTATTTTTTTCATTAAACTAAAGTAATGTGCTATTTTTCAATGACAATATTTGTAGCTTTATCATAACTTTAACTGAACAATATTTAAAATACTGAATAAATAAAAAAAGATTAGTAAATTTTCAGTTAATATTAAAACTTAATACAATATAAAATGATTCAATAATCATTCATTTCATTCCAACATACATGAAATTCATTAACCACCTATATATATTTATAGGCATTTCCTTCTAAAATTTCATTACTAGATAAAAGATTGTAAATTCTTTAAGTTTTTAACCCAAACATCTCACTAAAAATAAATAAGAGAGTTTTTTTAATCATAAACTTTAAAATATTATTTTTGACCATAAAAATGCAGCTTTAAAGTGCGTTGTATCCCAGAATATTTATATTTATTTCTGTCCTGTTTAATCCGGCAATTTCGTCATATTATGAAATTTTCGACCATCTTTAGTATACATACAAACAAATTCTTTCAACCTTTTTCCAAATCTCTTACACTTCTCGTACTTCTGAAAAAAGTTTGGCCTCCTATTTTTCTCACATCCGTTCCTTTTTCCAATTTAAGAGAAATTGCCCCCGTGTAATGTATAATAATTTGACTCTTTTCAAAAAATCGTTAGTTTCGCTTCTGGTGTTGATCACTCCACACCCTGCTCCAATGCGAAATTTCGAATGCATACAAATTGTTGTTGCTTTGGCGTAACGTGGTGGAACGGAGTGCTCGTGTATTTGGCCCTTTAAGAAGAATTGAGCTCGTAGCCAGTATTTGAAACAGTAATTTATTCGAGTTGTGTTTACAGTGACTTTAGTATGTAAATCAGAGTGTTAGTGATAAAACAGTGAATAGATAGTGTTTAAAAACGAACTATACAATTAGAAGTTTCATTATGGAAGAATTTAATCAACTAGATGTCGAACCGTTGATTTTAAAATTAAAAGAGCATTTGAATGATGAGGCAACCTTCGAGATTTTCCGAAGTAAGTGCATTAATTATTAACTAATCACTATTTATTTGTTTGCAGAACTGAAATAATTTATTACATCGTTAACATGGAGATGTCTTTAAATTGTTACGAAGTTACAGAAGGTGATACAGAAACTTCTGTAATGACAGCAGAATTCCCAAATTCGTTACTACCGGTAATCGGTAAGTTAAGAATTGTTTTTGCTGTATGTGAGAACAGTCAGCAATTTGAATTATTTATTGAAATTGACTGACCCATTTTTAGGAGGGTACTAATCTACCACATTTCGAGAAAGGCATAAGAGAAAAGGCAACTATGAATATTCAACCCTACTTGATTGCTGTTGCTGGACAAATCGGTGAATCAACATTTATTCAAGGCGATGGATGGTTCATGGATTCATCAAAAAGAACTGATCCAATTACTGCATTTGACATTTTGTACAAATGTTTTTACATATTTAATTTAAATTATCCAGATGAATTAATATACTTCATTAATTTTGTAGACCATTATATTTATAAAATGCCTGTTAAAGCCCATAGTGTCGTATCATCGATTCATGTTAATATAACAAACATCAATGCAGAACAAAGTTCATCAAGTGATGATAGTCATAATTAACATTAATATTATATTGAATTAACATAACTAATTTGATTATAATAATACACTTTTATGTAAAATACTTTATCTTTATCTTTTTGATGAATTACTTGTTATGTAATAATAAATCAGTAAAATGTAGAAATATTTATATATTCCTGATGCATCCTCAATTTCTACCAATTTCCTAATTCATATTAGAAATTAAACTAATTTTTTAGGCAGCAAATTTCACTAATGCAATTATTCTTGTAGTATATTTAACTAATCCAAATAGTAAAAATCACTAATTAAAATGGTAAGAGTCACTAATTCAATAAGTTCCTATTATTTAACTAATTTAAATGGTCAAAAGTCACTAATTCATAGTTGCAGACATGGCACATTTTGAATTAGTGAAAAATGACTAAGAATTAGTGAATTCTCGCTAATTCACTTTTAGAGAGTACTGATTAGGCAGAAGTCGTAGAGATCGGAACGACTGGTTCGATAATGAATGTAAACTGGCAACTGAACGTAAGAATGCTGCGTACCGAGCCATGCAGCAGGCTCAGAGAACACGGGCACGCGAAGAGAACTATAAAGAGTTCAGAAAAGAAGAAAAGAGAATTCACAGACGAAAAAGCGAAGCCTGGGAAAAGATCTCGTCTGTGAGCTAGAACAATACAGAGAACGAAGGCCGCACCAGGGGCGGGAGTTCTACCAAAGAGTTCGTAGTATGACGCAATTCACACCACGTTGCACATACTGCAAGGACAAAGAAGGGAATCTGATCACCGATCCTAAAGGCATCTTGGAGCGATGGTAAGAGCACTTTCATGAATTGCTAAATGGCGAGCTAACTGAGGATTCGGAGGCTCCACCAATATCTGGTGATAATGCTGTGCTGCCGCCACCAAGCATAGAAGAAGTTAGCAGAGCCATCAGCCGGCTCAAAAACAACAAGGCCTCGGGTGCAGACGACATCGCAGCGGAGCTGGTTAAATATGGAGGGCCTACATTACACCAAGCGATTCATGAATTAATTGTGCAAGTATGGGAGCAAGAAGTGATGCCAGAAGACTTGAGAAAAGGCATCCTCTGCCCGCAAAAAAGGAGATATCACAGCGTGCACTAATTACCGCGGTATAACGTTATTGAGTACCGTGTATAAGATATTCTCCGCTATCCTACAAAACAGGATGGCTCCTTACGCCAGAAACTTCATAGGCCATTACCAGTGTGGCTTCAGCCCAGGCAAATCAACGACTGATCAGATTTTCACCTTGAGGCAGGCTATGGAAAAATGTCTAGAGTTTCAAAACTCAATTCAACACCTCTTCATAGACTTTAAAGACGCCTATGATAACATAGCGAGGATAGAACTCTACAAAGCCATGAGAGAATTCGGCATCCCCAACAAACTGACAAGACTATGTAGGTTGACCTTGACCAATTGTGACAAGCCAAGTAAAGGTATCCGGAACACTGTAGAAACCAAGCAACATATATAATGGACTCCGACAAGGGGAAGGCCTGGCCTGCCTGATGTCATCCAGTTGGCATCCCTAAACTCTGAGCGTCCTGGTCCACGCCATCCTGATTCTGTAATTGTCCTCAACTGGTTGAACTCCGCGTCATTATCCTTCCAGAGCTTTGTTGCTAATAGGATAGCAGCAATCCAAGAGTTATCTGAAGTCAAAGCAGAATCCGGCTGATGTGTTATCCAGAGGTCTTGCTCCCGAGAAATTAGAAGGCCACACATTATGGTTTCACGGACCACCGTTCCTGCATGGAAAGGAATCCATTTGGCCAGCACAATATGTTCCTGCAGCGAACGATTTGGAGAAGAAAAGAACGAAGATTACAATCCCAGTAAGCATGGTTGCAGAACTGGTTACCAAAACCATCAACCATCGTAATTCCTTTAGCTATATGTAGAGGGTTACGGTTTACGTTCATAGATTTGTAAAGAACTGTAGGTAAGTGCAAAACACAAGCAGATCTACAGTAAAAAGCCAGAAGTGCTTAAGTGCAAATTTGACGATTTTGAGTTTATTGCATTTTTGTATTCAGTATTTTATTCTTAATCATTGGTATAATTCTTGTCTTAAACTGAGCTGTGGTTGCTGAGCTATTGGAGCGACAAAAGTGGTTTTGTGCACAATTCTGTATCTAAAAGAATCTTTGAAGGCGATTATCTCGAAACACATATTTTGCACTTAGACACTTCTGGCTGTGTACTGTAGAGATAGAAGCAAGGGGCAGTTAACTGTAAATGAGCTAGAAGAAGCGCTAATTGTCCTTATTAAGGAAACGCAAGCTGAAACATTCAAGGAGGAGCTTCAGCAATTGAAAAAGTCTGGCATCGTACACACTGCAAGTCCCATCAGCAGCCTCAAGCCATTTATTGATGAAGACCCGAGGAAGCCAATCTACCTTACGATACAAAGCATCCAATGCTATTACAAAGATGCTGATGGAACATTTACACCATAAAAATTCACATGCAGGCGCCCAGAACTTACTTGCAATAGCACGAGAGAGGTTTTGGCCTTTAAAAGGTAAAACAACTCCAAGATCAACAGTCCAAAACTGCTTGCGATGTTCACGAGCTAAACGAAAATTACTTTCACAGTTTATGGGAAATTTGCCACAAACACGAGTACAACCCGCAAGACCCTCTGTAAATGCTGGCGTGGACTTCTGTGGACCCTTCCGGATCCACTACAAATTAAGAGGGAAGCGTCCGCATAAATGTTACGTAGCAGTGTTTTGTTGCTTTGCCACCAAGGCTACGCATCTTGAGGTCGTTAGCGATCTAACAACAGCAACTTTTATCGCCGTCCTCCGAAGATTTATCAGTAGACGCGGTAATTCTCACAATCTATATTGCGATAATCTATATCTATATTGCCTCACCGATGTATCTACACCTTGACGTGGTGGTGAGGCTTGTGTGGTCCCGTTAGGACGCCCTGACTAAGATAGATACTTAAAAGCAATGGATACAACAATGGAAATTTGTACCCCAGGTGGTAAACCTGCAAGCCAGGGAAATCCACCCTCTACGGAGGTCGGCCTCATGGATTCTGGGGGAGGCCATCTATTGCTTACGAGGAACAGGGAAGTGGACGACTCGCATGCCAACGCAGTCACGCAGGAAAGCGTAGAAGCGGCGGCGAGCGAGCTAGTGAAGCTGAACCTGGAGGTATTCTCAGAGAAGGTGGACAATGCGATGCAGCAATGTGTCAAGAGGTCAGCCGGCTCTGGGCCTACGTTAGCGCAGGAATCCGACTCGGAAGTGAGGCCGCGAAAGCAGCTGAAGCAGAAGAGGAAGAGGGAGCGCAGAAGACAGAAGAAGGCAACTTCCTCTGTTGGGGGATCGGCCGAGTCCACTCCGGAGGAGGTGGGACCCACGAAGAGGTTTAGAGGTGAAAGTCTCTGCACCTCAGCCGTGGGTTCTACTGTCGAAGGGGAGGATAAGGCCAGGGAAAGGAAGGGTGGACAACCTCAACCTGTAAAACAGGGAGGAGTCAACCCTTCTGTCTCGGGGGTCGTGCGTGCGGAGCCTGTGGCGGAGAATACCTACGCAGGCATAGCAGGCTGTGACCTCCGTTTGGGTGTGACCGACGATGGAAGGGAGGAGGGTCTGGGCACGAAGCAGGTAACCGTTTTTAAAGCGGCCCTGCTCAAGGCACTAGACTCTCGGCCTGACAACGCTGGCGACATCGGTATTACCGAGGTAGACTTGGAGGACGGGGTCATTGCACTCAGGTGCGTGAACCAAAAATCCAAGGCCTGTCTGTACGAAGCTGTCGGAACGATGACTGACCTATGGGAAGGAGTCAATCTGAGAGTGGAGCGCCTTCACATCCTTAAGGATGTGAGGAGGATGATCATCCGAGTTCCCGGTTCGCCGGAGAGCAAGGAAACCATCCTAGCCAGATTACGTCGTCAAAATGCCTGTGTGACGGACACTTCTAAGTGGAGGGTCAGTCGCATAGGCAGATATGGTGACGCGAAAAACGGCGGTACCATTCTCACCGTATGGTGTCCGAAGGAGGAGGCGGAGGCGGTCAGGCGTGCAGGGGGGAAACTCAACTGCGGGCTGGACCTTGCCTACGTGCGATTCCAGAAGGACAAGCCGGAGGAAATGGTAGAGCCGGCCGGAAAGGCAGCTGAACAAGGGGACCAGTGAAATGGAATCCTCGTCAGCTGGGCGGGAGGTGGGCCAGTTCCGGCAATTAAAGGTTTGCCAGTTGAATCTACACCATAGCAGAGCAGCATCAGCAATGATGACGCGAGGCTTCGGTGAGATGAAGCTGGATATTGCTCTCATACAGGAACCCTGGATCTACAAGGGTAGGATTAGGGGACTATCTGGGAGCTTTGACACTCTGTACGTTCCCAATGCGAATGAAAGAGTGAGGACGTGTGTGCTGGTGAAACACGGAGTGCAGGCGGTTTTACTGCCGCACTTGTGCACACCAGATCTCACAGCAGTACGCGTAGGTACTGGAAGTGGGGCTTTCATTCTAGCCTCAGCCTACCTTCCGTACGATTCGCCAGATCCTCCGCCCACCAGGGAGTTGGAAATTCTGGTTATTACCTGTGGCGAAAAAGGCACAGGGTTAATAGTTGGTTGCGACGCAAATGCACACAACACGGTGTGGGGAAGCACCAACGACAACCATAGAGGAGAGGCTTTGCTCGAATTTGTGGAATGCAACAATCTAGTTATTGCAAATAGAGGGGTAGAACCAACCTTCGTCGATGCTAGACGAAGGGAAGTCATAGATATAACTCTATGCAGCAACCGGATGTTGACAAGATTGACCAACTGGGAGGTGATGGATCGGACGACTATGTCAGATCACAGAGCCATTTCATTTGAGATAGAGTACGGAACCCCGGGCAGGGGAGACGGAATTAGAACAACGAGAATTCCCCGCAACACGGACACGTCTAGATATACTGAAATGTTGCGCAGGAATCTCGGGGAGCGCGTGCCAAGGGCACCGAAAACCACAAGAGAAGCAGAGTCTCAGTTGCATGTCCTGCAGACAGCGATAGAGAACGCTTTTCGAGTGGCGTGTCCTCTTACGTCAGTGGATGACCATGATCCCACACCCTGGTGGTGTAGGGAGCTGGAGAAACTGAAGAAAGAGGTCAGAAGGGCTTTCAACCAAGCGATGAGGTGCAATGACCCGGTTGCCTGGGAGAATTACAAAGCCAAGAAAAGAGAAATGAAACAAACTCTGCGACGACGGAAAAGGGAGTCGTGGAGGGACTTCTGCTCGAGCATGGAGAGCATATCTGAGGCCAGCAGACTTCAGAAAATGATCTCCAGGGACCCGGTCTCCAAAGTCGGACTCGTTCGTGACCCGTCGAGGAGGATGACGGAGACGCTGTAGGAAACCAACAAGATCCTGATGGAAGTTCACTTTCCTGGCAGCTATATCTCGGGTAAATCTTGGACTATTCGTAACAGAATGGCTACAAGGATGAACCGAGAGGAGGCTAACGGGGTGGTGACGGAGGAAGGGGTGAGACGTGCAATAGACACATTCTCTCCCTTCAAGACATCGGGGCGTGACGGAATATTCCCTGCGCTGCTTCAATGGGGCAAAGATATCATTGCACCCAGGCTTAGGGGAATATTCGTTACCTGTCTAGCAACGATACATTCCGGCGGTGTGGAGGGAAACCAAAGTGGTATTTCTCCCTAAGCCAGGCAAGAAGGACTACACCGAGGCGAAGTCCTCCAGGCCAGTCAGCCTAACATCCTTTCTGTTGAAAACAATGGAAAGAGTGGTGGCAGACCACCTGGAGAGTACTATGCTGAGGAGGCACCCTTTAAGTAGAAGCCAGCACGCTTACCAGGCTGGCAGATCTACAGAGACGGCACTTCACCAACTGGTGCGAGTAGCCGAGGGGGAACTGTATACCGGAGGCATAGCGATGGCCGTTATTATGGACATCGAAGGCGCCTTCGACAAGATACAGTTCAACAAACTCAAAGACGCTCTGGTGAGGCGCGAGGTCAGCCCCATGATTGTAAGGTGGGTGGACAGCATGCTGAAAAACAGAGCGGTAAGGATTCAGACAGGAGACTCGCGGCTTCGAGGGAGGGTCAGCAAGGGATGCCCACAGGGCGGGGTCCTATCGCCCCTCCTGTGGAACATCACTGTGGACACTCTGCTCAGGCGGCTAGAGGTAATGGGCGTGCATACCGTTGGGTATGCAGATGATGTAGCGATTGTGGCACGTGGCAAGTTTATGAGCACTACGGCAGATATCATGAGGAATGCACTCCAAGTGGTTGAGCAGTGGTGTACGGAACAGGGCCTCACCATAAATGCCAATAAGACAGACGCGATAATCTTCACTAGGAAGATTAAAGATCTGGATTTTCAGCCCCTCATGCTTTTTGGATCGAGGATCAAGGTGTCTGGGATGGTCAAGTATCTGGGTGTATACTTGGACTCGCGACTAACCTGGAAATACCACGTTGAAGAGAAGATTAAGAAGGCGACAAGGGTGCTTCACCAGTGCAGAAGAGTATGTGGACTAAGGAAGGGTATCTCACCAAGGTTAGCATACTGGACATATACCATGATGGTGAGACCCATCATAACTTATGCCTCGGTGGTCTGGTGGACTAAAGCCACACAGAAAACCGTCAAGAGGCATTTGGACAAGGTGCAAAGAATGGCCTGCGTAGGTGTGAGCGGTGCTTTCCACACCACACCCGCCGCGGCATTGGAGGCGCTGTTAGTTCTGCTGCCGTTAGATCTCCAGGTGATGAAGACTGCGGCAGCCTCAGCGATTCGGATGAGACGTGATGCCGCATGGCAGGCGTCAGAAACCTTATATGGGCACATGAAGATCCTGGATCGCATTAAAGGGATTAGGGAGCTCATGATGCCCATGGAAGGGATCACAAAAATGAGGGTGACCGAAAGGTATCATAAAACCCTCATAGGGAACGGAACGCTCCCCGAAGGGAGACCGGAAGACATATATATCGTCACGGACGGATCCAAGATTGACGGCAGAGCAGGTGCGGGAGTCTTCTCAGAGGACTTAAATCTGACCTGCTCTCTGGCTTTGGGGAATTACACCTCAGTCTACCAGGCGGAAATGCTTGCTCTGCTGCACGCGCTGGATCACATAAATGAGGGTCAGGTGCAGGGAAGAAGTATCCTTATAGCACTGGACAATCAGGCTGTGATTAAGCGCATGAACCAGACAGAGATTAATGCGTCTCTGGCGTTGGAATGTGTCCAAAAACTGAACAGGTGTGCGCAACAAAACAACGTGACGCTAGCTTGGGTTAGAGGACATACAGGCATCGATGGGAACGAAAAGGCTGACAACCTGGCAAAACAGGGGTCAACCTCGGAATTCTGTGGACCGGAGCCATACTCTGCCATTGGCAGAGGGTTGGTAAGGAACTACATCGAGAAATGGGTCGCTGAGGAACACCGGAGACGGTGGGACGCTATGACCACGTGTAGGCAGGCTAAGATGGTGCTTATGTTGCCGATTACCGCAGCCAGAAGAAGGATCCTGCATATGCAAAGGAGAACCCTCAGATGGTTGGTGGCACTGATTACAGGACACGGATGTTTCAGGTATCACCTAAAAAGAATGGGAATTCTGGAAGATGACACCTGTCGGATGTGCCTGGAGGAACCTGAGACGGCCACACACATAGTGTGTCACTGTCCGGCGGTGGCGAGGAAAAGGGCTGCCATAACTGGACTCCATTGGATGGAGGACATGAGGCAGACTCCCTTCAATCAGCTGCTTGCGATAACTAGGGGAGTCGAAGTAAGGGAGCAATGGGACAACCCACTGCAACCCCAATAAGATGACTCTAGGCAGAGGGACGAAAAGGGACCCGCAAATAGTGGTCTGATTCGGTATCCCTCGAAAATCTATATATATATATATATATATATATATATATATATATTGCGATAATGCCACAAATTTCGTAGGAGCGAAAAATCAACTAATGGAGTTACGAGATTCGGTGTATTCCAAAGACTCAGGAGAAAAGATTACCACATTCTCTACAGGAGATGGCATAGATTTTCATTTTATTGCTCCAAGATCACCACATTTTGGCGGATTGTGGGAGGCAGCGGTGAAGTCAGCAAAACATCTGTTAATAAGAACAGCATCAACGGCATCCCTCATATACGAGGAATTGGAGACAGTGATAATGGAGATTGAGGGGATTCTGAATTCTAGACCACTAACCGCACTTTCGGAAAATCTAGACGATCTTTCGGCTCTTACTCCCAGTCACTTCCTCATAGGTGAACCGTTGACAAGTGTTATTGATCCTCAGGCCGAACAAACCAAGGTCACTCTGCTACAGCTAGTGACCCACCTAAAGACACAATTCTGGCATCGGTGGACTAGAGAATACCTTCATGAACTACAACTCAGGTATAAATGGAAAAATCGATGCCAAAACGTCCAACCAGGTGTTGTGTAATAATCGAATAAAGCACGACAATAAAAAAAAACCTCGCATTAAAATAAATAAAAACAAAATATTTAAACTCGATTGCGAACTTGACACCGCAAGTCACGCGTAAGTCATTTACAGCTAGAATAAAAAGAAAAAACAAGAATGATGTAATTAAATTTACTTCCGAAGACTGAGAATGGGTCAACAAGAAAATTGCAAATGCTGCGCATGACCCAGATAAACCAAATGCAATACATGAAGATGATGACATAATTTAAAAAAGATAAAACGGATGTTTTGATTGGTTGTCAGAATAAAATTAGGTAAATTAAGATAGGTATAAAAACAGAAGTTAAGTTGAGTTAAGTCAAGTCAAGTTTTGTAGCTAACACTAAGTGTATAATACAATAATACAATTCCAAACTTGATTGCAATAGGGCATTAAATGGGCACTAGCTCAATCCCCCGTGGCACAAATTTAAATAAAGAAAAGAAAAACGAAAAGAAGTAAAATTTTAAAACTAAAGCAAATTGTGTTTTTAAACCAACGAAAATCAGAAGCTGCGAAGCAGAAATTCTACACAGGCACCATGGTTGTGCTCCAAGAAGATAACCTTCCCGTATTAAGCTGGCAAACTAGGAAGAATCCTAAAAACCATTAAAGGCCAAGATGGTTTAGTTAGAGTCGCAGACGTAAAGACCGTATCCGGTGTCTTAAGACGCCCAATACATAAACTGGCACCATTGCCAATACCGTCTGAAGTGGACACAGCGACCGCTTCAGATCTGAAGACGTACCAAGAAGGTTCACCTCCAATTGAAATTCAGCTAGAACCAGATGCGATAACTCCACAAGATCAGCTAGAACCTCTGGACAGCGTCTCAGAACATCAATCATCACAACCGAAACGACGACGGGTTTCAAGGACTGCTCTGACATTATCATTGTTAGCTTGCTTGATCTTTTCTGTAATGGGCTCCACAAGTCCTGTGGCCATAACTCCTTTTGAGAACCAGCCTGGAATTTACTTTGAGGGTATGGGTCCAACCAACTTAGTATCACATGAGTGGAACTTATGCTAGGTTTCCACTTGTCGTTTTGAAATTGACGAATGACCTATTCTTACGTCATTTTGAAAAATCGCAAGTGGAAATAGCGAAAAACTGCCTATAATTGAATTGACCAACAGCACTTGGCAATGACTTACCAAGAATTTAAACGATTAGTGCTGTTAGTTACTTCAATTATAGGCAGTTTTTCGCTATTTCCACTTGCGATTTTTCAAAATGACGTAAGAATAGGTCATTTGTCAATTTCAAAATGACAAGTGGAAACCTAGCATTAGTCATCTACTATAATATGACGAGTTATTGTCAAGAGTATAATAATATCTGTTAAGGGATCGAGAGACTTAAGCACATATGCAATAGAATAACAGACCAAACGCAATGCAATTCTACAAACTATTAATTCAGAAATGTTTTACAAGGCTTAAAAGATAGAAGAAGGCAAAAAAGAGCCCCACTCGATATTTTCGGGAATTTCGCACACTCCTTATTTGGGGTGCTCGACTCCAGCTACACTGAGGAAATGTCCGAGGTTATAAACAGGGTAGAAGGAAACCAGAAATATCTTTTAGATCTCATCAAAACCCTAACCAGGCTGATTGATTCAACGACGAACATAGTTTGAAGATAATACGACATCAACCAACAGTTCAAGGAATTCAATCGCTAACCGCTCCCTCAATACCATTGAGGAAGAATTGAAAGAGCAGCAATTAAAGGAATGGTTGAGCTCAGCCTCTTTTAGTCTAATCCTGATGATATCCAACTACCAAAGAATGGAGAACAGCTTGTTGGACCTAATTATCGACACTCGCCACGGTAAGATAAACCCTCAATTGTTGACACCAAGGCAGCTACAAGAGCAGATGACCATTATCAAGGAGCACTTGCCTTCAACAGTTCATCTACCAGGAAGTCAGAACAACTTTTTGCAAGTATACAACCTGATGACAGTACATGGTCGTTTGGTAAAGGATCACATCATATTCCGAGCGCGACTACCACTATTCACATATGAACAGTATGAACTGCTGAGCATTATTTCAGTACCAATTGTAGCTAATGGAAGCTACATGACTATAGAGCCCTCAACAAACTACCTCATTATTAACTTACATCGAGATCAATATTACCCGCTATCCGGTCAAGAGCTTGCAAGATGCACAAAAATTGATTATTCCAGCTACATGTGTCAACAGCATCATCCTATCTACAGCAAGGCGTCCAACGTCAGTGTATGCGAAGTGGAATTCTTGGTTCATTCTTCAACGCCTCCAAGTTGTAAATTGGTCCGATCACAGAATCCTCTCAGGGGGATACAACTATTAAATCCAAAAAATTGGATTTACAATATGAAGGAATCTACCACCATAAATCTCGTATGTGGAAGCGCGGTCTCATAGCAATTAGGAAAGAATGTTCATGCTACGACCTGGATGCACCATCAAGGACACGGGCACGACAATACAGTCTCACAATCTCTACCCAAGTACCATCAGAACAGCATTCTTGCCGTCACAGAACCTCACGGACATCATCCCATTTTCACAATTAGAAGAACTACTTCAACCGTCCAGAAACTAGCAAACCTTAGAAGGAGACTTCACTCAATTAAAAGAAGACATCAAACAACTCCAAACCGAAGAAGCTACTGGCCTTCAGACGACACCGCATCATGTCCATTATTTTAGTTTAGGGTACTTGACAGTCTTTAGTACCTTATCTGCAATAGGCTATATAACCTATATGTAGATATATCAAGAAAAGACGTCAGAAAAAACCGCGCATACCTCTTCCGAGAAGAAGGCAATCCTTAGACATCAACACATCTGACGTTAACATCAACCCAGCGCGCGAGTTACATCCCCAACAACATCAAATTATAATTCTAATCTTAGCTTCCAAGAATCAAGCAAAATCGGACGGAAATGTGAAATCCGACCTCATTCGCGAAGGAGATGAAATTAGATATTCCTTAAATTCCCAGTAGTCCAGTTGCCAGAGTCAAATTTACACTGAAAGCCAGCACAAAATGTGATATCGCTGAAAATTGGGTCATAGGTACTTTTTGGGGTGTAGAACACAATAAAAAAACCTTTGCTGCTCTAAAGTGTATGCTAACTTCAAAGCATTTCAAAGAGGACACTCTAAGAAAAAAGACGCGCGCAGCGACGCCGGCAGCAATGAGTGTTTTTGAAGCCATGTTTGTTTTGCTGCGCAATAATAAAGACAGCAGCAAAAGACGCGCTCCAAAAACACAGCTGCCGGCGTCGCTGCGCGCGTCTTTTTTCTTCATGATATTTTAAAGAATGTTCTTTGTTTTTAGCGTGTTTTTAATTAATGTTTGCTTTTAACCTGAATGTTTAATCAAAAAATGAATAATATATTCTTAAAGCTCAGGATTTTATCTTTCATTTTATATATTTAACAATTTTTTTAGGCTTAACTTTAAGTTGCAGGAATCAGTTTTATAAAAATCAGTGAAAATCTTAGAAATTATAACTTCCGGTCAACTTTTCTATGAGAAAAAAACAATAAAATTAAAAACTAATGACTTCCTTAAAAAGCTTAGAGTGTCCTCTTTAAAATGTTTTTTTTTTATTTTTTGTTTTTGGTGGATTTTAGGCAAAGATATTTCAGTTTTTCCCCGAACGCCTCGCTTGAATATTTGAATTCTGGGATTTGGCGCGCGTCAAATTTTCGAACTCGCTTTCTTATTTGTAATAATTTTTTATAATAATAAACAAACATTTTTTAATAAGTTATAACATAGCTTTTAGTAGAATTTTCCGCTCTTTCACGTGGTGTAATTAGTTTTTCGATTTTTCTTTTCTTTTTCGAGATATAACGCGAAAACCACATTTTCGAATTTGTTTTCGAAATTGTGAAGTTAGCATACACTTTACAGCAGCAAAGGTTTTTTTATTGTGTTCTACACCCCAAAAAGTACCTATGATCCAATTTTCAGAGATATCACATTTTTTGCTGGGTCTAAGTCTCTGACAACTGGACTACAGACTAAATATGAAGCTTCACTTCATATGAGAAAGAAATTTAAATTCTTGACGACTTAGTGAGAACCAACTCGTCAGCATAAAAATAATAGTTAGAATCTAAGTTTGACAAAAAGTCATAAGTTAGTCTTAAGATCATCGTCGCGGGCGAAACCCTCCTAAGAGTTGTTTCGCGATAATTTGTTTATTTTTCTTTTTTTCAATTTTAAATGAAGTACTAAAGTATTACATATTTTTGGTTTTTTAAATTTTGTTTTGAAGAATAATCGAATTTAACTGGCGCAGTCGCGGTAAACACGAATAAAATTATCTCAAGATAATTAACAGATAATTAACAGTGCAAAAAATTGATAGTGGAAAAGTTTCCTTAGAAAAAAATATACTCGAATCTGAAGTTTTTGTAATAAAATAAATTTTTTCCTTGTGAAGGTGAAACTGTTTTTGTTTGCATAAAAAGGGAAAATAATAATAATACGTAAATAATAATAATATTATTGTGGAGAAAAAAGAATAATATTATAGACGTGAATATTTTTTTGAGAATTTTTTTTATGAAAAATGTGTTTTAAAATATCCAGCCTCGCAAAAGGTGAAATAAATCCAATAGTGCAAAAAGAAAACCTTCAGGACTGCAAAACCTACAAGGAATCCGATAAAAATTTGCGCTACGATTCAAACCGGCAATAACAAAATTTACCATCTTCATTGGAAGAAACAGAAAGGACAATGGCGGAACAGGAGCTCGAAGTCTTAAAAAATGCAATAATGGGCCTACGTCAAGAGAGTCAACAACAAATAGAATCTCTAAGACAAACTATAAATGGAACGTTCGAACATTCTTTTAACCTGACTGCGGACCAAATAATAAAAAGGTTCCAGAGCATCAGGACATTTTATGGAAAAAAAGAATACCCAATTCACGAATTCATCAGTGCTGTGGAAAATGTAGCATTCTTATGTAACTGCAACCAACCATTACAAAAATATGGCCTAGCAATGGTGATCAGCGAGAAAATCCAAGCAGAACCTAAAGGGTATATCCAGCGTTTAGGAGAGAAACCCGAATGGCGGCAAGTGAAGGACGAATTAAAAACCTACTACAAACCAAGGAAAAATTATGTGCAACTGTTAGAAAACTTTCGATTATTTAAGGTACCTAGGCAATTTAAGAGAACTTTTTGAAAAAGCTAGGGAAACAAATTTCGAATTAAATAAAATTTATGAATTTGACGATAGTAAACCAAATAATTTTAATCCATCAAATAATGACAAAAATTTAACGGAAATAGGCATATGATTAAAGGTAATTATAGGATTAGCTGTAAGGAAAATAAAAGTCTAATTGAAATGTACAATACATTCGATGAGTTAGGTCTTTTAGATGAACAAGATGTCATTCACTATGACTATAAGAAATATAGTAAAGAAAGGAAAAGTACATTCTTCCGTTCGAATCCCCAATCAAATGGAAATCAGTCTAATCGCGGTGAAAATCAAAATCGTAGCTCTGGGCCTTTTAATTGCAAAAACAGTTTTAATATGTACAACCGTAATAATAAAAGTTCCATAAATTATTAACCAGCAAATCGAACAAACCTAAATTCTCGAATAACAGACAATAAAAATTCATATCAATCGCGAAACGTTTATAATACTTATAATACTAACTCCTTACGATCTAGGCAGTTTAATAATTCCAATCAATATCGACAAAACAACGCAAACTTTATAGAACCTATGGAAGTCGATAACTTACAAGAACAAGAAGTAAATTTTTACAACGAGCCTCGCGTCTCGGGAAATTATCGATAATTACGCTAACTCTCGGAAGTCAAAAAGCAAATGTTTACCTGACACCGGTTCCGATAGCAGCATTATCAAACCCAATATTTTATGACATTTTCCAGTATTCAAATTAAAAACTCCTACCTATTTTACGACAATAAATGGAATAAATAAAGTAGCTGAAAAAATAACTACGCCAATCCCTATAGAATTTCAACTGCAAGGAACTCTTAATTGGAATATAGCAGAGCTCGTAAATAAAAATTACGATGCAATCATGAGAATGAATTTCCCCACTCCCCTTAAAGCAAAAGTTGACATGGAAAATAAATGTTTGCAAGTAAGAAACTTACAAATCCCATTTGATAATAATTTTTCCCATGTGCTATAAACGAAATCCATTCTCTAGAGGTAGGTAAATTTTCGGATCTTAATCTAGACCACCTAACCAGTGAAGAAAAATCAAAAATCAATCAAGTCCTAAGAGAGTACAAAAATGTATTCTTTAAAGAAGGAGAAAAATTATCATTTACCCACGAAATTCAACACCAAATAATTACCAATACAAACAACCCAATTTACTCAAAAATTTACAGATATCCCCAAATACACGAAAAAGAGATAGAACGACAAATTAGGCAAATGCTAGAACGTAAAATAATAACAGAAAGTAATTCGCCTTATAACAGTCCTTTATGGATTGTACCGAAGAAGTTAGATAATTCGGGAAGCAAAAAATGGCGAATAGTGATAGATTATAGGAAACTTAACGAAAACACAATAAGCGATAAGTTTCCTATACCAAATATAGATGCAATCTTCGACAGATTAGGTAAAGCACAGTACTTTTCTACGTTAGATTTGGCGAAAGGATTCCACCAAATCCTAGTCCACCCCGAAGATAGGAAGAAAACGGCGTTCTCAACACCCTTTGGCCATTATAGTCCAGTAAATAGGTCGAAAAAAAGGCCTTCATAATGCAAAAAATACCGCACGCGATTTTTTTTTTACCAAATGTTTTTACATATTTTTATGAGCTTAAATTCAAAATGGCGTCATCCCCACCCTTATGCTTCACTTACAATGAAGGGAAACGCGTTTAATTCTATATCTCAGAAACTATGCGTTTTACGACAAAAATGTATATAATCTTTTTTGTAGATAAATAAGTGATTTAACTTTTTTCGTATCCTAAAAATCCGCTGGCCAGATAGAATTTCAAATGAAGAGCTATGGCGCCGTGCCGGCCAAGAAAGGATAGACGACCAAATCAGGCGAAGGAAGTGGAATTGGGTTGGCCACACCTTGCGACGCGATAACGAAAACCTAGCCAAACAGGCCCTTGACTGGAACCCGCAAGGATCCCGTCGAGTTGGAAGACCTAGAACAACGTGGAGGAGGACCCTACTAGCAGAGGCCGCAACAACTGGGAGATCCTGGTCAGAGCTGAGAGCTGTCGCGCAAAACAGAGTCCGCTGGAGGGCAACTGTTTCCGCCCTATGTCCCATGAGGGATTAAAGGGGCACGAAGAAGAAGAAGAAGAAATAGGTCGAAAAAAAGGCCTTCATAATGCAAAAAATACCGCACGCGATTTTTTTTTTACCAAATGTTTTTACATATTTTTATGAGCTTAAATTCAAAATGGCGTCATCCCCACCCTTATGCTTCACTTACAATGAAGGGAAACGCGTTTAATTCTATATCTCAGAAACTATGCGTTTTACGACAAAAATGTATATAATCTTTTTTGTAGATAAATAAGTGATTTAACTTTTTTGTTCAGATTTTTTTTTGTAAAGTTAATATCTTCGGAGTTATAGTGCTTCAAACTTTATATATCACTTTCTTCGCGCTATATTTCGTTAACGGTTAGCCCGCCATAAAAAAGTTCTTCCTAAGACTTATAGAACACACTATAATTTTATCTATAATTATCTATAATTTTTGCTTCTATCATTTTTACATAGGGCTAATATTTCACGAGTTATAGCGCTTTAAATGTCGCAAAACGTAAATTCATAAAAAAAAATTCCTAATATCTTTTTCTTTCCCGGTTTCATTTCAAAACCGATTATGTCGTGTGTTGAGCTCATCATTGCCCACATTTGCTGCCTTTACTTTTTTCTATAAAGTTCATATTTATGGATTTATTACACCACAAAAGTTTATTAAAAATGGTTTTTTGCAAATATCTAGTCAACTATTTATTTACGATGACAAGTTATACAAACAAATTTGTTTGTTAAAAAATTCCGTAGAAATTTTACTTTAAACATTTAAACATAATGTTTCATATAGATACACATTAATGTTCATACAAATAATTAAGAAATTTCGTTGGCGTAGGTACAAACCCTATTCCACACCAGGGTGGAGGTCGAGTTTTTGGGGCGTTTTTTTATTGTTGTTTCCCCAGTAGGCCTAATCCACGAGAAAACCAAACAATGATGCTATAACATGTTATTTAGCTTCATATGTTTCGAAGATGTCGGTTGACAATCGGATAGACCAATGAAGCTGCCATCTAATGACTTGACGTTTTCTTCGTCGAATAATATATCTGGGAGACTTGACAACTCGCAAATGTTCTCATTTACTTATTTCATTGTCTTCAAGGAGGTTTGCATCCTTCGTCACATTTTCGCAATTTCCTCCACTTCATCCACTGCATCCACAGGAACCGCCACAATTTTTCCTACATTTGCAGGATGTCAATTTTAATAAATTTTCTGGTGCCGGAGCAATTGTCATTGGGACTGGTTGTAAGCCAAATCTTGTTCGCTTCCAGTCCCATTCCTCCGGGTCTTGATAACTATCAAGCCAAGTTTGCACTTGATGATATACTCGAAATGAGTGAAGTCGAGCAGCATCTTTAGTTATAAGCAGAGCTGATAAGTTCACTTTGGTTTTTGTAGCCGATTTTCCAAAACATTTGAACCTAAGTGAATTAATATTGGTTTCTAACGAGCTACCTCCATACAGCTCAATAAAGAAACGCTCTCCAGCTTCAGCAACCATATCTGGATCTATTTTTTTTTTTAAACAATTCTACTGAATTTATGAGTTGTGGATTTGTTTTGAAAAATGGATAAAACTTTTGCTTTCCCCATGCCGTATATTGAAGACGTTGTGTCACAACCACTGAAAGCTTAAAGAAAGAGAATATTGTTTGCAACAATATTTGGAAATTTTAGGCACTGCGGAATACGACCCTTCCCGGTTTTAGAAGGAAAATATTGTTAGAATACCCTGCCAAGGACGTTCATAAAACAAGGAGATCTATAGTATGTCTTCTCTGACAAAGACCACGGAATCAAACCTAGAAGATAATTGTATTGCTGTCGTTACAATTAACTTTTGAGGTGTAATAAATCCATAAATATCAACTTTATAGAAAAAAGTAAAGGCAACAAATGTGGGCAATGATAAGCTCAACATACGATATAATCAGTTTTGAAATTAAACGGGGAAAGAAAAAGATATTAGGAATTTTTTTTTATGAATTTACGTTTTGCGACTTTTAAAGCGCTATAACTCATGAAATATTAGCCCTATGTAAAAATGATAAAAGCAAAAATTATAGATAATTGTGTGTTCTATAAGTCTTAGGAAGGACTTTTTTATGGCGGGCTAACCGTTAACGAAATATAGCGCGAAGAAAGTGATATATAAAGTTTGAAGCACTATAACTCCGAAGATATTAACTTTACAAAAAAAAAAATCTGAACAAAAAAGTTAAATCACGTATTTATCTACAAAAAAGATTATATATACATTTTTGTCGTAAAACGTATAGTTTCTGAGATATAGAATTAAACGCGTTTCCCTTCATTGTAAGTGAAGCATAAGGGTGGGGATGACGCCATTTTGAATTTAAGCTCATAAAAATATGGAAAAACATTTGGTAAAAAAAAATCGCGTGCGGTATTTTTTGCAAAGAAAAAGTACCTATTTACTGGACTATTACGAGTTTGTTAGAATGCCCGAAGGTCTAAAAAAACGCCCCCGCCACCTTCCAGCGTCTAATAAATTCTGTACTCCGCGAATTCATAATTAAAACATGTGTTGTGTATTTAGACGACATTCTGGTGTTCAGCACATCTCTACAAGAACACATCGGGAATCTTAAACAAATTTTGAAAAAATTGGAGGATGCAGGCGTTCAGATCGCTAAATGCAACTTTCTAAAGAAAGAAACCGAATATTTGGGCCACATCTTAACACCAGATGGTACTAAAACCAACCCGACTAGAATTTCTTGGTTCGGTCCGGATGAGGTTAGCCTAATTTGACTGTTAGGCCCTAAAGTTGAAACCTAATAAGGCCCAGAAGAAAGGTGTAACGCTATTACCTATTACCGCCGAACTAGAAAATCTTTATGACTGCCATATCAGGCAAAAATGGATAGGGCCAAATAATGCGTACCTATCGTTTATTATGTACGGCGTGCGATAGATCATTGGCAGTTTTTCCCCATTTCGAGGTATCGTGGCTTAATAGACGCTGGTAAGAATAACTCACTATTTTTTTTCTTTAGACATTAAAAAGGAAAAATTTCAATCAAATGAAACGGGGTAAACACCTTCTTTCCCAAATAAGGCCCTTGTAAGATTTCCCTAATGAAAACCTAATCTTAGAGTGCATGCGGAGTGCCTCATGTATTTTGTATGAGGCCCTCATAAGGTATTCATAACACAAATTTAATTTTGGTATTCCTTATACTGCCCTATGAGTAGAGTTGAGCCGGACTTACAAGAGGCAGCTCATTTGTCCCGTACACGATAGTAAATTGTACTGAGGCCTCAACTTTTTTAAATGTCCCGGTTCAAAAATAATGTACTACTGGGATATGAGCGTGTATCGTGCGTTTGTAAATTATGAAGTGGAGAGATATTTCTTACTTCTTTTGCAGCAGCAAAATATCCAATCTGAACTGCGCCGAGGTGAGATTGTAAACACGAACTGGAACAACATTTTCTTATTTCTTTTGCGACAATAAAATATCCAATTCGAATTGCGGCGAGGTGAGATTGTAAACACGAACTGCATAGATATTTTCTTACTGTTTTTGCCGCAGTCAAATATCCAATTTAAGCCGAGCCGTGGTGAGATTGTAAATACGAACTGGAGAGAATTCTCTTACATTTTTGAAGGAGTGAAATTTTATACTAAAGAGACAATTCTTACATTTTACGAGGGAGGTGAATTTTGTGCTGAAGAGATAATTCTTACATTTTTCGAGGGAGGTAACAATTCTTACATTTTTCGAGGGAGGTGAATTTTGTACTGAAGAGACAATCCTTACATTTTTCGAGGGAGGTAACAATTCTTACATTTTTCGAGGGAGGTAAATTTTGTACTGAAGAGACAATTCTTACATTTTTTGGAGAGAGTGAAGTTGGAGAAATATTTCTTACATTTTTCGAGGGAGGTAAAATTTTATTTTTATTTTTTAATCTCTATCTGTAACAATATAATATTTTCGTGTTATTTTCAATTTTAGGGAGTTTCATTTTAAATCTGTAAATATATTTTTCTTTATACAGTTAACAAAAATTTTAAAGAATATTTTTGTAATCAACATTCATAGGCACGATAATTAATATTTCCATTCATGCATTTATCATTTATCGTATCCTCTCTTTCGCAAACGCAATAGATCTCCCCCATCGCAACGTTTGAGCCATTCACTACGTGACGTGCTAGCACAATACAATGGCACCTCGCCTCATTTGAAGTGAGACATTGTACTGGTTCAAAAGGAAAAAGAGGCTCCTCTTACAAACTCATTTTATAATCGTGTCCTACCCAACACTACCTATGAGGGCCACATGAGGTGTTCATGAGGCAAGTCTAATCTGGTATACCGAACGTTTACCTCACGAGGCCCGTACATAACTTTAGGCATGCCTTACATTGAATTCTAGTCGGGAAACCAAGATAAAATAAGAATAATTCAGAATTTAAAACTTCTCGATTCACAAAAGAAAATTAAATCCTTTCTTGGAGTTACAGGCTATTTTCGAAAATTTATCAAAGATTACGCAAAAATAGCCCAACCAATAACAAAATATCTAAAGAAAAACATAAAAATAAATCTTAACGACCCTAATTACATTACCGCTTTCGAAAAGCTAAAACAAATTATTACATATTATCCCATTTTGAAATATCCAAATTTCAATAAAAATTTCAAACTAATCACAGATGCAAGCAATTTCGCTCTTGGAGCTGCCTTGACTCAGGACGGTCACCCAATTGCCTATGCATCGAGGACTTTAAACAAACATGAAATTAATTACTCCACTATTGAAAAGCAGCTCTTGTCCATTGTCTGGGCTACTAAATATTTTAGGCCGCCACTTTGTAACTTGAGGTGGGACACCCTGCATAAAGAAAACAATATAAAAACAAAATAATTTTTCATATTTTTTTCCTTAGCCTCCATTTTCCGACCAAACGTGAGGTTTTCCGGGAAAAGCTTATATAACTTTTTTTGCTGAGAATTTTCATAGCTTTAATTACGGTCGGGAAAGCGTCGGAAAATTCTTTCAATCAGATTTTCTCGTGATTTTCACGAAGTACGGCCCGGAACTCAACGGTTACCTTTTCTCCAATGGCTAAACTCCCACCATTCCAAATTTCAGTCAACTACAATTTTTTTTGCAGAAGAAATCTCTAGGAGCTGTACTATAATACAATTTGTAAAAAAGACAGCGAACCTACATTACAAAGTGAAGGTCTCAATTTTGAGCTAACTAATACGGCCAATTTACAAGCCTCCCCAGAAGTAAACAATCAAGAATTAGAGGAACCAAATGATGAAAATCACTCCATTATGGTTGAAACTGCTCATTCTCAAGAACGAAATGCAAACGACCCATATCCCTATTCTTGACACAATCGTAAATCGTTTCAAACAACAAATAATCCTGGTGGATTCTAAACAGAAGGACTTCGACAAAGTATTTAATAGAACAAGAATAATACATTGATAGACAAGAATTGAGAGATAAAACAATCGTTAGTAATATCTTTCGAAAATTTTTAAAGAAGGGCAAAGTTGGTATATTCTCAAAAATATCAGATCATGAATATAACAGCTTGCGACAAATTCTGATTACCCCTTTTCCGAGAAATTGTGGACTCAAATTTGTGAAATGCAGCCTTTTCGCTTCAGATACATATAACTGACAAAGCCGAGCTTAATAAACAAATTTCACTTTTCCATAAACACGAAACAGGACATTCTCTTCGACACAAAGAACAAACTATCCAATATCATGACATCTAAACTATCCAATATCATGACATCTAAACTATCCAATATACATGAAAGAAATATTAAAAGGAAAAATAAATTTTCAGGTGTGGAAACCCTGCCTTCTGGCAATGATACTGGTGCTGACCATCCACCCTACCAATCAGGCAGTGACAATTGAGAAAATCGACTCTGAAGCGGGATATACTGAAATAAAGGTAGACGAAATCGAAATCGTAAGCAAGTTTGATATTATCCTTCATATTGTTTATCCCGATAACCTTATGGAAATTATCGACATTTTTGAAAAAACAATAAACTCGATAGAAATAGGGGAATACAAGGAAGTCATCCTTAACCAAATAAACAAAACCAGATATAAAGCAAAAACAATAATGCCACATATTATTGCAAAAAGAGGTCTAATTAACTTAGGTGGCACTGTCATGAAATGGATATTTGGAACGATGGATGAAAATTATAGGGAAACCATCGAAAATCACCTTAACGTTGTTAATGAGAACAATCATAATATTATAGAAAACAGCAACCAACAAGTAAAAATTAACTCAAACTTCAATTACTGAGTTTCCATGAGAGTTCAACCAGAGTTGAACACTAGTTGAACTCCATGGAAACAGTCGCAGTCAAGAGTTTTCGTTAAAGATTTTCAACTCTGCTCAACTCAACAAAAATAGGTAGATTGAGCAGAGTTCACGCACACAACTACAAACGGGATTGTCAAATGTTAAAAAAGTCAAAATGTCGCGCATTTCTGTTATACAACGAACACAATAAATTAATTTTATGGTCCATGATCGCTATTTTATAATAACAAAAATATTACGTCAAATTTAAAAACAGCTGCTTGCTTAATACAAGCAGCGCCGTAACAAGGCATGTGCAGGCGGTGCGGCGCACCAGGGCCCCCAGCCCTGAGGGGCCCCCGAAGATTTCTTTTTTTTTAGAATTCGTTTTAAAGTATGAGCTAGAAAAGATCTTCGATAACGTTTTTATAACATTGTATAAAATTGGATCTACTTTTTTATGGAAAGGGCCCCTGGGAAACTTTTTTTTCTAGAACGCTCTTATCTAATAAAAAAAGTTTTTTTTTTTTTTTAGAAATTCATTTTCAAGGGCCCCTTACGAAATCTTGCACAAGGGCCCCCGAGACCCTCGCTACGGCGCTGAATACAAGTACACATTCAGCTGTCTGTACACAGGCAGAAAAGTCAGCCATGGAAACGCATAGAGTTGAGTCGTTGAGCTGAAGTGTCATTTCAACTCAACCTCAACTCAACTCGACTCCCATGGAAACTCGGTAAATGAATCTCTAAAATTATTGAAGGATATAATAGAACTCGATCGTAACAAAACCTTAGCAGGGCTCACTGAACTAAAAACAGGACAAAAGTCAATTCTAGGAAAAAGTTTATTCCTTGAACAAATGTATAAACTTAAGTTAATAGATAATGAAATCGAGTATATGGGTAATTCCATTACAAACCGAACACTTTCTGACCGACCCCTGTTCGATTTGTCTGAAACTTTTTTTACGGGTTCTATATCGAAAAATAAGATATACGTGTCCGAGGATTTTCCCATTTTTTTTTTTATTTTTTTTAAGGGGGGTGGAAAATTCGAGATTTTCGTGATTTTTGGATTGAAGACCTATTTTCAAAAATTCATAACTCCGGTTCTATTTGAGCTAGAAAAAACATTTTTAAATTAAAGGTAAAAGAGGGAATTTTAAGGAAAAAAATATTTCAAGAAAATTTATGACAATTTTTCCATTGTTATTAGCAATTTAAATGTTAAAATCGATATTTAACAGTGTTCCCCACCTCGTAGCACTTTTTAAATATAACCATTGTATTCTACGTTAAATTTTACATTGAAAATGCTTTTTTAAAAAATGAAGAAAAGATGGTTTCTATTGGAGAAAAACCAAATAAACAAGCGCGACATGTTTGCGTGCTAGTTGCAATACCTAGAAGCCACATTTTTGCCGCCTCATACTATTTTTTTCTATTATATTATCAGCAGTAAATATATTTGTAAGAAAATTATGTTATTTATTAGTGAATAAGGCTTCATGAAGGATTAGGTGTATTATATATTTCACTTGAAAATTTTAACAACTTTTTTTGAACAGTAAATCACAGCCGCGAGGCATTTCCTAACACCGCACATAATTTCAACGTTAAGGAGTTCCAGGGCATTGGATATGGATTGTTTTATCTTGAAAGACCGGAGACCGTTCTTAACATAGACAGGGACTCCAGTGAAATGGATATTGAAGGAACATGATCGCGTAATGAGGCCTCAGAGACCAGTAAGATGTGCATGTTGACCCATGTAAGATTTCCCGCAGTTCGTCGATTTTATTACGCCGGCCCAGGTGCTGGAGTCGTAACTGCCAGCGTAGATCCTCTAATTTGTTCGAAACTACGGCGATGTCTTGTTGAACTGTTTCCACATCGTCTCTCAGTTCTGCGATTTGAATATTTAAAGTATTACATACCTCATCAATGCGGGCTATTAGGCGAGTCTCGAGTGAGTTCAAACGGACCTCGAAGGTCGCAAATTTAACATACGATTGAAGCTTGGCAGTGAGAACTTTAGTGCTTCAATTGATTTCTTGTGCGCTATTGTACATTTGTCCCAAACAATCAGTTTGCATTCAATCAACAATTTTCCTATAGCACTGTTCCAGGGGCTGTTGCACCTTGTTGTTTCCGTTGTGTTCAAATTCAATGGCAATTTGAGTGCGGAATGTGCAGTACGTCCTCCATCTAATATCGTCCCTGCTACTCTGGATGATGCGAAAGCTAGTGCAACGTCAGCTCGCGATTGAATTATGGTCCGAATCAGCGAAATTCCGAATGTTTTTCCTGTTCCAACCATCCAGGAAAGAGATCCGACCAGTGCGGTTGTTCACGTCCAATTCAATGTTTAGTAAGCATTTCTTTGTTGATCATTGAGCAATGGTACAGTAGATTGGATCGCTTCTTGCAGCGCATTTCGATCGATGATGATGCTCTTGGTTCAGTTTTTGATCGAACGCATCGTGCATGGGTCGATTCGCACATCTATGCCAACCTGAATTAATAGTTTATTTGCTATCGTAATGCACATATCCTCAATGAAAATCAGTCCTTTGTTGTATATTTCATCACACATTGTTATTTACAAATTGTGCAATATATTTTGTACACCATAGAATATAATTATCTTCAGACATGTCCTCCGTGTATTTGCTCCATAACTCTATAGGTTGAGACGGATAGAATGTTGTCACTTCTTCTTCTTCTTCTTCGATGGCTCTACAGCCCAATTCGAGCCTTGGCCTCCATCAGCTTCTTCCTCCAGACGTCTCTCTGCTCCGCAGCTTGTCTCCAGTTTCTTGTGTTGAGCAGTTTTGCTGCATGGCCGGCCCAACGTAAACGTAGTAGTTTGGCATGGGTCGAAAGTTTACATTCTTTATATAAGTCGTACAATTCGTGATTGTAGCGTATTCTCCATGCACTGTCTTCATAGATTGGGCCGTATATCCTTCGGAGAACCTTCCTATCAAATATATCCAGCTTGTCTGCGGATTTCTGGGAGATACTCCAAGCTTCACATCCATACGTAGCTACTGTACGTATGATGGTTTTGTAGATTCTTATTTTAGTTTTTCTGTGGATGTCTCTGGATTTCATTACTGGCAGTAGTGAGAAGTATGTTCTGTTCGCGGCGTTTATTCTTCTTTGTACGTCTATCGTTTCATCGTTGTCTTCGCTGACTGTTGACCCCAGGTAGTTAAATTGGTTTACCCGTTCGAAGTTATATTCCCCCCAGGTGGTATTGTGGTTTCTTCTTCTTCTTTCCACCCTTGACTGAATTAGAATCTTACTCTTCTCTGCGTTTATTTGCAGCCCTATTTGTTTTGCTCCATCTTCTAATTCTGTAAATGTTTCTCTAAGATATGACAGTGATCTTGCAAGGCAGTTTATATCGTCGGCATATCCTGCCAACTGTTTGGATTTGTTAAGCAGGGTTGCGTTCGCATCAATGTTAACCTTGCGAATTACTCTTTCTAGGCAGAGATTAAATAGCATGGGTGCCAGCCCATCGCCCTGCTTTAAGCCTTGCTTGACTGGGAAGGATTCCGTCAATTCTCCTTGTATTCTGACGGCACATCTTGTATTAACAAACATGTCGCGCTTGTTTATTTGGGTTTTCTCCAATAGAAACCATATTTTCTCCAATTTTTAAAAAAGCATTTTCAATGTAAAATTTAACGTAGAATACAATGGTTATATTTAAAAAGTGCTACGAGGTGGGGAACATTGTTAAATATCGATTTTAACATTTAAATTGCTAATAACAATGGAAAAATTGTCATCAATTTTCTTGAAATATTTTTTTCCTTAAAATTCCTTCTTTTACCTTTAATTTAAAAAAAAAAATGTTTTTTCTAGCTCAAATAGAACCGGAGTTATGAATTTTTGAAAATAGGTCTTCAATCCAAGAATCACGAAAATCTCGAATTTTCCACCCCCCGTAAAAAAAATGAAAATAAAAAAAACAGTGGGTGTGTGTACTTATGTACACGCATTAGAAGTTATACTTCTTTGGCGTGATTTTAAGACTAATTTTTAATTTCTACACAAATATTTTATTGGATTCTTTCTATTTTTGTGCGTTGGAAGGTGCCAGCATTATGATGCCGACACGCTCAAGGCTGTCGGTTATACCGTATTCTAATCCTAACTAAAATCACCAACTAGTTGGGTCATTAGGCCTAATTACAATTATCTTAAGATGGGCTTAAGATGCCTCATGAAATTCTCTTAAGACTGGCTAATTTTCTACCAAAACGTAATGAATGTTAAGCTTAATATGCGTCGCAATGCTGGATCTGCATAATACTACTGGTACTTCTAAGCCCCACTCACTTTTTTTTTGTACATTTCCGCCATAGGTTCTGATTGAGGAATTTAGCTTTTCCTCCACTTTAGTCAGTAGATCACACGATCGTACCATTATAGTCTAAGACGTTCGTTGCTCTTAGCCGTGCCTTTAGCTGTAGGTTACAGTGCAGGAGTTTGCTCGGCTAATCTCCGGCAATCCAAAAGGACATCGTCTGTGTCCTGTCACAATGAGGAATTCCAGGCGTTGGGTAGACTCATTTTGCCGGTATGTTTTCGTAACTCACCTGTGGGTTCGTCGAAATTGGGTAGATTCATTCTACTTCCTTTGCCACTACTGAAATAAACGTCACTTCCAAATTCTGTTCACTTCCCTAGCTTATTCTTTTAGTTGTTACTCAATTAAATTGAGTGGGTTAGGGAAATTGAAATATGATACGAAGAGTTTCATACTAAGTACATTAATGTATCGGCAAATACAGCATCAACGCTTCCAACGTTTGAGTGACAACAATCCGAACCTGTCCAAACACCATAGTTGGACGCTTGACATTGGACATTCGTAGTTCGAGTAGGGGCCACACAATGCGTTCTACCATTAAACGTCCAACGTTGGAAAGTGCTCATAGCATCGTTTAGAGCCGGCTTTAGCTGAAAACTAGGATATGTAATTTATTTCTCTCCATAGCCTCTGGGTAAAAACCTCCTCACCCATGGACATCGTGAACGGACTTTGGCTACGAATTTTCATATGCCCATATAATAATAAACTTAATAGCTAAAGGATTGGAGTTGCAATGGTTGCCCTTTATAGCCTCTACCCCTTCGTTTCTATCGTCCGCAGGCCATATCAAAACATCAAAATTGGCAGCTTGCAGTAAATTAGGGCATGAGATAAAAATGCAGCACGCTGCAATCAAGAGTATTTCAAATGGCTGAAGCTGGTAAAATGACAAGCAAAGCAGCGTGCTGCATGTTCATATCATGTCTTAAATTTGCAGTACGCTGCATATTTGAGGTTCTGATAGGGCCTCCAGCAATCCAATCGTAGCTATAGGCCTGGAAGCAGCCGGTGACGATCCTACGTTTGCTTGAATGGGGGACATTTCTCGTGTAATAACATAGTGGAGCCAAGTTTTTAAGTTTATTTTTGCAATAAAAAGTTGTAAAATATTGTATTTTATCACTTTTTTCTGCACCTGGATTACCAGTGATTAGTGTTTCATTGATTGAATCAAAACAATTTCAAAAAATTGAGTGTAGGTGAGCAATTGTGTTTACATTCGCTGTGGTTTTGTCGAGTTATTTTATGGCAAAAATGTTGAATTTGTGTGGTTATTGAGTTAAAAGTGAATTTAAAGTGATTAAAGCTTGTTAAAGAATAATTTTTAAAAATATTAAAGCAGAAAAATGTGTAGGAAAAAGTTCAAAATAATTTTTAACCATTTCAAATTCACTTTTAATTTCATTACCACATAAATCCAACATTTTTTCCCTAAATTAACACGAAAAAACCACCATGAATGTAAACAAAACTGGTCACCTTATCAATTTCATTCAATTTATTCACTCAGATCACTAACTAACTTATCACCGGTAATGCACGTGCAGTAAAAAATGTTAAAATACAATATTTTGCCACTTTTTACAAGTTAAAAACTTGGCGAGTCTATGATATTACACTACGAGTTAGAGAAATTTCCTTCCATCCAGTAAAACCCGTAAAACAGCACACAATAAATACTACGAATCGTCAGGCCCACGAAAAACCAAACATACGCTTAGCTGATGACTCGAACATGAAACTTATTTCCCTCCATAGCCTCAGCATAAAAACCCCCTCACCCATCGAGATCGTGAACCGGCATCGGCTGCGAGTTTTCATATGCCCATAATAATGATAATCCCAGTGCGCATGAAGAATGGAAGTTGAAATGCTTGCCCTCCATTGCCTCCACCCCTTCGCCCATATCCTCCGCGTTGCGTTGCGATTTCCTCAAAATTCACTCTCATAATATTTTTCAAAACGCGCCTAAAGAAGTATAACTTCAAAAATGGGAAAATCCTCGGACACGTATATCTTATTTTTCGATATAGAACCCGTAAAAAAAGTTTCAGACAAATCGAAGAGGGGTCGGTCAGAAAGTGTTCGGTTTGTAAAAGAATTACCCATATATGTATATATATACATATATAGAGTTTTCCTTCTAACGCAGAAGGCGCACTTCCCAGCAGGGCTGAGAAATATTTACCACTGCTGTGGCTCAGCTGAGACAAGCAAACATAAAAGATTGAGTACCAATAAAAATTGCATGCGAAACACATAAACAGTCATGAGACAACAAATAGACTCCTTTTAAGCAGGTCTTTGTTAGCGCTTACGCTAAAAACATTAATATTTTTATTTACATTAATGAACATGCGATTAACAGGCTCAAATCGGCCATAATTGGTGTTAGAGGAGTTGATGTGTAAGAGCGGTGGTCCTCTCAGATTGTATCGGCTCTCTCTAAACGACGCACGGCGCCTTAGAAAACCTGAGTCGACACGTCCATTAAGAAGCTGGTGAACGAAAACAACATCGGCCACCTCACGACGCTTGTGGAGAGTGTTTAAGTTGAGTAACTTAAGTCGGTATTCATATGGTGGAAGAATTAAAGGGTCTTCCGAAGGAAGGTGATTCAATGCGAATCGAACGAACCTACGTTGAACCCACTCAATTTTTCCAACATGCGAAGAATAGTGAGGAGACCAAACCTGGGACGCATATTCAAGTAAAGGTCTGACAAGGGAAATGTATAGGTGTTTAGTGATCAGGGTGCTGTTAAATTCTTTGGACCACCTTTTTATAAAACCCAAGACTAAGCTGCTCTTGGAAGAAATATAGTTGATATGAGTAGAGAAGTCTAGCTTGGTGTCAAATCTTATCCCGAGATCTTTGACTAAATTAACACGGGGGACACCCTCACCAGAGAATGAGTAGTTATAAATTATAGGATCACGTCGCCTACAAAAAGTCATGACTTCGCATTTACTAATATTAAGAACCAGGTTGTTGTTGGCGCACCAAGAGAAAAAGGTGTCGAGGTCGACCTGCAAAAGTTTGCAGTCCTCCATACTCTCTACGTGACGGTACAATTTGATGTCATCAGCATAAATCAGGATTCTGCAGTGTCTTAGCAAGGTAACAATATCATCAATAGAAAGAATAAAGAGGATAGGGCCAAGGTGACTGCCTTGAGGGACACCGGATGACGCCTCAATGGTGGCGGATTTGGATCCACGGAAAAAACGTAACGTATTCTACGTACGACTAGTGGGGCCCTGTTTAAAAAAATCAAACACAAAACGAAATTCTCTTCTGTAAAAAATTCTCGTTCGATTTCTTGGAGAAATGTTGAAAGTGGCACAACTACTATATTATTATAGAGAGATTTAAATTTCAGAGTATCTTATAAGAGAATACGGAACAGAACACAGAACAGAACAATTGTCTTTGTCGCATATTTAAGCATAATATTGTCTCTGTCGTTCATTTTTCTTCTCATAGTGACTAAAGTAGTGAGTGACGTTATAACTCTCTCTCGTTTCTTTCTATACTCTTCAAATTAAAGCAAAGAGAAATAGTATCGTATTTTGCTTAGTACGGCAAAGGAAATTTCACAGTGAGCAAGTGTTAAAATATCAACCAAACAAAAAAGATATTCTTTATTCTGTATATACATTTTTGAATTTTGACGTTCGATGTCAGGTACGTTAAGTTTTTCTATATTCTGATCCAATTTTTGACCACTGATAACTAAATTTCATTTGAATAATTATTTCATTCGTTTTGAAATATTAGCAATGGAACGGGAGCAAACCGATAAAAACAGCAAAACCAATATATGGAGCTATTACGTTCGACATGGCACCGGAAAAGATAGCGCCAAATGTATTGAATGCAAAAAAGTGTTGCAAACGAAAGGAGGATAAACAAGCGGATTGCATTCGAGTGACAGTTTTAACAGAAGCAAGATCATCTTCATCGTCATCAGAGGGTAATAAAGTAAATCAATCACCTAAAGCTGGCCCCAGCGGTGTAATAACCAATTACTTAAAAAAAAAAGGTTGACGAATCTTTTCCCGCAGTAGTATCAAGATTAGTTGTAAAAGACGGAATGCCGTTTGAAAAAATATGCACGTCCTACGATTTAAGAAATCTGTTGGTATCAAAAGGACACGTTGTACCAAAATCTCCTAGCACAATTAGTGCAATCGTAATGAAATTTGGTAATAATGCCCGCAATGAAATAAAATTTGAAATTGTGAGCCGTATCCGAGAAGGTGCACGATTTAGTCTTACGTTTGACGAATGGACGTTAATAAGAAATCACAGGTTTATGAATATCAATGTACATACCGTCAACAAATTCTGGAATTTGGGCCTTGCTCGGATGGAAAGATATTTTCCCGCAGACAAATGCTTAGACTTAGTCAAAAAAAAAAAAACTGAGCGAATTCGGATTAAATTTAACTAATATAGTTGCTATTACAACTGACGGAGCGGCTGTGATGAAAAAGCTAGGCGGATTAGTAGATGCCAAACATCAATTTATGTTTGGCACATGGTTTACAGTTAGCAGTAGTTAAAGTTTTGTATAGTAATCAGTTTTCTTCCGAACTAGAGTTTTTTGCAGAAGAGCCTTCAAATGAAGATAATGACGAATGCGAAGATAATGAAGAAGACGACATTCAATTTACAGATGGCTTTATCATATCAAATGATTCATCCGACAAAATTGATGAAAATATTACGATATGTAATCATATAATATCCTGTCATCCAAAAAATCCGAAATATAGTAAAAATGTTCAGACGATCACCTAAAAACAATGATTACCTTCAAAAACATACGCGAGATGAATTTAAGGCTGGTCGTCCACTGGACGCGTATTCGAGCGGCTACGCGCTTCGGCTACACGAGCGGCTACACGCGGCTATGCGCGACAGATCCAACATAAAGAATTTCATACAAACATCGTCGACTGCAAGCGGCTTTGAGCGGGCGGCTATAGGCGTATTCGTGCGTGCCGCGCGAATCCAAATTAATTTGGATCGGTCGCGCGTAGCCGCTCGAATCAGGAAATAGTTTTCTTCAAATAGTACAGGAAAATAGTAAAAATATCGGAAACATTATTAGAAGTTATTATACATTTTCCCGCACGAATTTCCATTTAAGAGATATCACCGTTTTAAAGATTTAAAATACTCATATGCACTCATTCACGACTTGTATGGGTTATCAGACGTTCAAGTTGGACTACGTTGTTAATTTCTTTAGGGATGATTCCAGGATGTATTTGGAGAAAATTGTTCTAGATAGGGGGTTAACTACTAAAATATAGGGTGTTTACGGAAAAAAAGTATTTTGTTTTAATTTATTTAGAGTTGAATAACTAGTTTACTAGTTATCGTAAAGCAATATACTTAGACTAATATTTTAGGTGAATGCGTATTCTTTTATTTGATATAAGTAACAGGAACATATGTAGGTTGGCAGCATGAGCAAAATGCTAAAACACGAATAACAGTGTGATTTTGTATTATAACCCCTTATTGAGAACTCTAAATGGAAGCTCTGTGCCAATTTTCAGCCTGTACCCAATCATTTCCGCTATTCCGCTTTTTTCGGCTTAATTTAACTGTACTAAAAGCCTTCTATATTTACAAATCACAAAATTATTACGTCACAATTACTTCAAACTGAGCAGCATGAAAAGCTTGCAGTGGACGACCCCTGTAGCGTGTAGCCGCGTATCTCAGAGCCGCTTGTAGCCGTTCATGTCGCCGAAGCGCGTAGCCGCTCGAATACGCTTCCAGTGGACGACCAGCCTAAGAAGGAAATTGCACTTATTCTCGACACAAAGACTCGGTGGAATAGTCTGCTGGCTATGGTGGAACGATTCTACTTATTGAAAACCTGTGCCCGGAAAAGTTTTATTGATTTAGGTATTGACATAAGTTTTCAGAAAATGAAGTTAAATTAATTGAGGGAATAATATCATCACTATTACCCATAAAGTTGGCTGTGGGAGCTTCGTGCTCAAGTAATAGTACTTTATTAAGTGCCGAAGCCTCTATTAAATTTATGTTGGATGAATTATTTAACCAAAATACATGACTTAATGAAGATCTAAAATCCGAACTACTTTTCCGTCTAAAAGAAAGACGCTCAAACTATTCAGATGTCCTTCAATTTTTACATAATCCCGACGAATGAAAAAAAAACAAAACTAAATGGAAACGAATACGATTTATTTAACAGAACAAGTAAAAGCAGCGTAATTAAGTTACTTGCCTCATTAATAGAACGGTTAGATATACATATTATTGCAGCAGTAGTAGTAGGTTTATCAGAAAGCGATGAATGTGAAGAGGATTTAACTCTCCCCAGCACTTTATCCATGAAAGAACGATTAGCATTAGCAATCAAGCAAAAAACTGAAACTGTGATGGTAGACAAAAAGACTGCGCCATTAAATACAACAAACTTAACCAAACCCAGAACATGTATTCTGGTCAAAAATAACATAAGCACCTTTCTTCTCCCTCAATTTAGCAACAGAGACCTTACTGTGGTCGACCTAGAGTTGAAACAGAAGAAAATCAGGATGGCCTCTTTCTATCTAGCCCACAATGATGAGGGCCCTTTACCCCCTATGGCCTTTCAAGACCTGGTAAGATTCACCCATCCTACCACGGTTCTGGTTATGGGGGGAGATGCAAATGCGCACCATACACAATGGGGCAGCACGGACACCAATGATAGAGGGGAAGTTATTTTTAACTACCTACTGAACACCATCCTTGCTATTTGTAACAAAGGTAATGACCCCACCTTTATTACCAAGAACAGAGAGGAAGTTCTGGACATCACCCTTGTCTCGGACTGCCACTCCGACCGAATAGTGGTCTGGAAGGTTTTGAAGGAACACTCCTTTCCAGATCATAGATTTATAGAGTTCCAACTGCAGGACTCGAGCCCAGCCACCCATTCCAAAATAAAAAACCTTCAAAGGACAAATTGGGGCTACTATACTAGGCTTATCGCAAAAAACCTTGCCCCCAAGACTCCCTTTATTCCCAAAAACCGGGAACAACTCGACAGCATTGTGGACATTTTCACGAAACAATGCACTTACGCTATTAATAAAGCTTGTCCGAACAGGCCACATAAAGAGGCTTCCAAGCCCCATGGTGGTCTCGCGAACTTGAGACACTCTGAAAAGAGTGCAGAAAGGAATTTAATTCAGCGAGACGCAGCAACAGCAAAACCGCCTGGGGCTGCTATAAGTCAAAGCTGAATAGATACAAAACGGCAATAAGGAAGGGCAAACGTACCTCCTGGGCTACCTTTTGCAGTAATATAGAGTCCACATCGGAGACCTCAAGGCTGCGTAAAATATTAACTAAAGCGCCAACAATGCTTAGTTATTTACGCAAGGAAGACGGCGATTGGACCGACTCAAGCAGGGAATCCCTGAAACTACTTATGGACACCCACTTCCCGAGTAGTACTACAGTTGATACAACTATCACGATCAACTCTTCAGCCTCACAACAGCTGATCAGATCTATCATAAGCAGAGCAAAAATAAAATGGGCTGTAAACACCTTCCAGCCCTACAAATCACCAGGCCCTGACGGCATAGTGCCGGCACAACTGCAGCACACCCTTAGTTATATTATGCCCTGGTTGCAAACCATGTTTACCGGGTGCCTCCAAAATAACTGCATTCCCTATAGTTGGAAAGAGGTTAAAGTAGTTTTTATACCCAAGGCAGGAAAAGCCTCCCACGTAACACCCAAAGACTTCAGGCCAATCAGCCTATCATCCTTTCTATTAAAGACTCTGGAGAGGCTAATCGAAATATATCTGAGGCAGACCATATTGATCTCGGAACTCTCTGGCGCACAACACGCCTATACAAAGGGCAAATCTACTAATACTGCTCTTCACTCACTGGTCTCAACCATTGAAAAATCCCTCGAGGTTAAGGAATATACATTAGTAGCATTTCTTGACATTGAAGGAGCATTTAACAATGTTTTGCCGAATGCCATAACCCTGGCCTTGACAAAACATGGGATCGAGACATCTTTGGTGTCTCTTATCCACTAAATGCTTACTGGCAGGATGGTGAGCTCGATCTTGGGCGATAGCTCGGTCCGAAAGGCCGTAAATAGAGGCACTCCGCAAGGAGGAGTACTCTCCCCACTGCTATGGGTCGTAACTATGAACCAGCTGTTGCGACGCATGCAGGCAGAGGCACATGACGTCCTGGCGTACGCAGATGATGTTGTTATCATCAAAAAAGGAAAATTTCCTCAAGTCCTCTGTGATCTCATGGAGGCAGCGATACAAACCCTCTCAAGCTGGACTGCTACCCGCGGACTCAGCGTTAACCCAGTAAAAACGGAGCTGGTCCTCTTCACAAGGAGGTATAAGACCTCTCCGTTAACACCCCCCCGGCTTAACAATGTTAGGCTCAAAATTAACAACAGTGCCAAATACCTGGGAGTAATCCTGGACAAGAAACTCCTCTGGCATGAAAACACAGAAGAGCGCATTAAGAAAGCAAACATCGCGCTTTTCGCCTGCAAAAAATCCATTGGTAAGAAATGGGGCTTCTCCCCTTACATTGTGCGATGGATCTACACAGCGATCGTCCGCCCAATTCTCCCAATTCAAAGATGTGCGGAGTTATGCATAACAGGAGCACTTCGCTCCACTCCTACAGAGGCCTTATATGTTATGTTATACCTCCCTCTTTTAAATCTCGTGGCAAAGGAAAGCACAACCATCGCAGCCCTTAGAATAAAAGAATCCGGTTTCTGGACTGGAATCAGGGGAGGGCACACGAAGGTACTGAACTCAGTTACTATCCCCACAAAAACCGACTTCTGCATTCCCGAAATTACCTTCACGAGGAACTACGGAGTCCACATCCCTTCACGTCGTGAATGGATAAATAGTTTTCAGGATGCCATGAACGTTTTTACTGATGGCTCTAAGCTCGAGGGTCGAGTGGGAGGAAGAGTATTTTCCCCAGAACTTGGGATTGAAATCTCCTTCCGACTTCCCGATCACTGCAGTGTATATCAAGCGGAGATTCTAGCCATACAAGAAGCTGTTCTGCAAATTAACCAGCAAGGAGATGGGAACCGGACTCTCTACATCTTCTCAGATAGTCAGGCAGCTCTGAAAGCCCTGCGCTCCTGCACAAACAGCTCTAGAACTACCTCTGAATGTCGCAGATCTCTTAACGAGATGGCTCAGCAGTTCAGGACCCTCCTCGTTTGGGTGCCCGGTCACCGAAATATAGAGGGAAATTGTAAAGCTGATGAACTGGCTAGGAGAGGCACGACCGCTACTCTCCTCCCAGAAAAGGAAAGATTTGGTATGCCTTTCCGATGCAAGCAACACACAATCACACAAGCGATAAAGCATTGGACGGATCTTAATAAATGCACTTTGGCCAAATTAACCTGGCCCTCCTATGATCTCAGGCGAACTACCTTATTACTGAGCCTTGGGAGACAAAAACTCTCAGTTATAGTGGGAGTCTTAACCGGACACTGTCTGATAGGGACGCATGTGACCCGTTTAGGTCTTGAGACCCACCATTTCTACAGAAGCTGTAAGAACCTTGACGAGACGGAAAGTGTACTACACCTCCTCTGTCACTGCCCGGCCCTAAGCAGGATAAGGCTAACCACATTTGGTGAACCCTTTCAAAGCAACCTTGCGGAAATCTCGAAGTTTGGGATCCCGCAACTTAGGAGATTCATTACTTCCTCGAGATGGTTTAACGAAGAAACGACATTTTAACATCAAGTTTAAAGTGAGATCACTATGGCATCACAATGGGCCTATCCTTCTGGCCTAAGTGTGTGGGCTTGAACCAAAAGTTCAGTCATATCTAACCTAACCTAACCAAAGTTATAAGAAAAGAACTACTTTTTTTGAAGAAAATAAAAAACGAGGGAATTACCTTGAGCGAGCATACCAGTATACTATGACAATAAAGCCAACATCGGTGGAATCTGAAAGAGCCTTTTCAGCCGCGGGTCAGATATGCACTAAAATACGATCCCGTCGTAATGACACAAGTCTTGACAATTTGTGTTTTTTGCGGGCCTATTTTATTGAACAAAGTGCTATTTATAAGCCTTGAAAAATGTTTGTGCAATAATTACATATGAAATATGATTTTTTGTTGGTTTTAGGTTCCCTTTTAATTGCAATAGTATTTTTCGTTAGTACATATAAGACCGAGACAAGAGTACATATAATGAAACTTTCTTAATTTGATTGTTGGAATGGCTATTTGTTTATTTTTTATGAATTGTTTTTTTTTTTTTTTTTTTTTTTTTTTAATTTTTATAATCAAAAGTAATACTGAAATATAATCTACTAATATAAAAAAAAAATTATTGTGTATTAAAGAACACAAGGCAGAAGCGAAACATCGCGTACATACTTATGTCTTATGTTCTTTATTATTGTATTTTTTTTTCTTCATTTGCTCGTGTCTTGTATTATAATCTAAAATATGAATGAAGCCATAATATTTTAACTCAATTGATAAATCATAGTATAATAAATATTTTGAAAGTAATGCTGTACAGTGTATAAAAAGCAACAAGCCATCTATTTTTAAGTAGCTAAAGCTTGAATTTCTGGCGGAAATTTTATGTGTATCGCCCAACGGAACTTCAGCTAGTTTCAAGTTGTAGCACTTTCATGTACACTGCTGTTATTCACAGCGTAAGAACTTAAGCTTACCCTTTTTCACTGGTTAGTATGCTGGTTGTTATTATGGAACACGACCATAATCTCAATTCTGGCAATATACGTTGTTTTAATACAATTCAAATTTTATCATATGAAAATTGGAGATAATACATACATGTAAAGAAATTTTGCAATCCAATATCACTGAGCAAATATCACTTGTCTAAATAGAAAACAATCCTGTTTGTAAGCCAAAGAAAACCACTAAATGTGGCAGCGGATCACCTCAAATACAAGTTAAATGTGATATTCAAAATTTATTTTAAAAATATTTTTTAAAAATGATCTCTAATGTCAAACTTTAATTGTAACACTTTGTAGCTAACTAGCTGTCGATAATGACAGTTCGAAATTATTATTCCCTAATGTAATTGTGAGCCTACGAGATGACAATACTCAAGTTATTACATATGTACTCAAATATATATTACCAAAAACACTTTTAGTATTAATTGACAAAAAATCAAAAACATTTAGCTGGTTTTACAAAAACTTTATCTTTAATAGCTCATACACAATCTTAATTTTTTAAATAACCGACTCCTCATATTTACTTTACCGATGCCTGCGCCATCTATGTACAAATTTAAATAAATTGTAAATATTTTCCTGCTGGTTTGGTAGAATTTGTTTATATGGCATCACTTAATGTAATGTAATGTAAATGAGTGAGAAGGCAACTTCCGTTTCGTACAACTGTCCTTGTTTTCGTTTCAGTTTTCTGAATTCACTCGCACTGGCTCGAGTCAATTCAAAATCCCCGGAACGAGAGCAAGGAAGTTTCACTTCAAAAAATTATAATGGGGTTTTATCAATATATTATATTTTTAATAACGAAATTTACCGGTAATTACCGGTAAACCGGTAATTCCGATAAAAAATTATCGAAAACCGGTAATATAAAATTTCGGTATTTTGGATTCCCTTGTCATGGAGAAAAATGCTAAAAACCGTTAAAAATCGCGTCTTTTTCATTTATTTTTTGCTTTTTATTGATGCGACCTAGAAACTTTTTACTTTGTAAAAATGTTGCTTTTGACAATCTGAAAACTCTTTTTTTTGGCTCGAAATTTTGCAAAATATGGGTGAAATTTCGATTTTTGTAAAAAAAAGCGTTTTCGTAAAATCCTTCGTCTACAGCTCCTCGACCTCGTAGGACATTTTTTCGAAGCTCCTTTTCTTCGTTAAGAGTTGTACTATTATGCACTATTATTTAAAATTTGAGTTTTTCAATTTTATAATCACAAAAGTCCATCGCAAAAAAGATAAGTTTTTTTTACTGCAAGTTTTTTATTTATATTTTTTTCGACTCTAAACTACTATTTAATAAAAGTTTATATTCTTTTTAGAGAATAAATAGGTAATTTGGTCATACATTATATAAATGTATATTGAATCTAATATCTCACACTTTTATAGGAATAATTTGTTTTTGGTTGATCTACATGAAAAGTAGTTGAAGAGTTGCATGTTGTATTTTGAAGTGTTGGGTTTATTTAAATTGATTAACGTTGGAGGTTTTTAGAGAATAAATAGGTAATTTGGTCATACATTATGGCCATTGCATGGCTTTTTCCAACTATAAAAAATTTGTTTCATTTTTCAATTTACTTTTATTGTTCTCGAAAAATTTGGATATTTCAGACTTCTAGATTTAAATTAAAAAAAGCTATAGAAAATGGCCCTCGAATTTCGAGTCCTGGATGCGGCTATTTGCATTAATTTTAAATATTTTAAAGTTCATTGTTTTTTCATAATACACAGGCAATTTTGGTCTTAGTTCAAATAAATGTATTTTGAATCTAATGACTCCAACTTTTATAGGAATAGTTGGTTTTTCATAATTGGTTGATTAAAGTTGAATTTAGAAGCTTTGAATTGATTTTAAATGTTTAAACGTTAGCTGCAGCAAGGCGCACCGGACCCTAGCTATCCAAAATACAGAAAATAAGCAGTTCTCGCGACACTGCATCTGTGTATGAAAATTCATATCTCGAAAAATGATATGTCAATGGATGGTTTTTATTGTCGCGATAAAAATGTCAGATCCCTAATAGTTTCACATTTTGTTATTTGGAATCAAAAATACCAAAAAATTGCCTTTTTCAAACTCCCTTACGGTATTGGCTTATGGGTGCAGCATAGGCGCCCCGGGTCCCAGCTAGTTTATATAATAAAAATTGATTCGAACAACCAGAAATTACTACAGCGCGAAAAGTTAGAAGTAGAAGTTATAAAAACGAAAATTAAAATGAAGGAGTAAGCTAAATTAATTTTATATGATTTTTATTTCAATAATAGCTGCATCTCTTTTTTGATGTTCTGAGTATATTGTATTGCTTATGGTGCCATTATTTTATACTTTTTAGTTCGTTATAAAAACGAGTTATATTAAAAAGTTTTTTTTATCTAATAATTATTATCTGCTTTTTAGTCTTGTGTGCGACATTTTGCAATCACTTTTTAACATGGTCATGATAGTATGACGGATACATGTGGAAAATTGTTACCTAAATCTACTAACAATATACCAATCTTTTTAAGTTTGATATTCCTGAAAATTAAAATGAAGGAGTAAGCTAAATTAATTTTATATGATTTTTATTTCAATAATAGCTGCATCTCTTTTTTGATGTTCTGAGTATATTGTATTGCTTATGGTGTTTTACTTATCATACCCTTTCCTTTGACACCCATGTCGAAAGGGTTCTGAAGAGAATGGTAACCGGCCCTCTTGAGGAGGTCGCCATGGATCTAAGGACATAGCTTATTGCATTACTTTTGATGCCCTTTCGTTTGATACCCATGTCGAGGGGGTTGTGAAGGAAATGTTAATCCGTCCTCTTGAGATGGGCGCCATGGACCAAACGAAATATTGAGGATAATATATTGCTTATGGTATTCTACTTATCATATCCTTTCATTTGACACCCATGTCGAAAGGGTTCTGAAGAGAATGGTAACCCACCCTCCTGAGTATGCCGCCATGGACCTAATGAGGTTCTGAGTATATTGTATTGCTTATGGTGTTTTACTTATCATACCCTTTCATTTGATACCCATGTCAAAAGGGTTCTGAAGAGAATGGTAACCGGCCCTCCTGAGGAGGTCGTCATGGATCTAAAGACATAGCTTATTGCATTACTTATGATGCCCTTTCGTTTGATACCCATGTCGAGGGGGTGTGAAGAAAATGTTAATCCGTCCTCTTGAGATGGGCGCCATGGACCAAACGAAATATTGAGGATAATATATTGCTTATGGTATTCTACTTATCATACCCTTTCATTTGACACCCATGTCGAAAGGGTTCTGAAGAGAATGGTAACCCACCCTCCTAAGTAGGCCGCCGTGGACCTAATGAGGTTCTGAGTATATTGTATTGCTTATGTTGTTTTACTTATCATACCCTTTCATTTGAAACCCATGTCGAAAGGGTTCTGAAGAGAATGGTAACCGGCCCTCCTGAGGAGGTCGTCATGAATCTAAAGACATAGCTTATTGCATTACTTTTGATGCCCTTTCGTTTGATACCCATGTCGAGGGGGTTGTGAAGAAAATGTTAATCCGTTCTCTTGAGATGGCCGCCATGGACCAAACGAAATATTGAGGATAATATATTGCTTATGGTATTCTACTTATCATACCCTTTCATTTGACACCCATGTCGAAAGGGTTCTTAAGAGAATGGTAACCCACCCTCCTGAGTAGGCCGCCATGGACCTAATGAGGTTCTGAGTATATTGTATTGCTTATGGTGTTTTACTTATCATACCCTTTCATTTGACACCCATGTCGAAAGGGTTCTGAAGAGAATGGTAACCGGCCCTCTTGAGGAGGTCGCCATGGATCTAAGGACATAGCTTATTGCATTACTTTTGATGCCCTTTCGTTTGATACCCATGTCGAGGGGGTTGTGAAGGAAATGTTAATCCGTCCTCTTGAGATGGGCGCCATGGACCAAACGAAATATTGAGGATAATATATTGCTTATGGTATTCTACTTATCATATCCTTTCATTTGACACCCATGTCGAAAGGGTTCTGAAGAGAATGGTAACCCACCCTCCTGAGTATGCCGCCATGGACCTAATGAGGTTCTGAGTATATTGTATTGCTTATGGTGTTTTACTTATCATACCCTTTCATTTGATACCCATGTCGAAAGGGTTCTGAAGAGAATGGTAACCGGCCCTCCTGAGGAGGTCGTCATGGATCTAAAGACATAGCTTATTGCATTACTTATGATGCCCTTTCGTTTGATACCCATGTCGAGGGGGTGTGATGAAAATGTTAATCCGTCCTCTTGAGATGGGCGCCATGGACCAAACGAAATATTGAGGATAATATATTGCTTATGGTATTCTACTTATCATACCCTTTCATTTGACACCCATGTCGAAAGGGTTCTGAAGAGAATGGTAACCCACCCTCCTAAGTAGGCCGCCGTGGACCTAATGAGGTTCTGAGTATATTGTATTGCTTATGTTGTTTTACTTATCATACCCTTTCATTTGAAACCCATGTCGAAAGGGTTCTGAAGAGAATGGTAACCGGCCCTCCTGAGGAGGTCGTCATAAATCTAAAGACATAGCTTATTGCATTACTTTTGATGCCCTTTCGTTTGATACCCATGTCGAGGGGGTTGTGAAGAAAATGTTAATCCGTTCTCTTGAGATGGCCGCCATGGACCAAACGATATATTGAGGATAATATATTGCTTATGGTATTCTACTTATCATACCCTTTCATTTGACACCCATGTCGAAAGGGTTCTTAAGAGAATGGTAACCCACCCTCCTGAGTAGGCCGCCATGGACCTAATGAGGTTCTGAGTATATTGTATTGCTTATGGTGTTTTACTTATCATACCCTTTCATTTGATACCCATGTCGAAAGGGTTCTGAAGGGAATGGTAACCGGCCCACCTGAGGAGGTTGTCATGGATCTAAAGACATAGCTTATTGCATTACTTATGATGCCCTTTCGTTTGATACCCATGTCGAGGGGGTGTGAAGAAAATGTTAATCCGTTCTCTTGAGATGGTCGCCATGGACCAAACGAAATATTGAGGATAATATATTGCTTATGGTATTCTACTAGTCATACCCTTTCATTTGACACCCATGTCGAAAGGGTTCTGAAGAGAATGGTAACTCACCCTCCTGAGTAGGCCGCTATGGACCTAATGAGGTTCTGAGTATATTGTATTGCTTATGCTGTTTTACTTATCATACCCTTTCATTTGATACCCATGTCGAAAGGATTCTGAAGAGAATGGTAACCGGCCCTCCTGAGGAGGTCGTCATGGATCTAAAGACATAGCTTATTGCATTACTTATGATGCCCTTTCGTTTGATACCCATGTCGAGGGGGTGTGAAGAAAATGTTAATCCGTTCTCTTGAGATGGCCGCCATGGAGCAAACGAAATATTGAGGATAATATATTGCTTATGGTATTCTACTAATCATACCCTTTCATTTGACACCCATGTCGAAAGGGTTCTGAAGAGAATGGTAGCTCACCCTCCTGAGTAGGCCGCCATGGACCTAATGAGGTTCTGAGTATATTGTATTGCTTATGGTGTTTTACTTATCATACCCTTTCATTTAACACCCATGTCGAAAGGGTTCTGAAAAGAATAGTAACCCACCCTCCTGAGTAAGCCGCCATGGACCTAATGAGGTTCTGAGTATATTGTATTGCTTATGTTGTTTTACTTATCATACCCTTTCATTTGATACCCATGTCGAAAGGGTTCTGAAGAGAATGGTAACCGGCCCTCCTGAGGAGGTCGTCATGGATCTAAAGACATAGCTTATTGTATTACTTATGATGCCCTTTCGTTTGATACTCATGTCGAGGGGGTGTGAAGAAAATGTTAATCCGTTCTCTTGAGATGGCCGCCATGGACCAAACGAAATATTGAGGATAATATATTGCTTATGGTATTCTACTAATCATACCCTTTCATTTGACACCCATGTCGAAAGGGTTCTGAAGAGAATGGTAACTCACCCTCCTGAGTAGGCCGCCATGGACCTAATGAGGTTCTGAGTATATTGTATTGCTTATGGTGTTTTACTTATCATACCCTTTCATTTGATACCCATGTCGAAAGGGTTCTGAAGAGAATGGTAACCGGCCCTCCTGAGGAGGTCGTCATGGATCTAAAGACATAGCTTATTGCATTTGTAGTGACCGCGTAAACTTAATTACCAAGTTTACGCAAAGTCACACAACAACTTCACACACGATAAACACGATCGGGGCGGAACACTTCATCGATCACCGAACTCAAAGTTCAGTGATCTTACCGTTTTCCGTTCCGTTCCCCATCGTGTTATCAACTAGCCAATTTCCGACATCTCCAGTTTTCACTCACTCACTGTCCGAAGGTTCCTCCATAGTGAGACTCAAGGTCCCGCCGCGCGCCAAATAAAAACATCACATAATACCCTACCATATACTTAATATCAAGTAGTGCTAAGACTTAAATTATAAATATTATAATAATTTTATTAATTTAATAAAGTGTATTGTTTGTACCACAAAAGTATTATTTCTCATAAAACCGCATGGTGAACAAACACATTGGTGACCTCGACAACCACACGCGCTCAAAAAAAAAAAAAAAAAAAAAAAAATTACAAAATATTCAGTGCTAATAAAAATTGGTTTTCTTTTACGTGCTACACCTAAGTAAAAACAAAATACACGTGAATATAATTAAAATAGCATTGCTAATAAGGCGAACAATTTTAAATAAAAAACCAACGGAATAATTTTTTTTCCTCTTACTATCAAGTCAGTGGGCATTAATATAACAAAGAAATCTTATTTTCGCAAGTGCACATTGTTTTCGGATCTAAAAGTTCATTCAAGAATTTATGCGAAATTTTCCTTCTAAAACTAACCTTTAAAGTTACAATTGTGGTTGATGCATAAAATTGACGTAAAATTTTTATACATAATATATCCAAAATTAGTTCTTAATTTTAAAAAAGAGTGAGCTTATTGCCGATTTCAAACATGAAAATTAAAACAGTTTAGCCGTGAAACAATAAAATCACGAACATCACACAAAAGAACAATTGGTGTGATTAGAACAACAGCTAAGTTAAATTTAAAAAAAAGTAAAAAATAAAAAAAAGAAAAAAAAAATTTTAAGAAACTCTTTTCTTTACCTTAATATATTGATCAGTTGTGAACACAAAATTAATATAAATACTAAAAAATCGACTAAAAGGTAAAAAATAAGAAGATTTTAAACAATATAAACTTTTAAATCAAAATGGAAAAAATCTCACACATTCCTTAAAGAAAAGCGTGGGGTGCGTTTTTATGAAACAAAATGCTCAATTAGTGAAAATTCGTAGCTGCCTGAAATGTTAAAATGTACTCACGGCAGTCATGTTTTTTTAAGTTCAGGTTGGTATGGGCGCCCCACAACTTTTTTTTATTTTTTACTTTTTAGTAACGAATAGCGTTAATTAATACATTACAATTTCCAAACTTTTAATTAGATTATCATGTTAAATAAGGAAACTTTTTTACATGTTTTGTATTTGTTTCTTTACAACAGTTCTCAAGTGCAGCCCAAAAATGCACAATTTGATGACCCCTCAAAAATCTAATAGCGCTCTACGTTTTTTTTTACATTTTGAAAGGTAGTGTGCTCGCGTATACTGGCTGGAGCAATTAAAACTAAAAACTGGAAACATATTTTTTTGCATCTTTTTAAATCATATTTTTATTTGCAATTGGTAGCTATGTTATGTCTTCCGCCATTTTTTAGTGAACGCCATATTTGATTTAAAACGACGTCATACAGTTTACTTTCTTACTCACTTTAATACACTTTCATTTGATATCCATACCGAGAGCGAAGTAAATAAAAGGGTAAACCGCCATTTTGTGTTGGCCGCCTTTTTGAATTGATATGACGGGACACAGACAACAGTATTCTAATTGTCACTCCCTTCCATTTGATACCCATGCCGAGCGCGTTGTAAAGAAAAATTGATCCTCTGTTTTGTGTTGGCCGCCACTTTTATGCCGCCATTTTTCTACCGCCATTTTGAATTTAGGATGACGCTAATTGTATTCAACTTGTTATAACCTTTCATTTGATACCCATATCGAACGAGTGGCTTGTAAAGAAAAATGTAATCCATCATATTTTTTTGGCCGCCATTTTTAATTTGGAACTATCATTTTCGTGTGTTTTCGTCGGAAATACACATGTCTGTTAATTTTTACCAATTTTTATTGAAGGGAAGTGAATTTTAAGACTCTACATTGAGTAGAACGAATAATTCCAAGCATTTTTTATTAAAAATCGTTTTTTGTTACTCAACAACAAAATCAACAACAAAAAATGTAACAAAATGTCATATTCGTGTATTGTCATCGGGAATATGTATGCCTGCAAAGTTTCATCCATTTGCATTGAGTAAAAGGCGGTTAAATTAACGTTACAAGATTTGATGCTCCGAAGTGAAAGTAAAGAAAAGAGTTTAAAAAATATAAATTGAATTTCAGAATATTTTTTTTCTAATGAATTCACATATAATTTTCTAAATAAAAGCTTTGCAAGGTCAAATACGAATTTACTGATTGGAGATATACATATGTACATTCTTTTGAGAGAATCGTGACAGAATGACTGGAGATTCGACAAAAAAACGGAGCCACAAGATCTGCAAACAATTAAATAAAAATACATGTTACATTATATGCAGTCGAAATTATTGATTTTATAAAATTCATTTACAGCATTTAAAATTTAATATCTATATAATATATATTTAATTATATTTACATCAATACTTTCATCGAAATATTATTTATATTGTTTCATATTATTTCATAACATTTTATTATTATTTTTATATTTTTTGATATATTGTTTTGGTTTTTTTTTGATACTTCTTTGGAAGAAGACATTTGGGCTGTTAATTTTTCAATATTTTGGGCGCTTTCCTACTAATTATCGAATTAATTATTTACATTTTTTTCTGTTTTTCTCTTTTGTTGCTAAATTCGAAAATTTAAAAAAATAGAAATATGTCAAGGACCGAGGGTTCATCCATGGAACAAGACGTTCCACAGGTTGAGGAACCAAAGCCCGGAACTTCGGGAGTCGACGGCATCAAAGTGTCGAAACTAGACATCCCCAAGTTCTGGACACACCAGCCCGCCTCCTGGTTTTACCAGGCGGAAATTATGTTCAGGATGGCGGGCTATAAATCGGACAGTAGCAGGGTCTACAATGTTATGGCCGCATTACCGGAAGAAGCGGTAACGGCGATGCGGCTTAGCACTGTAGACCATGCTAACTCCACCTATGAGGAGCTGAAACAACATCTGCTCGAGAAATACGGTACTTCAGAGAAGCGCCGACTCGAGCAGCTGCTTTCAATGCAAGAGCCTGGAGATCGGAGACCTTCCGAGTTCCTCCAGGCTCTAAAAGCACTAGCTGGCGGATCAGCAGCGGTCAATGATGACCTAATTCGGAACCTGTGGGAGCGGAGGCTTCCACAGGTCATCCAAGTTTCATTGGCCACCTCGGCCGACCAAACGCTAGCCGGACTAGCTGCCACGGCGGATAAAGTATGGGAGGTGCTTCCACACGGAGGCGCCTCATACGCGTCCGCCGTCCGTGCAACTCCGGCTAGCACAGAGCCAACGTTGGTGTCACTACAACGTGACATCAACAAATTAACGGCTCGCCTAGATCAGCTGATCAGCCGGCGGAGCCGAACACCTGCCAAACAGCAGGGCGGCCCTCGTCAGCCCTCGGCCAATCGGCCAACAGGGGCAAATAAACTGAGAGGTAGTTTATGCTACTTCCATTATCGCTATGGTAAGGAAGCACGCACATGTAAGGCCCCCTGCAGTTTCAGTGTTGGTGGCGCCAAGTCGGCGAAGAAACCACACACCACCACTAAAAAAAACTAAAGGGGCAGGGGATCGACATGAGCGAGCACATAACCGGCCGCTCATATCGTTTATTCGTCAGAGACAACAACAATCGGATGGACTTTCTGATTGATTCGGGCTCTGACGTTTCAATTGTTCCCGCCAAGGCGTTCCCGGCCCATAACGGTAGCCCGAACGTCCTTCTGTACGCGGCCAACGGATCACTGATCCGAACTTTCGGCACAAAGTTGCTTGAACTTGAACTCGGCTTACGCCGACGATATGTTTACAACTTCATTATAGCCGACACCGCTAAAGCCATTATCGGGGCGGACTTCTTAACGAAGTTCAAATTGTCCGTCGATTTTGAATATCGGCATTTAGTCGACAAGCGCACGAGGTTTCGAATTAACGTGTGCGCTACCGTCGACTACAACCCCGAAACCTTTCCATGCCGAGTTATTGGCATATACAAAGAGCTATTAACGAAGTACGCTTCGTTAACAAAACCGCCCAATTTTAACCTTCCGGTTAAACACAATGTGCAACACCACATTGTAACCAAAGGGCAATTACCTTTTGTCACCGCTCGGCGACTCCATCCGGAGAAACTGAAGGTGGCAAAATTAGAATTCGACCATATGGTCCAATTGGGGATTTGTCGACCTTCGTCGTCCCCCGCAGCATCTCCGCTTCATCTGGTCCCTAAACGGGACTCTCATGATTGGAGGCCATGCGGCGACTACCGTCGCCTTAATGCTGTCACTGTGCCGGATAGATATCCGATCCCGCATATACAGAATTTCTCCGTGAATCTTCACGGCTGCACAATTTTTTCGAAGGTTGACTTGGTACGTGCATATCATCACATACCAATGCCCCAGAAGACGTGCATAAGACTGCACTCATTACGCCATTCGGCCTATATGAGTTTACACGTATGCCATTCGGCTTACGGAATGCAGCACAAACCTTTCAAAGGTTCATAAATGAAGTTACGAGAGATCTCGACTTCGTTTATGTATACTTGGACGATATACTTATCGCCAGTAAAACCGAGGATGAGCATATCGTTCACCTTGAAGAGCTCTTTAAACGCCTCGATAGCTTCGGTTTAACCATCAAGCTAGAGAAATGCGTTTTTGATGCAACAGAGATTAAGTTTCTAAGCCACCGCATCACAAAGGATGGAATACTTCCATCCTCCGATCGGGTTCAGGCTATCGTTGATCTCGCACCTCCAACTTCTGTCAAATCGATCCAGAAGTTTTTGGGAATGGTGAATTTCTATCACCGATTTATCCCAAAATTGGCTGAACAGTTGGTGCCTATAAACGAGCATTTGAAAGACCTTCTCAACCGCTCACGTGCCAATAAAGTTTTTGACTGGCCAGCAGAATGTCAGGCGGCATTCCTCAAGGTGAAAACCTCGATGGCTGAAGCAACTCTGCTGAATCATCCAATCGAGGATGCAAAATACAGTCTTACGACTGACGCCTCTGATTATGCAATCGGAGGCGTCTTGGAACAATTCAACGGTCATCGGTGGCAATCACTAGCTTTTTATTCCAAAAAGCTGTCACCAACAGAACGGAAGTACTCTGCATTCGATCGCGAACTTCTCGCAATCTATGCAGCGATCAAACACTTCCGTTACTTCGTTGAAGGACGCAATTTCGTGGTCTATACTGATCACAAACCACTGGTTCGCGCCCTTCACACAAAGACCGAACGATCCCCTCGACAGACCAGACATTTGGGTCTAATCTCTCAGTTTACCACAGACATCAGACATGTGTCTGGTAAACAAAACGTTGTCGCCGACTACTTGTCGCGCTCACTAGCAACCGACAACGTCGACTCGGTCACCTTCGACCTGCCTACACTGGCTCAGGCTCAACAAGGTGACACAGAGTTGAAGTCTCTACAAGAGCACCCCAGCAACGGCTCACGGGTAAAACTAGTCCTCACACCAATACCATTTACCGCCCATCAGGTGTGGTGTGAAAATAGTATAGGCATTCCTAGGCCTTACATACCCATTTCCTTACGGAGACTAGCGTTCAACTCCGAACATAGTCTCTCTCATCCTGGTATTCGAGCTACAAGACGAGCCGTTACCAAGAAATACTTCTGGCCATCGATCAATAAAGACTGCAATGAGTGGTCTCGATCATGCCTAGGTTGCCAAAAGTCCAAAGTTTCACGACATACCAAATCTCCGTTGGAAGCTTTCAAACTTCCAAATAATAGATTTGACCATATCCATATGGATATAGTGGGACCCCTACCCCCATCTCGTGGATACTCTTATATCTTAACGATAGTCGATTGATTCACGCGATGGCCCGAAGCATACCCAATTCGGGATATCTCAGCTTCAACAGTGGCAAGAAAATTCGTCACTGAATTTGTCCCACGATTCGGCGTACCTCTTGAGATCACAACCGATCAAGGTACGCAGTTCGAATCGAAACTGTTCAATGAAGTTGCCAAATTACTCGGCACTCATCGAATTCGGACTACCGCCTACCACCCGCAAGCAAACGGGATGGTTGAACGGTTCCACAGGCAACTAACAGCAGCCTTAATGGCAAGGGACAACACTACTCATTGGAGTGAAGACTTGCCCTTTGTCATGTTAGGCATACGCACTGCAATTAAGACCGACTTACAATGCTCACCAGCCGAGCTCGTATACGGTCAGAATCTGAGACTTCCCAATTCGATTTCTATCCCAACTGATGAGAATCCAATTGAAGAATCAGAATTCCTCTTTCGCCTTCGTTCTCATATGCAGAACATTAAGGCAATACATCCTCGGCAACCCGTCCAAAAGGATGTCTACGTGCTAGAAACCCTAGAGAACGCCGACTACGTTTTCATACGAGTCGACAGAGTTCGAAAACCTTTCGAACCTCCATATGAGGGACCATATGAAGTAATCAAACGATTACGAAAGCACTTCGTCGTCAAATTGAACGGCACAACCAAGTCAATATCCATTGACAGGCTAAAGCCAGCCTTCGGCTGTGACCGCGACAACGAAGCTAAGCCGTCTAAAGCGGTAACATTCCGTTAACGCTACGCTGGGGGGGGGGGAGTATGTAGTGACCGCGTAAACTTAATTACCAAGTTTACGCAAAGTCACACAACAACTTCACACACGATAAACACGATCGGGACGGAACACTTCATCGATCACCGAACTCAAAGTTCAGTGATCTTACCGTTTTCCGTTCCGTTCCCCATCGTGTTATCAACTAGCCAATTTCCGGCATCTCCAGTTTTCACTCACTCACTGTCCGAAGGTTCCTCCATAGTGAGACTCAAGGTCCCGCCGCGCGCCAAATAAAAACATCACATAATACCCTACTATATACTTAATATCAAGTAGTGCTAAGACTTAAATTATAAATATTATAATAATTTTATTAATTTAATAAAGTGTATTGTTTGTACCACAAAAGTATTATTTCTCATAAAACCGCATGGTGAACAAACACACATTACTTATGATGCCCTTTCGTTTGACACCCATGTCGAAAGGGTTCTGAAGAGAATGGTAACCCACCCTCCTGAGTAGGCCGCCATGGACCTAATGAGGTTCTGAGTATATTGTATTGCTTATGGTGTTTTACTTATCATACCCTTTCATTTGATACCCATGTCAAAAGGGCTCTGAAGAGAATGGTAACCCACCCTCCTGAGGAGGTCGCCATGGATCTAAAGACATAGCTTATTGCATTCGATACATGATTCCCTTTCATTTGATACCCATGTCGAGACCCTTTCATTTGATACCCATGTCGAAAGGGTTCTGAAGAAAATGGTAACCCACCCTCCTGAGGAGTCTGCCATGGATCTAAGGGCATGGCTTATTGCATTCGTCTTATGATGCCCTTTCATTTGATACCCATATAGAGGGGGTTGTGAAGAAAATGGTAATCCGCCCTCTGGAGATGACCGCCATGGACCAAACGATAAATTGAGTATACTATATTGCTTATGGTGTTCTACTTAACGTACCATTTCATTTGATATCCATGTTGAAGGGTTTGTGAAGAATATTTCAATCCGCCCTCCTGAGACGGCCTCCATGGACTAAAGGTATGTACCATATTGCATTGTCGTCACAGCTAAAGCTGTGTGCAAAATTTCACCATGATAGGATATCCGGAAGTATTTGACAAATCGAATGCAAAATTTGTTCCGTGAAGAAAACAATAATCCGTCCTCTATAGTCCTCCGCCATGGATCTAACGGTATAATGAGTATACCATATTGCATTGTCATCGGAGCTGAAGCTGTGTGCAAAATTTCAGGGTGATCGGGTAACCGGAAGTTGTCAAAAAATCGATTGCAAGATTTGTACCGGACAAACAGACAAACAGGAAAGCGAGCTAATAAAAACGTTTTAAAAAATATGTTAAGGAAAGCGTGAAATTTCAATTTTAATGAAAAAGTTAAATAAAAGAATGGCGCACTGTTATCATTTTGAAATTTGTCATCTGTCAATTGTAAACAAAACATAACTACATTAACAGTGCGCCATTCTTTTATTTAACTTTTTCATTAAAATTGAAATTTCACGCTTTCTTGAACATATTTTTTATTTTTTACTTTTCAGTACATTTTTTAGTTAATTAAAAGAATTTTTTTAAAAAAACTTTTTTTAACCTTTATTTTATTTTCTACTTTTTAGTTTATTATATGTATTCCGCCATTTTATGATGGCAATTCTATTAGATTTAAAATTACATCACACAGTTTACTGTATTCATTTGATACCCATGTCGTGGGCTCGGTGGAACATAATTGCAAAAACGGCCGCCATCGTCTTCTTGATTTTTTTTGGAACAAAGTTCCTTATCGCGCGTTGCGAAAGGGGGCTAGACGGAAAAAATTAAGACCAAAAGTTGTAACGACACTTTTTGGTATAGTGTGCCGTGCAGCGTGCGCATGTTTCCCTGTCTGTCTCTCTCTATCTCTCTCATAGAAAGCAAGCCAGTTATTTTCGTTGCGTCTTTCTATTTCCATTGTACAGTGTGGTGTCGCGACGATTATTTTTTTGAGTGTATACAGGTTGTTTTTGTTGTTTTTTTATTTTTGTTGTTTTTCTTGTTTTTGATGTTTTTGTTGTTTTTGTTGTTTCTGCTGTTTTTGTTGTTTTTGTTATTTTGTTGTTTTCGTTGTTTTTGTTGTTTTTGTTACTTTAGTTGTTTTTGCTGTTTTTGCTGTTTTTGTTGTTTTTGTTGTTTTTATTGTTTTTGTTGCTTTTGTTGTTTTTGTTATTTTTGTTGTTTTTGCTGTTTTTGTTGTTTTTGTTGCTTTTGTTGTTTTTGTTGTTTTTGTTGCTTTTGTTGCTTTTGTTGCTTTTGTTGCTTTTGTTGTTTTTGATGTTTTTGTTGTTTTTGTTGCTTTTGTTGTTTTTGTTGTTTTTGACGTTTTTGTTGTTTTTGTTGCTTTTGTTGTTTTTGATGTTTTTGTTGCTTTTGTTGTTTTTGTTATTTTTGTTGTTTTTGTTGTTTTTGTTATTTTTGTTGTTTTTGTTGTTTTTGCTGCTTTTGTTGTTTTTGATGTTTTTGTTGTTTTTGTTGCTTTTGTTGTTTTTGTTGTTTTTGTTGTTTTTTTTGTTTTTTTTTGATGTTTTTGTTATTTCTGTTGTTTTTGTTGTTTTTGTCGTTTTTGTTGCTTTTGTTGTTTTTGTTGTTTTTGTTGCTTTTGTTGTTTTTATTGTTTTTTTGTTTTGGTTGTTTTTGTTGCTTTTGTTGCAAGTACAAGTGTTGCAGATTTATGTGCAGCAGAGTGTGTAATGGAAAACGGCGTTACCTTAATCATGGCAGTCATAAATGTCTCACCAAATAACAAATTAATAGATATTCAGGAGTTCATTCATTGAGCACTGCTAGAGTATTCTAAAGATGTACCTCGAACGCTTAGCAGATACAACAAAAATTTAGATAAAGTTCCACTCATTTTGGCCGGTGATTTTAACATCAACTTCAGTAATGAAAAATCAAAACCATTACTACAGTTTCTAGAGGAAGAATTTGATTTAAGAATAAACAATAATCCAGCAGAATCAACAACAAAATATAATACTACCATTGATGCAGTTTTTTCAAGACATTTAAATAAAATAGAATCCCAAACATATGTTTCCTACTTCAGTTACCACAAGCCAATTATTACTAAAATTGAGCTTACTGATTAAGTTTATATTACATTATATTTATTAATAATAAAAAAAATTGTATTTTAACTTAAAAACAAAATTTTTATTACAATTCCTTCACTAATTAATCGAAAGGGACTTCGTTCCATCCGGGTGTCCCTTGACACCTCTTTGTTTTTTTTACAAAAAGGTGAGATTGCATTTAGTACTTATACATGATGAGTTGAACTCCAGTTGAAACCAAGTCTAACTACATGTAAACGGGAGTCGAGTTGGGTTAAGGTTGATTGAACTCGAATCAGCTCTGCTACCTGGGTTGAGTTGAAATTATGCGTACGGTCATGAGTTCAGTATTTGAGTAGTTGAATTTAGTTGACAGCAGCATCTCTGTGTTCGTTTGTGGTTTTTTGTAACGTGTATTGCTTCTTTATTTTCAATTCACCCTTAACTCAATTATTCATCTCATCATTCATACACATTAATTATCACCCGAACTACGAGTGTGTGCAAAATTGGAAGTTGATCTGTTATATTTTCTACTTTTTAGTCTATTATAAGCTTTCCGCAATTTAGTGTTGGCCGCCATTTTGAATTTGGAATGACGCCACATAGCTAATTGTGTTCTACCTGTCATATCCTTTCATTTGATACCCATGTCAGAGGGCCGCGGAGCACAATTTCAAAAATCAGCCGCCATTTTGGAACCGCCATCTTGATATTTTTACAAAATGGCCAAATTGCATTGTCATCCAAACTAAACGTGTATGCAAAATTTCAGCTTTATCCGATACCGGGAAGTGGGTCAAATTTAACTTCCAAGATTTGATTTGATACATGTGAAGTTAAATAAAAGAGGCAACAATGGGTGCATCCAGCGCACTCAGCGGAAAAGCCGCTTAGCTGAACAGCACAGCGTAAAAAGTAACTCAGCGATATGTGTCGGCTGGATGGGTAGCTAAGTTAAAATTTATTTTGACAGCTAAATTTTTTTTTCTATTATAGGTTATTATAGGTTAAGGGTTGAAAGGTACGGAGGGGGGTATTGAAGAAGGTGGTGATAAACCCTGCTTTTGAACTCCAGGATGTTGTAGGAGCTCGGAAATACTGACTGCGAGAGATTATTCCACAGTCGAGTTGTTCTATTAACAAACGAATTCATATCTTATTGAGTGCGTGAAAGGGGTAGTTGCAGGTGACGGGAATGAGACGAGTGGGCTAATCTGGTGTTGCAGGTATAAGATTGCCGTGGAGGCAGGAGAGCGTTTAATTCGGAGGAACAGTCAGTATGATAGTAGCGATAAAATTTTGTCAGTGCTGTTACATTCCTACGGTGGCTCAAGGGGTCGATGGTGGAGCAGGCGGTGTCGTCATCAATTAACTTTAGTGCCCTTTTTTGCACCTTATCTAACCATGCCAAGGTGGTTATTGGGGCGCCGCCCCAAACGAGGGAGTTATATTCGAGAAGAGGCCTCATGTTTAGGTCATGTAGATTTGGTTTTGATGTTTTCCACTTGGACCGTTCTTGTAGTTCTGTAATGTATAGAGTTTTTCAAACGTCGTGGCATCTGGCGCTTGTTGGGGTAAAAAGTTCTAAAAAATACTTAAAAGCCTAAGGTAATTTTTCTTCCTCTCTAATTGAGAAATTAAGCTCAATAAATGAAGGACAAAGGCGCACGCTAAAGAATTATCAGCAATTCACATAGAATTTCTGACACCATGCGGAATATATTACGACGACTCTGTTTTTTTATAAGAGCTTCTGTACATCCCACAGTGACTTAAAAAATCTCAACCCGAAAACGAAAATTATGTTTCCAATTTGAATAATTGGCAGAAATTTGGTAGAACAGAACCGCAAATAAAATAATTTTTAACAAGAATAAACTCACTTTTTCAAGAAATAGAAAACAATATTTGTGTAACTTGCACATTTTCAATTTTACTCTTTATCTTTTATTCTTTTTATCTTTGCTTAATTTTGTGATCCATTGTATATTTAAAAAAAGGAGCGAGAATTGACTCCTCTTCCTTCTTATCAAATCCCTTGCAGTCATGTAATTAGTCGCGGCTGCGTATTGCTAGAGTGAGGTGTATTTTCCATGATTACTTAAAAAATTTACAAATTATGAATGAAAAACGTCCTTTTTTATATATTTTTTAATATTCAGGTTTTTGTATTTTACGCCTTGGGTACAGAAATAATTTGTGGTAATTTCTAATAAGAAATATGAAATTTGTGTTTTATAAGCAATATTGTCTATTTTTATACCTGTGTAATTAATTAATTAATTAAAGACAGTAAAATTTTTATTATTGTTACTAGAAAATCTTTTGTTAAAGAAGCCCCACAAAAAAAGTCTCGTTAGGTCCCGCTTTAAATTTTTTGACGTGACAACGTCTAATAAAACGGTTAAGCCTGAACTACATTAAAAAGCAGTGCAGTGCAGCACTGCGAAGTGAAATTTAGACTTCATGTAACTGAACGTGTCAACTCACATTAACTTCACTGCCTTGCACTACACCGCACTGCACTGCCTTGTCTTAGGCTAATTTCTAAAAAACTGCTTCGCACTGCATGTCAATTACTAAAAATCTTGATATGAAGTTGTCATTGCTATTGTTGTCAAAATGGATAATGAAAAATTGACAGAATTAGTAAGAAATAAGTATGTATACAACAAAAGTCAGAGGGATTATAAAAAATTATTAAAGACTATACATATATGAACAGTGAATGTCAAAACACTGCTTATTCAATGTGTTTTACAATGCGTTCTCCAATAAACCACTGCAACATACTACACAGTGCTGCACTGCACTGCTTTTCAATGTAGTTCAGGCTTTAGCCGGGATGCCCAAGCGACAAAGTGTCGCATAACCGTGTGAGTGGGCGTGGCTTACGCTGCATGTAGTAGTGGCAACGAGTGGCGTGACTGACGCTGTATGCAGTAGTGGCTGTCATTAGCCGTGTTTTTTAATGAACTATATAGTTCTTCCATCGAGTTCATTAAAAAAACGACAAGGGAAATTTCATGAAGCGCCTACTTCGATGCTTAAAAATTTCAAAATTAAACGAACGTTAAGAGTTATTTTTTACACTGTTACACGAAATCCTCGCTAGAAAATAATAAATATGTTTCTAAAAAATCAATTGTTTGTTATAAATTTGCTCTCATCAATTTCCTGTTATTTTTATTTTTAAATTACGTCTTTCCGACCCCCGAAAGTATACAACATGCCACCCCCCGAAACAACATGCCAAACCCCGAAAGTATGAAATATGCAAATTAAGAAATTTCCCAAAACCTTGATAGGAACCCCGATAAAACCTGGGTTTTCAGATTTGTATGGGGAAGAACTATATAGTTCATTAAAAAAACACGGCTATTGTTACATTTGAGAACGCATAAAAAAATAAAAATACTGCAAAATTATATGTATATTGTGTTTATTATTGCATGTAATGCATAACAGATAACGAGCATCATGGTAGTTGTCACGTGATAATCGCCACAGCGCGAAGCGAAGCGCGAAGCGCCGTGGCCCGGGGCACCGGTTTTTTTTAAATGTTCCTTAAGGGGGTATTCTAGTGTAGAAATTTGAAAAAAAAATAAATATATTTTCAAAGCTCAACCTTTCAAGAATATGTCCTTAAAAGGGTTTGTTGTTGTTTGGAAAATGCTTTTTTTGAAGTAGAAGAAGGCCCAATGTATGGAGCAGGAATCGCGGATTAAATGAACGTAAGTATAAAATGTCATTTTATGGTTCAAAACCGGCGTAATTTTACCCTAAACTTTAAACGTGTTTATCTCGAAACTATATTTTTCAAAAAGTTTGCCATGATTTCTCAAGTTCTACTTGACCGATTTACTTCAAATTTTCAGTGAGTGTTCTCAATACATGTCTTTATCGTACTAACTATTATTATAACAAAACAATGTTTTTTACTATTTTTAAAACATTCCGAAAAGTCCAAAAAATAGGCCAAAAAAATTTTTTTTTCGGACAGCCGGAATTTAGCAAAAAAAAAAATTCCACTTTTTCTTAGTTAGTAGGTACGATAGCAGCATTCATCTATACGATAGCAGCATTCATCTATACGATAGCAGCATTCATCTAAATTAATAATATGTTTTTTTTTATTTTGGACAGATCATCAGAAGGGTTGGAATCGTGGCAAACTTGGCGCGCCATTTTTTTTACACCCTACTTCAACAACCTATAAAATTTACAGTTTTTAATTTTTTGACTTTTTTTATTTTTTATGTATTCTTTAAACATGAATAAATATCTTGTGAAAAAATGGATAGTAAAAATATTTTTAGTTTTTTATTTACAGCAGCTGAAAAAACACCTCAAATTCATGCTTCTACACTAGAATACCCCCTTAAACATTTTTACACAAAATTCAAACAACAAAAATTGAGTCTTTTTGCGATCTTTTAGACGGTGGACGTTTTTATTTAAAAAGTGCATCATTTTATGGGTTATTCCCACCATATTTGTGTATGAATAACCTTTTAAATCCATTATGTTATGTGTGTAATATATACCTAATATATTGATATGAATTTTGTTTTTATAAACTGCATAAAATTTTTCGGAATGTTCTTTATATTTGTTGAGTTCGGAAGCAGTACAGGTAGATTAAGTCAAAAAAAGCAAAATATCGGAAATGATTGGGTACAAGCTAAAATGAACGTGGCAGAGAGCTTCCTTTTAGGGTTCTTATAAAGTCTATCGATTTTCTACCCTTCATTTATGTATGGGGTTTTAGGGTCAGAATATCAGTTTTTTGCAAATACATCTTAAACCATAAGTGTTATCATAAAATAGTGTTTACAAAATTTGTATATTATACTATTATTTGCAAAAAAATGTTCTGATTTTTCTCGTACAAATTGCCGTTCATGAGATATCGCCGTTTTAAAGATACTCATATCCACCCCTTTTTCGACTTGTTAAGATCATCAGACGTTCAATAAATCTTTGGTTGGACTACATGGTTAAAATTTCCAGGAGTAATTTCTTTACAAGTTTGTATTTAAAATTTTATTTTTTTTATTAAAAAAGGCCGCTAAATTCGCAACCCCCATATACCAAGTTTTGTAGCAAATGAAGGATATTTCACTACTTTTAGTCGCCATTTTGAAGCCGCCATCTTGTTTATGAAAAAATGGACACTAAATTCGTAATCAGCGACCCCAAAAACCCCAGTATACCAAGCTTTGTAGCAAATGAAGGATATTTTACTACTTTTGGTCGCCATTTTGAAGCCGCCATCTTGTTTATGAAAAAATAGACACTAAATTCGTAGTCAGCGACCCTAAAAACCCCCGTATACCAAATTTTGTACCAATTGAAGGATATTTAACTACTTTTGGTCGCCATTTTGAAGCCGCCATCTTGTTTATAGAAAAATGGACACTATGGACCTTTTCGGCATTTTGCCCCGCTGTGCAACGTCCGGAATAATGAGTCGTCAAAGTCAAAATTTTGTTGTTTTTTTCACTAAAATTTCAACTTCAACCACATTTTTCTTAAATAAACACGGAATTAACCAATACTTTTTTTACAAAATTGGAAAGCTTGGATAATTTCCTATGAATAATGTGTCACAACTGTTATGGTACCGCTTTTACTTTTGAAGTTATAAGCACTTTTAATGTTAAAAGTTTTTTTAACTATCAAGTTTGTATATGTACATCGTGTGATAATTAGTGCAATTTTAAAATCAAAACATTGATGCTAATACGCACTTAAGAAACGTGTAATAACTTTCCACTAATTCTACAGAGTGCCCTTTATCGCTGAATATTGAAGTTTTCTTCAGAACTACATCTAAAAAGCAAAGGAAAGTATAAAAATCATTGTTACATATTTCTTTTCTGCCTGGCGTCAAGACAACTGTCAATTTGACAGTTTAGCTCCCCAGTCTAGACAACAACCCGTTTCAATTGGACTTCGCCAAAAAGTATGCTCCCGCAATAATGAGTATACAGAGAACACCGCCATGGAGTAATTCTTCCCAAAACAAAAAATGTTAACCTGTTTATCCCTAGTACTACCGCCTCAACATTAACCACAACAACAACAACCTCCACAACTGCATCGACTGCAAGTGTAATGGCTAAGCTAGCAACAAAAAGCCCTAAACCAGTAACCACACCGGTAGAAATTGCAACAACTGACCTGAGTGTAATGCAAACCAAAAGATCTAGAACATCTCCGAATCACAAAAGCGCAATAAAACTAAAAAAATTAAAAATTTAAATACTTTGAAAAACTATTGGCTTAATAAACCACCTGGAACAACTCAAAATCGATTTGATATCCAATCAACGGATGAAGCAAGTGAAGAACCGGATAATTCACCAAAACAAGCAACAGAAAAGAAGCAAAACTCATTGCATCTAAGCCCCCACCAATATATGTATGGCTAAGGCGTCAAATATATACATGTATTAATAAATGATCTAAATACGTCTACAGAAAAAGACGCGTATGTACTAAAAGTTCTAGCGAACGACGACATGGTTACATAGTGGCATTTTTAATGCCGAAATTTTTGATTCTTCCTTCCAAGTTTTTCGGAAAGATAGGTATACTGACTCGGAGGCTCGCGGAGGTGGTGTCAACACTGATAGCGAGGAATTCCGCTGGTCTTCTACCACTTCTTTTAGGATTTCTTCATGATTTGAAGCCCATTTTCTAAGTTGAAATTTTCCGCGTTTCAAAAGGGAATCAATCTGACTTCTGGCCTCGATGGTTTCAGACAATGTGTCTCCACCTGAAAAGAGGTCATCCACATAAAAATCTCGTGCTAGAATTCTTGCACCGAGAGGAAAGTCGAGACCTTCATCTTTAGCTAATTGATGGAGTGAACGGATGACTAGGAAGGGGGCACTAGACACTCCGAAAGTCACTGTTAAGAGACGGTAATCTTGAAGAGGTTGACTTGGTTGGCGCCGCCAAATAATTCTCTGATAGTTGACATCGGCCCGGTTCACTAGTACTTGTCGGTACATTTTAGCAATGTCCGCAGTGAAAACAAACCTCCGCTGTCTCCATTCGAAAAGCAACAGAGAAATGTCGCGCTGCAATGGTGGGCCTGAAAGGAGACGATCATTTAAAGAATATCCATTTGAGGATTTTGAACTGGCATCGAACACTACTCTCGTTTTTGTTGTTAAGCTTTCTGTTTTTTGTACGGCGTGATGTGGAAGATAAAATGTATTGGCTTCAGAATATTGTGCCTGCGGTTCATCAATTCTCTCCATATGCCCCTCCTCTAAATATTCTTCGAGACATTTTTGATACTCTTCATATAATTTTGGGCTTTTGTTGAAGCGACCTTCTAACATGCAGAATCGCTTGATTGCAATTTTACGCGAGTCCCCTAATTTTACTTCTTCCTCCACTGATGGCACAAAAGGTAGATGGACGATATATCGCCCTTTCTCGTTACGAGTGTGCGTTTCAGCGAAGAGCCTTTCACAAAGAATATCCTCTGCTGAAAGTGGTGTCCGAGCAAGCACCTCCTCCATTTCCCAAAACCGCCGCAACATGTCACACTCCTCATTTACCTGGGCACAGAAATTCACAGTTACGCTACGATGAGAATTGTGAGAATCAATCGGAGTAGACTCGTCAGTTTTATATTCCCCAAACAGTATCCAACCAAAAGCAGTCCTTTGGGCGGTCGGTGCGCCATCCTCTCCAGAAATTAATCCATCTTCAATTATCCGTCCGTATACTGCGGCGCCAAGAAGAATGTCAACACTTCCTGGACGATTAAACGTGGGATCTGCTAAAGGTAAGCGTTTTATATGGTCCCATTGAGAAACCGAAATCTTTTTCGAAGGCAAAAAATTTGTGAGGGATTGAAGCACAGCCGCCTTTATTTGCAAATTTGGTTTGCTCATGTTGTAGGGCTGAATTGTAAAGGTGGCTGTTGAATTTGACTTAGTCATAGTATTGTTTTCTAAACCATATACTTGAACGGAGGCGTGGGAAGGTTTTAATCGTAATTTTTGGACCACTCGACTAGTTATAAAATTGGCCTCAGAACCAGGGTCAATAAGTGCGCGAAATACCTGCGGTTCCCCGGTGCTGGAAAAGGCTCTTATTAAGACTGTAGCCAACAACACCTTGCTACATTTACGAGAAAAGTAAGAGCAAATCTGTGAGGATGATGCAGATTCCGTGTTATCCTCTTGCTTGTTTGTTGGTAAATTTCTTATATCCGATTTTTCAGCACCTTCGAAAGTCTTCATTGGCCGATGGAGAAGAGTATGATGGCGCTTCTTACATGAGCGACATACTTCATCGCTTGTACAATTAGTTACCTGATGGCTCTGCGCTAAACAATTTTTGCACAATTGTTTAGACGAAACAAATTTGTTTCTCACTTCTGCCGTAATTTTACCGAATTTGAAACATCTTCGCAATGAATGATTATTTCCCTTGCAGAATGGGCAAATGGTATGGGCAGCGAGAAAGGCATGGTGTTTTAGAGTTGAACCCTTGGGTAAAGCCTTTATAATTTTTGAGGGTGGAATTGCTTCCACTGTACGAAATTTGGATTCCAAAAATTCCAGGACTTCGGAGAGTTTGGGGAGTGACGTTGTTGACCCTTGACCTTGTTCCCACAGCTGCCGAGTTTCGCGCGGCATGCGCTCCACTATTAAATAGTTTATCAATGGATCCCAATTATTGATGTCAACCTTTAAATTTTTAAGTGTTGCTAAGCATTCTCGGGTACGGTCGATTAGATTACGAATCGCACGGGGATCTTCCGATGTAATTCCAATGTAATGTTTTTGTCCAAGAAGTGTTTTAAGGTTATTATTAACCAATGCTCTTGTGTTTTGATATCTATTACATACTAGCTCCCAAGCTATCATGTAGTTGTCTGCTGTAATACTTAAATTACATATGAGTTTTTCAGCTTCACCATGCAAACAGGTTCTAAGATAATGCATCTTTTGCACTAGAGGTATAGACATGTTTGTGTGGATCATCGAAATATACAGGTCATGAAAGGATAACCACTCCGAGTAATCACCGGCAAACTTTGGGATAGTAATATGAGGTAACCGAAGCTCTTTACAACCCATATCTTGGTTTACAGACCTATTCTGATGACCTTCGGTTTGTGCAACAGAACTCGAACTGGCTCTTGCTTGAGGATATGAATCCGTTATGGTTAACAAGAGATCATTGAGTTTTCCCTTATATTCGTAAAAAAGCTCCGTGAACTCATCATACAGCTCGCCAGTAAAATATGGATCTTCCTGTTGCTCGCTTGGGGTGGACTCTACAATGCTTCTGTCATTCTCGATGAACTTTTCGTAGCATTTGTTTAATGGGTCCATACGGCCTTGGAGATAGCCGATGCTATTAAGCCTGTCTTTAGGTGCCTTTTTGAAATTGGCATATGAACGCCGCAACTCGCAGAGCAGCCCGCTTTGTTCCCTAATCTTTTGCTGATCATCAACCATTGCAGGAATGTTTGAATTCGTCAGACTTCAGCAGCGAAAAAAAATATTTATAATATATTTAAAAAAAAGTTATCCGCGAAGAAAGAAAACGCAAAGACCTTGGAAGAATTTCACTAGTTGATAAAATTCTCTAACGATTATAAACTTCGTGTAATGCGTGCTACCTTTGACGATTCGCAGTTGCACAATAGATCAAATTAAATAATATAATTTCCTTCTTAAACTGCGCTCGACTACCCGGAACCAAGAACCAACCAACTCTTATTCACTTTTATTTTTATATCAATATATATATACGAGAAGCAAAAAAGTGCAAATATTATTGAAACTAACCTTATAAAGAGATTGGGATGGAGATCCGGCTCGAAGGACCAAATGTTGAATACAGCAGGGGGATCTTCTGATGAATACAGATTCAGACCAAATGTTGCAATTAGCAGGGCGATCTTATGTTGAATGCAGATCCAGAAAGGTTCGGTTGGGTCTTCTTCTCAGTTCTTGCAATAATTCTCTGGCAGTCGGTTCAGTCCAATAATAATTCTATGTGTTGGGTTTTAAAAGGTGAACTTCTGTTCCAAAAACTTTTATAATTCGTTTAATTTTACAAGATTTCGGGTTTAGAAAAAATACATTTCAATTCAAAATTAATAATAATTTTCTTGTAATTTTTGGCACGCCAAACTGGGCCAATGTGAAACAAAAACTCACTCTGCTTAGTTAAAAAATTCTAATAATACATTGATAGGCTTGCTTGATTAAAATTTTACATATTCTACACTAAAAATTCTAACGCTTGCTAGATTAAATTATCAACGATTTCACAAGGTGTTTCCAAACAGTGAGAGAATCGAGCCTTGTAGGACGTCGGCCGTGATGGAATAAGGTTTGGATTCGACGCCATCCAATACCACCTTGATTGAACGGCTAGAAAAAAAAGCTATCAATCCAGTTCTTTAGAACTGAGTCGATACCAATAGCTTGGAGTTTAGACAGCAGAGCGTAATGTCGGACTCTGTCGAAAGCCTTGGAAATATCTAGAGCAACCATACTAGACTCACCAAGGCGATGGATGTTTTGGTTGAGAGCCTCAGTCAGACACACAAGAAGGTTGCCAAAAGATCTTTTCGGTCTAAAGCCGTACTGCCTGTCGTGTAAAGTTTGGTTGGATTCCAGATATTTCATCAGCCTTTTATTGATTATTGTCTCCATGATTTTGGAGAGAACAGGAGTAATTGCTATTGGGCGGTAGTTTAAAGGGTAGCTGGCTTCTCCTTTTTTGGGAATGGGCTGAATATGAGCTAGTTTCCAAGAGTTGGGATAAACTCAGGAAAAGTATGGCAGGGTAAAAAGTTTGCGCAGAGGTTTAGCCAGAGGTGGGGCACATTTATTGAGTACCATAGGAGGAATATTTGAGACATTTGTACACCTCACGAGTCCTGAAGAAAAGCTTGAATTATCGAACCAGTCGTTCCGATCTCTACGACTTCTGCCTAAGATGGAATCAGCAGTACCAATGACAATATTTTAAACGCGAGTCCAGCTCTCTTCGACTCTCGGTATCACATACCCAGAGCATGACTGTATCTGTTTCTTGCCATTTCATTGTGCAATGCAGCTGTGTTGATTCGAGCCTGATCAGCGGATATAAAGCTTTTCAGCGTTGTAATGCGCTCTCGGAGCACCATACCAACAAGATAGTGATCCAAGTCGAAGTTGGCACCTCGGTACTCTCGTACCGTCATCAGACCCGGAAGGTGGCGGCGGTCTATTTGGTTGCGAGTGGTTCCATCAGGATATACCCAGGTGGGTTTAGGGATATCTTTACGCCCAAATCTAGTACTTGCAACGACCAAGTTCTTACTAGTTGCCATTTCTATAGCTCGCTGTAAATTGTCATTAGTGTTTTCATATGCCGACATATTGCCTGTATATGGGCTCCCGGCCAACTTTGGCGTTCAGATCGCCCAGTATGATTTTTACATCATACCTGGGGCAGGCATTAAGTTCCCGTTCAACTAATTCGAAAAATTCTTCTTTATCATCATCCGGGGACCCTTTTGTAGGTGCGTGAATGTTTATGAGGCTAATGTTCTTAAATTTACCTCGCACACGAAGGGTGCATAGCCTTTCGTTTATTGCTTTAAAGCCGATAATGGAAGGCTTCAATCTTTTGCTCACCATAAAACCTCCGAGCACATGGTGTTTTGTATGACAGTTGTAATATACGTCATACTCAGGATTTTGCAAAACACCATTCCCTGTCCATCTCATTTCCTGAATGGCAGCTTTATACTTTGAGATGGTATAGGCTAGATGCTATGAAGCACAGAGTTCGAACACTCCATGAGAAAATTCGTAAATCGTTTTGCCTTGGTCGTCGTCGTTGACATGTTGAATGCAATTAGTGGTGTAGCGTCTTTCTAAACTCAAAATGGTGGATAACACAAAATGGCGGAAAACTAAAAAGTAGAAAATATAATCGATCAACTTCAAATTTTGCACAATGTAAAGCGCTCATGAAAATGCTATCTGACTGATGCTATCGGATTTTGTAAAAAAAATTAAGCCTCTAAGATGATTTTTGCCTCAACTAGATAGGGAGTACAATTAGGTGTGTGGCATCATTCCAAATTCAGAATGGCGGAAGACATAAATAGACTAAACAGTAGAAAATAAATGATGAGTGGGCGAACAAAACGACACATGTCCAGTTATGAAAATTGTTCAGAAAACGCAAAAACCTATTTTTGTCTCTGAACTGTTTGCAGGGAAAACCTACACTTAACTACCAAAAAAGTATGACATGCAAGTGGTTTTTGAAGTGTCTGAAATTGAAATTAGTTGTATTTTAGTGTAATGAACACGGTTCCGTCAAAAAACCTAAAACGGCCAACCATGGACATGTGCCGTTTTGTTCGCCCACTCCTCATAATTACATGTTATAAATTTTAACAAATCAATATAAATACATATATTCGTTTATTTACTTTCTTTGCCTATTGTTATTTTAAGACAGAAGTAAACTTCAGTGACGCCTCGGAACTGACACGCACTTTTTTAATTTCTTCTATAAACCTTCCATAGGCTACATACTACTAACAAAATAAAAAAATGAAAGAAATTTATTGAGTCATTCGTCAGTTATGAGCCAACTAACGAATATTTTTTCATTTTTATGTTAAGTGATATCCTTTTAGAGTTCCTGTAAATTGAAAAATCCAAAAACCACGAACCTGAAAATAAAAGAAAGCAAGTGTTTTATAATAAAACATACCAACTAATTTAATAAATCGTTAATTGATTAAATAAATCAAACAATATAATTGTGCCCATAATTATGAAAGTGGTCTAAGTCATATATTTCTTGTTTGAAGATATTTAATGAATTGCATTTGACACACTGAATGAATTCCATATAATGTTGAAATTACAACCACTATCTAATGGTTCATTTTTGACAATTTCGTAAAAATTACATTGAATACATTTAGTTTAAACTAATGTGGTATGAAATAACTGATAAACTCATTTTTTTTAAATTTTGACTTAGACCACTTTCATAATTATGGGCACAATTTATTATAAAAAAAAATATTAAATAAAATAAATAAATTGCAAAAATATATGTATATATATATATATATATATATATATATATATATGTATATATATATATATATATATATATATATATATATATATATGTATATATATATATATATATATATATATATATATATATATATATGTATATATATATATATATATATATATGTATATATATATATATATATATATAGACAGCGACATCGACCAATGGACGACACAGGCCCTACCACGGTCCATCATTCGATATGAATAAACTCATAGGTTAAATAGTACTAACTCGGCTAAAAAATTTCAGAGTGAAATACCGAAGGTCTAGATTAGCTCTAGGCAACCGATTCAAAACATGTTTCACCGAAGTAAAAAAAATATATTTCACCATTTTGCGGTCGAGGATTAAACTTGGTTCTCCGGGATAGGATTCCAGCGGCTTAGCTTAGACTACCGATATATGTACTTTATTAGAAATCTGTTTTTTGTCGTTAGATATACTTCCGGTTTGAATTTCCAGACCATTTTCTCAGTTTTAGGTCTCTTGATCAAGAGCTACAATTTGAGATATGGCCCAAGTCTGTAGCGACAGTACTTTCAGAGATGAAAGAAGGTCACAGACGGACCGGACAGAGCCTCTGTAAAAGCTTTTTTTTTTCGAAAAAGCTAAAAGAAACAATAAAATTTAAGTGGAAATTAAAAAATAAATAAATAAAATATCAGCCCTCCCCAAATTGCGTATTCCAAATTGCGCAAAACTCCTTTGTTATGGCTTTTGTCGCTTTTTTACGACCACGAAATTCAATCCCATTTTTTCCAGAGCCGGGAGTTTTTAAAATTTATTAAGTTCAGTTGCAATGCTACCTAGGCATGGACAATATTATAATAAAAAAAAAAGAAATGTAGATTTTACCTACTGCAATTGACGATTATGATTATTTAGCCCAGTGAATAAGCCGGAACAACTGGAAAAGTGACGGAACAGCTCCGATTTCAAAAATTCTTTTTTTCCCGTATTCTGTAGACCTTCAGGAACATTCATCACCCCAACCCTTACATTACCTCGAAAAATGAATTAATTAGGGTGGTTTACTCCTTCAAACCCCCATGAATTGCAGTACTGAAAATGTTTGTAAAATTTATATATTTCGGCTCGGAAATCGCCTACCGGGAGTTTTCGGGGTCGCTGATCACGAATCCGAGGTCCATTTACATATGTATATGTAGGGATGGTTTCAACCCCTAAAAGCACCCCTTGGAGTGAGGAAATATTTGAAATTCATTATTTGCCTCGGAAATCGTTTCTCGGGAGTTTTCGGGGTTGCCGATCATGAATCCGAGGTTCATATACATAAAGGGGTGGGTTCAACCCCTAAAAGTCCCCCAGTGACAGAAAATATTGAAAAAGGACCCCGCCCTTTTTCTATGGAAAATTGCTTTCGGCTAATTTTCTTGAAATTTTGCAGTTTTGTTGTTCTCAACATCTAGATCAAAAGTCTCAACGGGCACAAAGCCCCATCAACCTTCCTTCACCTCCAAAAACTCCCCAAGGGGCTATGGGGATATAACTAATTTCTAAATGTAATACAATTTATTTTTGTAGTCCAGCCAACCGAAACAAAATAATGCATTTTAAATATTTCCTCACACAAAGGGGGCCCTACATGCAAATGGACCTTGAAATGAACCCGCGAGAGACTATTTCCGAGCCGAAATATATAAATTATACAAATATTTTCGCTACTCCCATTCATAAGGGTGCTTTAAAGGGGTAAAACCACCCTAATTTATTAATTTTTAGAGGTAATGCAGGTGTTAGTGGTGATGAATGTTCCTGAAGGTCTACAGAATACGGGAAAAAAGAATTTTTGAAATCGGTGCTGTTCCGTCACTTTTCCAGTTGTTCCGGCTTATTCACTGGGCTAAATAATCATAATCGTCAATTGCAGTAGGTAAAATCTACATTTCTTTTTTTTTATTATAATATTGTCCATGCCTAGGTAGCATTGCAACTGAACTTAATAAATTTTAAAAACTCCCGGCTCTGGAAAAAATGGGATTGAATTTCGTGGTCGTAAAAAAGCGACAAAAGCCATAACAAAGGAGTTTTGCGCAATTTGGAATACGCAATTTGGGGAGGGCTGATATCATATATATACATTTCATATATATATACTAGCTGGGACCCGGTGCGCCTACGCTGCACCCATAAGTCAATAGTAAACAATAAAAACCATCCACTGACTTAATATTTTTCGAGATATGAATTTTACACAGATGAAATGCCTCAAAGAACATGGGTCTTGCGTCGGCCGCCATGAATCGGTATATTGAGTCTACTACATTGCTTATTGTATTCTACTTATCATACCCTTCAATTTGATACCCATGTTGAGGGGGTTGTGAAGAAAGTGGTAATCCGGCCTCTTTAGACGGCCGCCTTGGATCTAAAGATATATTTTGTATACTACATTGCTTATTGTATTCTACTTATCATACCCTTTCATTTGATACCCATGTTGAGGTGGTTGTGAAGAAAGTGGTAATTCGGCCTCTTGAGACAGCCGCCATGGATCTAAAGATATATTTTGTATACTACATTGGTTATTGTATTCTACTTATCATACCCTTTCATTCGATACCCATGTCGAGGTGGTTGTGAAGAAAGTGGTACCCCGCCCTCTTGAGACGGCCGCCATGGATCTAAAGATATATTTTGTATACTACATTGCTTATTGTATTGTACTTAACATACCCTTTCATTTGATACCCATGTTGAGGTGGTTGTGAAGAAAATGGTAATCCGGCCTCTTGAAACGGCCGCCATGGATCTAAAGATATATTTTGTATACTACATTGCTTATTGTATTCTACTTATCATACCCTTTCATTTGATACCCATGTCGAGGTGGTTGTGAAGAAAGTGGTACCCCGCCCTCTTGAGACGGCCGCCATGGATCTATAGATATATTTTGTATATTACATTGCTTATTGTATTCTACTTAACATACCCTTTCATTTGATACCCATGTTGAGGTGGTTGTGAAGAAAGTGGTAATCCGGCCTCTTGAGACGGCCGCCATGGATTTAAAGATATATTTTGTATACTACATTGCTTATTGTATTCTACTTATCATACCCTTTCATTTGATACCCATGTCGAGGTGGTTGTGAAGAAAGTGGTACCCCGCCCTCTTGAGACGGCCGCCATGGATCTAAAGATATATTTTGTATACAACATTGCTTATTGAATTCTACTTATCATACCCCTTCATTTGATACCCATGTCGAGGTGGTTGTGAAGAAAGTGGTACCCCGCCCTCTTGAGACAGCCGCCATGGATCTAAAGATATATTTTGTATACTACATTGCTTATTGTATTCTACTTATCATACCCTTTCATTTGATACCCATGTCGAGGTGGTTGTGAAGAAAGTGGTACCCCGCCCTCTTGAGACGGCCGCCATGGATCTAAAGATATATTTTGTATACTACATTGCTTATTGTATTCTCCTTAATATACCCTTTCATTTGATACCCATGTTGAGGTGGTTGTGAAGAAAGTGGTACCTCGCCCTCTTGAGACGGCCGCCATGGATCTAAATATATATATATATATATATATATATATATATATATATATATATATATATATACATATATATATATATATATACATTATATATATATATATATATATATATATATATATATATATATATATATATATATATATATATATATTTATGTATATGTTTTTAATTGGCACCCACTTCCCCTTTGGTGAGATGTGCTGGACCTTCCCCTTTTTTAAAATACAATTTTTTTAACTTGCACAATTCGACGAATCTTTCATGTCAAAACATTACACTGTTGCGAAAATCGTTCCTGATATGTTTTTTGGGTCGCTGATTACGAAAATCGGGGTTACACAGTCTTAAAACATGCATGATATGCATGTCACCTTTAAATATGCTTTAAAACTCCTTTTTTTGAGGATTTTCGCGATAATTTTAATTATAATCAAAAACAATCCAATAAAATACATTTTTTGCAATATTTATATTCAAAAGTGGTTGATTTATAACAAAGCAAATTTTATGATAAGGGATACGGTACAGGGCTGAAACTATCCCTACATCTTCTGAAAATATAAAGGTTTGAAAAAAATGTTTTTTCAACTTTCAACTTTCAACTGCTTCAAATTCGGTTTAATCAGCTAAAATAAATTATTTTCAACTACGCCTAGAAAGAAGAATTTGAAAAAAAGTTGATTGTTTTTTGCATTTCCTTTTGCTCCCTTTAAAATTAATTGGCTCCCTAAAAGATTGTATGGGACGAAGAAATCAGGTAATTGGCTAGGTGGCCATAAAGGGTGCCAATACCATATTCAAGTAGACTGGCTCTCGTTCGCGTAGGTAAAGCAGCTGGCGTAGGTAAAGCTTCATTGGATGTGGTTGGCGGACTGCTTGGTAAAACAATACTTGGGTTTGGAATAGTCTATGCCGATGCGGATGCAACTATTAATGATCATGAATGTAGCGGGAGCGGCGCATGCATACAGCTGGTGACATATCCAAGAGTACATGCGTTCAATTCGTTGATAAATAATATAGAAGTGTGTGTATTCAAATGCGACCTGACGGAATGTTCCATGAATGGAATGCATGCTCCGCAAAGGTCGGACTACTTTTAACTTTTTCTGTAATGCCGCATTCGAAATAGCACACACAAGTATGCACAACAAACACATGCACCTTGCATGCACTCCCCAGTGGGAAAAATTGGGAGCGATGCACAGGGGAGTGTACTTGGAGCACTCTCAAGGGAGCTTTCTTGGAGTTTTCATAAATTTTATATAAAAAAAGAAAACGGGCAATTATCTTCATGCACTGACATATAGAATGGACAGCTCATGAGGAATTTTTCATGGCACCAATTTGTTCCATAGGCTACAAACCTTTTTTCACTCCATGTAAACACCGGAATCACTTTTGAAATTTACATTTTTTTAAATACGTACTTAAAACATTAAAACAACACAAATATTTTGTTTAAAAAAATAAATAAACACTATTTTCACTTTTTCACCTTTTAAAATGCTTTTTTTTCATTGATTTCCAAATTTTATGTGTATCTGATTTAAGTTCTTAACGCCTGTTTTAGCAACTGACATTCTGTATGTCAAAATCCGGGGGTCTATGGGGAAAAGAGCAAAAGATATAAACATCACTAGTGCAAAAGGGAAAATATAAAATCAGGTCTGTTTTTACTTGTCAGTTTGGGGGTCTATGGATGAGTGCGACAACTATACTTTTTGGTGCCATCGATTTGTATGGAATAATTTCAGATGAGCAGTCCATTATTATATGTCAGTGTCTTCATGCCCATAAAATGTGACATTAGCAGACTCAATAGCCCGGCTCTCGTTCGATACGGAGGACAAACAGCTTTGGAAGTTGATAGAGTTTAGTTGAAGGACTGCTTTGGTAAAGCCACTCTCGGGCTTTGAAAGAAAAAGGTAATCGCAAAAGATAAACAAAATAAAAGCTTTTCGATACCGGATCACATATTCATAGGCGCCCATGAATTTTTCCTTTTTTAAAAAGCTTTTTTATAATGCTCCAACAACGCCTTTTTGGGAGCAAAAAAACGTATGCTCCCTCGCAATGACATGCAATGTTAAAAAGAATATAGAACGGGTATGACAACGGGAGCACTCTATGCTCCTTTTGGAGCGCTCCAGGATGGCTCTTGGAGCACTCCTTTTTCCCACTGGGTCGTTACTTAGATTTTCGGGCTATGTGTGAAAGCCGGAACGGAAAAAAACAATGAAATTTTATGAACCCCTGAATACAATACATGTACGCTTGCATATGTCACCAGCTTACTTCCATGAGGCAAATAGATTTTCGTGCCTGTGGCAGTATTAACCATGCCTGTGGTGGAAGCGTACATACCCGTGTGGCATGCGCACTTATATGCTATACGTACTAGGTGCACCGCGTGTATGCTTTTAAGAAAATTAGCCAATAAAAATTATTTTTACTCGGTTACTTTTAGGTTTTAATGTAAATAGGAATTCATAAATATTGATATTTTAAAATAGTATTTGTATCAAGTCCGTCAGTAGATTCGTCACTATTCTTCCTGCATCTGTCGTTGGCCTGAATTTTCTCAAGCGTACTATAGATCCGATAGACTTTCCACTATATCTATTGCATATCCTAAAGTGTGGTCTTAAGAACACTCATATATTTTTTTTTATATAATAGAAGAAAATATTATGTCTTACCATAAATTATATTTGCCGTTTTTAAACATTTACTTTAAAAATGCACTTTTAAATAATTAATAAACAATTTACTTAACCATAAAAAGCAAAAGCCATCTATTTTTAAGTAGCTAAAGCATGAATCCCTGGCGATAATATTGGCCTCGATTCCAAGATCCGGCGGGGCGGAAGTGAGTGCGGATTTGAGACTTTGTGATTCTCAAATTCGCAACCGCGAATCTCTCTTTGACATTTTCCGCGCTTTAAACGCGCAACAAATTTTCTGCGGATTTGAAACCACAAATGCGCCTAAGATAGTCCGGCATCGGGTATTTCGTTATCGTGTGAGTCTTCACTCCGAATTTTTGATTTAATTGAATCCGCGACTGCGGATTTGAGAATCTCAAAGTGTCAAATCCGCGCTCACTTCCGCGCCGTAGTATTTGGGAATTGAGGCCATTATGCGTATCGCCCAATGGAACGGAGTTAGTTTCAAGTTGTAACACTGTATGCGGCTATTAAATCACAGCGTAAGCACTAGAATTTACTCTTTTTCACTGGTTGATATTACGGAACATGGTCAAAATCTCAATTCTGGCAGCATATGTTTTAATACAAATAAAATTGCATCATTGGAAAATTTGAGATAATATATTAATGTAAAGATTTCCAGAAATTTTACTCAATAGATAAAAGGCAACAATTCTGTTTGTACAGAAAACCACTAAATGTGACCATAATCACCTCAAAATACAAGTTAATTGTGTTCACTTATTACAATTATTTTAAAAATAATTTTCAAAACGAGTCTCCCTCGATAATGACAGTTCGAAATTCTTATTCCCTAATGTAATTGTGATCTCACTCCAACCAAGTTATTACATATGTATCCAAATATATATTACCAGAAACACTTTTAGTATTAAATCAAAAATATTTCTCTACTTTTACAAAAACTTTATATTTAATTGTTAATACACAATCCTAATTTTTAAATAATCGACTCCTCATTTTAATTTTGTGGCTACTTCCAACCGACTGCTGCGCCCACAGCGGGTTTTCGCCAAAAGCAAAAAGGGCTGAATTAAAAAAGAAGAAGCTGCAGAATTTCACAACACACGAGTTCTTAATGCCGGACCATGAAAACGCGATTCACTTTTTCCTTTTCGAATACTGTTTAGTTTTGAAGAGCGTATTTTTGTAAACGTTTTTTATGTTTTCAATTTATTTAATAAACGATGTGTTCAGTATCAGTACGTGGTTTTTCTTAGTTCTTTTGGGGCAACATTTCAAGAAATTTGTGTGTGCGTCTAGACATTAAACAGCCCACAAAATGGTGACCCCGTGGCGTTGTCCCACGAGACAGTGAACAAACAACTTTTTTATTAAATGACTCCGCAGATCATACCCACAACCAGTCACATGCCCAGGCGAAGGTTTGCTACAGGAAAGAGACAAACAAACGAGATTTGTATATTTTGACATATAATATATCTCATTTAATTACACAATTTTAAAAAAAAAAGAAGCTTTTAGTCAAATCTTTCCTTAAAAAAAAAAAATTAATCTTCAAACGAATCAGTCCTCAATTCCAGTCGTGTTATTTACCGCGTCCACGGAATCATCAAAGCAATTCGCGCCTGAGCACGGGCATGTTAGACAGCGATACTGAGCAGAAGCCTGATTCCGCATCCTGTGACCAATCTCAAAGAAAAACCCGGCAACAAACAAAACAAGAGGAGAATCAGCAAAAAAACTCAAATGGAAGGGCAAATTCGCTGCATGGAAGATAAATTAGAGACATTACTTATGAGTCATCGACCTAATCTGCCACCCTATGACAAGCAAAATTTGGATCTATGGTTTATTCGCGTAGAGACAGAATTCTCCGCTTCCAAGATCAAAGATGATGACACTAAATACTACTCAGTCCTAAAGGCTTTAGATCGGCCGACGATCCAGCAGATTAAAGATATACTTCGTCAACCTCGAGCCCAAGCCAAATACCAGCATTTGAAATCGGTGCTAACTAAGCGTGTAGTCATGCCAGAGAAACAGAAGTTAAGGAAACTACTCAGAGGCTTACCCATAGGTTCTAAAAAGCCATCGCAACTTCTGCGTGAGATAAAAGATATGGCAGCACAGAATCTCACTGACACTGCTATACGGGAACTGTGGACTGAAAAACTACCACCAGCTATACCACCACTTTTAGCAATAGCAGATGAAGCCGATCTCTACGAGCTGACTAAAAAAGCAGACATCGTGTATCAGAGCTTGTCAGGAAACAACGCCATTATGGCAATATCCCCAAACAGTACCCGCGATTCTTTGGCTCAGGAAATCGCAAGCATGCGAATCAGAGTTGACTATATCGAGAAGACACTAACAGACTTACTTCATGAAATCAAGTCCATGAAATCACAGGCAAAACGATCTAGATCATCTTCCAATAACAGAAGTGCAACCCGTTCAACAGCACCATAAGGTTCCTGCTTTTACCACAAAAAGTTTGGCCATGACACCCGACGTTGTACCACACCGTGCTCTTTCAACCAGCCTCCTCAGGGAAGCAACTCTCGCTGTCCATAGTAGGGGCCCTGTGTGACAGCACCATTTTCTGTTCAGTGACTAAAGAGCCTCGCCTTCATTTACATGTCAGAACTACGAACCAGAAATTTCTGATTGATTCTGGATCTGCTATCTCCGTACTCCCTGCATATTGTTAATATGTATTTTTTTTATCTGTAACTGTTTTTGTTAAGTGCCTTGTTTGGCAAATAAATAAATAAAACTAGTTGGGATGTGGGTTCGACCCTTTCGGTCCACACGATCAACTTCTCAGTATGATGGTTGTTGAATATTATGATTGGATATTTTAATAATAAATGAACAATAGGCAATATAGAATATATGTATAATACCGAGAATTCGTCACAATTGTTTATCAATATTTTCCCTAAAATGTCAAACTAAATGCACGCACTTACAAGATTAGGATGACGAAAATGTATATAAAATTGATGTATTAATGTTTTTCGGCACCTCAATGAAGTCGATATAGTTTTTAGTTCGATTGGTGTCGTGCAGATACTGTCAAACTAAATGTGCGCACTTACAAGATTAGGTATTAATGTGTTTCGGCACCTCAATGAAGTCGATATAGTTTTTAGTTCGCGCCGTATCGTGCAGGTACAAAAATCACTTAAGTCATTTAAACCAAAAAACCGCTGGACCGAATATTATAAAAATCTTTTCAGAATATATTGTCGCTAATACGCTTCGAACGGCACCTCAAGTAAGTCAATATCTTTTGTGGTTCGGGCCATATCGTGCAGGTACAAAAATTACTTACACCGCTTAAATAAAAAAACGGCTCGACCGAATTTTATGAAAATCTTTTGAGATCATATTTTGGTTAATACTCTTCGAACGGCGCCTCAACTAAGTCGATATCTTTTATAGTTCGCGCGATATCGTGCAGGTACAAAAATCACTTAAGTCATTTAAACCAAAAAACCGCTGGACCGAATACTATAAAAATCTTTTCAGATTATATTGTCGCTAATACGCTTCGAACGGCACCTCAAGTAAGTCAATATCTTTCGTGGTTCGGGCGATATCGTGCAGGTACAAAAATCACTAACGTCGCTTAAACAAAAAAACGGCTGGACCGAATGTCATGAAAATCTTTTCAGATCATATTTTGGTTAATACGCTTCGAACGACACCTCAACGAAGTCGATATCAGTTTTGGTTCGCGCGATATCGTGCAGGAAAAAATGACCACATCCGTACGCACATACACACACACACACACACACACACATACTTCCTCCCAATTTTTTGCTTAAAATGCTCCTGGGACCTTGAAAGATGAAAATACGTTGAAATTTTCGATTTCGATTTTCGGACCGATTACAATAACTTCCTTTACTGGGAAGTTAATAAATAAATAAATTCCGCGGTGTTCATCCACAAACCAATCTAGTTCTCTATGCCGCAAATTCATCACAAATCCACACGTATGGAATCCAAATAATCTCGCCAGATTTCAAACTTCGCAAAAACCTTGCATGGCCTAAAAGAGTTCTTCGAGATAACAACTTCAAACCTCTCCTCAGCTTTCAAGAAAAAGGATTATGCCCACATGATCATCACCAATGGCCATCCAGTCTTCGCCAAATGCAGAAAACTCGCTGGTGCTAAAGCTGCTGCTGCCAAGTCCGAAATACAACACTGCCTCGACAAAGGAATCATCAGACCGTCAAGCAGCCCTTGGGCCAGTCCAATCCATGTGGTACCTAAAAAGGACTCTGGTTGGAGATTGTGTAGCGATTACCAAAAACTCAACGCGATTACTCAGCCTGACAAGTATCCACCACCTTTAATTCAGAGCTTATTTCCACTCCTTCACGGAAAATCAGTGTTCTCAACTTTGGAGTTAGAAAGAGCATACTGTCAAATACCTATGCATGAAGATGACATTAAAAAGACAGCCATCACCACTCCTTGGGGACTATATGAGTATTTGGTTATGCCGTTTGGTCTCAAAAACGCCACACAAACTTTCCAAAGATATATTGATGCAGTTTTCCGTCGTTTGGATTTCGTCTTCGTATACATTGACGACATCCTAGTCATGTCAGAGAACCCAGAAAAACATAATAAGCATCTTCGTCAAGTTTTTAAGAGGCTCCAAGAGCACGGTCTCTCCATCAATGTCAACAAGTGCCATTTTGTCCAGAAAGAAATTGATTTTCTGGGTTACACAATCAACTCAACCGGGTTTTCTCCAACCGCTGATGGACTCTTCAAGATCACCAAGTACCCCAAACCGCGAACTGTTCACGAGCTCAGACGTTTCTTGGGTATGCTCAATTATTACAGACAGTCCATCCCTAAAATGGCCCATCTACAGCTACCTCTTCATAGGTATATCAAACATTCCATCAAGAACGACAAAACCGAAGTAATCTGGACAACAGAAGCTGAAGAATCCTTTCGCATACTCAGACAAGCTCTTGCTGATGCTACACAAAATATCCCCGAGAACGTGGCGATTGAGCCTGTGCAACCGAAGTCCTATTACAAGTCAAGTTTTGGTATTGACTTTTGTAACATTCGTGGACTTCATGCGAGTTCCTCTTTTGTTGAGTGCCACTTATCTAATTATAAACCCCCAATCTTCGCACTTAGTGAAACCCAAATATATTGCCATTTATGTTAGGGCGGACGTGGCTTATTATAAAATATATTCAAGCGCGACTTCAGATTTTAATTATCTTTGGATTAAAATCATTTTCCAAAGCCACGTCATATTCTTCTGCTTCCTATACAGAAGTCCTAACATAAGTAACGAAGCCTCCACTTCATCATTTGATACTATTTCCGTACAGATCTCGGGATTTTTGTCGTCCAATCCTGAGTGTGAAATCATTGTTGCGGGTGATTTCAATATTCACAACGTTAAATGGCTGACTTACTCAAATGGCACCAGTATTTCTGGCAAGGACGTCGAGCTCTTTGCAGACATCAATAACTTGCATCAAATTGTGGATCATTCCACAAGAGTCCCTGATGTTGCTAATCATGGGCCGTCCACACTATGCGGACTTGAATCCCACGCGCTTTTCGCTATACGGCCTCAGCCAAAAGCGCGCATGAGCTTTAAATCGTCAGCAAATTGAGAAAACAAATCAATTTTCATATGAAAGGCCGTACGCGTTTCTGAAAAGCCCGTATTGTGTGGACGCAAAATGTACCTTTTTAAGCACAGCCTTTTGTCCGTGCCGTTTGGCCGTGCTGCCTTTGCCATTAAAAATATCACAAAAAAAGCCATTAAACTCTATATGAAAAAAAGAGGCAAAAGCGCGTATGACCTAAGACCGCGTAGTGTGGACGCACCATCAAAGAACCTATCTCCTTGATCTTTTTCTAACTTCTCATCCAGCGCGTTACTCCGTCGAAGTTGATTCACCTCTCGGCAATTCAGACCACTGCCTAATCAGCGCTAACTTCCCATTCGAATTTCCCACCACTCCCAAACCAGTTCGAAGAACTGTATGGCATTATGGGAAGGGCAATTGGCTGGCAATTAATTTCTTCCAGTCTACAGACTGGAACATGTGTTTCCGGAATAGGAACGCCAACTCTGCCGCTATCCGTATCACCAGGATCATACAGGCAGGAATGCATTTGTTCATTCCCCATTCTACCAAATCTGTGAAGCCAGGCCCAACAGATGGTTCAATCGGGAGTGTATGAATGCAATCAAAACTAAAGAAGCCGCCTTCCGAGCATACAAGAGCTTCCCGAGTGAATCGCTCCGTTAAGAATACATACAACGAATAAATTCTTGTAAAACCGCCATCAAGAAAGTCAAAGCCTTCTTTGACAACAAATTGAGAAGTAAACTCCTAAATGCAACCTTCGGTAGCAAAAACTTCTGGTCCTTGGTAAGTTTCATCAAGAAGAATTTCACTACGACTACAACCCCTTCCTTTATTCACAATGAGATGGTAATAACAGACAGAAAATCCAAGGCCAATTTATTAGCATCTATGTTCGCTTCGAACTCTTCTTTACTCGAAACTGATGTGTTACCCCCTGTTTCCGAGCGTAACGCCCATTCAATGGACAGGGTCTTTTTTCAGGACTCGCGAGGTGTACAGGTACCTTAAAGAGCTCGACGCCAACAAATCCACTGGACCCGATAATATACCCCCTATAGTCTTAAAACAATGCGCCTCACCTTTGGCTAAACCTCTGCGCAAATTATTTTCCCTATCATATTTCTCCGGAGTTTATCCCGACTCTTGGAAACTTGCCCATGTTCAGCCCATACCGAAAAAAGGTGATTCCAGCCTTCCCTCCAATTACCGCCCAATAGCAATTAATTCTATTCTCTCCAAAACCATGGAGACGACCTACTCATAAACGACAGAGAGAATGGCTTCCGACAAAAAAGATCGACTGGCGATCTTTAAGTCTGTCCCACAGAACACCTCAGCCGTAGTCTGCATGGATCCGGTGAGTTTAGTCCCTTGAATATTCACAAGATTTGCTGTTTCCTGACTTGCCCTAATATACGCGGCTTTGAGGTCTCGACCCAATTGATTCTGTGCTCCTACGAAATTCGTGCCGCAGTCAGAATATACCTGTTGGGGGAGTCCTCGCCTTGATATAAGTCGCTTGAAGGCTCCTAGAAAGGCCTCGGTCGTTAGATCACCCACGACTTCAATATGTATGGCTTTAGTGCACAGACAGATGAAGATTGCCAAATAGCCTTTGTATGCGCGACAACCCCGTGTGCGCGAGATACTGAGACCGAACGGACCTGCATAGTCTACTCCCGTGTGAGTGAAGGGCCGTGAAATGTTAACCCTTGGAAATGGTAGGGTGCCCATTAATTGAGTTTGTGTTTTACTGGCCTGCTTGAAGCAAGGAAGACATCGATGTATGTATTTCTTTACAGCGTTACGGCCATGAATAAGCCACACCGTTTTCCGTAAGACGGCAAGCGTTAAAGTGGAGCCTCCATGAAGGCAAGCAATATGAGCATGATTGATGAAAAGTTGCGCTAAATGACTATTGAATCGAGGATGACGGAATGCTGTTCAGCATAAGGGATTGTTGCATTGTGCAACCTACCTCCGACTAGTAAAACTCCCACTGCATCAAGAAATGGGTTCAAAGGTGTGATTTTGCTTAGCTTGGTCGCAGTGGCCTTGGAGGTCACTTTGGTTTTTCCTTGGTAAAATATTTGTGCTGTTCATGCCTAACCCAGAATTCACGGCATGTCTTCAACTCAGATGGGGTTATGTGGGAGCAGGGAATATCATCCCTTTTTTTACATCTGCCAATGAATCGCCGACAGAGAGCTGTGACCTTAAGCAACTTTTCTAGTGATGAGAACCTGAGCAATATTTCAGAAGCGTCCACATCATCCGACTCGACAGAAAGAAAAGTTTTAACATTTTTTATTTCGAATTTACCAGGATTGGATTCTGGATTAGGAAGGACTCCAAATCGAGCTGGTCAGGATGAAGGTGGCTTAGACAACCATGGTGGTCCTTGCCACCATAAATCAAGGTTTGCTAACTTTCCTCTTTCGAGTCCACGACTAGCAACATCGGCAGGGTTATCCTGCGAGGGTACATGCCTCCAGTGGATTATCTCAACATTACCCAGAATTTCCGAGATCCTATTACTGACAAATGATTTAAACTTGTTGGGATGTTGTCGTATCCATGAGAGGACAATGGTGGAATCTGTCCATGCAACGATTTCAGGATTGCTGTACTGCACTAAGTGTTGGAATTTTTTAATTAACTTCGACAATAAGACAGCGCCGCAAAGCTCCAACCGGGAAGACTTATTGACTTCAATGGAGCGACCTTAGTCTTTGAACTTATTATTTTAACGGAGGCACCGTTGTCCTTTTCACAGCGGAGGTATAAGACAGCAGCATATGCACGTTCTGATGCATCGCAAAACCCATGTATTTGCCAAACACCAGAACCTTCAGTACTTATAAATCTTGGGATTGATATTTCCTTTAACTGAGAGAACAGAAATAAATATTGTGACCATTTCAATGAGAGGTCTTCTGGAAGGGGATCATCCCAGTCCACTCTTCTTTGCTATAAGGTTTGCAGAAACATTTTTAAGTTAATTGTGAGGGGGGCTAACCAGCCGAGTGGATCATAAATACGAGCAGTTGAGGATAGTACCTTCCTTTTAGTGAATGAACTATCTGTTGGAGTGAGTTTAATATCATAAGCAAAGGTATCATCTGATGGTTATTCCACATTAGTCCAAGAGTTTTTACGGCGCCCTTGTTTTCAAAGTGAACTGTCGAGCTTACTTGTATCCGGGATGTCCTGTATGATGTTCACATCATTAGAAGCCCATTTTCGTAGTTCGAATTTGCCAGCTCTTAATATATTGTCTATTTGCTGTCGTGCTTCTATGGCTTCTTCTAATGTGTCACCACCGGATAGAACGTCATCCACATACAGATCTTTGAGCAGCATGCGTGCACCAAGTGGGAATTTGGAGGCCTCATCTTTAGCGAGTTGGTACAGAGTGCGGATCGCAAAGGAAAGGGGAGCTTGTGACCCCAAATGTTACCGTCAGTAGCCGGAAATCCTCTACTACATCACGCGGGGATGATCGCCAAAGAATTCTTTGAATGTCGCAATCATTTGGGTGAAGCCGAATCCTGAATGAATCCTTTCCTTATTTGTCTGTACATGCGAGCAATTTCGGCCGTGAAGACGAATTTCTTCTGTCGCCATTCAAATAAAAGGAGAGAAATGTCTCGCTGCAGAGGTGGTCCGGCTAGCAACATGTCATTAAGGGAAATATTATTTGATGCCTTGCAACTGGTGTCAAAGACAATTCTCGTTTTCGTGGTAAGACTTTCACTCTTAAAAACGGCCTGGTGAGGTAGGTAATAACTTAGACCTCCGAGTTCAAATATCTTAGATTTCTCAACTCTCTCCATGTGTTTTTCGTTTAGATATTCTTGTAGACAGCCGGTATAGTCGAGTTGAACCGAAGGGGTCGAACTGAGGCGCTTCTCAGAACTTTTCAATCTTCTCATTGCTATTTTTCGTGAGCCCTTGAATTGAATCCTTTCCTTATAAATGGGGTTGAAAGGCAATCTCACTACATAACGCCCATCAGTGTCTCGAGAATGAGTCTGCTTAAAGTGGTTTTCACAGTACTGATCGTCTTCGGAGCTAGGGTGAGGAAAGGCTACCTCTTCTTGTTCCCAGAATCGACGTAAAGTATCATCGCAAATTTCAGTTACTTGACAACAGAAATTAGGGGGTGGGTTAGAATCTAGTTGTTAAGTCTTGGAAGTGCCCATGTCTCCGAATATTATCCAACCGAATTTAGTATTTTGGGTTACAGGCATGCCGGGCTCTCCCTTTACTAGACCATCTTCAATAATTTCTCCATAGACTGAGTTATCTAGCATCATATCAATCCTTCCTGGAGTACAGAAGGACGGAGCAGCGAGAGGTAGATCCTTGATGTGAACCCATTCAGATAACTGTAGATTTCTCGATGGTAGGAAGTCAGTAAGGGAACTGAGCACATTTGCTCTTACTTCTACAGAAGGGTGGTCGTCCGAATGGAGATATATCGTTAGAAAGACCATACTCTGTGACGTTGCTGTTGGTACATTGCGCAAACCATTTATATGGCTTACAAATTTATGTGGTTTCACACCTAGAGCATTGACGATTCTTTGTGTGACAAAGGAAGCCTCTGATCAGGGATCCACTACGGCTCTTATCATATGGGGTTCACCATTTCTTGAGATGATCTTGACCATAATAGGGCGAGTAAGACGGTTTTGGGTATACGCGAGAAGTACGTGTTCACCTTATGAGGGATGGTATCTGTGTGGGGAATGGAGTCAACGTTGGAGACCTCGGGAAACTGAGAATCTGACTTGGACTGATTGATGCAGGGGGTTATCGTAGTTATCTGTGGTTGAAGTTTCGCGGGGCTCGGGTTGTGGAGCAACGTGTTATGTCGTTTTTGACAAGTCCGGCACGATTTATTACTAGGGCAATTCAACAGGGAGTGTCTCTGGGCTAAGCAATTAAAGCACAAGTTATGTACTGAGACTGCTTGCCATCTCTCGTGAGGCTTCATCTTTAGAAATTTAAAACATGCCTTAATGGTGTGCGGGCCTTTGCATAAAGGACATTTGTATGTGGTGGCATGAAGATTACGGGTGTGATTTGAATTGGGATTTGATACACTCCTGTGAGATTTAGTAGTGGCAAGTGCCTCAAGTGATCGACATCTTGACTCTAAGAATTCTAATAACGCTGCAAGCGAGGGAAGTGGTGCAGTTGCACTTTGGCTTTGCTCCCATAGCTGCCGAGTTTCGAGAGGTAGCCGTTCAACAATAAGGAAGTTTATAATCGGATCCCAGTGTTCCGTTTTCACTTCTAGGTTTGTTAAGGCTGCTAAACATTCGTTGACAGAATCAGTTAATTTTCGAATTGGAACACTAGATTCATTAGGAACATATGATTGCGAAAACAGGAGTTTCAAGTTATTATTCACCAAGGTCGCTTATTTTGGAAACGTTTGCATAGCATATCCCATGCTGTATCGTAATTATCTTGAGTAACAGTTAAGTGCCGTATGAGTTGTTCAGCTTCACCCGCTAAACAAGATTTTAAATAATGCATTTTATGCACTGCAGGGAGATTCTCCCTCTCATGCACCATACTTTTGAACAGATCCCCTGAAAATTTCGGTATAGTTATAGGCGGTAACTGAAGAAAATAAACTTTTAATAAAAATCCCGGCGATCAATTTTGGGAACAAACGCGATAGAAAAATGAAAAACACGTCCAGTCGATTTAAATTTCGTTCTGAAACTGATTTATTTTAGACAATAAAGGAATTTAACAGTAACAAGTTCAAGTTCAATTTCTATTCATACAGATTTCAATGATGATTTTTTTTTATACATTTCAATTTTATTTACACAGCCAAACTTAATATATATATATGAATACAATTTTAATATTTATGTAGAAATTCGTTTATATTGTTTTAATTTTCGACATCCTCCGGCGCGCGCGATGAAGCTGCTGCTACTTCCAACGGGTATAGTAATTGAATCGGTCGCCGTAACACCTTCCCATTACCTAATCTAACTTCGCAAGCTCTAATTTTACTATCTCGACCGGGATACACGGTTTCAATAATGCCTAAATGCCAAAACGTCCTCGGAAGAGAAGAGTCATGCATCAATACAACATCGCCTTTAGTAAACGTCGAGGATTTCTTTTGAGGGCTGTGATGTAAAGATCGAAGCTGCTTAATGTACTCCGAAAACCATCGTCTTTTAAAGGTGGATACAGCTTTGCATCTCTCCTTCCATCCTCCCCGTAATTCTTTACCTGTAACTGGTCCTGTGTCCACCATTGTAGTAGAAGATGGAGGTGCGAGGAAATGGGCTGGAGTAAGTGGAGTTAAATCAAAAGGATCATCGCTTATATACGTTAGAGGCCGGGAATTGACAACATTTTCCACCTCAGCTAACAGGGTATGAAGTTGATCAAAATTTAAAGTAGATCGGCCGATTGCAGCTTTAAGAGCATCCTTTACTACTTTGATCAACCGCTCCCAAAACCCACCCCACCAGGGTGCTCGCTCGACAATAAATCTCCAGCGTATCTTGTTGCCACAAAGAAAATTTGAAAAGTTTTCACTAGATATCGTTGAATTAAATTTTCGAAGTTCCACAGCAGACTTCTTGAAGGTGGTGGCATTATCGGAATAAAATTCGGAAGGAATGCCTCTTCTCGCAATAAATCTTCTAATGGCCATTAGGCAACTCTCGGTGGACAAATTTCTTGTAAGTTCCAGATGGACTGCTCGTACAGCCGCACACGTAAAAAGTAGAATGTAAACTTTAGTTCTCGCTGAATCGTTCTCCGCAACAAATAAGGGTCCAGCGAAATCCAAACCAGTCACGTCAAATGGGCGCGAAAGAGAAACTCGACATCTTGGAATAGGAGCGAATGGTTGTGTGGCAGCCTTTGCCTTCAAAACTTTACAGACCACACTCTTAGAAATTATTGATTTCACCAACTGCCGGCCTCGTATTATTAGTCCAGGAAGAATAGAAAAAAAGTTGAAATAAATCTACCCTGCGATTTCTTGACGCTATAATTAAGAGAAAAATCGTAGGAATTCAATGAATGTGTTTTGGATAAAACTGGTCCAGGGCAACAGGTGGTAAAAAGCTAACAAAAGGAGCGAAAACGCGTTTTTTCACGTTTTGGGTACGAAAAATATGTTGTTTTGGAAAACAAAAAATACTACATAATAGTGCTTAAAAAGACGAAAATTATGAGTTTTGGACCATTGATATCGGTCAACAGGTTTTTGCAGAAAAATTCAATGGCCGTTTTTTGACATTTAATTAAAGGGAGTGTAATTATCGTAGAACCTTGTGGCAGGGCTTAAATTGTGGCCACTGATGGTGCCTACCTACAATAAAAAATTCATGGAGAAATAATGGTAACTTTTCGAGTAAATCTCAAAAATGTAAAAACACCTGTTTCACAAAAAAAGGTTGAACAAGGCCCACAATGGTCCCAGAAATTTTTTGATTGACATTTTGGCTCGCAAAGGGTTGCTCTACAACCTCATTTTCATGAAATGTATGTAAAGTTTGATTTAACACCTTAAAACCCCGTTTGAAAACCACCCTTTTTCCAGTTTTTTTGAATAAAAAGCTTTTCTTTTGAGTTTTCTTCGTGAGCTTCTTTTTTTTCTTCTTTTTTTTTGCCGTCATAAATAAATATGTAGCACGCGCTGAAGTTGACACCTCAAAAATAACATGGAAAACGGTTCCATCGATAGCTCCGTCCCCATTGGTCAGAACCAGAAAAGTGAAAAACGGTTTTGTTAAAAATTATGTCTTTTAGTTCGCTTATGTCAACATTAGTAAAAATTGCATCAAAAAAAAAATTTAAGGACATTTTAGTGAAAAAACGTAAAAATGCAACTTTTCTGGCCCAAAATGGGAGGATAAAATACTAATAGTAAGATTTTGGAAAAAAAAATTTTACACAGGCGAACTCGGCAACATCATTTTCTATAAATTGACATAAGTGGTAAGTCAATATATTAAATAGTTTCTTTTGAATCGCTGGAACCGTTTTGAAAAATGGCATTTTGAGAAATACGCGTTTAAAGTTTTTTTACGTTTCACTGTAGCCGAACTAACCGAAATAATGTAAGTAAATTCAAACGTATGTTTGCGTTACTATATACATATAGTGGCTGATGTTGTTATTTGCACGAATGCGTATGTATATTTTACATTCGTGTAAATAACAATAACATCAGGTACTATGTATATAAACTATAACAGTAGCACTACCACGCGCTGAACGTCCGACAGAAAATCAGTTTTTTTGCACTTATAATACTGCATATAACTTTTTAACGAAAAAAAATTTCGTACTAATATTTTAGGAACGTATTCTACACATATTAATAAATATAAAAAGGCAAAAAAAAAATTTCGTTTTTTTTAAACCAAAAATCAGAGCAACCCCTTAAGGCCGCAATTTCAGTTGAAAAGTAACGATTTTGCGTTTCCTGCAACCAATAATTTTCAGCTAGTTCGATATCACATGCTTGTAATGAAAATCCTGATGAAACATTTCTTCTTTTGAAAATATCCACAGCTCGCAGAACATATGCTGTAACTCGAAGTAAGCGTATCCAAGAACTAAAGTCTTCTGCTTGTAAAATCGATTCCAATACCTCTCTTGTTCCGATTTGTGAGCATCTTTCTGTTGAAATTGAGAGAGAAATAATTGCCTCACTCTCATTCTGGATGGAACTACTAAATATAATATCTTTTGGCAACAACCAGTCGGGACCGTGAGTCCAACTTGTACGTACACTCTGCTAATTCCTTTGGACTGACACCTCTCGTTAAATAATCCGCAGGGTTTCTGCTGCCAGCGCAATGATTCCAGCTTCTTATATCTGACTTCAATCGTATTTCTCGTACTCTGTTTTCGACATACGGCGCACATACGTCAATATTCTACATTTACGCGGCCAAAATTATTTGTTTACGTATATCACGTCTACATGATATTAAATATCTCATAAGACTATTTGTTTTTATTTAGTTAAATTTTTTGTAAATTAAGGTAAAAAATCATAAATTAAGTTAAAAAAAACATAAATTAAGGTAAAAAATGTATTCAATCAAAATAAATACACACAAAATAAAAAAAATGGTTATTTTTTCATATAAAATCTTAATGGTATAAAAGGTCCCCCGTTTTGTCATCCGCACTCTTCCGCAACTGGTTTTTGTATTTTCTTTTAGTCAAAGGATTGTAGTTTCAAATAAAAAAAGAACGATGATCGTATCTCATCGAGAAATACAACAAATTGGCCTTTGAAGTTCAAAATTACTTCAAAATTTGTCTTAAAACAACCCATGTGTTTGAAACCCCCAAATTATTCGAATTGAGCATTTTGGGTAAGTAAATAATAATAAAAATAAAGATCCATACCTGTGTTATTGGAAACCATCACTTTCACTTCAAAAACTGACACAGAAAAAAAAATATTAATGTTGTCACTTTTGTTGTGTTTGTAACTTTAAGCAGCAAAAACGAGCGCACGGGTTGACGGTCAAGTACCGACTACCTGAATGCGGTCGGGGTGTATCCTAGGTAGGTGGTGGGGGTCAGTTAGGATTCTTGGAACTGTCTTCTAGCTCTGCATGTGCTATTTTATGTGTTTACCGTAAGTTTTTAAAATTCAATTTTGGCCGCGTAAATGTGGAATATTGACGTATGTGCGGCGTCCAACGTCTTTGTGTGCCCATGATCCAGTGCAGTGTAATTTGAGAGTCCGACCATAAAAATTCTCGATCTATTTTCATCCGCACATTCTCTCCAATGTATGTTAGCAAACGCGCCGCTAACAACGCTGCTGTTAGTTCTAGTTTAGGCAAAGTGAGCTGATGTTCTATTTGATTAGCGACTTTTTTCTTCTTCAAAGGAGCAATTCGATTCCTTGCGCAGATAAAACTAAGATGAACATTTCCGTTTGTCGATAAAACCGCAAATATGCCACCGCGCCATAGGCTTGTTTACTAGCATCAGCGAACACATGAACTTCCCTGGTAGCAATGGTAATATCAGGCATAAAACATCTGGGGATCGCTAAACTTTGAAGACTTTCAATCTCAAGCCCGCTTTGTTTCCACATCTTCATTAAATCGCTGGGCAGGTCATCATCCCAAGATAAAGATTTAATCCAAGTTTGCTGGAAAATAAATTTTAATTTAACTGTCCATGGACCTAGAATACCAAGCGGATCATAAATCTTTGAAATTATTCCTAAAACTTTCCTTTTTGTTGTGAGACAATCTTGTGATGTAAACTCTTTGACAACAGAATGTAAGTCGACTAGCAGCTCATCAGTCACTAAACACCACTGTAATCCTAGAACCTTTTGAATGTGATTAACAGGACTCGCAGGATCCATAAATTTCTGAATCTCAGAGGAATTAGAACGCCATTTCCGAAGGTTCATACTCACTCTCTTCATCAATGTGTTGGTTTCGCTACACAGTCTTTTCGCTTCATCAATGCAATCACAGCTAACCACTAAATCACCCATATAAAAATTACCTTTAATTTTTTCGTATGTGTCGGGAAAAAACTTGCCCGCCTTTTCTAACACCTTTTTAATCGCAACTCCTAATAAAGCCGGACTGCACACAACTCCAAATGTATGTAACTCTGGTCATCCTATAAGGCACAATATCCGAGAGAGACACATCTTCAGAATTCAATTTATCTTTAAACCATAAGAAGCGATGGCTATCCCGATCGTTATCCTGCAGAAAAATTTGCAGAAATGCCTTTTCAATGTCGGCTGTAACGCCAATCTTTCCACAACGAAAATTCAAAAGCACGGCCAAAATTTCAGGTAAGAAATTACCACCAACGTCTATGCAGTCATTTAATGATAACGCGTCAAAGGCATGTGACGAAGCATCAAACACTATACGTAATTTTGTAGTTTCCTTATCTTCACGATAAACACCTCTATGCGGTAAATAAAATGTACGTTGTGGGCTGCCGCCATCAATAGCCCTTTCAGCAAAGTTATTAGAAATCATTTCGTGTATAGCGGTATCATAATCGAACAACTTTCCGGTTTTAATTAAATTTCGCACCAAAGTCTTAAATCGAACAAGGGCCACGTTATAATTGTCTTTTAGGTACTTTAACTGCGAAATCTTCCACGGAATCTGTGCCATAAAACGATCGTTTGATAGATAAACACATTCACTGATATCTCGTCCATTTTCTGCCACTGATTCTGGTAAAATTCCAATCCATTGGACTCCAGTTGCCAGAATCGTTCAACATCTGTGCAAGCTGTACCAGCATAATGGCGCGATCTAAATAGTGGGCGCCACTTATGCGAGGTGTTACCCCCTTAGCCACAAGCCCGGAAGAGCATGGCCAAGGAGCCAACACCATACATAAGAATTAAAAAGAAAATCCGGAACTCCTACGCCGGCCACACGGAGTTGTCTAGCTCGCCGGAGGGGTCGTGGGGTGTGTGGCCGGGGCTTACCGCGGTTGGTTCACCACTTACCTGTGACTATGTAACCTGAATTCCGCCATCATCCTTCGATCGTCGCCTGAGCCGCGTCAAACCCTGAAAAGAAATGATCCCCCCTCAACCATTCCACCAAAAAAATTTACCACTGGACCATTCTCATGATTATAATCATTTAATATGGAAAACTAAACATAAACAGTACATGGAAGTTTAATACCAACAACACGGATTAGTTGCCCATGTCAAATAATCGTGAACGAATACAATAAAATAATAAAAAAAAAAATACGAGTTACGTACTTTATGGATGTTACCACTAAAGTGCGCAGTATTGGCCAATACTCCTCACTTTGTACAAATGATAGTACAATCAACAGAAGAGGAAAACAAAAATTTCCTGAACCAACAAAAACAAAGTAATTATTACCGACAAGGAGCAACACAAATCACAACTAAGTATAAAGAATATTATCAAGTTAATACTAAATACTATTAATATTAAAATGGTTATTTTAGTAATAAATTTAATGAATTAAAGCAAGAAAAGTATTTGTATATTAAATTAAAATATAAAATATGTTCAATATGAGTTGACACATTAGTCAAAAAACCCGAAGAGTTATATTTTAAACAAAATAACACAAAAAAAACAACTTGTGGTCCAGCCGCTAATCTTGACGAATAATGTTATCTTCAAAAGGGGTGAGAAGGCTATTTTCAATCTGTCCCAACAGCACCAGATTAAAAATCAGTTTTACACATCTTCAACTTCTCCAACTGGAGGGTGAACGAAAGCCTGACATCTCTTTGAAGGGAGCAATAATCCACTCACTTCAGGAAAGAAAACCTCGTGCTTGCTTTTCTGCTGCCTTACCGTGCTAATCGTAAATAAAAAAACCTTGCATAACTTACAGGAAATCCGTAATTCGATGCAGCCCAAAATAAGGTACTTCCAACAATATGAAAATAGGGATCCAGGGTTTCCGTCACGGAAAACAAAAAAGCCGGAACATGCCTTTCTTATCAAAGGATATTGCTTCTTACAGATGACAGTCTAAGAAAAGTCCAATTCAGGTCCAGATCTCTCGCTCTCAATTTTAGGAACAGCGAAACGACTCTCGTTCCAGCTTCTAAAAATACTAGCCGGTTTTCAAAAAAAACACAACTCCGGGCACAAACTAGGAAAGACCAGGAAACTTTTCCACTAGACTTTTTTGTAAAAGAAAAACAATTATAAACAGACCGATCTCGGATCCAAAATTCACAAAAAAAACAAGGAAGTTCTCTGACTGACTCCGACTCGACTTGCTTTTCTTCCAAAAACTTTCCGACTCCCTTCATTTATTATTTTTTTCCTCGCCTATCCTTTTTAAAATTTTCCTTTTCCTCCCAAGTAATTTTACAGTAAATTTCCCCTTGCCTACAGGGTGATTTCCAAACTAAATTCCCCCGTCAAAATAAATTTTCCAACCGACCGTTACATACCCTCGGGTCCACAAGGCCGACTCGCGAGGCAGTGAGGAGCCGAAAATAACGGACGGTTTTTTTTATGCCGTAGGTCTAATATGTTGGCGCCAATGTGGGACTCGACTCACGACCTGAGAATAGGAGTCTCATGTTCTAGTGAGCTAGCCGGGCATACGTGAACTAGTTGATAATATACGAACCGAGTGAAAAGCTAACTATAATTTAGGTTCATGCTTGCAACCGTAAGTTGCGATGGCCAGTCTGAAACATCTCCCGGAGAAATATTTGGAGTTGCGAATAACAGGCGGAAGACAATACCACATTGTCCCCCGACGGATATCAACAAGTCTCCAAACATTCCGTACAAACCCGGGTTGCTTTCGCTCCACCGGGCCAGTCTCCAGCAATACCACATTGCCTTTGACTCCCCCCGGTGAAACGATAGTCAAACTGTCTGCTGAGAGATATTCTCCAGACTGACCGAAGAGGAAGGACAGTGTGAGGAGTGTATACAAACCTGTTGACCGTTGGACAGTCTGCAGGTTCTCTCGGAAGAATATCTGGAAGGACAAGGATCCGGCTGAAGGCAATTCCATATTGTCCCCTTCCGGCTCCTCTAATCTTTCAGAAATTCTCGCCCGAACCAGTTTCCCCTCGCACCCTGGAGTCCAACTCCCGCAATCCCACATTGCATGGAGTTCCCCCCAGTAGGACGACAGGCAACTAATTCGCCGAGGGAAACCTACGCCTGACCAAAAACAAATAGATGATAAGGAACCCTTGAGGAAAATCAACGACGTAGGTCCTTGGCGTGATATACCCCTATGCTTTTACCTGCCAAATCCTCCAGCTCGTACAAGCTGGTTCCAATTTTTCTACGTATCCGAGCTTTCAGAAACCGGGGTGCCAATTTGGCACTGAACCGACCCGTTCGGTTACTCACCCAGAAAGTTCTCCGGTAAACCTCATCTCCGGGACGAAAACTGCCCACACGACACCGCAAGTTGTATTGGGTTTTATGTCTGATGTGTGCGGCGGCTAAATTAACAGCAATCCGCTCACGAAGCAGCTGCATTTTGTCCGTCAATGGCAAAAAAGCTATGTCACCCTCCTGTAACACGTTCAGTGTTTTCAGGACTGGATATGCTGATCCGTGCAGAATCATGTGGCTACCAAACAGCGCCTTATATGGGGACATGCCGATCGCCTCGTGGTGGGTACTACGAAGAGCACATTCAATGGACGACAGATGTCTATCCCACTCACGATGATCCTCCTTTAAATACGCCCTAATGGCGGTTAGGATGGATCTATTCACCCGCTCGGAAGCGTTGGGGTGCGGCGAATATACAGCCGTGCGCACATGTTGTACGCCATAATCCTGTAGTAATTTAGCAAACTCCTTGGAGGTGAATTGCCGACCATTGTCGGAGAAGACCGTTTCAGGAACTCCAAAGGTATGGAAGATAGTTTGCTCGAGAAACTTGACGGACACCGCCGTGGTCTCAGCGGACACGGGGTGCAGGAAGACAAACTTGGTGAATGCATCCAATACAACAAATACTGCCGTGTGGCCTTTCTTCGACCTGGGATAAGGACCTAAGAAATCGACGTATAAAAATTGGAACGGCCTCGACGCATCCATGGGGTTTCCCATAGGTGGTCGAAGTACTGAACTGGGGGCTTTGGTGGTTTTGCAGACCTCACACTTGGCGATGAACTCCCGAACTTGTTTTGCCATACCTGGCCAAAAGTACTTGCATCGCAATCGGGCTAGGGTTTTCCCTACTCCACCATGCGAGGCTTGGGGTGGCGAATGAGAAGACTCCACGAGAGAAGCGGTCAATTCCATCGGAATCCACAACTTCCATGTCAGGTCGTCAACAATCGGGTTTCCAGTACGTGGTGAGGTACGCTTGAAAACGTACCCATCTTCAACTCGCAGGTCTGGTAGCTGCGGTGAGGCTTGCCTGAGGCTATCACCCAGACGAAGATATTCCGGGGACTTGAAAGACGGGGCATTTAAGTCCACGTCGAAACACAAGGACAATTCGTCAACGCAATCCATGCGTGACAAGGCATCGGGAACCACATTGTGGGTGCCTTTACGGTGTTCGATTGTAAAGTCGAACCCCTGAAGCTTAAGACTCCACCGGGCTAAACGACCGTTAAGCTCCTTCTGGCTCATGAGCCATTTCAGACTTGCATGGTCAGTAATGACCGTGATAGTCTGTCCCTCAACATACGCTCTAAACTTTTTTATACTCAGCACGGCTGCGTAGCATTCGAGCTCAGTAATGGTGTAGTTCCGTTGTGCTCCGTTCAATTTCTTGGACATATAAGCAATCGGATGTTCTCCTCCATCCATGTCCTTTTGAAAAAGCACACTACCTACACCAGTCCTGCTGGCATCGCACTGGATATAGAAAGGCCTAGAAAAATCTGGAGTGACTAAAAGAGGAGCTTCCGTCATCAGCTTTTTCAAGGTCTCGAACGACTGCTGGGCCTCATCAGTCCAACTAAAAGATTTAGACTTCAAACAATCCGTGATTGGAGAAGCCACGCTAGCATAATTGGGTATAAAACGCTGATACCATCCGGTCATACCCAAAAACCTCCGAGTCTGCTTATGAGACTTCGGAGTCGGGAAGTCCATGATGGCCGTCACCTTGTTAGGATCGGTTTTCAGAGTCCCATCACCGATTATGAAGCCGAGATACTTGACTTCAGTCACGCAAAATTTGCTTTTAGTTAAATTGATAGTTAACCCCGCACGACGGAGACAGCTGGCCACTTCGTCCAACAGCTTTAGGTGGGAGTCAAAGTCAGGTGAAACAATGAGCAGGTCGTCCAGATAGACAAAAACGTTTTCACGTAAATGGCCCGGGATGGCTTTATCCATCAAGCGACACATGCGCTGTGGGGCGTTGCATAAGCCGAAAGGCATAACTGTGAACTGGTACAGTGGACGACCAGGGACAGTGAAAGCTGTCCGCTCTCGCGACTTCTTCTCTAAAGGGATTTGCCAGAAGGCGTCCTTCAGGTCTAAGCTCGTGATGAACTTGGTGTCTTGAAGACGACCAAGAAGACCATCAATATGTGGAAGTGGATAGGCGTCTTTCACCGTGACACTGTTCACCTTGCGAGAGTCAAGGCACAGGCGGACCTTACCTGGTTTACGAACCAACACCACTGGAGAATTCCAGGGACTATTTGATGGCTCAATCACCCCCAGCGACAACATCCTGTCTAACTCACCATACATCAGCTGTTGTACAGCGGGTGAGACTGGATAATGCTTCTGTTTAATAGGAACTGAGTCACCAGTGTCAATGATGTGTTCCTCCAAGTTAGTCTTTCCCAGTCCGAAGACATCAAAAGAGGGAAATCTGGCCTTGACGCGTTCCAACCGTTCGCATTGCGTAGACGTCAAGTCGTGCATTTTTGCTGACACGGATGGAGCGTTTATCTCGCCGACTATTTGGGGAGCTAGGCCGAAAAGATTCCAAAAATCCATCCCTAGGTACAGTCTCTGGCTGAGACTGGGCACCACATAGATGGTTATATCACGGGTCCTTCCTCCAAAGGATATCGGAACTCGAATATAACCGCAAAGTCTCTGCGGAGCCCCGTCAGCAGTATGCACTACAGAGCGCAAAGTGTAGACTGTCACTTCGGGATGATTAGCTAGAAACGCTTCGGCATCTCTTCCCAAACAGCTAACAGTGGCACCACTGTCCAACAACCCAACCACTTCCTCGTTAGCTACGAGGACCTTCGTAAACAGACGAGGATCTGACGAATCCGAGATGAAGGCAGAAACAATTTTCTGCAAACATTGTCGCTTCTCCTTAGCTCGTACCCTAATTTGGGGAGGGGTGCGCTTGGAAGTGAGGGAGTCCACGAAAGGTGGCTCCGAAAATATGCGCGAACGAGCGGAGATATATCTCTTCCAACGGGAAAGGAATGAAAGTTTAACCTCCTCAGAGGGAAAATCAGGAAGAGCATCAGTTGACGTAAAGTCGCTGATGGCAGTCATATCAGGGGTAGTTAAAGTATAAACAGGGACAACGGGCGAGCTTAGCTCGGGCGCGGACTCCCGTACTGTCTCACACCCCGGCTCCGGTTTCCCTGGCAGGTGGGGCACACTGGTGTGACGACTCCTGGCTTGCCACACTTGAAGCAAAACAGGCCACGAGTTTCAGACGGGCAGTCCATAAATGGATGACCCGGTTGTTGACAATTCCAACATCGGAGCGATCGTGGATTCGTCTGGGTCTGACTCGAAGAGGTTAATGCGTCTACTCCTGGTGAAGACAGGTCTGGGGGTATTTGATCAGCAGAATGTACCGGCGGCGGGTGTTCAATCTCGTGTATTTGTCTATCGCCCCGACGTTCTAGTTTCTTTTGTTGCTGCCAGCGTTCAACGCGAACACAGGTTTCACGCAATTGATTCATACTGGTGAAACTATGTCCGATTACTGCCGACCCCAAAGCGAAATTTAGATTTCGGACTATTATTCCTATTAAACCGCTTTCAGACATAGGATGACTCATTCGGTTGTGTACCGACAACAATTGGGCGGTGAACTCATCAAAGGAAAGATGATGTTGTTTAGTGTCCATCATCTGAAGTATAAGTTCTTCATCCGACTCTCGACTTCGGAAATAGCGAATGAACTGGGCCTTAACTGTTTCCCAGTCAGGATCTACGAATTGGCGCCGAAACTGCGACCAATACCAGTAGGTGGCTCGCCCCGACAACAAAGAAGAAAAATGTCGGCAGACTTCTGATTGGTGGACTCCATCATCGCGAGCCTTCAGCTCCACCCGGAACAGAAATTCCTCCGCCGACAACAACTTGTCCTCGCCGGAGAATTTTAAATTCCAGAAGGTAACTGGAGACTTGCGAGGTTGAATCGCCACGGACGAAACTATTCCGCCGTCTGCCTGTGGATTCCCTACTGGCATAAAAAACTGGTCTCTGGCGGCGCGAGGGGTCTCTGGCCTTTCACCTGGTCGCTGCTGAGCTAGAAGCGTGGTTACTAGTTGACTCAACTGTAAAACTCGCTCCTCTAGCGAAGGAGTAGGGTCGGGGACCGTGGGTGTATCACCTTGGCCGGCTTCGGTTCCATTACTAATACCAGCGACATTACGAAGATTACTTCCCCCAGCAGTTGCACCCGCAGATTTCCCACTTCTAAGTTCCATGCCTCAATTCACTTCAATAATACTAAAGATCCTTTAACCTTGCGGAGATAACAAGCAGTGCACCGACAAATATACAATTCAAAGAAAAATCAAAATATAACTTGAAGCAAAATTATCCCCCCGATATACTCAAAACAAAACAAACGATAACCTGTACGCAAAGAGTGGAAATAACCAAATCAATTAGATGTTAATAATATGGTATGCAACCCCCGAAAAAAATCAACAGTGATTAGTGTGTAGTGACAAAACAATCAAAGTGTATGAGTGTCTATATAGATTAGTGTATAAGCTTTACTTCAATCTAAGTGTGGAATGGTTGAGGCAGACGACAATTCCCCTCAGGGCTCCCGCATGTCGAGGTCCTCGATGCCAGTTGGTGAAAACTATGAAGCATAGTCATTACCAAGTGTCATCCAGGTCGCCGACCCAGCTTCAGGTAAACCCGAACGAAGAACGGAAACGGAACTCAAAATCGCATCGCCACGAAAGGGAAAGGAAACTTCTTCAAAAATAAAAAAATTTGGGGGATCCGCTGTCCAACCACAACTGAGCTACCTTTCGGAAAATCAATCAGTTGGGAGGAACAGACGAAAAAAAAACTCAGGACATAAACAAAAAAATAGAATTTAAAAATCTGGATGGACCATCAGGAGGGACAAGGGGCGCAGTGGCAGGCGGTAACACGCCTGTTACCAAAGACGGTTAAGCCCTTGTACCAACTTCAACGTCCACCAGGAAAAATTAAAAGAGGATCCTGTTCAAAGACCGACGCAGTGGCAGGCGGTATCACGCCTGATACCAGAGTCGCCGACCCCAGAAACAGGACAAGGATGAACCACTACTACACCTGCACGCATAGCCAAGCGACCACTCGCTTGTTAGCAAGCCGTGCAGGTCAGCATGGTTCGAAGCTACTCCCAAAACGAAGAAGTTACCGCAGAAGAGAACGGGTAGGCCTAAAAGCGAAAACAAAGAAAAATTCACCTAGAATTTGGACAACGATGCTGCAAAAAAAAAATTCGGCAAAACAGACAAAGGCTAAGGCCTCGCGGTACTACCTTAGCCCACGGCGAGCGCTGGGTAAAAGTGGTGAACCATAGACGAAAAAAAATCAAACATTGTCCGTGAAGGCACAAGTGGTATTAAACCAAAAAAATTTAAACTTCAGGGTCCGTGTAGGACAGTCAACGGGCTTTAACAGCTACGTTGGGCGCCATTTATGTACCAGCATAATGGCGCGATCTAAATAGTGGGCGCCACTTATGCGAGGTGTTACCCCCTTAGCCACAAGCCCGGAAGAGCATGGCCAAGGAGCCAACACCATACATAAGAATTAAAAAGAAAATCCGGAACTCCTACGCCGGCCACACGGAGTTGTCTAGCTCGCCGGAGGGGTCGTGGGGTGTGTGGCCGGGGCTTACCGCGGTTGGTTCACCACTTACCTGTGACTATGTAACCTGAATTCCGCCATCATCCTTCGATCGTCGCCTGAGCCGCGTCAAACCCTGAAAAGAAATGATCCCCCCTCAACCATTCCACCAAAAAAATTTACCACTGGACCATTCTCATGATTATAATCATTTAATATGGAAAACTAAACATAAACAGTACATGGAAGTTTAATACCAACAACACGGATTAGTTGCCCATGTCAAATAATCGTGAACGAATACAATAAAATAATAAAAAAAAAATACGAGTTACGTACTTTATGGATGTTACCACTAAAGTGCGCAGTATTGGCCAATACTCCTCACTTTGTACAAATGATAGTACAATCAACAGAAGAGGAAAACAAAAATTTCCTGAACCAACAAAAACAAAGTAATTATTACCGACAAGGAGCAACACAAATCACAACTAAGTATAAAGAATATTATCAAGTTAATACTAAATACTATTAATATTAAAATGGTTATTTTAGTAATAAATTTAATGAATTAAAGCAAGAAAAGTATTTGTATATTAAATTAAAATATAAAATATGTTCAATATGAGTTGACACATTAGTCAAAAAACCCGAAGAGTTATATTTTAAACAAAATAACACAAAAAAAAACAACTTGTGGTCCAGCCGCTAATCTTGACGAATAATGTTATCTTCAAAAGGGGTGAGAAGGCTATTTTCAATCTGTCCCAACAGCACCAGATTAAAAATCAGTTTTACACATCTTCAACTTCTCCAACTGGAGGGTGAACGAAAGCCTGACATCTCTTTGAAGGGAGCAATAATCCACTCACTTCAGGAAAGAAAACCTCGTGCTTGCTTTTCTGCTGCCTTACCGTGCTAATCGTAAATAAAAAAACCTTGCATAACTTACAGGAAATCCGTAATTCGATGCAGCCCAAAATAAGGTACTTCCAACAATATGAAAATAGGGATCCAGGGTTTCCGTCACGGAAAACAAAAAAGCCGGAACATGCCTTTCTTATCAAAGGATATTGCTTCTTACAGATGACAGTCTAAGAAAAGTCCAATTCAGGTCCAGATCTCTCGCTCTCAATTTTAGGAACAGCGAAACGACTCTCGTTCCAGCTTCTAAAAATACTAGCCGGTTTTCAAAAAAAACACAACTCCGGGCACAAACTAGGAAAGACCAGGAAACTTTTCCACTAGACTTTTTTGTAAAAGAAAAACAATTATAAACAGACCGATCTCGGATCCAAAATTCACAAAAAAAACAAGGAAGTTCTCTGACTGACTCCGACTCGACTTGCTTTTCTTCCAAAAACTTTCCGACTCCCTTCATTTATTATTTTTTTCCTCGCCTATCCTTTTTAAAATTTTCCTTTTCCTCCCAAGTAATTTTACAGTAAATTTCCCCTTGCCTACAGGGTGATTTCCAAACTAAATTCCCCCGTCAAAATAAATTTTCCAACCGACCGTTACAAAGCGCACACACTCAACACCATTTCTTCACAATTCCTTTTATGCACATCACCAGTTGCGACCGGACCATGAAGGGTCCATCCAAAAATAGTCTTAACGGCTGTTAAATCCGCGGATATTCTTCTAAATTTGCCCGTGACAACTGACCAATATCTATCAGCACCGATCAAAACACTAATACCAGGAGCTGTCACACTGTTTACGTTTTTGTCCGCGAAATTTAAATCACAAATTAGTTCCCACAACTGTATATCGCACGGTGAGGAAAGGACGTCGACACAGATTTCCGGAACTTCAACTGCATCAATAGTTATAGCATCATCACTCCATTGGCTATAAAGAGTAAATTGCACACAATTATATTCCTTAGCTGCACTTTGTGTCTCACTTCCGAAAGGCAATACACTCAATTTTTTCGTTCGTATAACTGGTAAGTCAAGAGCTCTTGCTACACTCCCTTTTATAAAGGAGATTTGACTACCTCCATTGATAATGACACGAGTAAAACATGAACGATTATTGTCATGCCTTCCTTTAGTAGCATACACACACGCTGTCTGCAATAAAACATCGCTCGTTGTTGAAGCACTAGAATATAAATTGACAGCATTTTGCCCACTTGCACTTTGTCCAGTTGAATTTTCCTCAAATTTATTTTTAATAACATTATCTATAACTGGATTCTTAAACTTCATAGCGGATCCTTTAAATGAAGGATCACAAACACAACTAGCATGACGACCGTTACATTTCCTACACACTATGCGAACTTTACAAAATTTTGCACTGTGCCCACGTTTACAACATTTGAAGCAGCGACCATCTTTCTGCAATATTGATTTTTTTTCCATAAGAGTCTTGGCACTATCACACTCTTTCGTTCCATGGTTGCAAGATTTGCAAATAAAACAACAGCTCTCATCTGTTCCTACATATAATCCAATAGCCGTTCTCTGTGATTTATGACGCATCTCGCTGCCGTTACTGGTACGGGTTTTGACATCAAGCGCCTTTTCCAACGATTCCACTTCTCTCTTCAAAAACTTAAGTAGGAAATTCACTTGTTTGTCGTTAATTTGGGCAGAAGAAGAGGAAACGGTTTTCACAGAATCACCGTCATTTTTCACAGAATCACCGCCATCATCCATGTCACCTGCCATATTTTCTTCCGATTTCAAATGATCTTCACAATACCTGTGAAAGTCAACCCTGAGTTCCTTCGGAAGAGTACGCAACAAAACTCCTTTTAACATAACGAAATACGTGGAAGTCGGCACCCCAAGATGCTCTAATGATCTGGTGGCAGATCTTACGGTGTTGTAGAGTTGTCTTAAAGAATTCGTGTCGGACCTACTCGAAATGCATTGCACACCTAATAATTGCTGCATGGTATAATCAATAATCTTCTCCGTATTTCCATACTCCTCCTTTAACAATTCTATGGCACTGTTATAACTGGCGTCTGAAGGGGTGAAGCCGGCAATGGTTTCCGCAGCTTTTCCGATCAATGCGGTCTCCAAGTAATTAAACTTATCAATGGCAGATAGGGCACAATTTTCGTGCACGAGTGAGCGAAATTGTTCCCAGAATGGAATCCAGTCTTTGAAATCACCTGAAAATTTCCTTAGTTGCAATTTCTGTAAATGTAAGACACTGGATTTCGGCGCTACAGGGGATAATGGTGTGGCAGTTGATATGGCGGTGGGACTTATTCTTTCTTGAAAATATTTTATATTCTTTAAACGTTGTTTTAAAAGAGACATAGCAGTAATTGCCTTGTCATCATAATCCGCTACAGTTTCCGCTTCTTTATCAAAATCCTCAGCCTTGATAACAGCTTTCGCGGCGGCGTTCGCTTTTCCTAAACTTTCGTAGGCTGCACTTAAACGATCTAGAAGCACATTAAGTTCTTCATCACAATTCATTAAATAGTCCATATCACTTGCAGCGTTAACAGAACACATTTGCAAAGCGGATTCTATAGAGTTCACGAGTTTCGTAATTTGACCACGGTAAACTGCACGTGTCGATATTTCCATTATTAATTCGATTTGTCCCAATTAATTAAACGTTACGATATAAGGATCCCGGGTTTCGGCACCATGAAGAAAATAAACTTTTAATAAAAATCCCGGCGATCAATTTTGGGAACAAACTCACGATAGAAAAATGAAAAACACGTCCAGTCGATTTAAATTTCGTTCTGAAACTGATTTATTTTAGACAATAAAGGAATTTAACAGTAACAAGTTCAAGTTCAATTTCTATTCATACAGATTTCAATGATGATTTTTTTTTTATACATTTCAATTTTATTTACACAGACAAACTTAATATATATATATGAATACAATTTTAATATTTATGTAGAAATTCGTTTATATTGTTTTAATTTTCTTGAGTAAAGCCTTCCGAGCATCCGGATGGCATTGACTGATTGCGTACATCTTGAGGGTGAGATAACGCCGTTGAGGGTGGAGATAGTTTGTCATGAAGGTCGTTCAAAATGCCTGTGTATTCACAATACACGTCTTCTACCTGTTCAAACATTTCAGTGAAATAAGGATTGGATCTTTCTTCCGCAGAAGCCTGTTTCCGTGTTGTAAGATCGTTCGTGTTAAATACGTTCCATATCTTATCTAGAGAATTGATTCGGTCCCTGATGTAACTAAGAGATTTTAACCTATCCTTGGGGGATTTTTTTATAATTTCGAACAAAGATGTCGAGTTTTCCTATCAACGCTATTTGTTCTTTAATTATTTCCTCAACTGTAGGCATTGTTCATTTCTAAATGTTACGGATGCTACTGAAATAAGATCTTAAAAACTGGGGAAATACTAATTATCACCACTAATCGCACCAAAATAGGACAAAATGCGACTCAAAAACTGGGGAAAAAGATCTTAAAAACTGAGAAAATACTAATTATCACCACTAATCGCACCAAAATGGGACAAAATGCGACTCAAAAACTGGGGGAAAAGATCTCACAAACTGAGAAAATACTAATTATCACCACTAATTGCCCCAAAATGGGACAAAATGCGACTCAAAAACTGGGGAAAAGGATATTAAAACTGAGAAAATACTAATTATCCCCACTAATCGCACCAAAATGGGGCAAAATGCGACTCAAAAACTGGGGAAAAAGATATTAAAACTGAGAAAATACAAATTATCACCACTAATCGCACCAAAATGGGACAAAATGCTACTCAAAAACTGGGGAAAAAGATCTTAAAACTGAGAAAATATTAATTATCACCACTAATCGCACCAAAATGGGACAAAATGCGACTCAAAAACTGAGGAAAAAGATATTAAAACTGAGAAAATACTAATTATCACCACTAATCGCACCAAAATGGGACAAAATGCGAAAATCACTAATTTATAATTAAATCTGTGATAACACAACGATCAAATCCGGGATATTACACTGAGAAAATACTATTTATGACCACTAATTGCAACAATGGAGAAACTGCGAAATCATTCAATCTTTGATTCACCTTGAGATGATAGCAAAAAATAAACGGTAAACCACAATCACGGTAAATGCAATTAAAATTTTCCTTAAATGAACAAATCCAAGCGGGATGCCATCAGATTATTAATGGGACCTATATCCAGTTGGAATACGGCACGTTTCGAATCTGTTAAATGCACTTTATATTATTATGTATTTGCACTTTATATTGCTATGTACACCACGTCAATTAATTAAAGGAAAACTCACCAAAACCGTCTCGAAGGACCATTCTTATGTATCCGAATGGGGTTTCCGGATTTAAAGGGGGAATCCAGGTAGAAACACACTGTCACCTTTTTGATTCACAAAGTGATTTTATTTATTTAATCAATGTATTAACCTACGTATTTTGGCGGTCTGTCTATCACTGTCCTTGTTGAATATGATTGATTGGAGCTTAGTTCTCCATTCCTGGCTGGATAAGTGACGACTGATTATAGCAGTTGTTTCTGATGTTAGAATTAGGGGGGCGAGATTTCAATAGGGAAGTTATTGTAATTGTTAACTACTTCCTAATTTCCAATTATAAATTCATATTATTTTATTATTGCTATTTATTATGTTAACTATTTCCTAAATTCCAACTATAAATTTAATTCATTGTTGAATGTAAATTTCATTTCATGTAAATTTCTAAATTTCATACCTATGGTAACACTAAATTTTTGTTCTCTTCTTTCTTATCATTATCCTAATAATGTACCGTAATTTAACTTTCATCTGAATTGATATCGATATGGAATTCTTAAAAATGTAAAAATAGTCACGATCTGTAAGCCTAGCTAGAAGTGCGAAATAAAGCTCTCGTCCCAAAGTAAATTCGTTGTTTTAGTTGCCTTAAAAACTCTTAAGGAATTCATTGGCGCCCGAGCAGGGACCGGCTTTTGGAAAATTATCGCATGGATTCAGTGGAAATATAGGAATGTATCGTGACTCACAGGTGTTTCTTTCGTTTGGATAAATTCATCAAGAAATAAGTTGCCGCAACGCGGGAGTAATTAGTCTTGAGGATCAAATCATCTTTACTTAGAATTGGATATATTGAAATTCTGGATTGTCTGGACATTGGTTGGAGTTGGAAATATACATAATATATGTGAGTTGAACATAATTTCTCGTTCAGTGGAACAGGTATATTCATTGCTGTTAGTACACTTTTCTATAAGTGCACATGTCTAAGGTGAGCGCATCTTTGGAAAATAATTAAAAAATTTACATACATATATTTATTAAAATATATTTTGAGATTGGCTTTGGATTCATATGAGTGTAAACCGTTACAAAGGAAAAACGCATACACGTGTAACGCATTGCGGTTCAAATTCTGTTATCCGCTACAACGGATTTTGTTATCCGCTATAATTTATTTCTCACTGGATAAGTGCTGAGCTTTAATAACGGTTGTCGGATTTTGGATTAGTTTGGAGTTTAATTGCAACGTACATATTAATGAATTCTTGGAAACGGAGATAAAACTTTTGGATGAAAATATTGGAAAATAATTACGCATGCATATTTGCACGAGGAAATGCTGTGAGTACAACTTTATTTTAACTGAATAATTATTAAAGTGATCACACAAGTAGAAAAGGATTTAAACATTAATGTATAAATGCAAATAATTTTGGAAGTGAATTTAATTATTAAGGAGGAAAATTCGCATTGGATATATTTAAAACATTTACATATTTAAAAAACATATTTACATATTTGGATAAGTACAAAGGATCTCATCTCTGTGTTTTGTATTTCGGTTATCAAGTAGCTATAGCAGTTTGAAAGACTTTATTAGCATTTAGAAAATTTCCAAGGCTAAACAGTAATAGCGGTTGCTGTTTTGTGTCTTTGTAATTTGAATTGAAGTTTAGTTGATAGACAATTGAAGTTAGAATGATAGACAATAGCGATGCCGGTAGTGCTAAATCGACTTCTAGCTCCGAAAGGGTTGATAATAGGAAAATTATTAGCGATGCTCGTGTATTGCGCGGGACGGTTACGATGCAGCAGACCAAAATGAAAAATTATATTGATACTCCTGGTAGATTCATGCCGTTGTCCGAAGTGGAAACAAGACTGAGTCTATTGGAGAGCTACATGGTGAGGTTCAACGAATTTCAAACGCGGTTGGAAGTTGAAGATCCGGAAGAGCAGAAAGGCGATAAGCGTTATTTGTATGAAGAAACATACATTTATATAAAAAGCAAATTATTAACGTTAGTTGACCAAAGGCGGCCCAGAGCTTCTCTTCCAAGCTCTTCATCATTCTCCTCGCACCCTAAAGCCAACGTCAGGTTGCCTAAATTGCAAATTAAGCCCTTTTCTGGTAACTTTCAGGACTGGACTGATTTTTATGCCACATTTCGAACTTTAGTAGAGGATAATGACGATATTACCAACATTGAAAAGTTGGCGTATCTCCGAGGGTCATTACAGGCTGGTCCGCTTGAAGTTATCAACAACATTTGCCTAGATGATGATGGTTTTAGTAATGCTATTGATCTTCTAAAGGCGCGATACGAGAACAAAGGTTAATTTTTCAAGGACATATAAGGAACTTATTTGATATTACGCCCGTCGAAAAAACCTCGGTAGTGCAATTGCGCGCATTAAGTGATTTAGTTAATTCTCACCTTAGAGCTTTGAAAGGCATGGCCACAATTGAGCAAATAACAGATGGTTTGTTATTGAATTTGATTACAAATAAAATCGATTCGGAAACTAAGTTGAAGTGGGAAGAGGAAGCACCTCTTAATGTTTTGCCTTCATTGGAAGAGTTTTCTCGTTTCTTGGACAAACGATGCCAGGCGTTGGAAAATGCTGATTTCGGAAAAAATGAACCTACGCGGCCACGCAAGGTGGAAACTTTCAAACCTACCTTTCATAATAGAAAGCACTTTGTGCAAAGGTCAACCATTTCTGTTAATCATGTTGATGTAGCTTGTATATTATGTAAAAAACGAGATCATGATATTGCAGGTTGTGAAGATTTTCGGAATCTGTCACCTTTAGAAAGATACAATGAGATAAAACGATTAAATTCATGTATTAACTGTTTAAAATTGGGTCATAAAACTACAAATTGTAAATCGCGCAGGTGCAAGTATTGTAATTTCAAGCACCACACTCTGCTTCATAGAACTTCAGCATGTGATACTGTGATGGGTCAAGGATCAAGTTTCTCAAATAACAAGTCCGAGTCTTCTCCTAACGCCTCAGGTGCACCCAATGTAACATCCCTAGTAGGGTCCAACGCAAGTGATAAGGAAGCCTCCACTAGCAAAACTGAAGTAATCTTAGCAACAGCCATAGTTGACGTGAAGAACAACGTTGGAGCATTCATTCCCTACAGGATACTGCTAGACGGTGGTTCAACTTCACATTTCGTTTCGGAGAGAGTAGTGCAGCAACTTCGCTTGAAAAAATCGAGGGTTCATGTCAATATTGATGCTATTGGGCTCTTGTCTGTGAAAGTCAGACATAAGGTCAGCCTTGTAATTAGATCTCGTGTAAATGAATTTAGCACTACCATTGAGGCTTTGGTTATACCTAAAATATCTAATGATCAACCTTGTCGTATGTTAGATAGAGAAAATTTGAAAATACCAGGAAACATTGTTTTAGCAGATCCTGCATTCAGTACTCCACAGTCAGTCGACTTACTGATTGGCGCTGGTCTTTTTTATGAACTATTGTCAGTGGGACAAATTCGTCTTGGAGATGGCCTGCCGGTGCTACAAAAAACTCTTCTTGGTTGGATAGTCGGTGGTGGTGGAGAATCGAAGGTTGTACGCTGCATGGTTGCAATACCAAATGAACATGACGGTGGACCAGATTTGGATAAAATGGTTGAAAGATTTTGGGAAGTCGAAGAATGTAGATCTCAAAAAAGGACGTTAACGAAGGAGGAAGGTGATTGTGAACAACATTTTTTGGAGAATTTGAAACGCGATGCATCGGGGAGATTTCAGGTTCGTTTACCATTTCGTAAACCTCCATCTATCCTAGGAAACTCAATGGACACTGCACGGAAAAGATTTCTCAACGTGGAACAAAGATTATCTAGGAGTCCGGAGATTCGTAAGCAATATTCAGAATTTATGGCGGAATATAGCACACTTGGTCACATGGAATTAATATCTTCTCCATCATCTTTAGATAAATACTATGTCTTGCCACATCACTGCGTTTTGAAACCTGACAGTAGCAGCACTAAACTCCGAGTTGTCTTCGACGCGTCATGCAAAACGAGTTCCGGTGTTTCATTGAATGAGACACTAATGGTTGGTCCAGTCATCCAAGATGACTTATTTAGTATCCTGCTTCGATTTCGATCTTACAGATATGCCATCACGGCGGACATTTCAAAAATGTATCGCCAAGTGCAGATGCAGCACCCTGATACAAACTGGCAATGCGTTTTATGGAGAAATAATATAAATGAAGAGTTAAAATTATATCGGTTACTCACTGTAACTTATGGCACTGCTCCAGCATCTTTTCTTGCGACAGGCTGTCTTCGGCAACTAGCTTTGAAGGGCACATCAAAGTTTCCTTTGGGGTCTAAGGTTCTACAAAGGGATTTCTATGTCGACGATATGTTAACCGGAGCCAGCTCCATGGATGAAGCGAGAACACTCTGCTGCGAGATAAACGAGTTGTTAAGATCTGGAGGTTTCGAATTATCCAAATGGTGCTCCAATTGTCCAGATCTTCTGTCACCTTTCGAATCGTCTAACTTGGAAAAATATCTTCACATATCTGGCGACGACTTCGTGAAAACCTTAGGAATGTTTTGGCAGCCGCGATCAGATGCCTTCCGCTTCTTTTCTCGGCGATTGGATCGAGTGGAGTCTACAACAAAGGTGACAAAGCGTACTGTACTATCCATCATTAGTCGTTTATTTGATCCTCTGGGTTTGCTAAATCCAATCATAGTAAAGGCAAAAATTTTTCTTCAACAGCTATGGAGTCTCAAATTGAACTGGGATGAATCTTTGCCCCAAGAGCTGCATTCAACTTGGCTATCATTTTACGAGCAATTATCTCTAGTGGACCAAATTAGCATTCCTCGTTATGTTTGGGCATCATCTACTTATATGGAAATTCATGGTTTTGCAGATGCAAGCCAATCGGCTTATGGTGCTTGCATCTATGCGCGCTGTATCACAGATGGAAACATAAGCTGCAACCTATTAACGGCCAAGTCTCGTGTGGCACCTTTAAAAACTATATCAATCCCTAGGCTGGAACTTTGTGCAGCATCGCTTTTGGCTGAACTTGTTTCTCGTGTAGTAGACATCCTCAGCGCCGACACTAGCAAGGTTTATTGCTGGTCTGATTCTACAATTGTTCTCGCGTGGTTAGCGGCCTCCCCAGCTAGATGGAGTGTCTTCGTTAGTAACAGAGTCTCTAAAATTCAGAATTTGACTCAAGATTTTGAATGGCGACATATATCATCGGAGTTAAATCCAGCTGATTTACTAAGCAGAGGGTTATTTCCTAACGAACTTAGAGACTCAGATTTATGGCTTCGAGGACCTGGTTTTCTGTGCTCCCCAAAAAATTCGTGGCCCAAGATGGTCTTCCAGACTGAACAGGAACTACCCGAGGGACGTAAAACCGTATTGGCTCTCGTGGTCACGCCCACTGAAGATTTAGTTGACTCGTCGAAATTTGGAAATTCCTTTATTCGTTTGGTAAACACTTTTGCATATATTTATCGTTTTTTTTCGAATGCTAAAGCCAAGACAAAGCATTTAGCAGATCGTGCCCATGGACCCATCAGTGCCGAAGAATTCGAACGCTCGTTAACCTCTATATTGCGACTGACCCAAAAACATTATCTTGCCGAAGAATATTGTGCCCTGAATTCTAATAAGGCCTTAAAATCTAATAGTTCGTTAAAGAGTTTAAATCCATTTATGGACAACAATGGAGTAATCCGCGTAGGCGGCCGGCTGAACAATTCTGAATTAGACTTCGACGCTAAACATCAAATCGTCCTACCGAAATCAAATTTCACAAAAGCTTTGGTCAGATATTACCATCATAAGCACCTCCACGTTGGCTGTCAAACTTTACTGGCTGTGCTTCGCAATAGATTTTGGATTCTTGGTGGAAGACTCATCATCAAACAGATAGTACGAAATTGTGTTCGTTGCTCACGACTACGTCCAAAACTAATAAAGCAACTAATGGGACAATTGCCTTGTCCTAGGGTCCAACCCAGTCCTGCCTTTTACCACACCGGAGTAGATTTCTGTGGACCATTCTTTATAAAGCACATGATTCGAAATCGGCCTCCTGTCAAGGCATACGTTTGTTTATTTGTGTGTTTGAGTGTGAAGGCTGTCCACATAGAAGTAGCGACAAATCTATCCACTGAAGCTTTCTTGTCGGCCTTCATCAAATTTAAAGCTCGACGACCAAATGTAAGGGTGGTGTATTCGGATAATGCAACAAATTTCGTAGGAGGATATCGAGAATTGCAAGAATTGAACGAGCTATTTAAATCTGAGGAGCATTCTCGGCTGGTTCAGGAGATGTGTTCAAGAGACGGAATAAGCTGGAAATTTATTCCACCACGGTCACCTCACTTTGGTGGCCTCTGGGAGGCTGCCATAAAACAGGCCAAACATCATTTACGTCGAGTGCTCGGCCTTCAGTCCTATTCCATGGATGAGTTGCAAAGAATCACATGTCAGGTTGAAAGTATACTAAACTCTCGTCCCCTTATTCCTCTTACAGATGATATTGACGATCTTCAAGCCTTAACTCCAGGGCATTTTCTTGTTGGTGATCCTATGGTCGGGGTTCCTCATCCTACTCTCGTCGACGCGAACTTCAATCGCCTGTCCAGATGGCAACAATTGCAGGCGAATCTACAAACATTTTGGCTACGCTGGCAGAAGGAATACCTTCAAGGTTTGCAAAGAAGAAATAAATGGAAGTCCACATATCCCGACATAAAGGTAGGCTCTCTGGTACTTCTAAAAGAAGACAATCTTCCTCCCCTCAAGTGGGCGTTGGGCCGTATCAATGAGGTTCACACTGGAGAAGATGGTCATGTCCGGGTCGTCGTCGTTCGTACTATGGGTGGTATCGTCAAAAGAGCTATCACCAAGATTTGCCCGTTACCAGTGGAGCAGGAAAATCATTCCAATGTGTTGGAAGCGGATACTTCCAAGGCGGCCGGTTTATGTTAACCACTTCCTAATTTCCAATTATAAATTCATATTATTTTATTATTGCTATTTATTATGTTAACTATTTCCTAAATTCCAACTATAAATTTAATTCATTGTTGAATGTAAATTTCATTTCATGTAAATTTCTAAATTTCATACCTATGGTAACACTAAATTTTTGTTCTCTTCTTTCTTATCATTATCCTAATAATGTACCGTAATTTAACTTTCATCTGAATTGATATCGATATGGAATTCTTAAAAATGTAAAAATAGTCACGATCTGTAAGCCTAGCTAGAAGTGCGAAATAAAGCTCTCGTCCCAAAGTAAATTCGTTGTTTTAGTTGCCTTAAAAACTCTTAAGGAAACCAGTAATCGGTCCAAATATCGAAATTTTCAACGTATTTTATTAACTTCCCAGTATAGGAAGTTATTGTAATCGGTCCGAAAATCGAAATCGAAAATTTCAACGTATTTTCATCTTTCAAGGTCCCAGGAGCATTTTAAGCAAAAAATTGGGAGGAAGTATGTGTGTGTGTGTGTGTGTGTGTTTGTATGTGCGTACGGATGTGGTCATTTTTTCCTGCACGATATCGCGAGAACCAAAACTGATATCGACTTCGTTGAGGTGTCGTTCGAAGCGTATTAACCGAAATATGATCTGAAAAGATTTTCATGAAATTCCGTCCAGCCGTTTTTTTGTTTAAGCGATGTAAGTGATTTTTGTACCTGCATGATATCGCCCGAACCGCGAAAGATATTGACTTACTTGAGGTGCCGTTCGAAGCGTATTAGCGACAATATAATCTGAAAAGATTTTTATAATATTCGGTCCAGCGGTTTTTTGGTTTAAATGACTTAAGCGATTTTTGTACCTGCACGATATCGCGCGAACTATAAAAGATATCGACTTAGTTGACGTGCCGTTCGAAGAGTATTAACCAAAATATGATCTGAAAAGATTTTCATAAAATTCGGTCCAGCCGTTTTTTTTGTTTAAGTGACTTAAGTGATTTTTGTACCTGCACGATATGGCCCGAACCACAAAAGATATTGACTTACTTGAGGTGCCGTTCGAAGCGTATTAGCGACAATATAATCTGAAAAGATTTTTATAATATTCGGTCCAGCGGGTTTTTGGTTTAAATGACTTAAGTGATTTTTGTACCTGCACGATACCGCGCGAACTAAAAACTATATCGACTTCATTGAGTTGCCGAAAAACATTAATACATCAATTTTATATACATTTTCGTCATGCTAATCTTGTAAGTGCGCACATTTAGTTTGACATTTTAGCGAAAATATTGATAAACAATTGTGACAAATTCTCGGTATTACAGATATATTCTATATTGCCTATTGTTAATTTATTATTAAAATATCCAATCATATATTCAACATCCATCATACTGGGAAGTTGATCGTGTGGACCGAAAGGGTCGAACCCACATCTCAACTAGTTTTGTATGGAATTTAACTTTTTTTTATTCATTTTATTTTATTAACTTCCCAGTATAGGAAGTTATTGTAATCGGTCCGAAAATCGAAATCGAAAATTTCAACGTATTTTCATCTTTCAAGGTCCCAGGAGCATTTTAAGCAAAAAATTGGGAGGAAGTATGTGTGTGTGTGTATGTGCGTACGGATGTGGTCATTTTTTCCTGCACGATATCGCGCGAACCAAAACTGATATCGACTTCGTTGAGGTGTTGTTCGAAGCGTATTAACCGAAATATGATCTGAAAAGAATTTCATGAAATTCGGTCCAGCCGTTTTTTTGTTTAAGCGACGTTAGTGATTTTTGTACCTGCACGATATCGCCCGAACCACGAAAGATATTGACTTACTTGAGGTGCCGTTCGAAGCGTATTAGCGACAATATAATCTGAAAAGATTTTTATAGTATTCGGTCCAGCGGTTTTTTGGTTTAAATGACTTAAGTGATTTTTGTACCTGCACGATATCGCGCGAACTATAAAAGATATCGACTTAGTTGAGGCGCCGTTCGAAGAGTATTAACCAAAATATGATCTGAAAAGATTTTCATAAAATTCGGTCGAGCCGTTTTTTTGTTTAAGCGGCAGTGATTTTTGTACCTGCACGATATGGCCCGAACCACAAAAGATATTGACTTACTTGAGGTGCTGTTCGAAGCGTATTAGCGACAATATAATCTGAAAATATTTTTATAATATTCGGTCCAGCGGGTTTTTGGTTTAAATGACTTAAGTGATTTTTGTGCCTGCACGATACCGCGCGAACTAAAAACTATATCGACTTCATTGAGGTGCCGAAAAACATTAATACATCAATTTTATATACATTTTCGTCATCCTAATCCTGTAAGTGCGCAAATTTAGTTTGACATTTTAGCGAAAATATTGATAAACAATTGTGACAAATTCTCGGTATTATGCATATATTCTATATTGCCTATTGTTCATTTATTATTAAAATATCCAATCATAATATTCAACATCCATCATACTGGGAAGTTGATCGTGTGGACCGAAAGGGTCGAAATCACATCCCAACTATTTTTTTTAAGGTCCCAGGAGCATTTTAAGCAAAAAATTGAGAGGAACTATATGTGTGTGTAGGTATGTGGTTATTTTTTTCTGCACGATATCTCGCGAACCAAAAAAATAACGACTTCGTTGAGATATCGTTCGAAGCGTATTAACGGAAATATGATCTGAAAAGATTTTTGAAGTGTTAACTTCTTTAGGCGCGTTTGGCACTTTTTCGCTGGGGGTAAAACAAAGAATTCGCGACACGCGCACTTTGTTGCTACACCCGTTTCTGGACACTTGCTGCAATGATGGCGACACGCGCATTTTGTTGCTCACTCGTTTCTGGGCACTTGTGCCAATGCAGCTGGCTAGAGCATGGAAACTTTTGGTTGAGCTCCATTTACAAACAGCAGCGCATAATTATATGTGTGCGAACAAAATAGCCCGCGCTTGGTGGGTGGGATTGGGTTTGAATGTTGCAATGCAGAAGTCTCAGCATTCGTCTTATATTCTCGCGCCGCTCTCAAAATCCGTGGCATATTCTCGCATTTGTAAATGAAGCTCAACCAAAAGTTTCCATGGTCTAGCCAGCTGCATAGGCACAAGTGCCCAGAAACGGGTGCGAACCAAAAATGCGCGTGACCATCGCTGCTGTCTGTTGCTGGACCTCGACTAAAAGTTACCATGCTCTAGCCAGCTAAATGGCTGCAATATTTAAATATTTTGCTTGGATTAATCGTTTTCGGCGACATGGAATACGTTTCGGCGTTTCGCCTATTCGACTGCGCGTCTGTATTTTACGTACATATCTGGGGCAGTATCCCAGTAGTGAAAATCGCAAGTATTTACTGTGGGAAGTTGATTTGGAAGTACTTCTTTAATTAATGTCTTCTGTAATGACTTATAAGTAATGCAGCGGAGAATGGGTGTGGTGACCAAGCGTTTGATTTCGCGCAAAAAGCGTGTTGAAAAACTTCGTAGCTGCTCGTTGTCGTTGTTAATTATCTCAGTTATCTCAGCCATTAAGTTTCTGATCTTTAATGTATAAACATATATTTGAATTTATGTTTATAATATAAATATAAATCGCTTAATTTTACTTATTTTACTGGTTCTGAAAAAATTCAAATTGAATCCAGTAGATTCCCATAAAAATTTAGATCCGTGACTTTGGCTGAATATAATATGACTTTTTTGCATATTTGCACAATGTTTAAAATAGCGAAAATTTCTGTTTCGTGACTATTGCATCAACCCGACGATATGTACTGTATACTATTACTACATATTTCCTATGAACTATGCACTATGTATTTATTACTATATATTAGCTACTATTTTTAATAAAAACTAATTTTTTTTTATCCGCAAAGCTTTGGAATTTCCAAATGAAGTCATTCGCTTCTCAGTTTATCACCGGGGGGGCGCCTCAACACGCTCAATACGAATTCGAACACCCGTTTTAGTGTAGCGAACGAAGAACGAAGGAAATGTTCGTTTGCTCACTTTGAGGAAAGACAAATTCTCTAGAAACATGTTAAGAATTCACCACAAATATAGTTATTTGTACTAGCTTCTCTCAGGATTACTTTGTCACCAGTTCGGATACTAGTTAATTGGGGACTAGTGCTCAACATATTACTGTGTTGTAATAAGTCAGTTTAACGTAGACGGACGTTCATCATACTGGGAAGTTGATCGGGTGGACCGAAGAGTTCAAATCCGCACCCCAGCTAAACCTTTTCAACTTAAAATTGGGACTAAGCAATTTGAAATTGGGACTAAACAATTTGAAATTGGGACTAAATAATTTCATATTGGGACTTAAACATTTCAAATTGGACTAAACAATTTCAAATTGGGAGTGAACAAGTTAAAATTGTCAAATTGTTTTTTTCTTAAACTTATAAATATTTTGGGAATGACCAAATTTCAAATCATGTATGCCGAGAAAAGTATAAAGTTAGAGTTGCCATTAACTTTGTTCTTAAACTTATAAATATATTTCAACATTTTAAATAAAAATGTCTTATATTAAGAAAAAAAAAAAAAACAACTTTGTGCGTTATATATAATAATAATGGAGATTGGAGATCGCTTGCAAATACATTAGGAGTGAAAAGACCCACTGCTTCTCGATGGATCAATATGAAAGGAAATGAATTACAATGTGGTGGAAAGAGAAAAGCAAATATTTTACCTAAACACCATGTCTTTATGGAACAATATATTGAAGATAACCCAAGAATAACCTTGAATAAACTAAAACAAAAATTTGAAGAATTGTTGTTTCTACGGAATGTTTACGACAACACCTTGATGGTATGCTATTTGCATTAAAATATATACATAAGGAACCAGGAAGAGCGAACAGCGAGGAAAATAAAATTAAAAGTCGTAATTATGCTCAGCAACTTTTAGAACATCAAGCAGAAAACACTTCCATTATCTACATGGATGAGATTAACTTTAATTTATTCATATCAAGAGGAAAGGGAAGATCTAAAAGAGGAAGTTATTATACCCATATTTCCGCTTGATGTAAAGGAACAAACGTACATGTTATTGGATGCATAGGAAATATGGCTTTAGTTCATCGTGGAATTAGGAAGGGTGCTTTTAAGAAGCCAGAGGCCAAGGACTTTGTACGCTTTGTACTTTGTATGTCTAAGAAATGCTCAAAATATGTATCAAACAAATGTTGTATTAGTTATTGATAATGCGCCTTGTCATGCCTCAATCGAGGAAGTGTTTCATTAAAATGAATTTGTTGGTCATCGATTACACGTTTAGTCAAGTTTAAAAGCTAACGTTAAAAGAGAATTAGCAATTCAAATGCCTCAAATTCTAACCGGTGAAGGTAGGGTTAATATGACTCAAGCCGAATATCGTTTACAACGGTTACATTACACCCATCTCAATTAATGCAATAAAAAATCTAATCATTGTGAACAAAAAAAAATATATCGGTTCATACCCGATGCATTAAATATGGTGGATGTTCGCTTTTAAATAATATTTTTATATTGTTTATCTGTGTTCATATTTATTCTAAACTTAATAAAAATAATTAATACTATAATCTTTACTAATAGTTGTTCATTTACTACTTCGAATTGTTTTTTCCCAATTTTAAATTGTTTTTTTCCAATACGAAATGGTTTGGTCCAAATATTTTTTTTTTTTTTTTATGTGATAGACTAGAGGCTTAGGGAAATCCCCTTTGTACTGTTCGACAATCTATTTTTTTCGTATAGAATGTCGAACAGCAGCTCTAGCCGGAAGATAGAGAGTAGAAACAGACAGAGAAGTAGGAAGGAGCTGCCACAACTAGTGATGAGCAAACGCAAGAACAAGACAAGACTAGTCTAGTCTTGTTCTTGTCTTGTTCTTGTTCAGTCTGTCTTGTTCTTGTTCTTGCAAGCATAGCTAAGTCTTGTTAACTTCCCAGTATAGGAAGTTATTGTAATCGGTCCGAAAATCGAAATCGAAAATTTCAACGTATTTTCATCTTTCAAGGTCCCAGGAGCATTTTAAGCAAAAAATTGGGAGGAAGTATGTGTGTGTGTGTGTGTGTGTATGTGCGTACGGATGTGGTCATTTTTTCCTGCACGATATCGCCCGAACCAAAACTGATATCGACTTCGTTGAGGTGTCGTTTGAAGCGTATTAACCGAAATATGATCTGAAAAGATTTTCATGAAATTCGGTCCAGCCGTTTTTTTGTTTAAGCGACGTAAGTGATTTTTGTACCTGCACGATATCGCCCGAACCATGAAAGATATTGACTTACTTGAGGTGCCGTTCGAAGCGTATTAGCGACAATATAATCTGAAAAGATTTTTATAATATTCGGTCCAGCGGTTTTTTGGTTTAAATGACTTAAGTGGTTTTTGTAGCTGCACGATATCGCGCGAACTATAAAAGATATCGACTTAGTTGACGTCCCGTTCGAAGAGTATTAACCAAAATATTATCTGAAAAGATTTTCATAAAATTCGGTCCAGCCGTTTTTTTGTTTAAGCAACGTAAGTGATTTTTGTACCTGCACGATATCGCCCGAACCACGAAAGATATTGACTTACTTGAGGTGCCGTTCGAAGCGCATTAGCGACAATATAATCTGAAAAGATTTTTATAATATTAGGTCCAGCGGTTTTTGGTAAAATGACTTAAGTGATTTTTGTACCTGCACAATACCGCGCGAACTAAAAGCTATATCGACTTCATTGAGGTGCCAAAAAACATTAATACATCAATTTTATATACATTTTCGTCATCCTAATCTTGTAGTTGCGCACATTTAGTTTGACATTTTAGCGAAAATATTGATAAACAATTGTGACAAATTCTCGGTATTATAGATATATTCTATATTGCCTATTGTTCATTTATTATTAAAATATCCAATCATATATTCAACATCCATCATACTGGGAAGTTGATCGTGTGGACCGAAAGGGTCGAACCCACATCCCAGCTAGTTCTTGTTCTTGTTCTTGCAAACAAACCTAAGTCTTGTTAACTTCCCAGTATAGGAAGTTATTGTAATCGGTCCGAAAATCGAAATCGAAAATTTCAACGTATTTTCATCTTTCAAGGTCCCAGGAGCATTTTAAGCAAAAAATTGGGAGGAAGTATGTGTGTGTGTGTGTATGTGCGTACGGATGTGGTCATTTTTTCCTGCACGATATCGCGCGAACCAAAACTGATATCGACTTCGTTGAGGTGTCGTTCGAAGCGTATTAACCGAAATATGATCTGAAAAGATTTTCATGAAATTCGGTCCAGCCGTTTTTTTGTTTAAGCGACGTAAGTGATTTTTGTACCTGCATGATATCGCCCGAACCACGAAAGATATTGACTTACTTGAGGTGCCGTTCGAAGCGTATTAGCGACAATATAATCTGAAAAGATTTTTATAAAATTCGGTCCAGCGGTTTTTGGTTTAAATGACTTAAGTGATTTTTGTACCTGCACGATGCCGCACGAACTAAAAACTATATCGACTTCATTGAGGTGCCGAAAAACATTAATACATCAATTTTATATACATTTTCGTCGTCCTAATCTTGTAAGTGCGCACATTTAGTTTGAAATTTTAGCGAAAATATTGATAAACAATTGTGACAAATTCTCGGTATTATAGATATATTCTATATTGCCTATTGTTGATTTATTATTAAAATATCCAATCATATATTCAACATCCATCATACTGGGAAGTTGATCGTGTGGACCGAAAGGGTCGAACCCACATCCCAACTAGTTCTTGTTCTTGTTCTTGCAAATATACCTAAGGCTTGTTCTTGTTCTTGCAAATATACCTAAGGCTTGTTCTTGTTCTTACTAAATGTGCAAGACCAAGACAAGGCAAGACAAAACTGCAAGGCCAAGGTATTTTCTCGCATGTATTAGGTATTGTATGTTGATTTTATAAAATGGTTATTGAAAAAAACCTAGACTTTAATAAAAAAATTATATCCAAACAACAAAATGTAAAAAATTGATTTTAAAACTATTATAATTTTAGCGTCAGTCAGTCAGCGTCAAAAGTTTGTATACACCGAAAATTTACTACCTTTGAGGTGAGAATTCCACATGGCTTTTTTATTAAACAAATCAGTTTCACGACTGCTCTTGGTGACGTTATTATGTTTGCGCCCCTGAAAAATTACATAAAATTCATATGGGAACAAGTTAGGCGTAGACATTTTTCTGTCAAGGGTGTAAGCAACAAATTACAACGGAAATATTTTGAAGCAAAAGTAAACCAGTATTATACCCATTACTTATTATAAAAAATTAGGTTGTTCAAGTATGATTCATTAAAGAAGAAATGTCGTGTATGGGCACAAAAAATTATTAAATCCCTTTGCAGCAATACAAAAACTGGCCCACGCTCCTGTCGTTCTTACGATGCGATGTAACCAATGTGGAGGCCTTGAAAATATTACATACATTGAGAAAACTCCGAGTTTCCTTGCCATCCAAAAAGCAAAAGAGGTTACTCAAAAAAGAATTTTTTTAGAGCATTTTTTCTTTTCTAATAAACTACTTGAACTACTGAATACTGACATCTAAGGTTTGATTTTGCTTCAAAATATTTGCGGTTTCTCACCTAGAAAATGTTGTTAATAGAATGAATTTTGGTGGAATTTTTGCAAGAATCTTGCAAGAAATCTTGTTCTGGGTCTTGTTCTTGCACAGTTAGTCTTGTTCTTGTTCTTGCAAGCATAACTAAGTCTTGTTCTTGTTCTTGTTCTTGCAAAATGTGCAAGAACAAGACAAGACTGCAAGAACAAGACCACTTTTGCTCATCACTAGCCACAACCTAGCCGCGATATTTTATTCCGCCTACTTCCAACCATTTCGCGACTCTGGCATCGGGGCATTTGAGAAACAACTCGCTGGAGTGTTATGCCTCCTGAAACGAGTTGAATCTCATCAGCCAACCGATGACATGCGCTTGGTGGAGCGAGGAAAGACTAGCGAAGGCTATGACAGGAGGAATCAGGAATGTAAAGAGGGGAGAAGAAAGAAGGGAAGTTATGTGGGTGGGAAAGTGGAAAAGGCGAAGGACCGTGGGGCTGGCCGGGATTCGAACCCAGGACCTCTGGGATAGTAGTCAGGCGCCTTACCTCTAGACCACCGAGGCCCCCCTTGAGATTGTTCATTCCCAATTTGAAATTGTTTGTTTCCAAATTGAAATTGTTTGGTACCAATTTGAAATTTTTTAGTCCCAATTTGAAGTTGAAAAGGTATAGTTTAGTTATATTTTGAGTTTATTTCGTATTACTTATTTTGATTTGTTAGGTTTAAAAGTTTGATTCGCTGTTTTTGTCAACTTCCCAGTATTGGGAAGTTATTGTAATCGGTCGTATTGTATTGCCAGTATTGGGAAGTTATTGTTATGATCGTCAGCTCAACATATTTCCCAAGAAAGGGCATTCACAAATACACATGGCAATCCCCAGCGAAAGATACTGCACTCAAATAGACCATATTCTAAAATAGACAGAAGGGCAGCTTCCAGTATCCTGCAAGTAAGAACCTGTAGGGGTGCAAATTGTGAATCGGGCCACTTTCTAGTTAAAGCTAGATTCAGATGTCGGCTGTCTACTCAAGAAAGAAGAAACAGCAAACAAAAGAAATTCGACGTCGATCGCCTCCAAGAACAGCCCGTGTTGGAGAGGTATCAGGAAACTCTAGCAGAAAGGATAGGTATAAATAATGAAGATACAGTCGAGGAAAATGGATGAGATTGAAGACGGTACTGACAGATGACACGAAGGAAACTGTAGGGTATAAACGCACAGCCAGAGCCAGTGACTGGTACGACGAGGAATGCAAAGCAGCTATAGAGGCCAGAAATAAAAATAGGAGAATATACATAGAGCGACCGACGAGGAGTAAGAAATTGAAATACGAGGAAACAAGAAGAACCGTAAAAAACATCTGCAGGAAGAAGAAAAGGCAATTCCTCAACAATCACATCCTGAGAGCAGAGGAAAACTTTGCCCAAAACAAAACACGGGAAGCATACAGGGAGGTAAACTTCTTCAAGAAAGGCTTCAAACCCTCCTCCGGTATATGCAGAACAAAAGCAGGCACTATAGTCAATAGATGTAAAGAAAAGATGGAAGGAATTTTTTGGCGAGCTGCTGAACGCAAACGAGAGCATCAGACATGTACCAGAACCCCGTCTACAACATAACGATGGCACCAGAGAAACAAATGTACCCACTCTGGAAGAAGTACAAAGTGCCATACAATCATTAAAAAACAATAAATCTCCAGGAATTGATAACATCCCAGCAGAGTTGATCAAACAAGGAGGCGAATCGCTCTCAGCAGCTATACACGAATTACTATGCTGCATATGGAGGAATGAAAAAATGCCTGAAGAATGGGAGCAAAGCATTATCTGCCCAATAAACAAGAAAGGGGACAGATTCAACTGTGAAAACTATAGAGGCATATCTCTTTTAAGCACAGTATTTAAAATAATGACTAATATAATTAAGACCAGACTGGAACCTTACGCAGAAGCTGCAATAAGTGAATACTAAGCTGGATTCAGAAGAAATAGGTCAACAATGGATCAACTTTTTACAATAAGGCAAATCCTCCGAAAATGCTGGGAATACAACATTGACGTGTATCAACTTTTTATTGACTTTAAACAAGCATGCGACAGCATCGACAGGGAGCAAATGTATGCAACAATGCTGGACCTAAACATCCCCCTGAAGATAATAAAATTAACAAAAATGACAATGGAAAATACAAGATGTGCAGTCAGAATACAAGGAGAATTGACGGAATCCTTCCCAGTCAAGCAAGGCTTAAAGCAGGGCGATGGGCTGGCACCCATGCTATTTAATTTCTGCCTAGAAGGAGTAATTCGCAAGGTTAACATTGATGCGAACGCAACGCTGCTGAACAAATCCAAACAGTTGGCAGGATATGCCGACGATATAAACTGCCTTGCAAGATCACTGTCATATCTTAGAGAAATATTTACAGAATTAGAAGATGGAGCAAAACATATAGGGCTGCAAATAAACGCAAAGAAGAGTAAGATTCTAATTCAGTCAAGGGTGGAAAGAAGAAGAAGAAACCACAACACCACCTGGGGGAATATAACTTCGAACGGGTAAACCAATTTAACTACCTGGGGTCCACAGTCAGCGAAGACAACGATGAAACGATAGACGTACAAAGAAGAATAAATGCCGCGAACAGAACATACTTCTCACTACTGCCAGTAATGAAATCCAGAGACATCCACAGAAAAACTAAAATAAGAATCTACAAAACCATCATACGTACAGTAGCTACGTAAGGATGTGAAGCTTGGAGTATCTCCCAGAAATCCGCAGACAAGCTGGATATATTAGAGAGGAAGGTTCTCCGAAGGATATACGGCCCAATCAATGAAGACAGTGCATGTAGAATACGCTACAATCATGAATTGTACGACTTATACAAAGAATGTCAACTTTCGAGCCATGCCAAACTACTACGTTTACATTCGGCCGGCCATGTCCAAAGAATGGATGACTCAAGGATACCAAAAAAGCCATGTATCTACTACCAGATGGCAAAAGACCAGTTGGCAAACCACGGTTAAGGTGGGAAGATAATGTTAATGCCGATGCAGCAAAACTGCTCAACACAAGACCCTGGAGACAAGCTGCGGAGCAGAGAGACGTCTGGAGGAAGAAGCTGATGGAGGCCAAGGCTCGAATTCGGCTGTAGAGCCATAGAAGAAGAAGAAATTTGTAATCGGTCCTAAAATCGAAATCGAAATTTTCAACGTATTTTCATTTATCAAGGTCCCAATAGCAAAAAATTGAGAAGAAGTATGTGTGTGTGTGCGTACATATGTGGTCATTTTTCCGGCACGATATCGCGCGTACCAAAGCAGATAACGACGTAGTTGAGGTGACGTTCGAAGCGTATTAACGGAAATATGATCTGAATAGCTTTTTATAAAATTTGACCGGGCCGTTTCTTGGTTTAAAGGACATAAGTGATTTTTGTACCTGCACGATATCGCCTGAAACACAAAAGATATCAACTTACATGAGGTGTAGTTCTAAGCGTATTAACGAAAAGATGATCTGAAAAGATTTTCATAAAATTCGGTCCAACCGCTTTTTTTTTGTTTAAACGACGTTTGTGACTTTTGTACCTGCATGATCCCGCGCGAACCAAAAACTATATCGACTTCTTTGAGTTGCCGAAAGAAGAATATTGAGGAAAAAATGCTTTAAAAAAAATTTCATAACGTTCGGTCGGGCCTTTTTTGTTTAAATGGAAAAACTTCAGCTAAGTGTCAGAAAGACTGTACAATGTACATAGATAAGTTTTGTTATCTATATTTATAAAAGAAAGTGTGTGTCTGTGTTTCTGTGTGTCTGCTTGTGCGTACCGTCACGGGTTGGAGCCAAACTAGAAGAGACAGAAATCTGATTTTTTTGTAGATGCATGGATACTCTGACAGGTTGAAGGAAATTTCCGCTTTTCGAAATTTTAATTTATTTTTTTTTAAATTATGTGATGTATTATCTTTTTATAAGCAACATAAGTAATTTTTCATTTATAACCGATAACCACAATATAAATAAATGATTATTCCATGAATTTTTTTCCTATCATTCTTCGTTTTTTTTATTTTTACATTTTTTACATTTCGAAACTAACTTTTTTTTCTCCTTCAGTCTAAAAAAGTGGGTACTCAAAATTATTCTATCAGATGGCGTTATAAGTTATTTCAATTGCTCAATAAATGAGATGGTGCAACTAGTTAGTCGAAAAGTGCTTACTCTCACTGTTGATGTCAGATGGCATTAGATGAATAACAAAATGTGTTCATATAAAAGTGGTTAGTCACAACTATGATCAGATCGTAGTACAAATGTACAGTAAAATTTTGAAATATCGATTACTACTTTTGCCGAGTTCGTAATTGTAATTTATTTCTAAAAATATGACCTATTCGTTACAAGCCTGTCGAATCCAGCACTATTGATGTCAGATAGCTTTCCCTATCATTTCGGTGATTAACAAAAAGCGTTCATATTAAACTGGTACGCGTCGCAAAAGGGGGGATTAAAATGTCTTCACCACCCCCTCGACATGGGTATCAAATGAAAGGGAATGATAAGTAGAATACAATAAGCAATATAGTATACTCAATATATAGTTAGATCCACGGCAGCCATCTCAAGAGGACGCATTACCATTTTCTTCACCAAACCTTCGACATAGGTATCAAATGAAAGGGTATGATAAATAGAATTCAAGAAGCTATGTCGTTATATCCATGGCGGCCGTCTCAAGAGGGCAGATTACCATTTCTTCACCATCCCTCGATATGGGTATCAATTGAAAGGGTATCATAAGTAGAATACCATAAGCGATATAGTATACTCAATATATGGTTAGATCCATGGCGGTCATCGCAAGAGGGCGGATTACCAGTTTCTTCACAAACCCCTCAACATGGGTAGCAAATGAAAGGGAATGATTAGTAGAATACAATAAGCAATATAGTATACTCAATATATAGTTACATATACGACGGCCATCTTAAGAGCGCGGATTACCATTTTCTTCACAACCCCCTCGACATGGTTATCAAATAAAAGGGTATGATAAGTAGAATACAATAAGCTATGTCGTAAAATCCATGGCGGCCGTCTGAAGAGGGCGGATTACTATTTCTTCACCACCCCCTCAACATGGGTATCAATTGAAAGGGTATCATAAGTAGAATACCATAAGCGATATAGTATACTCAATATATGGTTAGATCCATGGCGGTCATCTTAAGAGGGCAGATTACCATTTTCTTCCCAACCCCCACGACATGGGTATCAAATGAAAGGTATGATAGGTAGAATACAATAAGCTATGTCGTAAAATCCATGGCGGCCGTCTCAAGAGGGCGGATTACCATTTCTTCACCACCGCCTCAACATGGGTATCAATTGAAAGGGTATCATAAGCGGAATACTATAAGTGATAAAGTATACTTAATATATGGTTAGATCGACGGCGGTAATCTCAAGAGGGCAGATTACCATTTTATTCACATACCCTCGACATGGGTTACAAATGAAAGAGTACCATAAGTATACTCAATATATCGTGAGAGCCAGTACAAATACGGTGGTGATCGAGTGTAGAGACTTGGACGAGATCACAACCAACGAACAGGTGTGCGAAGCACTGAGGACCCAGCTAGGTCTGACGGTCGAGGAAAGGGATGTCCTCAGGCTAAGAGAGTCGTTGGGGGGCACTCAGACGGCGTTTATAAGCCTGCCTGTTGAAGCTGCGAAGAAGGCTATCGCAGCATGTAAAGTTTGAGCCTATATATTTTTTGAACGGAGTCACTTAGGTTGCTGTGCTTTATACCAAATAAAAGAATACACATTTACCTAAAAGATGAGCCTGATTAAGCTACTTTATGATAATTACTTTAGGAGTTATTCAAATTTCAGTAAATTTAAAAAAAAATTTCCCTGATCACCCTGTATCTTAGTGGATAGTGGAGATAGCCGCCCTCTGTAGAACAATTTTTTTCTCCAAAGATATCCAGGAATCAACCCTGAATTGCCCCAAGTAACATGTCATTTTTCCCGGTTAATAGTAATGGTGATCAGCCATCTTAAGGTTATCTAAATGAGTCCAACCTTCGATGGTAACCGTGAGCATGGTAATAGATTGGTGATTGATGGAACAATTAAGGCCGTAACAGGAACTTGCACCTGTGTGGATGGGTCCGTTGGTTGTATTACAAAGTCGATTCGTTTGCTAACTTGAGTAACCTCTGTTGTATTTAATCCTTTAACAGTCAATGATACAGAGGAGCCTTTCATCTTAATTTGTCTTGCTGCAGTTTGAGTGATGAAGGACACTTCTGATCCTGGGTCGACCAGAGCTCGTAGTGTCACCATACCCGCTTTGGTTGGAACATTTACCAAGGCAGTAGCAAGGAGAGCTTTAGATATTGGTTTGCTTTGATTAATACAGCAGAGAGATTGGGTATTGAGAAAAACCGTAGCGTCGGTGTTATTAGGGGAACTATGTGCACTACTCAAGTTGGAAGCTGATGTCTCTGGAGAAGAAATTGACATATTAGAATGTTGTGGCTTATTGGGAGTTGAACTTTGTAGAGAATTTCTGTGTAGCAAGGTATGATGATTTTTACCGCATTTTCTGCACCTAAACTTACTAGAGCAATTTAAAGTGGAGTGAGAAGTTGAAAGACAGTTAAAACATAATTTGTTTGACTTGACAATGTCGTACTTTTGCATATGTGATAGATTTGAAAATTTAGAGCATGTTGATATTGTATGAGATTTAGGGCAGGTGCCAGTCGTTGAGGATGAAGCAAAGTGACTGAGGAATTTAGAATGTGATCCACTATAAGGGCGTTGTTGAGGGGTAGTTTTATGTTCTGAAATAGCTTCAAGCATGCGGAAACGCTTCTCGAGAAATTGCTTGAGTCTTTCAAAACTTGGAAGCGTTGATGCGCCATCAAGTTCAGTTTCCCACATCCGATGGGTTTCAGAAGGAAGTCTTTGAACAATAAGATAAATTAGCAAGGGATCCCAATAAGAAGTGTTAACACCTAAAGCCTCCAACTCGCACAAACACTCGTTAGATCTATCCAATAAGGATTTAATAGAATTCACCGACTCACTAGACACTTGTTTAAGATTGAATAAACTTCTTAGTTGAGAATTAACTAACACCCTGTTGTTATTGTATCTGTGGAGTAATGTTGACCGTGCCTTTTTATAATTAGCATCTGTTATTTGAAACTGTCGAATTAAATGCTCGGCTTCACCAGATAACACAGATTTTAAATAATGCAATTTTTGTGCATTAGAAAGATTTTGATGTACTAATGAGTTAAACAGATCATGAAAGGAGCGCCATGACTCATAAGAACCTGAAAAGGTGGGAAGTGAAATTTTTGGAAGTCGCAGTAGCTGTGTTGACATTGATGTTGAGTTCAAGTGCGTCGACTCATGCGCTGAAGGGCTTGGTGGAGGTGTTTGATCCTCAAATTTACTAAGAGCAGCTTTTATTACTCCCATGAATTCAAAATACTTATCCTCAAGACTTAAATATGTATCATTATTAAAATAATCACAATGTACATATGTATCATTCATAAAATAATCATAAAATATCAACTAAATTTGCAAACAGTAATTCAAGCTGAATATGGTTCTGTTCTATTCGCGACCATTGTTCTCGAAATTGAGTAATACGTTCGGATATGTATTCTTTGGTTCTTTTGACAAGAGAAGTCTTCTTATAGTTGGAGATGGCCTTGTTCAAAAGATCAATGTAAACCTTTTGTAGTTTTAAGGCTTCATTAAAGGAAGCTTCTGTAGCCATATCGACTAGTCGATCACAAACTGTGTAACATAACTATGAATTGATATATCACGAATGTATCACTTGCACTTGATTAAAGTTATAAAAATATTTGTAAGATTTTAAACGAAAAAACGTGGGGCGCATGCTATAGAAGATAATAGTAAGGAGTGTAGAGTAGCTGATTTGAGAAATCTTTCGCATCAATCATGTATGCGCCCCACGTTTTTTTGTTTAAAATCTTACAAATATTTTTATAGCTATTACAAATTCACAATCACAAATTTTCGAGGCTATCTGTATGGTATTAGAAATATGTATGAGGTTCTAAATCTGTATGGGGCTAGGGGCAATTATTTTATACTTTTTAATTCGTTATAAAAACGTGCTATATTAAAAAGTTTTTTTTATCTATATAATTATTCTTGACTCAAAACGAAAATTCCTATTTGAAGAAGAGTCAAAAACAAAATTTCAAAGCAAAATTTTAAGAGCAAATTTAATATTGCTCGAAGCCAGTACAGAGTACCAGAAAATGAAGCCAAGAAAACACAGAGAATATGGTGGATACAGAAAATTTCTCTATTTTCGACTTCCCGTATCCCACTGTTTGGCTCCGAAGAAGTTGCGTTTAGCTCAGCTTCTGAGGGTACTGTATTAACGCAAACCTGCGCGTGAGTGTGAGTACAATTAAATTGAATGTGTTGGAGTTATCACGTTGATTTTCTGTGGCAAAGAAGCTGGTGGACTTACAGCTTCCCCATGTTGTGTAAGCCCTTGGCCACGATAAGAGCGGTGAGAGGAACTTTAGTATATGCCACTCTGCCGCTCGCTGTTCGTAACGTAGCCAAGGCTTTACTGTTTGTATACAGTAGTATGAAAAATTTGAATTGTACATTTTACATAAAAAATCTTACTTAATCTACACTTAATGTTTCCAGATGAGAAAATATATTGAGATTTTAATCTTGATAAATTTAAATTAATTTTTACGAAGTTGCCTATTTGATCAAGGGAAGCAGTGCTTCCTTTGCTTTCAAAGAGGAACCGCCACTGCTTTTGACCAAGAGCTACATTTTGAGATATGGCCCAAGTCTGTAGCGACAGTACATTCAGAGATGAAAGTAGGCTTCAGACGGACAGACAGACAGACAGACGGACAGCTAAAAATGATGGTAATCTTCAATGCTATGTCGACGCGGATTGGGCGGGAGATCATGAGGACAGAAAATCAAACACTGGATATTGCTTCATTTATAATGGGGCATTAATAGGATGGTCGAGCCGAAAACAAACTTCAGCGGCTCTATCGTCGACCAAGGCTGAAATTGTTGCTTTTGCAGAGGCATCGCCTGAATTAATATGGATTAAGCGAATTTTGGGTGATTTTGATCGTCAAATAAATGGACCGATTAAGGTATTTGAAGACAACCGGGGATGCATAAAGTCACTTAGTGGACCAATTTGTCATCAACGAGTAAAACACATTGATATCAAATATAAATTTACACACGAGCTGATGAAATCAAAATTTTTAACGACTGTTTATTGTTCAACTGATAAAATGGTGGCGGATATGTTAACTAAACCACTTGATGGATCAAAGTTGGCAAAATTTGCCAGGGCAATTGGATTGGTAAATTAAATTTAACTATATGTTGAGAAGGGGTGTTGGTTATTTTTATTTTGCAACATCCATTAAATTTATTTTATTGAAAGGTTTTTTTTTTGTAAAAGTGTCAATTAATTTTGAAAATGTAAGATTGTGAACCAATTAAAGTGTAACATTGTGAACCCATGACAGATTGTAGTTTATCACAATAAAGAGTTCAGTTGTACAAGGCGCGCGTGTTTTTCTTTATCTGGTGGCCTCAAAGTGTATATTCATCCACGTAATCTAACATAAATTAACTTGGAAAGCAAACACATCCTCTGACGGAATCCAACTGACAGCCAGAATTTTAGTAATGTCCTCTTGCTGAGTGATAATCTTTGGAACGGATGGTTCAGTCGAAGTAATAGATTTCAGGAAACTATTCGAATTTGACATCCATTTACGCAACTTAAAGCCTCTTAAACTAAAGAGTTCTGTAAGCTCTTTATAAAGGCGCAGTGCCGTCTTCTCATCCTGTGCACCTCTCATCAAATCATCCATGTAAAATTCATAATCAATTGCTTGTTCTGCTAATGGATATTTGCCTGCGAGCTCGATGCTCTCTTAGCCAAAAACGGGGCAGATGTAGTACCATATGTAACTGTAGTTCAACGATATTGTTTAACTTCTTTCCCTGGGTCATCTCGTCATAATATCTTCTGGAAATCACAATCCTCTTAAGTCACTCTTATCTGGCGAAACATCTTTTCAATATCCGCTGTAACTGCTATCTTGAAGGTGCGAAAATTTATCAATATGGGATAAAGATCCCTTTGTAGGTACCTTCGGTCCAGCGCATAAAGCCTGCTTCAATGTTATTCCTGTGGAAGATACTGCTGACCCATCAAAAACTACTCTAAGATTTGTTGTGGTACTCGATAATTTAAATACAGGATGGTGTGGTAAATATACGTGATGTGGATTATTCTGTATTGAAGCATTCACGAGTTCCATATGCCCTAACAATTCATACTCAGTCATTCGATTTGTTTTGAAGCGGTGCGTTTTTATGAAACAAAATGCTCAATTAGTGAAAATTCGTAGCTGTCTGAAATGTTAAAATGTACTCACGGCAGTCATGTTTTTAAACTCTTTTCTTTACTTTCACTTCGGAGCATCAAATCTTGTAACGTTAATTTAACCGCCTTTTACTCAATGCAAATGGATGAAACTTTGCAGGCATACATATTCCCGATGACAATACACGAATATGACATTTTGTTACATTTTTTGTTGTTGATTTTGTTGTTGAGTAACAAAAAACGATTTTTAATAAAAAATGCTTGGAATTATTCGTTCTACTCAATGTAGAGTCTTAAAATTCACTTCCATTCAATAAAAATTGGTAAAAATTAACAGACATGTGTATTTCCGACGAAAACACACGAAAATGATAGTTCCAAATTAAAAATGGCGGCCAAAAAATATGACGGATTACATTTTTCTTTACAAGCCACTCGTTCGATATGGGTATCAAATGAAAAGTTATAACAAGTTGAATACAATTAGCGTCATCCTAAATTCAAAATGGCGGTAGAAAAATGGCGGCACAGAAGTGGCGGCCAACACAAAACAGAGGATTAATTTTTCTTTACAACGCGCTCGGCATGGGTATCAAATGGAAGGGAGTGACAATTAGAATACTGTTGTGTGTGTCCCGTCATTTCAATTCAAAATGGCGGCGAACACAAAATGGCGGTTTACCCTTTTATTTACTTCGCTCTCGGTATGGATATCAAATGAAAGTGTATTAAAGTGAGTAAGAAATCAAATATGGCGTTCACTAAAAAATGGCGGAAGACATAACATAGCTACCAATAGCAAATAAATATATGATTTAAAAAGATGCAAAAAATATGTTTCCAGTTTTTAGTTTTTATTGCTCCAGCCAGTATACGCGAACACACTACCTTTCAAAATGTAAAAAAAAAAACGTAGAGCGCTATTAGATTTTTGAGGGGTCATCAAATTGTGCATTTTTGGGCTGCACTTGAGAACTGTTGTAAAGAAACAAATACAAAACATGTAAAAAAGTTTCCTTATTTAACATGATAATCTAATTAAAAGTTTGAAAATTGTAATGTATTAATTAACGCTATTCGTTACTAAAAAGTAAAAAATAAAAAAAATAAAAAATTTTTTTTTAAGAAACTCTTTTCTTTACCTTAAATATTGATCAGTTGTGAACACAAAATTAATATAAATACTAAAAAAATCGGCTAAAAGGTAAAAAATAAGAAGATTTTAAACAATATAAACTTTTAAATCAAAATGGAAAAAATCTCACACATTCCTTAAAGAAAAGCGTGGGGCGCCCATACCAACCTGAACTTAAAAAAACATGACTGCCGTGAGTACATTTTAACATTTCAGACAGCTACGAATTTTCACTAATTGAGCACTTTGTTTCATAAAAACGCACCCCACGCTTTTCTTTAAGGAATATGTGAGATTTTTTCCATTTTGATTTAGAAGTTTATATTGTTTAAAATCTTCTTATTTTTTACCTTTTAGCCGATTTTTTTAGTATTTATATTAATTTTGTGTTCACAACTGATCAATATTTAAGGTAAAGAAAAGAGTTTCTTAAAAAAAAAATTTTTTCTTTTTTTTATTTTAAGTTCAGGTTGGTATGGGCGCCCCACGCTTTTCTTTAAGGAATGTGTGAGATTTTTTCCATTTTGATTTAAAAGTTTATATTGTTTAAAATCTTCTTATTTTTTACCTTTTAGTCGAGTTTTTTAGTATTTATATTAATTTTGTGTTCACAACTGATCAATATATTAAGGTAAAGAAAAGAGTTTCTTAAAAAATTTTTTTTTATTAACTTCCCAGTATAGGAAGTTATTGTAATCGGTCCGAAAATCGAAATCGAAAATTTCAACGTATTTTCATCTTTCAAGGTCCCAGGAGCATTTTAAGCAAAAAATTGGGAGGAAGTATGTGTGTGTGTGTGTGTGTGTGTATGTGCGTACGGATGTGGTCATTTTTTCCTGCACGATAACGCGCGAACCAAAACTGATATCGACTTCGTTGAGGTGTCGTTCGAAGCGTATTAACGGAAATATGATCTGAAAAGATTTTCATGAAATTCGGTCCAGCCGTTTTTTTGTTTAAGCGATGTAAGTGATTTTTGTACCTGCATGATATCGCCCGAACCACGAAAGATATTGACTTACTTGAGGTGCCGTTCGAAGCGTATTAACGACAATATAATCTGAAAAGATTTTTATAATATTCGGTCCAGCGGTTTTTTGGTTTAAATGACTTAAGTGATTTTTGTACCTGCACGATACCGCGCGAACTATAAAAGATATCGACTAAGTTGACGTGCCGTTCGAAGAGTGTTAACCAAAATATGATCTGAAAAGATTTTCATGAAATTCGGTCCAGCCATTTTTTTGTTTAAGCGGCGCGGCGTAAGTGATTTTTGTACCTGCACGATATCGCCCGAACCACGAAAGATATTGACTTACTTGAGGTGCCGTTCGAAGCGTATTAGCGACAATATAATCTGAAAAGATTTTTATAATATTCGGTCCAGCGGTTTTTGGTTTAAATGACTTAAGTGATTTTTGTACCTGCACGATACCGCGCGAACTAAAAACTATATCGACTTCATTGGGGTGCCGAAAAACATTAATACATCAATTATATATACATTTTCGTCATCCTAATCTTGTAAGTGCGCACATTTAGTTTTAGCGAAAATATTGATAAACAATTGTGACAAATTCTCGGTATTATAGATATATTCTATATTGCCTATTGTCCATTTATTATTAAAATATCCAATCATATATTCAACATCCATTATACTGGGAAGTTGATCGTGTGGACCGAAAGGGTCGAACCCACATCCCAACTAGTTTTTTTTATTTTTTACTTTTTAGTAACGAATAGCGTTAATTAATACATTACAATTTCCAAACTTTTAATTAGATTATCATGTTAAATAAGGAAACTTTTTTACATGTTTTGTATTTGTTTCTTTACAACAGTTCTCAAGTGCAGCCCAAAAATGCACAATTTGATGACCCCTCAAAAATCGAATAGCGCTCTACGTTTTTTTTTTAAACTCTTTTCTTTACTTTCACTTCGGAGCATCAAATCTTGTAACGTTAATTTAACCTCCTTTTACTCAATGCAAATGGATGAAACTTTGCAGGCATACATATTCCCGATGACAATACACGAATATGACATTTTGTTACATTTTTTGTTGTTGATTTTGTTGTTGAGTAACAAAAAACGATTTTTAATAAAAAATGCTTGGAATTATTCGTTCTACTCAATGTAGAGTCTTAAAATTCACTTCCCTTCAATAAAAATTGGTAAAAATTAACAGACATGTGTATTTCCGACGAAAACACACGAAAATGATAGTTCCAAATTAAAAATGGCGGCCAAAAAAATATGATGGATTACATATTTCTTTACAAGCCACTCGTTCGATATGGGTATCAAATGAAAGGTTATAACAAGTTGAATACAATTAGCGTCATCCTAAATTCAAAATGGCGGCATAAAAGTGGCGGCCAACACAAAACAGAGGATCAATTTTTCTTTACAACGCGCTCGGCATGGGTATCAAATGGAAGGGAGTGACAATTAGAATACTGTTGTCTGTGTCCCGTCATTTCAATTCAAAATGGCGGCCAACACAAAGTGGCGGTTTACCCTTTTATTTACTTCGCTCTCGGTATGGATATCAAATGAAAGTGTATTAAAGTGAGTAAGAAAGTAAACTGTATGACATCGTTTTAAATCAAATATGGCGTTCACTAAAAAATGGCGGAAGACATAACATAGCTACCAATAGCAAAAAAATATGATTTAAAAAGATGCAAAAAAATATGTTTCCAGTTTTTAGCTTTTATTGCTCCAGCCAGTATACGCGAGCACACTACCTTTCAAAATGTAAAAAAAAACGTAGAGCGCTATTAGATTTTTGAGGGGTCATCAAATTGTGCATTTTTGGGCTGCACTTGAGAACTGTTGTAAAGAAACAAATACAAAACATGTAAAAAAGTTTCCTTATTTAACATGATAATCTAATTGAAAGTTTGGAAATTGTTATGTATTAATTAACGCTATTCGTTACTAAAAAGTAAAAAATAAAAAAAAGAAAAAAAAATTTTTTAAGAAACTCTTTTCTTTACCTTAATGATCAGTTGTGAACACAAAATTAATATAAATACTACAAAAATCGACTAAAAGGTAAAAAATAAGAAGATTTTAAACAATATAAACTTTTAAATCAAAATGGAAAAAATCTCACACATTCCTTAAAGAAAAGCGTGCGGCGCCCATACCAACCTGAACTTAAAAAAACATGACTGCCGTGAGTACATTTTAACATTTCAGACAGCTACGAATTTTCACTAATTGAACATGTTGTTTAATAAAAACGCACCCCACGCTTTTCTTTAAGGAATGTGTGAGATTTTTTCCATTTTGATTTAAAAGTTTATATTGTTTAAAATCTTCTTATTTTTTACCTTTTAGTCGATTTTTGTAGTATTTATATTAATTTTGTGTTCACAACTGATCAATATATTAAGGTAAAGAAAAGAGTTTCTTAAAAAAAATTTTTTCTTTTTTTTTTACATTTTGAAAGGTAGTGTGCTCGCGTATACTGGCTGGAGCAATAAAAACTAAAAACTGGAAACATATTTTTTTGCATCTTTTTAAATCATATTTTTATTTGCTATTGGTAGCTATGTTATGTCTTCCGCCATTTTTTAGTGAACGCTATATTTGATTTAAAACGACGTCATACAGTTTACTTTCTTACTCACTTTAATACACTTTCATTTGATATCCATACCGATAGCGAAGTAAATAAAAGGGTAAACCGCCATTTTGTGTTGGCCGCCATTTTGAATTGAAATGACGGGACACAGACAACAGTATTCTAATTGTCACTCCCTTCCATTTGATACCCATGCCGAGCGCGTTGTAAAGAAAAATTGATCCTCTGTTTTGTGTTGGCCGCCACTATTATGCCGCCATTTTTCTACCGCCATTTTGAATTTAGGATGACGCTAATTGTATTCAACTTGTTATAACCTTTCATTTGATACCCATATCGAACGAGTGGCTTGTAAAGAAAAATGTAATCCATCATATTTTTTTGGCCGCCATTTTTAATTTGCAACTATAATTTTCGTGTGTTTTCGTCGGAAATACACATGTCTGTTAATTTTTACCAATTTTTATTGAAGGGAAGTGAATTTTAAGACTCTACATTGAGTAGAACGAATAATTCCAAGCATTTTTTATTAAAAATCGTTTTTTGTTACTCAACAACAAAATCAACAACAAAAAATGTAACAAAATGTCATATTCGTGTATTGTCATCGGGAATATGTATGCCTGCAAAGTTTCATCCATTTGCATTGAGTAAAAGGCGGTTAAAATAACGTTACAAGATTTGATGCTCCGAAGTGAAAGTAAAGAAAAGAGTTTAATAAAAAGCGACGCTGAACACAAATATTTTGGTACTTCGTCCGTTTGTTGCGGGTGGGAATCAAATATTCCCGGGTTTCGGCACCAAAAAATGTTGTGAAATTATAAATAAGAGAAAAAACCAAAATATCGATGTCCAACGTGACAGATTTTATTTGAATTTAAATTGATTTTCGAAAAACAAATTATATATAAAAATCATTGCCTACATAGAACAATAAACATAAATCAACACAGTATTAAATTCTCAACACCCAGTGTGGTGGAACCCAATAGAGCGAGATCAGGGGCCAGTTCACGAATTCGACACTCGACGTCGACGTCGACGCTTTATGAAAACGACATTAATTTCAACGACGTTGATTTTGGGTTCACGTAAGTCGACGTGTCGAATTTCTTTTTCACAAAATAACTGAACCCCCCCCCCCCAAAGTATGCAAAATCTCATGGAACCGCTATAATATTACTGTTGCTGTTGACATTGTACATAAGCGAGAAGAGTTACACATAATATTGAACTTCAATTAATTAATTAATTAAACAATTTCATAATAACATTTGAAAATCTTAACTCTGAATTTATTTTTCTACATTTTGGTTTTTCTAACTAAACTCTTCTTGGAGCAGTTTTATTTTTTATATTTCGACTATCACTTAGTTTATCTTTTTCTATTGCATTTTGCTCGTTCAGAACTGAAAGAAGTTTTTTGTAAAATTATTTCTTCTCTTGCAATTCTTCTTCAAGAATAATGTGTGCTTCAGGAGATAAAAATGTTGATTTTTCTGTTGTTGCTAATTGTAGCGTAACATACTTCTTCAAGCAGCTACTGCCAATCCGTAGGCTTAGATGGAATAATTTTGTTTCCACCCTGAGAATTTAAATCTTTTAATAACCTAATGAAATTTGCTTCATTCATTCAGGCCTGAGACTATTTCTTGTAAAGGTCTATTTATCGAGGAAGAACATTCTGAATGTGTGCTTCAGGAGATAAAAATGTTGATTTTTCTGTTGTTGCTAATTGTAGCGTAACATACTTCTTCAAGCAGCTACTGCCAATCCGTAGGCTTAGATGGAATAATTTTGTTTCCACCCTGAGAATTTAAATCTTTTAATAACCTAATGAAATTTGCTTCATTCATTCAGGCATGAGACTATTTCTTGTAAAGGTCTATTTATCGAGGAAGAACATTCTGGTTGCTGCTGCCAGAGCCATGTCCATATGATCTCGCATGTGGGACACTTCCAAACATACTGTTGATATAACATGGCGTTAAATGAAAAACTTCATACAATCCGCAACCAGTCTTAGCAATTGAATTCTTATTTGTCACTAATGTTTTTTTTTGAAGTTAAATTTAAAACCTCGCCATACCTAAAATATAATTTAGCCATAATTTTGAAGAAAACTTCCACGTTGAGAGTGCATTGATGGCTGCTTGGCTGACAGAAAATATTTTAATGTTGGCGCCTTTCAGACCTTTCCCAAAGTTGAGGCTAGCGCAGGTCGCGTGTTCCATCTTTGAACCGTCGGTAAATCAGTGGAGATGTTTTGGGTTCCCAGGAAGAATAAGTGCCTCCCACTCTGAACGATCTGGGATAATCGCTTTGAGTTTCCTTTGGAACCGCAGTTTAGTAACTATATGGTCGGATAGGCTTCAAATGAAAGTGTTTGGGATATTGTTAAGGATATCCATGTGTCCTTAGACTGTATAGAGCCAAGCCAGTTGGATGAATGAGATCTGAAGTCTCAAGGTACTTATGGCGGGGGATTTCCATATGAAGATATGCAAGGGGATTAATCCAATGATTGCTTCCATTGCAGATTGCGGGACAGTTCCGCATAGCTCTGGTAATGAAGAAGCAAGCAAACTGTTGCAGTTTGCTGCACTTGAGGATCGACGTAACTTACTTAGTCTTGGGAAACAAAACTATAGCGGTATAAGTGACCACAGGTTTAACGATCGTATTGTACATCCAGTATATCATTTGTGGTGTTAGACCCCATGTCTTTCCCAAAAGCCTTTTGCAGGCCCATATAGCCCTTGTGGAATCGCTGATGACGTAGTCAAGCTGAGCGTTCCAGTTCAGTCTCTAGTCTAATTTACTCTCAAATATTTGACTGAGTGTGAGTACTGAACCGTGGTACCCTGGATACAGACAGATAGGACCACTTTGTAACGTTTGGAGAAATATACCAGGGCAACCTTATTTGGGTTGATTGCCAGTCTCTGCTTGGTACACCATCTTTGAACATCTTGGAGTGCTGTTCTCATGAACTATGTAATGGTCAAGTCAAACTTCTAAGAGACAATGATAGCAAGATCATCTGCATAACCGAAGACATCGAAACCAGAGTCAGATACTTTGGTCAAAAGTCCGGTCTTCTTGGCTTGCCTAGGACGCTTTGTCCTACCGTCTTTGCCCCTGGGGGGTACTGATTTGCCCGTGCTCCGATTCCAGGTTCGGCAGGCGTGTTCTTTCTCCGCTCCGCAGTTAGTTCTGATACCTTGGAGCATGCTGCAGATGCGGGGCCGGATTTGGAACAATGCCAGACCGTCCTGGAGCCGAAGCTCCGCCGTCAGATGGCCCTATGACTAAGGTAGTGGCATTACTGCAGTCCTCGGTGACAACAGAAGCGAATTAACGGGGGAAATTAACATCGTATCTACTCAGAACGAAAAACAAGGAGCCATCCACACTCGCGTGAGCGGGTGCTCGCGGCTCTTCACGGCGTGAATCTTACGCGCTGACTCAACTCTTAACACCCTAGGGGAAACTTCAACGCGTCCGTTACACGTTCCTGCAAGCGTCAATCAATTTCATCAGTCGTGATTAGTGAGAATCAAAATACTTAGATAATTACATCAGTCATCACCGTAATCGGTAGGTTTTCCGTCAGTCATAGCAGTAACTGTGATATACGGACAGCAAAACCTATCGTTTAATGGACCCCAAATGGAGGATCTGCGATGGAATGATTACTTATTCCAAATCGCCCCACAAGCCTCCAATTGCCTTGGATTTGTTAAGAGATATAAGTTACTCCGCCAGACGACCTGGCTACAATCTACAAACCTTACATTAGGCCCCGCCTTGAATACAATCCCTATATCTAGACAATCGCTCTAAAAACCCCCTTGGCTTGCTTCGACAAGGTGCAAAATCGTGCCATCAAACTCATTTCTTTAAGCCAATGTAGGAATGTAGCAGCCCTCTCTACACATTATTGCTATTGCCAGAGCGGCGATTCCACCGAAAGTCAGAACCCTCTGCCGGCACGGCAATATTTTTCCCACAAACACAAGACTAGCCCGTTCACTCCCCTACCGTACAATACGATCTAGAAGTTTGTTTATGAATTGAATAACTCGACTGTGGAATTTTCTCCTACAGTCAGCATATCCCAACTCGTACAACATCTTAGAACTCAAACGTAAGGTTCATCAGCATTTCCTTGACTACCCCAGACCCTCTTTAACCTTTCCTATTTTCCTCTATTCTTCAAACCAAACTTGTTCCTAGACATTGCACCATGGGCTTAACTGGTACTGATAGTATAAAGAGTGACTCCTAAGCTGTGTTTTCTTCACATAAATTTTTATTTAACATTTCTTGTGGAAAAAATTTCGTGATATTTGCCGCGATCTTCCCTCCCCCCACGTGAGATTTGGTGAGATTCGGGTGACCCCTCCCCCCCCCCTAAACACCTCATGTAATTTATGGACGACCCCTTACTAAGCATGACGCGCAGGTCCTCTGAAGTTTCAAAAGAAAAGTTCTCCACAGCATCACAGGCGCAGTTTATACGTCAAAGTGACTAACCGTATTCAGCTCCTATATGGGTAGTAATTAAAAAAACAAGACGCTTCAGGCAAAAAAAAGGTGTTGACTATGGGAAGCTAAATATGTCTCGATTGACGATAAATTCTCTATTCCAAATATCGGTGACATATTTGATAAACTGGAACGGATAGAGGTGGCCAAAGTCGATGTCAAAAAGACATCTTTCAGTACAGACAATGGGCATATCGAATTTCTAAGGATGCCATTCGGTTCAAAGAATGCTCCTGACACTTTCCAGAGACTAGTTAGTGCGGTTTTAAGGGATTTTATTGGAAAAATTTGCTATGTTTATTTAGATGAAATTATCATTTTTAGTACTAGTAGAGAGGAACATTTTGACTCGTTACAAAAAATTTTGTAAAGGTTGCAAGATGCAAACCTGAAGACTCAATTAGATAAAAGTACGAAACTGAATTCTTGGGTCATATTGTGACTAGAAACGGGGTGAAACTAAACCCAACGAAGATAGAAGCAATCCATAAATTTCCATGTTTTTTCATTTAGGTAAATTATTATTTTACTTCTTTCTTTTTTTTAATAAAATAACCATAAAAACCAAAATTCATCGATATTACTTAGTTGTTCTTATACTTACACTATGATAATATTATTGCTAGATCCAACAAGCTGTTGGGCTTTATCAAGAGAAGAGCTAAAGAATTCGACAATGTTTGGGTTACTAGCCTTGTTTTGCTCATTGGTCCGTCCTATTCTTGAGTATGCGTGCCTGATCTGGGATCCTATATTTCAAATTAGTATTAATCGAATAGACTCTGTCCAAAAGGAGTTCCTTCTTTTCGCGCTTAGGAACCTCTATAATCCCTCGAATTTTCACAAGCTTCCTCACTATAAGGACAGGCTCAAAATCCTTGATCTCTTGCCTCTATCCCTTAGACGGAAATTGCTTATATCTTGTTTTACCTTGGATGTCCTGAACTATAACCTCAAGGTGCAGTTCCTGTCGGACACAATCAAATTTAACGATACTCGACAAACAAGACATTCCAAACTGGAATTCATTTGACATTAAGTTGAGAAGTAGACTCCTTAATGCAACCTATGGTAGCAAGGACTTCTGGTCCTTGGTAAGCTTCATAAAGAAAAATTTCACTTCATCCACAACTCCTTCATTCATCCACGATGAGAAGGTGATAACACACAGTAAATCCAAGGCCGATTTATTAGCATTTAGGTTTGCTTCCAATTCTTCTTTACCCGAAAAGGATACGCTACACCCGGTTCTCAAGCACAACGCTCATTTAATGGACAGGGTTTTCTTCAGGACTCGCGAGGTGTACAGGTGCCTCAAGGAGCTCGGTGCCTACAAATCCACTGGACCCGATAATATACCCCCTATCGTTTTAGAAAAATGCGTCTCACCTTTGGCTAAACTGCGCAAACCTTTTGCCCTTACCCAGACTCTTGGAAACATGCCCATGTTCAGCCAATACCCAAAAAAGGTGACTCCAGCCTTCCCTCCAACTACCGCCCAATAGTAACTAGTTCTATTCTCTCCAAAACCATGGAGACGATAATTAACAAAAAGCTTACGGGATATCTAGAATCCAACCAACTTATCAACGACAAACAATACGGCTTTCGACAAAAAAGATCAACTGGTGATCTTTCAGTTTGCCTTACAGAACACCCCAATCGAAGTTTCATGGATCTGGTGAGTCTGGTGTGGTTGCTTTGGATATCTCCAAGGCTTTTGATAGAGTATGGCACTCCGCCTTGTTATCTAAACTCAAAGCTATTGCAATTGACTCGCTTCTGTATAAGTGGGTTGAAAGTTTCCTTTCCGGCCGTTCAATTAAGGTAGTATTGGATGGCGTCAAATCTGAATCTCACCCCATCTCCCAAGGTGTCAATTTTATCACCGGCTCTATTTCTCACCTTTATAAATGACCTACTTTCAATCCCCTCCAACCCACTTCTCAGCTTCGCTGACGACGGTACTCTACGTTACTCGTACAGCGATATCGCGAACCAATGCCCAAATCTATTCATGGAAGTAGATTAAAGGGTTACAGAAACACAGTGTGATATGTAAAACTCTATCTTTGTACAATTCTGGCCGTATTACTCAGAACGGACAAATATTTCGAACTAGTCGCCATAGTAACTTAAATTCAGCTCAAAAATACCTATCTAACGACGTATTACACATAGCTATTGGAGGTGGTACCAAAATTTGCGTTCTCCTTTAAAACCGCCTATTTTTCCCGTATAACCCGGGTTCGAATTTCATAGTTTTCTTTTAAAAACTGGTTTTCAAAACCCCTATTGCCAAGTATGAAGGGCACCCATTAAAACTACCTGTCTGATCTCCAACAAAAATTGTACCGACCTTCCTCCTGTCTCGGTGGATGGAGAGAATCTAACGGCTGACTCAACTCTCAACATCCTAGGGGTTACTTTAACGGAGCATCTGCGATGGAACGGTCACATATTCCAAATCGCCAAACAAGGCTCCCAATGCCTTGGATTTCTCAAGAGATGCAAGTTCCTCCTCCAGCCAGCCGCATTGGCTACAATATACAAATCCTACATTCGGCCGCGCCTCGAATACAACTCGCATATCTAGGCAGGCGCCCCAAAAACCACCTTGGCCTGTCTCGACAAGGTGCAAAATCGTGCCCTCAAACTCACTGGTGATGGCCCCTTTCGCGCCTCCATAGACACATTAAGCCACCGTAGGAATGTAGCAGCCCTCTATATACTTTATCGCTATTACCATGGCGACTGTTCCACCGAAATTCGGGACCTCCTGCCTGCACGGCAATACTTTTCCCGCAACACAAGACTAGAAAGGAAAGGAAAAGGTCATTTTACCACACCAAACAATCACACGAGTAATTCAGACGTTGGACGGTTTCCTTAACGAACACTTGAGAATATTTACGCAGAGAACTCCACTTGAGAATAAGAACAAAGAACTCCACTCGACGGAGATCCAGTCATTCAAAGCGTAAAAATTTATAACGAAATCATTCATTTTTCCGCCGGGAAAAGACCAATAGACGTTTTAAATGGAATTATAAGCGTGGAAGAATACGATTCGATACATAAAAACTTCCAAAAAATAAAAATACCGCCATTAAATAGCGAAATAGAGGAAGACACGAAAATAAACCTTTAAATTATCTTAAATTAAATAGAGTTACTAAGCTTCAACCGCATCATTAAAAAGTTGAACGTTTATCCAGTTTCAACAAAAAATTCAAAATAAAAATAAAATACCCAACCAAATTATTTCAGGATTACTCTGCTTCACCCTTCAACTTCAACGCAGTAAAATCGTCAATATCAATAGACGAAATCCAATGTGGAAACGTCCTTATCCGAGAATCCGAAGTGAAAATAATTCATAGTTATAAACGTATAATGCATTTTGTAAATTTCAGTACCAAGCCCAAACCATAATCAAGGCAAGCGGTAGTTTGCCGAGTTCGTAAGGGCAAACAACTAAAGCCTTATTTACGCCTAAACATGGAAAACAAGGTGTTTTTTTTATAAAATTATACAATATAAGTAATTTTTCATTTGTAACCGATAACCGCAATATAAATAAATTATTATTCCATGAGTTTTTTTTCCTATCATTCTTCGTTTTATTTATTTTTACATATTTTACATTTCGAAACGAACTTCTTTTTCTCGTTCAGTCTAAGAGGTGGGTACTCAAAATAATTATTCTATCAGATGGCATTATAAGTTATTTCAATTGCTCAATAAATGAGATGGTGCTACTAGTTAGTCGAAAAGTGTTAACTTGCTTTGTTGATGACAGGTGGCATTAGATGATTAACAAAATGTGTTCATATAAAAGTGGTTAGTCACAACTATGGTGTCTATAAAGAAATATATGTAGTTCATAGTATAAAGTACAGTAAAGAGGGCGGACTAGCATTTTCTTTACAACCCCCTCGACATGGGTATCAAATGTAAGGGAATGATAAGTAGAATGCAATGAGCAATATAGTACACTCAATATCCACGGCGGCCTTCTCAAGAGGACGCATTACCATTTTCTTCAACACCCTTTCGACATAGGTATCAAATGAAAGGATATTTATTTATTTATTTATTCAAGACCAAATAGTTTACATAGGATAATACAATAAAATGCATTAATACTAGTAAGCCCTACAGAGGTATAAAAATAAGTGTGCGTAGGATTGGATACTGAAATTAAAAACTTATAAACTAAAATAAAAATGAGTCTATACAATATGTTATAACAAAATTCCAAATCAGTAGATAAGTAGAATACATTAAACTATGTCGTAAAATCCATGGCAGCCGTCTCAAGAGGGCGGATTACCATTTCTTAACTACCCCCTCGACATGGGTATCAATTGAAAGGGTATTATAAGTAGAATGCCATAAGCGATATAAGCTGCGTTCTTTTTACAACGTGATCTCACTCAGATCATTAACTTTCAAGCAAACCAACAACAACAACTTGATCCAAAAAAGATTTGGATCAAAATCTGTGATACAAAAATAGCTTGTGTAACAACCATATCCAAGACACATCTCATTGGAAAATCCAGAGCTTTTATAATTTTGTTATGTTTTCTTTAATTTTAAGGGTTGGTAGCTCTGCAAAATTTCATAAATTTATATGGAAAAATGATTGAAAGTTACCTTTTGTTAATTTTGGAAGTCAATTAAACATTTTTATACATTCTTTTTAAATCAGAAATATTTTTAATAAGTTTTAGAGACTGATATAATTTGTGACAGAACATATCAAAAATCAGAACTACAACTGTAAAAAACTAAATTTCTTCCATGATCCAAGTCCGTTCTTTTATGCTCGGCTGATCTGATCTGGATCACGGTGTAAAAAGAACGCGGCTATAGTATACTCAATATATGGTTAGATCCATGGCGGTCATCTCAAGAGGGCGGATTACCATTTCCTCCACCATCCCTTCGACATGGGTATCAAATGATAGGGTAGGATAAGTAGAATACAATAAGCAAGATAGTATACTCAATAAATAGTTAGATCTACCGCGGCCATCTCAAGAGGACGCATTACCATTTTCTTCACCACCCCCTCGACAAAGGTATCAAATGAAAGGGTGTGATAAGTAGAATACAATAAGCTATTTCGTAAAATCCATGGCTGCCATCTCTAAAGGGCGGACTACCATTTCTTCACTACCCCCTTGACCTGGTTATTAATTGAAAGGGTATCATAAGTAGAATGCCGTAAGCGATATAGTATACTCAATATATGGTTAGATCCATGGCGGTCATCTCAAAAGGACAAAATACCATTTTCTTCACATACCCCCTTGACATGGGTCTCAATTGAAAGGGTATCTGGTTGGTAACCGTTTACACAATGATCGGGCTTCAGAAAATTTCGCATAATTATCCGCTGTGCGGTTGCATTTAAACGCCTTATGAAACCTTTTTTTATCATTAATTGCTTTAATGAGATCAGACGAGAACCATTCTGGAAAATCATTCTGTACATACTTTGACTTAGGAACATATCTCTTTATAGCATCATACAAAATATCATAAAAAACGGACACATCTTGATTAATATCGCTATTGGACAGTACATTTGGACAATCCATCGCGCCAAAACATAAATTCATACTATAATAATCGGCTTTACGAAAATTAAGATACTCTTTAACAGGTACATCAGACTGTTGTGTACAAATATTTGAAAGCGTAAAATGTAGGGCAGGATGAAAATTGTCCAGAGGTAAGAAAGGGTCTAAACAACAAAATGACTCCAGAAAATCATCTTTAGAGAATATAAGATCTAAAACCCTTCCATAACAATTTGGAGTTTGATTATGTTGCTTTAAGTTCGAATGATGAATTAAAGTTTGACCCCTCTCACTGGGAGAATTTATATCTTCTGTTAACCAATCTACCTCCGATAAATTATAATCACCAACAAGAATAACATTGTTTGGAGCAAATTGCGCTTCAATAGTACTGATGTCATTACAGTGTTTGGAATATTGCTCCGTGTTGCATCTTGGCGGAAAGTAGACAGCTCCAATACAAATATAACTAGTAGTAAGCCCAACAAATAAGGCTGGTCGTCCACTGGAAGCGTATTCGAGCGGCTTCGCGCTACGGCCATACATATGAGCGGCTACAAGCGGCTCATTTGTATGGCCGAAGCGCGAAGCCGCTCGAATACGCTTCCAGTGGACGACCAGCCTAACTGATCAAAGTCTGCAGATGCACATGATATGCACGAAGATGGAATAGTGTCGCGAACAGCTACGAGAACACCCCCACCACGTTCAGTGAACGAAGACAACCTATCCAATTACATTGTAATTGATTAAGCCTAATTCAACATCACAATAATTAACATTAAGCCACGTTTCAGTAAGAACAATGATATCATATTGAACAGCTGTAGTTAAAATAGCATTTCGAAAATCACGTAATTTAGTTCTCATACCGCGTACATTTTGATAGTAAACAGATAAGTTATTACCTAACAATGAATATCTCGTATTTACTAGTTTTTTTACCCTTCTCACATTGTTTTTTATCTCAGCAATCACGTGGCAACCGTTGACAAATTTAATAAACAAGTTTTTTCCCCATGCTCTATTCTCTGATTCAATTCGATACGCAGATCGCGAAGACGTTTAAGTTCAGCCTGAGTAAGGTCATTTTTTATCGAGATTTTGAATTGCGCGAGTTTGGCTTTGTTGGTTAAAACTGATAAGGCGGCACTTCTGTCACGAAAAGTGACCTTTAAGGGTTTAACAACGCTTTTATAATTGGTAAAACGAAACATTGACACTGCACTAGGTAATCCCTGCACTCGACCCAAAATCTCGTTGATCACCTCTAAGTCAGATTTCCCGTCCACCGGCTTCACATCGAACGCAATCACATTAGCTGCTCTCCGGTCTCGATCCGCGAGTTCCCTCAGTAGATCATCTCCAACTGTTGTAGAACGGGCCTCCAATGCACCAATCCGTGACGAAAAGTCATCCAGTTTTTTACCGTGCTCTAGGACGCTCTCTGTCAGAGCCTTAGTAGAGTTGTCGACATACCCCTTCATGCTGGCTTTTAGGTCGTCCATTTGGGACGACAAAATCGAGATGAAGTCCGCCCTGGTGATGGACGAACAACATTTCCTGCACCCGCCATTTGGTAGCAGATTTGCCTTGGCACGATCCGCACAGCTTTGGTGGTATGTCGATTTACAGTTGGGGCACTCTGCATACTCTGTGTCCACACCCATCACCTTGTTGCATCCCATGCAAGTCCTTCGATCCTCAGACGATGCCATGGTAAAAATTATAGGCTTTAGCACAGATTGTATTTTTTAACTAATAAGATAATCCGAACTAAACTGTTAACAAACAACAAGCAAAAGTGTCAAATAGCAGTAATTCGATAACTTTATTACAGGCACTTAAAGTGTCATATTACAATAATTATTCTGTCACTGTAATACCAAAACACGTCCGACTCCTACGAAGTTTCAGCAATGAAGAATTGGAATGATAAAAAAGTCTTCACTCGATTTCTTTCGACTATGGGTTCAAGTGTTCGGTCTAATCGGGGGACTGTTTACATATGTTCTTATTTTATTAACCCCGGAACTTTTCGCTAGCGCCCCATTTGATACCCATATCGAGTGGGTTGAAGGGAAAAAGGTAGTCCGCCAATTTATGCTGGCCGTTATTTTTTTTTTTTTTTATGTGAAAGACTAGAGTCTCAGGAAAGGCCCTTTATACCGTGTCGACAATCTATTTTCTTCATATAGAGTGCAATGTCGAACAGCAGCTCTAGTCGGGGAAGGAAGGAATTGCCACAACCTACCCGCGATATTTTTAGTCCACCTACTTTTAACCAATGCGACTTTTAAAATCGGGGAATCGAGAAACAACTCGCTGGAGTGTTATGATTCCTGAAACGAGTTGAATCTCATCAACCAATCGATGGCATGCGCTTTAGTGGAGCGGGGAAGGGCTAAGGAAGGCTATGACAGGAGGAATAAGGAATGTAAAGAGGGAAGAAGAAAGAAGGAAAGTTATGTAGGTTGGAAAATGGAAAAGGCGAAGGACCGTGGGGCTGGCCGGGATTCGAACCCGGGACCTCTTGGATGGACCCAAACGCCTTACTCCCCAGGCTACCGAGGCCCCCGAATTTTTGAATTTTGAATGACGCCTCATAGCTAATTGTATTCTACTTGTCACAAATTTTCATTTGATATCCATGTCGGGGAGCACAACTGCGAAATTTGACCGCCATATTGGAATCACCATCTTATTTTTTTACGAAATGGTTAGATTGGATTGAAGGAACCCGCTTAAAAAAGGGCTGCGGTACCCCCGAGCCAACCCAAAAAGAATGAAGCCATAAACTCCACCCCTTGAAAAGAGGCTCCCCAAGCGTCCACTAGCACACCTGCTCCCCTTTGCAGCACAGTCGCTGCCCAGCACACACTGACTAGACAAAAGCCGGTCATCAATAAGTTCGCGCCAGCAGAACTCTTCGCTGTTTGGCCACCAACCCGATCAGGGAAGACCAAGTGTCGAAGGAGGACTACATCAAAGTTCAGAATGATATTGTTTTGGCAAAGCAAGTCATCTCAAACTTCACGCTAAAACAGTTTAGAGGTGCACCAGTCATTAAACCCCAGCGATCGGTAGAGTAATCCAACACCCACAATCCAGTTCCGAAGAAGTCCAAGACGCACGGAACCAAAGCGATATCCTTCCTAGAAGTAGGGAAGAATCACAGAACAATCGTCATCCTGGGCGAGAACGAATATAATTGGGAGATCCCCAAGCACCAATGACGGTGAGTGCAAGTCGCCCTCGCTGAAGTGGCTATGAAGGTCCTGAGGGACAACCCGGGATCACCCCGCTTGATGCCGGATGGTATCATGGCAGCATAAAATCAACGGCCTGCGACAGCATCGAATTGAAGGTTTACAAAGCAGACATGGAAGCCGTAGTAAAGCAAGTAGCCCGCACCAAAGGCTCTGACGAATAGGGGAAACATGGAAACCGAAGGCGAAAGCGCAGCTCAGATCGAAGCCGATGCATCGATTGACTCCGAGTTAGCAGAGTCGTCGGTAATCGGTTCATGGACCACCAACTCCTCAATTCAGACAACAACGAAGTCATCTTCAGCGGTAATCCGTACTCGGAGCACCAATTGCTCAATTCCGAGAACGACGAGGTCATTTCCAGCGACGAAGAAGTCAAGGTGACTGTCGTCGAAGTAAAACCAACGAAAAATGATGCAGGTGATTCAGATTAACCTGCACCACTGTAAAGCAGCGTCCGTCCATGTTGCCCTAGTCCAAGATCCATGGGTCGCTGGTGAAAGGATCTGTTGCTTAAGGACAATCTCTTCTACACCAGATAAGGGAAAACCCTGAACATGTATTCTGGTTAGAAGTGATATAAGCTCCTTCTTTCTCCCTCAATTCAGTGACGGAGACCTTACTGTGGTCGACTTTGAGTTAAAACATAATAAACTCAGGATGGCTTCTTTTTATCTAGCCCACGACGATGATGGCCCTCTACCTCCTATGGCTTTTAAGGACCTGTAAAGATACACCAATGCTACCATGGTCCTGGTTATGGGAGGTCATACGAATGCATACCACACACAATGGGGCAGCACGGACACCAATGATCGAGGCGAGGATGTTTTTAACTACCTACTAAACACCAACATTGCTATTTGTAACAAGGTGCTATCCTGGACTTCTTCTCTGTTATTAGTAACAAACCTTTGTTACCAAAAACAGAGAAGCAGTGCTGAACATCACCCTCTGACTGCCACTTCGACCAAATATCGCCCTGGAAAGTCTCGAAGGAACACTCCTTCTCAGACCACCGGTTCTTAGAGTTCCAACTGCAGGACTCTAGCCTAACCACCCCTTCTAAAATCAAAAACCTCAGAAAGACAAACTGGGGTTACTATACTAGGCCGTTGCGGTTCGTAAGATTTAGGATAAGGGAAGTAATGCGCAAGGCGAACGATAAAAGTAAAAGTATCGAAACCTTTAAATAAAAAAAACTGAAAAATTACATATAGTGGAGTTAGATAAGCAAAACATAAGGAATTGTTTGCAGTCTAAAAAAATTCGTTTGGAACATGTTAGTTACATCAAATACTATACGAAATGGCCATTTTCTAGCTCTAGCAACTAACCCCGTAAGTTATCGGAGATTTTGTGAAAATTTTATCATATTGGTCGTTATATTTAAATATAGATGCGGGTATCTCGGAATGTGTAGGTCCGAAAAAAGCAAAAAAATAAAAAATAGAGGGTATACACACAAATTTTAGTTACATATTTGTTTATAAGTTCGGTTTTTTTTCAGTGAACTTATATTATATACAGGGCCGGCGCGTGGTTGTTTTGCGCCCGGTGTAGTAGGCAAATTTTGCGCCCCCTCAGCTAAACACATAAAAAACAAGTTTCTTCCTTTCTTAACTTTGCTTCTTTTTTTTTCAATAAATTCCTGAAAGGTTGTTTCCTATCGTAAATCTATCAAAAATCCGTTTGTTGAATTTAAAATAAGTAAGTATATATTGACTGTATTTATTTTTCTTTAAACATTACTGTGAAGCAAATGAGTAAATTTGTAATGAGTAATTTTATTTCGTACAGATGCTCCTGTATGTTTCGATACGCGTTCGTACCTGAGGAAGTTCTAGTTACGCCTCATAAACATCATCTAATTGACGAACTTTGGGTTTAACGCGTCTATTCTACTTTCCCGCCTGCCCTCACTAAGCAGCTTAAGGGTAAATGATTTCATATGTTTTTCAAAATATCGCATCTTTTAATCGAGCTGAAAACTAAACTGGGGCCCGTTTTTGTAATACGCTTATTCGCAAACTTGAATTTCATAAAACGAAAAAAAAAAAATAACGATAATTTTTAATAGTGGTTCACATATTACGAACAAATCAAGTTCGTAAAGTCAATGGTGTTCGTAAGCATATTGAAGCGGCGGCTACTAGCTTATGGCTAATATTTATAGCGCTGGGCGACATAACGGCCGTGAATTGGCAATTTTAAAATTAGTGCAAGATTTTGGTAACCTATCAAGTTACTAAATATGTCTATTTGGCGTCATATTTTAGTCTATGAGGAAAATAGAGAAGGTGGAAGGACTCAACAGCATGAATATAATATTTTCAAACGAAAATTAAGGCATAAATCAAATCCTTTAGATATGCCAAATAAGGAGTAAGCGATAATTCAATTTATTATGTAAAATCTTCAATAAATAAGTTTTTGGTTTTGTTCAGAGCTTTCGATTATCGAAAGAGGCTTTTCTGTTGGTACTAGAAAATGTATATCTTTCTTCTGGTTAACCAATAACATACATCCCTGTAGCTTTTACTTTAATTATTCTATCTTCTGGTGGATTCCAAAATACGGTGGGAAATGATTTTACTTGTCCAATATCAAAAAGTATGGTTTCAATTATTTTACAAGAAATATTAATTAAAATTGAGAGCAAGTTATGTCCGCTTTTCATCACAACAAATGGAAAAATGCAAGACAATAAAGAGTGGTTTTATTCAAAATACGGGTTAGGTATTTCTCTTAACACAATTTATTCCATGTTTCTAATATATTTTACATTTAACTAGTTGTTTGGCAAGGTACGAACAACTTATAGGTGGCGTAAGGCACCAATCGCTAATTTACGAAAATTTGTTAAGTTTTCGTATTACATGGACAACAAAATTGAAAAATGAAAATTAGAAAGTAGATTTTACGAAAAAGCGTATTATAAAAACGGGCCCCTGAACAAGAAATTTTTTTTTATGAAAAAACCAAGCTTAGGTGTAACCCTTTGTACTACCAGTCCGTCATGTCGTTCAGTTCATGGTGCAATGTCTAGTAGTAAGCTTGGTTTGAAGAATAGAGGAGAATAGGAAAGGTTAGAGGGGGTCTGGAGGGTGTAGAAGAAAATGACGATGAACCTCACGTTTGAACTCTAAGATGTTGTACGAGTTCGGAAATACTGACTGCGGGAGATTATTCCACAGTCGAGTTGTTCTATTCATAAACGAACTTCTAAACCGTATTGTGCGTGAACGAGGGGGCTTTAGGGTATGGGGGTGAGCCGAGCGGGATAGTCTTGTGTTGCGGGAAAAGTATTGCTGTGCAGGCAGGAGGTCCCGAATTTCGGTGGAACAGTCGCCATGGTAATAGCGATAAAGTATAGAGAGGGCTGCTACATTCCTACGGTGGCCCAAGGTGTCTATGGAGGCGCGAAAGGGGCCATCACCAGTGAGTTTGAGGGCACGATTTTGCACCTTGTCGAGACAGGCCAAGGTGGTTTTTGGGGCGCCTGCCTAGATATGCGAGTTGTATTCGAGGCGCGGCCGAATGTAGGATTTGTATATTGTAGCAAATGCGGCTGGCTGGAGGAGGAACTTGCATCTCTTGAGAAATCCAAGGCATTGGGAGCCTTGTTTGGCGATTTGGAATATGTGACCGTTCCGTCGCAGATAATAATAATAATAATAATAATAATTTATTTAAAATTGTACAAAAGAACATAATTCTTACAAACGTACAAACAAAATATTAATTGGGTGACTGCGACAAAATGAATATAACATACTACAAACTAAAAAACAAATAATATTAACAAAATACAAGAAATAATGTTTAAAAAAAAAGTGAGAAAACGAAGAAAAATGAAAAGAAGTTACAAGATGAAGTTTGAAAAATAATATTAACAAAATATAAAAAATAATGTTTTAATAATAAAATAAAAGAAAAAAAAATGGCAAGAAAAGAAGATAAATGAAAAGAAGATTCAAAAAGTGAGTGACCCTACAGATTGTTATTTGTTAGATGTTCCTTCAAGAGCCTGTTGAATAATCGCCAAGAGGACGCGCTCCGCACATAAACGGGTAGTTTGTTCCACATCCGAGCAATTTGGAACAAGTAAGAGCGTTCACCATATACTGTTCGTATACGAGGCACCAAAAGTGTGCTAGATTGTCTGCTTAGTTGCAAGAAGTTAAGTTTTTGAAATAAATATCCAGGGCATCTGCTGTGTATAAGTTTAAAAGTGAATTTTAACCGATGATATATTAGGTAGTTTTCAAACGTCATACCTAGCAGAATGGGAGCATAGTGCGTGATATGATCAAAACGACGCAATTTAAAGACAAAACGAAGGGTATCATTGAACGCGACTTTTATTTTTCTTGAACAGACAGCATCAAGTTTTGAAAAAATTAGGCTTCCGTACGTGAAATGGGGCATTACCAGGGCCTTCGCCAGTCGTATACGTAAAGCAAGAGGCAATAGATTAGAGGATACCCAAAGTTGGCGAAGGCAGGCATACACCTTACGAAGAACACTTCTGGTTTGGTTACAGCAACTGAATTTACAGTCGAGCTCGACTCCCAGATTTCTTACAGAGTCAACATAGTGTAAAACATTACCATTAATTTTAATTGGGAACAGATTTTCAATGTCAATAGGAGTTTTGCTGACGACAAGGCAGGACGACTTGGTAGGGTTCAGCAGTAATTTGTACTGGACTGACCATTCAGTCACACGTTTCAGATCTCTGTTTAGCTGAACAGTACAATCCTCGATAAGTTCAAGAGGTTTGCTTAAATAGATCTGCACATCATCAGCGTATAGATGTATGGAACAATGTTTGACTACATTTGGAAGGTCGTTTATATAAAGGCTGAAAAGCAAGGGGCCCAGGATAGAGCCTTGAGGTACTCCACAATGAAGAAGCGCTGGTTCGGAGAAAGATTCTTGTACCTTAACAATTTGAGAGCGCTCCTGGAGATAGCTTTCAAAAAGTTTGACTGCAGTAGGGCCGAGTCCGAAATTTCTGCCTAGTTTTTCAAGTAACATCATATGGTCAACTGAGTCAAATGCTTTTGAGAAATCGAGTAGAACTAAGATTGCAATTTTATTGTTATCAAGTGACTCAAAAATATCAGTTGAAACTTTTAAGAGTGCCGTTTCGCAGCTGTGCCCAGACCTGAAACCAGATTGCCATATAGAGAGAAGACTACTTTGATTTAGATAGTTCATGAGCTGCTTAGCAATAATTTTTTCAAAAACTTTAGAAAGGAAACATAGAAGACTGATTGGACGGAAGTCAGATGGTTGCGAAGGAGAGACCTTTTTCGGAATAGGTACAACAAGAGCCTGTTTCCATTGGCTAGGAAACTGAGAAACTGTAAGGCAGGTGTTAAAAATATGAGTAAGGACATTAGATATAAATGGGGCGATCAATTTCATGAACTTTGGAGAGACGTTGTCAACACCCACGGCGTTTGATTTGACAGAAAACAACGCAGAAAGAAGTTCATGGTTATCGATACAACGAAAAGAAAAGCCATCCGGTGGGCATAGGTTGGTACAGCTACCTTCAACTGGAGCAGAGTTACTCTCAGAGATGGATGAAAAGTACTCGTTTAATATATTGGGCTCTACAAACACTTGTTGAGAATCATTCCCATACGTACCCAAATCACGAATATTGCGCCATAATTTTTTTGGGGGTAAATTAATGTCGAGCAAATTTTTAGCGTAGGATCATTTAGCAGATCGTAGAAGAGCAATCGTTTTATTACGGACTTTTTTATACATCTTACGAACTGCTTCACTGCGCGTCCTTTTGTATTGATGGTAAAGAAAATCGCGTTCAGCCAATGAAGAATGTGTTTCAGGAGTTAACCAGGGACAGCGCTTGGGATGAATTTTAATTGTACGTAATGGGACAAATTGCTCAAAGAGAGCAGCTATAACTTCATAAAAATTTTGAAGTTTTTCGTCCACAGTATTCGAAGTCAGGACGTTGTCCCACGAAGCCGCAATGCATTCATTACCAAGTAGCTCTAGATTTATACTCTTGATGCTCCGTTAAAGTTACCCCTAGGATGTCAAGAGTTGAGTCAGCCGTTAGATTCTCTCCATCCACCGAGACAGGAGGAAGGTCGGTACAATTTTTGTTGGAGATCAGACAGTGCTTCGTTTTAGTGGCATTGAATTCGACGCGGTTCATTTCGCCCCAAAGAAGAATCGATTCGATATCTCGGTTGATCGAAGCCGACATCAGTTGACGGTGGCAAAGACAAGGTCTGGCATGTGCTTGTCTTATATTGTCGAAGGAGTAAGAGAAATTCAGGTACCGTCATCAGCGAAGCAGTGAAGTGGGTTGGAGGGGATTGAGAGCAGATCATTAATGAAGATTAGAAAAAGTGCGGGTGAGAGAATTGATCCCTGGGGAACTCCGGCCGAAATGGCGTGGGGGTTGGATTCGACGCCATCCAATACTACCTTGATTGAACGGCCTGAAAGAAAGCTCTTAATCCAGTTCCTTAGAACTAAGTGTATACCAATAGCTTGGAGTTTATTCAACAGAGCTGGGTGCCATACTCTGTCAAAAGCCTTTGATATATCTAGAGCAACTAGGCTAGACTCACCAAAGCTGTGAATGCTTTGGTTGATACGCTCGGTTAAACACACAAGCAGATCGCCAGTAGACCGTTTAGATCTGAAGCCGTATTGCCTGTCGTGTATAATTTGGTTGGATTCTAGATATTTCATCAGCTTTTTATTGATTATTGTCTCCATGATTTTGGAGAGAACCAGAAGTATTTGCTATTGGGCAGTAGTTTAAGGGGTCGCTGGCTTCACCTTTTTTTGGGATTGGCTGAACATGAGCTAGTTTCCAAGAGTCGGGATACACTCCGGAGAAGTAAGACAGGGCAAAAAGTTTGCGCAGAGGTTTAGCCAAAGGTGAGGCACATTTTTTAAGTACCATAGGGGGGATTTTGTCGGGACCAGTGGATTTATTGGCGTCGAGTTCCTTGAGACACCTAAACACCTCGCGAGTCCTGAAGTGAAGTCCGTCCATTGAGTGGGTGGTATTCTCGAGAGTGGGGGGTGACATAGCAGCATCGGGTAAAGAAGAATTTGCGGCGAACAGAGAAGCTAATAGGTCGGCCTTGGGTTGTGCTTTCTGTTATCACTTCCTTGTTGTGAATAAAAGGAGGTGTTGAGGAGGAAGTAAAATTCTTCTTGATGGCAGTTACCAAGGACCAGAAGTTTTTGCTGCCTGTAGTGGAGTTAAGAATCTTACTTCTCAATCTATCATCAAATGTGACGCGATCCGAGAAAAGGGAGCTACTATCCAAAAAGAAAACTTTACAGGAGAAGCGATTGAAAGAAAGACGGAGGAGAGCGAAAACGCTGAGCTGCCACGTTAAACACTTTTGAAGACACATTTGTAAATATTTATTGCTCAGAAAGTAATTGGAATAAATTAATTCTGATTGCACAGAATTAAAGAGGAGATTCAAAACCTTAAGAATCACTCATAATCCGAAAATCGATTTTTTGGACAGTAAGTCCATTTTCTCGGATCGCGTCACAAATGGTGATTTGACTTTCCTGATGATGGAGTTACAGGAGTTTCTAAGTTTGACGTACTCACGACGAAGTGGCTCATTAGGCGAACGTCTGTATGGTCTATAGGCGGCTTCTTTAGCTTTGATTGCGTTCATACATTCCCCATTGAACCATTTGTTCGGCCCAGGCTTCACAGATTTGGTAGAGTGAGGGATGAACAAGCGCATACCCGCTCGAATAATTTTGGTGACACAGAGGGCCGCATAGTTCGCATTGGCATTACGGAAACACAAATCCCAGTCTGTGGCCTGGAAGAAGCGAATAAGACCCAACCAGTTGGCTTTCCCATAGTGCCACACAGTTATTTTAGGAGCTCTAGGCTCTAAGGAGAGGATGCGTTCTAGCATTCAAGAATTACTACATTGCATATTGAAAGGAAGTCCGAAAGACCGAATTTCATCTAAAATTAATTCTGTCAAATGCTACAGTAGTATCCAATGTCATTGATTATTTTTTTTTATTTAAAATTCTAATCTTGAGGCCTAACATATGGGGTTCAATCGACAATAATAGAACAATATTTTACAATTTTAACCATATTTAATATTTCGGCTAACTGGATTTCCATATAAAGCATAGTGAACAGCAAAGTGAACTACTTTCTTTAAGTTTTGAAAAAATTTACAAAAAAAAGATGGATTTTATTAAATTGAATAAACCAAAATCTATTAACTAATTTACCACTCTTATTTACCATTACTATAACACCTTCAATCTATCGTAGGCAGGGAACCAGGAACCATCAGACTACTTTTTATTAAAATTATCTAAACACTTACGTTTATTCGAAACTGACACCTTAATAATTTAAGTTTGCCCAGTACTACTTTCATAATTCGAGGCACCGTAAAATATTTTAAGTTTCTTAAAAATACAAAGGGGTGAAATGACGACGACCTCCACGTATGCGTGACGACTCCATCACGCTGGTTCATCCTGGGCAATGCGTTCTCGAACTTAGCGGACAGTCGTCTATGTTCCTCTGCTTGTTTTCAATCCTTGCCACCCATCCCCAACCCACAATCCTCTGGGTCGGATCAAGGTGTAATGCGAACCGTGCCGATGATCAGCTTGACTGGGGACCCAGATTAAAAAATAGCTCAGTCGTGTACGGTGTGCTCCGGATACCTGGAGACGTTCTAAACTAGCCTTACCCGGGTACTGCGGATCTCTGCCCGGGTGGACCTCGTTTCTCCGCTACTCGTGGGAGTAATTATGGAAAAATCCAAAAAACCAACAAAACCGGGGACCGGTTTCCTTAAACAAAAACCGGAAGGGACCACAAATCCCGCTAATAACAAGGCTACGGCACCCCCGAGCCAACCCAAACCTAGCGGAAGTGGAGTCACAAGCTCCACCCCTCGAAAAAAGGCCCCAGAAGCGACTACTAGCAAACCTGCTCCTCCTTGCGACTACGTCGCTGCCCAGCGTACACCTGCGGGAACGGCTGCTGCGGGGGGATTAGGGGAGCGAATGGTCTGCGCAAGGGCCAAAGACCTGAAAAGACCAGACCCGGCAAAAGCAGGTCCTAAACAAATCCGCAAAGCCCGCAACATCCTTCGTCGCTTGGCCACCAACCCGATCAGGGAAGACCAAGTGTCGAAGGAGGACTTCACCAAAGTGCTAGATGACATCGCTTGGGCTAAACAAGTCATACCAGACTATACATTGGAGTCTAGAAGTGCACCAGCCTCAAAACCCCAACGATCTGTAGAGGAACCAAGTACCCACAGTCCAATTCCGAAAAGGACCAAGACGCATGGCGCCAAAGCCATATCCTTCGCAGAAATAGCGAAGGATCGCAAAATAATCGGCGTCCTGGACGAAAGTGACGAAAATGGCAAGATCCCCAAACACCAATGGCGCTGGGTTCAAGTTGCCCTCGCCAAGGTGGCTATGGAGGTCCTGAAAGACAACCCTGGACCTCCCCCCTTATGCTTTGATGCCGGTTGGTATCAAGGCAGTATACAACTTACGGCCTGCGATAACACCAGATCTGCAGAGCTTTATAAAGCTGCGGTAGCCAGAGTTGGGGAAGTTTACCCAGGCGACCGACTCAAGGCAGTCAATGCCGCTGAAATACCATCTCGTCCGAGGGCCAGAGCATGGTTTCCAGTGGCTCCATCGGATCCCGAGGAAATCATCGCTATGCTGAAGGCCTTCAACCCTCACATCTACATCGATAACTGGAAAGTTATCAAAACGGAGCAGACTAACAGAGCGACAATGCATGTTGTTCTGCTCCTTAATGAAAAATGCCTGAACCAGCTGGTAAAAGAAAACTACGCCGTGAACTACGGCTTCCAACAGATCGCACTCAAGGTCTACAAAACCGACATAGAAGCCGTAGTTAACCAAGTGGCCTGCACCAAGTCCACTGGTGAGGAACAAGAAAACGTGGAAACCAGTTCAGAGCGATGGCGATGCATCGACAGACTCGGAACTGGGCAGAGCCGTCGGTAACCTCTTCACGGAGCGAAGTCAACTCCAGCGACGATGAAGCGGATGTGACTGCCGTCGAAGCAAAACACTCTGAAAATGGTGCAGGTGATACAGATAAACCTGCACCATTGTAAAGCAGCATACGCTTCGCTTCTGCTTCACCTGGCATCAGGCGAAGTCGATGTTGCTCTAGTCCAAGAGCCATGGATCTCTGGTGACAGGATCTGTGGCTTAAGGACACCTTTATTTAATCTCTTTTATACAAAAGGTAAGGGAAAACCCAGAACAGGTATTCTTGTCAAAAATAACATAAGCACCTTTCTTCTCCCTCAATTAAGCAACCTTACTGTGGTCGACCTAGAGTTGAAACAGAAGAAAATCAGGATGGCCTCTTTCTATCAAGCCCACAATGATGAGGGCCCTTTATCCCCTATGGCCTTTCAGGACCTGGTAAGATTCACCCATCCTACCACGGTTCTTGTTATGGGGGTTGATGCAAATGCGCACCATACACAATGGGGCAGCACGGACACCAATGATCGAGGTGAAGTTTTTTTTAAATACCTACTAAACACCAACCTTGCTATTTGTAATAAAGGCTTTATGATCTCAGGCGAACCACCTCATTACTGAGCCGCGGGAGACAAGAACTCTCAGTATTAGTGGGAGTGTTGACCGGACACTGTCTGATAGGGACGCATGCGACCCGTTTAGGTCTTGAGACCCACGATTTCTGCAGGAACTGTAAGAACCTGGACGAGGCGGAAAGTGTACTACATCTCCTCTGCAGGATAAGGTTAACCACATTTGGTGAACCCTTTCTAAGCAACCTTGCGGAAATCTCGATGTTTGGGATCCCGCAGCTTAGAAGATTCATTACTTCCTCGAGATGGTTTTAACGAAGAAACGACATTTTAACATCAAGTTTAAAGTGGGATGACTATGGCATCACAATGGGCCTATCCTTTTGGCCTAAATGTGTGGGCTTGAACCAAAGGCTCAGCCATATCTAACCTAACCTAACCTAACCTAAAAATACAAAAAACAATGATCAAATTAATTTTAATAAAATATAAATATAAATAAAATATTTTAAAAATGTATTACTTATAATTAGTAATTAAATAATTACCATTAATTCACTTTTATAAAAAAAAATCTATTAAATCTATTAAAAATATTTCACTCAATTTACTTCTATTAAGCCGCGTTCTTTTTACACCGTGATCCAGATCAGATCAGCCGAGCATAAAAGAACGGACTTGGATCATGGAAGAAATTTAGTTTTTTACAGTTATAGTTGTGATTTTTAATATGCTCTGTCGCAATTTATACCAGTCTCTAAAACTTATTAAAAATATTTCTGATTTAAAAAGAATTTATAAAAATATTTAATTGACTTCCGAAATTAACAAAAGGTAACTTTCAATCAATTTTCCAAATAAATTTATGAAGTTTTGCAGAGCTACCAACCCTTAAAATTAAAGAAAACAGAACAAAATTATAGAAGCTCTGGATTTTCCAATGAGATGTGTCTTGGATATGGTTGTTACACAAGCTATTTTTGTATCACAGATTTTGATCGAAATCTTTTTTGGATCAAGTTGTTGTTGTTGGTTTGCTTGAAAGTTAATGATCTGAGTGGGATCACGGTTTAAAAAGAACGCAGCTTTAATCCAACCTATTGTCACGCGAACTATACATATGTATGCATGTGCAAAATTTGAAGTGGATCGGTTATAAGAAAGTAGGTCAAAATTAAGTTGCAAGATTTATCTACATACATTTATCTACAAGGGCGTCGCCAGCCAATCAGCCAGGGGGGGGGGGGCAAGATAATAGAAGTTGGGACAAATAAGAATGAACAATAAATAAAATTTGTGATGAAGTATTTTTATTACTAAAAAACTAAATTAAATAAAAAAAAAACTTAATTAAATCATAACCTTCGCGGACCACTTCATTATTAAAATGGTCTAGGTTGTCAAAGATGTGTTTCCTATGAACACTCATCATTGCTAGACCATTGAGGCGACTTTCTGCCATAGTGCTTCTTAGCCAGGCTTACATCCTTCTTAGGCTACTAAAGGATCGCTCCACAGTACACGTTGTGCACGGTAGAGCAATCAAAATTTTTAAAGCTATTCCCGTTTCGGGGAAGAAGGGGTTCGTCTCTTTAAGGACATCTACTAAGTTTAGTTCAGAACTAGCCTGTCCTGCCACAATTGTTGCCAAAATTCGATTTCATTTTTAATATTTCGCAGATCGTAAAATTTGGCGAAGGTTTCACAAGCTTCCTTAAGATTATCCACTGACATCTTTTGCATTTGCGCCGGGTGTAATTTAGATAATGCAAATGATGGTGTGTTTTCTTCAGCAAAGCGTATCTCAAGAGAGGCAATAATAGAGTCCAAGTACGGTATTATTAAAGACCTCTTCCAGAATTCTGAAGGGCTTTCTGCTGGGTGGTTGCTTCGATAACGTTGTTTCCGAACGATACGTGGCAATGATGTCATGTCCTCGCCCAGTCCGACTTTCTCCGCAATGACAGTAGCATCTCTTATAATTTCGTTTGTGACTTTTTCGGGATTGCCACGGTGGCTTTTAAGCAGTTGCAAAATGTTTTTTATGTGCTGCGAAGCCTTGGCCGCATCCAAAGCTATGGACTGCAACATGTTTACAACGGGCTCCATCAAAGCCGAGTATTTGGCTATCAAAGTAGGGCTAAGAATATATGAAATTCTGGAGGCAGCCGCATGGAGTTGGAGTGCTTTTTTTGTGAGTCGCACTATTTCGTTCACGCGATAAGGTTTCTAAGGCTTCTATTATAACAGGAAAATTTTTTTTAAAAACTCTTATAGTTTTGTGTTTTTCTCTCCACCTTGTTTCGCAGAGTTTGGAAATATTAGGTATTAACTTTCTTCTCAAAACTGATTCACGAAAAAATTTAATAATATCTTTGGTGGTTCCCACGGTGTTCCGAATTTCAGGTAGAGAATTGAGATCATTAATTACAAGACTCAGTTTGTGCGAAGAGCAATGAAAGAACAAAGCTTTGGTGTATTTTTTGCGCAAAATTGCTTGCACCCTCTTTTCCGGACATGGTCGAACAGCCGTCAAATCCCAAGCCAACGCACTTCTCTGGATTAAGATCTTTTGTCAGAAACTCATCTATAGTCTGTGCAATACATTTCGCATCCAGAGCTTAGCCAGCTCAAGAAATCCAACGAACAATTCCTGCACTTCGTTGGTTTCCTCATGGAAATATCGCAGACCAATTGACAATTGTTCAGTTCCAGAAATGTCAGCTGTCGCATCTGCTAAAATACTATAGGCCTCTGCTTTTTTTACTCTTTTAATAATATCCGCCTTAAGCACATTACCACAAATGTTGATAATCTCATTTTGGATATCAACTGATCGATAGCTTGCATTCTTCTTCCCATGTTCTAAATGTTCCCTCAAAGCCACATCTCCTGCGTCAATCCGAAGCTTAAATAAATCCTCGAGAATGCCTTCACCATAATGTTTACCTCTCAGAGCTAAATCGTGGGACCCGCAAAATGTAATGCAGGAAGTAATCGATGTTTTTTTTTCTGTTTTCTTCAATGATTTTTTGGGAGTACGTGTTGAGCTGCACATCCACAGGCACATTTTCAAGAAATGATTTAGCAGCTCCCAGTGCTGCCTTATGAAAGTGGGTTTCCATATGTTTTTTGCATACCTGGTGAATATCTTTAAACTTACAAAATGGCCTTACGATAAATGACCCCAATACGCCCTTAAAGCAACTCGGATTGGGCGGAAACAACGTGCAATACTTACAAAAGGCTCCTTTTTGGCGCCGGGAATATGCCAACCAGCGAGAGTACGTTTCCAACCATGAGTAATTGAATTTTCTTTTTAAATGCTTGGCATCTGTCGCAAGATCATACGTTGTAGGAGGAGTCCAACAGTTGTCAAGCAGTTCTTTCTTCCGTTCGGTTGATAACATCGACGCTCGACCAACAAATCGGCCTATGTCATTTTCGTTATAGTCATCCAACAGAATCATCTCCGAATCCGAACCCTGGGCCAAACCTTTGGATAAACTTGGCCTCGATAGATCAACCGCAGAACCATCACATGGACATGCCCCGGCAACAGAGCCTTGAACTAGTTTCTTAGGCTGGACATCCCCGGTAACCGAGAAATAAGCCTGCGATGCTGTCTCCAATTTCTCCTTTTCTACTTTTTCGTCCTGCTCATCGCTATCACTACTTTTTTCTTCAGGATTTTTCTTTGCAAATTTACTGCAAAACAAAACATATAGTAGAGGAAAGTATACAAATATGGAATAGCATACTAAAATGGAATACCACGGTATTTTTGGTGCCTGCTTCAACAGCTCATTTGACAATTTAGTTTCCTAAGCCCAGGCATATAACCTAACAATTTATAACCAAACGTCAAGGCGGGAGCACGCTTACTGCTCAGAAAACAGCTTTTTCAAATTGTCACATCTGGAAAACTTTTTTTAAGATTTCTGTTAGTGTTATTATGAATTGGAATGTGTTGATAAATTTAGGCAATTGAATTTTTAGACTGTGTTAGTCCGGTTTGTGGTAACATCTATGTACAAAATTTTGGTGTAGCTTGTCGTGTAAAAGAAATATAATTTTTGGAATTTTTTTTGGTTGTTACCGCAATATGGAATACCTTAGAGGGTGGAAATATGGAATAGTATTCCATGTTTATATTCCAATGAAATTTTGTAGTTTTTGGTGTAATTTTCATAATTTTTAGTTATATCTAATTTATGTTTGTAATCTTATATATTTAGGCGAGAAAAAACAGCTTTGGGATAATACACAAATGCAAAATGCAATATCTGCTGTTCGAGAAAACAAATGGGTGTTTTAAAAGCTTCCAAATACTATAATGTTCAACCCTATTTCGGCTCTATAGTAAAGGAGAAAATCCGACATATAAAAATGTTGAATTTGTTATTTATTTTTGTATATTTTATATGAATTCATTTTTATTTGTTATGTATTCCATATTTGTAGTAGTTTTTGTTTTGCTTGAAATTTGCAATGTTTTTGTAATTTATTAATTTTTTCTGTTGTGCCAATCACAGGCAATATATTTGTTTATCGAAAGTTGGATAGTAGTATTAAGATATTTTTTAAACACTTTAACTGTACAAAACGGAACATTTAATAAAAAATTTCATTAAAAAATTAAATGGTATTCCATATTTGTCTACTTTCCTCTAAACTTTGGATGTTGCTCCAAAATGTTAATTAAAGCATTTAAAAAAGAAAGTAATTATTGCTAAAACAGCCAGCGGTCGCTACTTAGTAAGTCACAAAATGCCAAGATGCCCGAAATGCCGTTTTAATAGAATAAACATACACCGTTTTTTAAAACATAAAACAACTGTTGTAAACAAACTTCATTAAAAATAGTTGATTAATTGACAATTTGGAAATAATTTCATTTGGTTAACGCGATTAATGTAAAAAAATTGATAAAATCAATTACTACTTTACCTACAGCAATTGAAACTACATAAAAACAATGTACATATATAGGAACACAATTATCACAAAAAGTGTGAAAACTAAAGCAGTAACTCACCCAAAAATTTTCTGATATCCATATTATGTATGTATGTAACAACCTTTGAAGTCTATATTTTGAAAACCTATGGCCTAATTTTTTTTCTTTTATATTACGAGCTACACACGCTAACGAATAAGAAAGCTCAGCACTGAACCGAATTTTCGGGAGGCGTTTACATCCAGTGACATGTAAGAATGGAATGAATTTCATGGGGCCAATTCAATAGGTGATGAAAAATTTTGGTAACACAAATTTTTCAAATTCGTATTTGGTAGGTTGAAACTAAATAAATTTTAGTTCAAAAAGAAATAAATAAAATTTCGATGATTTTTCCCTTTAATAATGCTTTTTTTTCATCAATTGCAAACGTTGTAAAAAATGCAAGGTTTTACCCCTGTTTACACAAATTCCGGGGCAAATGGGGGCAAGAGAAAAAAAAATAAAAATCACTACACCCATCTATTTTTTAGAAAAATTCAGAAATTTTTTCAAAGAAAAAAATTAAAGCAGGTATGGCAACTTTGACACTGTACAACCACTGTGGAAGTTTTTTATTTTAAACTCCGCTGAAAATCATTCCGAGATTTTATTTAAGCGTCTAAAAGTTAAAAAGTTGTCTTATTATGCAGAAGAGTAAAAATATTTAAGAAAATAGAAAAGTGTGCATTTTTGAATTTTGCCACTGTCTGATTTTCTTTCTGTCAGTGAATGCACTGAACTCATAACACGAAATTGAACAAAATTTGAGTTCGGCGACAAAAGGAGCTTATGGATGAGCGAGAGGACTATACTTTTTGGGTCCAAGATTTTTTTATGTAAATATTTCAGATGAGCAATCTATTATATGTATTAAGCTTGACCCTTTGACTGCTTTTACATGAGCCACGTACGTTTTCACACATTTTTTAATGTCGTTTGACTAGATTTTTTCAATTTCGGGGGGGATTTCGCATTACTGTGCACGAAAATAAATCATTAAGTGGATCCGACAAGTTCAGTAGTAACAGGTAAAGCGGCGGAAACTATAGCCGGATTCACACTGTCTGAGACCTGTTATGATGCAGCAATTGCTCTTCTTCAACAAAAATTCAACTCGACAGAGCGGATTGTAGACGCGAGCATGCAGAATTTAATGTCGTTGCAACCAGTAAGTTGCAGAAATGATTCCGTTGGATTACGCCGATTGTACAACTCGGTGACCTCTTTACACGATCTCTTGGAGCTCTAGGAGTATCACCCACACATTATTTTGTAATGCTGAAAACCGTTTTGCTGAAGTGTATGCCAAATGAAATGCGAGTGGATTTCTACAGAACTTATGATGAAGAAAATATCGACGATTCGAGAGAAGGTGAAGATTCTGAATAAACAATCAGCGGCATGAGTTTAATGTATAAAGGTGACTTAGAGGTAAGGCGACTTCTCAAATTTTTAAAGCGAGAAGTGGAATAGCTGGAAAAATCTAATATAAAGCCGCCTTCTGCAAATGAAAAAAAAATATTCCTAGCCTTTCAAGAAAGCGGCTGGGCTTTTAACAAATACCGCTAGTGAATTTTTTTATTTCTGCAAAACAAATGCCCATTCAACACAACGATGTAATGGCCCGCATACTATCGCTCAACTATAGAATTATTACGGCGTAACGAACTTTGTTATAGATGTAGTCCAATCAATCTAAAATAGCTCCATGTAATTTTTGCGTTAATTGCCAACAGAAAACAAAAAATATGGTCATATAGGGAAAAAAATTCTAGAAAAGATAGCGTCTTTTTTTTCGGAATTTGGAATGGCGAACCTAACCTAAAAAATTCTGGAAACTGAAAAAAAAAAACTAGTTGGGATGTGGGTTCGACCCTTTCGGTCCAGACGATCAACTTCCCAGTATGATGGATGTTGAATATTATGATGGGATATTTTAATAATAAATGAACAATAGGCAATATTGAACAGTATGTATAATACCGAGAATTTGTCACAATTGTTTATCAATATTTTCCCTAAAATGTCAAACTAAATGCACGCACTTACAAGATTAGGATGACGAAAATGTATATAAAATTGATGTATTAATGTTTTTCGGCACCTCAATGAAGTCGATATAGTTTTTAGTTCGCGTGGTGTCGTGCAGATACAGTCATTTCAACCAAAAAACCGCTGGACCGAATATTATAAAAATCTTTTCAGATTATATTGTCGCTAATACGCTTCGAACGGCACCTCAAGTAAGTCAATATCTTTCGTGGTTCAGGCGATATCGTGCAGGTACAAAAATCACTTACGTCGCTTAAACAAAAAAGCGGATCGACCGAATTTTATGAAAATCTTTTCAGATCATATTTTGGTTAATACTCTTCGAACGGCACGTGAACTAAGTCGATATCTTTCATAGTTCGCGCGATATCGTGCAGGTACAAAAATCACTTAAGTCATTTAAACCAAAAAACCACTGGACCGAATATTATAAAAATCTTTTCAGATTATATTGTCGCTAATACGCTTCGAACGGCACCTCAAGTAAGTCAATATCTTTCGTGGTTCGGGCGATATCGTGCAGGTACAAAAATCACTTACGTCGCTTAAACAAAAAAAACGGCTGGACCGAATTTCATGAAAATCTTTTCAGATAATATTTCGGTTAATACACTTCGAACGACACCTCAACGAAGTCGATATCAGTTTTGGTTCGCGCAATATCGTGCAGGAAAAATGACCACATCCGTACGCACACGCACACACACATACTTCCTCCCAATTTTTTCCTTAAAATACTCCTGGGACCTTGAAAGATGAAAAAACGTTGAAATTTTCGATTTCGATTTTTGGACCGATTACAATAACTTCCTATACTGGGAAGTTCAAAACGTTTTAGTGAATAAAAGTAAAACGTGACCTCGGATCGAAAAAAATCAAGTTATAAAGTTGTAGCTATTCAAATTATCTTTCGATTGATGTATATTGAGTTATAGGTTAGGGAGAAAAATGGTAAAAACTGTCGAAAATCACGGGATTTCCAGTGATTACAGTTTGGCCTTTTCGGACAAGTTAGACAAATCCGTAACATTGATTAATTTTGGTACTACATATCTCCTGAAATCGTTCGAATTGAAAATGAAGTTTTTACCATTGCAGTTTATCATCAGCGCGTCAACACGCTCAAAATTACGCTCAAATGTTTGCTACAACAAAAAAAAAAAGCCTTGCGGATTTACCATTCTTATCGTTATTTCAAAGAGCTTGCTTCCATCATACTGGGAAGTTGATCGTGTGGACCGAAAGGGTCGAACCCACATCCCAACTAGTTTTAATTTGTTATTTTTGTTTAACATCACTTACATATTTGTTATTTGGTACAAATATTGCTTCTTGCTAGCTGAAAAAACGGTGTAATTTTTGTTGCGAAATATTGAACAGTTTCCTTGAAATTTCACTTTTTGCAAAAAAAGGCGTTCTTATAAAAACGCTCCTCTTGGTCCATGGATCTCGCTGGATCAACGTTCGAGAGCTTAAACTTTTCTTCAAACCTTGTACTATCATGTACAAGTAAAAATAGTGGATTTTAAAAGCGTACAATGCTCAAAATGATTGAATAGCTACAACTTTATAATTTGATTTTTTTCGATCTGAGGTCACGTTTTTCTTTTATTCACTAAAAACCGTTTTTTTTTTCGGTTTCCAGAATTTTTTAGGTTAGGTTCGTCATTCCAAATTTCGAAAAAAAAGACGCTATCTTTTTAAGAATTTTTTTCCTATATGACCATATTTTTTGTTTTCTGTTGGCAATTACTAGATGGATTTGCGTAGATTGATTGGACTAATGTGCAAATAAAGGGCATAATCGAAATTTTGCCGAGCGAAGGAATTAAAGTGTATACGATAGAAGGCATGCAAGGTCTATGTGTGAGGCAACAGAAAATCGTGCAGTAGCAACGACTAATCAATCAAAAACGGAAGTGACGCCAAATTAATCCAAACAGACTCTTAACCTTTGCTCCACAAATTCAAGCAGTTTAACCGGTGTTTATTTACAACCCGCCCGCGCATTTGTCACAGGTTCGAATAATTTATCAAGAATTTTCGTGCGACTTATTATTGATGGCGGTAGCCATCATGTACAAGTAAAAAATAGTGGATTTTAAAAGCGTACAATGCTCAAAATGGCCCCCAAAATGTATTAATAATGAAAAAAAAAAAACATATGTTTGGTGGAAAAAACTGACCTTCTGAGTCTGTTTTTTCATTATTAATACGTTTTTGGGGACCATTTTGAGCATTATACGCTTTTAAAATCCACTATTTTTACTTGTACATGATAGTACAAGGTTTGAAGAAAAGTTTAAGCTCTCGAACGTTGATCCAGCGAAATCCATGGACCAAGAGGAGCGTTTTTACAAGAACGCATTTTTTTGCAAAAAGTGAAATTTCAAGGAAACTGTTCAATATTTCGCAACAAAAATTACACCGTTTTTTCAGCTAGCAAGAAGCAATATTTGTACCAAATAACAAATATGTAAGTGACGTTGAACAAAAGTTATTAACAAATTAAAAAAACGTGATTTTCGAAAGTTTTTCCCTTTCTTCTTTATATTTTGTGCCCTAACCTATAACTCAATATACATCAATCAAAAGATAATTTGAATAGCTACAACTTTATAATTTGATTTTTTTCGATGCGAGGTCACGTTTTTCTTTTATTCACTAAAAACCATTTTTTTTGTCAGTTTCCAGAATTTTTTAGGTTAGGTTCGCCATTCCAAATTCCGAAAAAAAGACGCTATCTTTTTAAGATTTTTTTTTCCTATATGACCATATTTTTTGTTTTCTGTTGGCAATTACTGGATGGATTTGCGTAGATTGATTGGACTAATGTGCAAATAAAGGGCATAATCGAAATATTGCCGAGCGAAGGAATTAAAGTGTATACGATGGAAGGCATGTAACGTCTATGTGTGAGGCAACAGAAAATCGTGCAGTAGCAACGGCTAATCAATCAAAAACAGAAGTGACGGAAAATTAATCCAAACAGACATTTAACCTTTGCTCCACAAATTCAGTTTAATCGGTGTTTATTTACAACCCTTTTGGAAATAAAACACGCCCTCAGCGAGAAACATGTAATTTAGTGCGTTTTAATATTCAAAGCCAATATCAGTGAGCAAGAATAACAAGAGTGATTAGGCAGAGCTCAAGGACAAGTAAAAGAGTTAAACATATGAAAGTAGAAATGAGGAGGTTATTATCAAAATGTGACATGTCCTCCATTCATTTTAACATACTGACTTTTTAAATCAAAATTTTGTTTTTTTGTATGTAGTATGTAGTATGTTAAAATAGTTTCAATAACCCACGCTGAAAATTTGTACGATGATAGTTCGCAAACTCAAGAACTTTGTGCTAAAATTTCAGCCAAATCGAAGATGGTGTTTTTGAGAAATTAATTTTTGAAATTTTTCCGATTTTTTTTGTTGTTTTTGCTGTCATTGAAAAAAGTTCAAGGTCAAACATTGTAATATGACAATTTTCTGGAAGAGTGGATATCAGGCTACAAAACCACTATTTTCTAACTTTTTTGTATGATAATTACGCATTGTTTTGTACATGTTTTTTTATCGCGAGAAACATGAAAAAAATGTTTTTACTAATTTTCTGGGCGGTCGTGCATTTTCCGGCCGATTATGGCTGGAATGACCCATAAGTAAAACACCATAAGCAATACAATATACTCAGAACCTCATTAGGTCCATGGCGGCCTACTCAGGAGGGCCGGTTACCATTCTCTTCAGAACCCTTTCGACATGGGTATCAAATGAAAGGGTATGATAAGTAAAACACCATAAGCAATACAATATACTCAGAACCTCATTAGGTCCATGGCAGCCTACTCAGGATGGTGAGTTACCATTCTCTTCAGAACCCTTTCGACATGGGTGTCAAATGAAAGGGTATGATTAGTAGAATACCATAAGCAATATATTATCCTCAATATTTCGTTTGGTCCATGGCGGCCATCTCAAGAGAACGGATTAACATTTTCTTCACACCCCCTCGACATCGGTATCAAACGAAAGGGCATCATAAGTAATGCAATAAGCTATGTCTTCAGATCCATGACGACCTCCTCAGGAGGGCCGGTTACCATTCTCTTCAGAACCCTTTCGACATGGGAATCAAACGAAAGGGTATGATAAGTAAAACAACATAAGCAATACAATATACTCAGAACCTCATTAGGTCCATGGCGTCCTACTCAGGAGAGGGGGTTACCATTCTCTTCAGAACCCTTTCGACATGGGTATCAAATGAAAGGGTATGATAAGTAAAACAACATAAGCAATACAATATACTCAGAACCTCATTAGGTCCATGGCGGCCTACTCAGGAGGGTGGGTTACCATTCTCTTCAGAACCCTTTCGACATGGGTGTCAAATGAAAGGGTATGATTAGTAGAATACCATAAGCAATATATTATCCTCAATATTTCGTTTGGTCCATGGCGGCCATCTCAAGAGAACGGATTAACATTTTCTTCACACCCCCTCGACATCGGTATCAAACGAAAGGGCATCATAAGTAATGCAATAAGCTATGTCTTCAGATCCATGACGACCTCCTCAGGAGGGCCGGTTACCATTCTCTTCAGAACCCTTTCGACATGGGAATCAAACGAAAGGGTATGATAAGTAAAACAACATAAGCAATACAATATACTCAGAACCTCATTAGGTCCATGGCGTCCTACTCAGGAGAGGGGGTTACCATTCTCTTCAGAACCCTTTCGACATGGGTATCAAATGAAAGGGTATGATAAGTAAAACAACATAAGCAATACAATATACTCAGAACATCATTAGGTCCATGGCGACCTCCTCAGGAGGGTGGGTTACCATTCTCTTCAGAGCACGGCTTACCATTTTCATCACAACACCCGCGACGCGACGTAGGTACTACAGAAAAGGGTGTGATAAGTAGAATACAATAAGCTATATGAGGTCATTGTAAATTTAACTTGGCGGCTGACATAAACTGGTGGATTGCCTAACTTTACAACAACCTTCACATGTATCAGTTACATAATTTAAATTAATACGGTCAATTATTCAAAGTAAAATGAAAGATAAAAGTTTCAGATAATCACGACTCAAATTTAATTTATAAATGTTTTTATATGAAGAAAGCAGTTAAATACAATCAAAAGTCAGCTAAGCGCTTTTCAGTAAAAGAGTAGTTGCGAGCACTCACGAGTGAAAATAGTAAAAATGATCAAAAAAGAGATGCAGCTAATATTGAAATAAAAATCATATAAAATTAATTTAGCTTACTCCTTCATTTTAATTTTCAGGAATATCAAAATTAAAAAGATTGGTATATTATTAGTAGATTTAGGTAACAATTTTCCACATGTATCCGTCATAATATCATGACCATGTTAAAAAGTGATTGCAAAATGTCGCACACAAGACTAAAAAGCAGATAATAATTATTAGATAAAAAAAACTTTTTAATATAACACGTTTTTATAACGAACTAAAAAGTATAAAATAATGGCACTATCCCCATACAGATTTAGAACCTCAAACATATTTCTAACACCATACAGATAGTCCTGAAAATTTGTGATTGTGAATTTGTAATAGCTATGAAAATATATGTAAAATTTTAAACGAAAAAAACGTGGGGCGCATGCTATAGACAATAGTAAGGAGTGTAGAGTAGCTGGGTTGAGAAATCATTCGCATCAATAATATATACGCCCCACGGTTTTTCGTTTAAAATTTTACACATATTTTCATAGCTATTACAAATTCACAATCACAAATTTTCAGGACTATCTGTATGGTGTTAGAAATATGTTTGAGGTTCTAAATCTGTATGGGGATAGTGCCATTATTTTATACTTTTTAGTTCGTTATAAAAACGTGTTATATTAAAAAGTTTTTTTTTATCTAATAATTATTACTTACCTCCAAACTCCGACGAATCTATATATGATAATGAGATTCATATAGTAGATGAAATATAAAACGATAACAAAGATATATTAATCATAGGTGATTTTAATCGGACTAATATATCTTTTATTCGTGACCAGGAAGACAGTTATTTACTTCCGATTAATGTATCAAACCCCGTCGATATAAAGTTTATCGATAATCTTTACAGCAACGACCTGCAACAAGTAATTAGCCAACCAAATTCAAATGGGAAATGATTGGATTTAATCTTCACTAACCTCTATGAGGATTTGAACGTGCTTCCCGCTTCTGAAGAGGAGAATCTATTTAATAATAATACACATCATTCCGCGTGGGTCATCGAGCTCAGTTCTACAATAACTGATTATCTCGCCTCCTATAACAACTCTGTAGTCTTCGATTTTAAGAATACTGATAATGTTAGTATTAGCACTGAATTATCCCTTATTAACTGCGAGGATCTACTTGATGGTGATGATATTGATGAGCTAGTTACTAGATTATACGATGTTATCTTCAACACCATTGGCAGGTTCGTACCCACAATAAAAATAATTATTAGATAAAAAAAACTTTTTAATATAACACGTTTTTATAACGAACTAAAAAGTATAAAATAATGGCACTATCCCCATACAGATTTAGAACCTCAAACATATTTCTAACACCATACAGATAGTCCTGAAAATTTGTGATTGTGAATTTGTAATAGCTATGAAAATATATGTAAAATTTTAAACGAAAAACCGTGGGGCGTATATATTATTGATACGAATGATTTCTCAACCCAGCTACTCTACACTCCTTACTATTGTCTATAGCATGCGCCCCACGTTTTTTCGTTTAAAATTTTACATATATTTTCATAGCTATTACAAATTCACAATCACAAATTTTCAGGACTATCTGTATGGTGTTAGAAATATGTTTGAGGTTCTAAATCTGTATGGGGATAGTGCCATTATTTTATACTTTTTAGTTCGTTATAAAAACGTGTTATATTAAAAAGTTTTTTTTATCTAATAATTATTATCTGCTTTTTAGTCTTGTGTGCGACATTTTGCAATCACTTTTTAACATGGTCATGATATTATGACGGATACATGTGGAAAATTGTTACCTAAATCTACTAATAATATACCAATCTTTTTAATTTTGATATTCCTGAAAATTAAAATGAAGGAGTAAGCTAAATTAATGTTATATGATTTTTATTTCAATATTAGCTGCATCTCTTTTTTGATCATTTTTACTATTTTCACTCGTGAGTGCTCGCAACTACTCTTTTACTGAAAAGCGCTTAGCTGACTTTTGATTGTATTTAACTGCTTTCTTCATATAAAAACATTTATAAATTAAATTTGAGTCGTAATTATCTGAAACTTTTATCTTTCATTTTACTTTGAATAATTGACCGTATTAATTTAAATTATGTAACTGATACATGTGAAGGTTGTTGTAAAGTTAGGCAATCCACCAGTTTATGTCAGCCGCCAAGTTAAATTTACAATGACCTCATATAGCTTATTGTATTCTACTTATCACAATCTTTTCTGTAGTACCTACGTCGCGTCGCGGGTGTTGTGATGAAAATGGTAAGCCGTGCTCTGAAGACAATGGTAACCCACCCTCCTGAGGAGGTCGCCATAGACCTAATGATGTTCTGAGTATATTGTATTGCTTATGTTGTTTTACTTATCATACCCTTTCATTTGATACCCATGTCGAAAGGGTTCTGAAGAGAATGGTAACCGGCCCTCCTGAGGAGGTCGCCATGGATCTAAGGACATAGCTTATTGCATTACTTTTGATGCCCTTTCGTTTGATACCCATGTCGAGGGGGTTGTGAAGGAAATGTTAATCCGTCCTCTTGAGATGGGCGCCATGGACCAAACGAAATATTGAGGATAATATATTGCTTATGGTATTCTACTTATCATACCCTTTCATTGGACACCCATGTCGAAAGGGTTCTGAAGAGTATGGTAACCCACCCTCCTGAGTAGGCCGCCATGGACCTAATGAGGTTCTGAGTATATTGTATTGCTTATGGTGTTTTACTTATCATACCCTTTCATTTGATACCCATGTCGAAAGGGTTCTGAAGAGAATGGTAACCCACCCTCCTGAGTAGGCCGCCATGGACCTAATGAGGTTCTGAGTATATTGTATTGCTTATGTTGTTTTACTTATCATACCCTTTCATTTGATACCCATGTCGAAAGGGTTCTGAAGAGAATGGTAACCGGCCCTCCTGAGGAGGTCGTCATGGATCTGAAGACATAGCTTATTGCATTACTTATGATGCCCTTTCGTTTGATACCGATGTCGAGGGGGTGTGAAGAAAATGTTAATCCGTTCTCTTGAGATGGCCGCCATGGACCAAACGAAATATTGAGGATAATATATTGCTTATGGTATTCTACTAATCATACCCTTTCATTTGACACCCATGTCGAAAGGGTTCTGAAGAGAATGGTAACTCACCATCCTGAGTAGGCTGCCATGGACCTAATGAGGTTCTGAGTATATTGTATTGCTTATGGTGTTTTACTTATCATACCCTTTCATTTGATACCCATGTCGAAAGGGTTCTGAAGAGAATGGTAACCGGCCCTCCTGAGTAGGCCGCCATGGACCTAATGAGGTTCTGAGTATATTGTATTGCTTATGGTGTTTTACTTATCATACCCTTTCATTTGATACCCATGTCGAAAGGGTTCTGAAGAGAATGATAACTCACCCTCCTGAGTAGGCCGCCATGGACCTAATGAGGTTCTGAGTATATTGTATTGCTTATGGTGATTTACTTATCATACCCTTTCATTTGATACCCATGTCGAAAGGGTTCTGAAGAGAATGGTAACCGGCCCTCCTGAGGAGGTCGCCATGGATCTAAGGACATAGCTTATTGCATTACTTTTGATGCCCTTTCGTTTGATACCCATGTCGAGGGGGTGTGAAGAAAATGTTAATCCGTTCTCTTGAGATGGCCGCCATGGACCAAACGAAATATTGAGGATAATATACTGCTTATGGTATTCTACCTATCATACCCTTTCATTTGACACTCATGTCGAAAGGGTTCTGAAGAGAATGGTAACCCACCCTCCTGAGTAGGCCGCCATGGACCCAATGAGGTTCTGAGTATATTGTATTGCTTATGTTGTTTTACTTATCATACCCTTTCATTTGATACCCATGTCGAAAGGGTTCTGAAGAGAATGGTAACCGGCCCTCCTGAGGAGGTCGCCATGGATCTAAGGACATAGCTTATTGCATTACTTTTGATGCCCTTTCATTTGATACCCATGTCGAGGGGGTGTGAAGAAAATGTTAATCCGTTCTCTTGAGATGGCCGCCATGGACCAAACGAAATATTGAGGATAATATATTGCTTATGGTATTCTACTAATCATACCCTTTCATTTGACACCCATGTCGAAAGGGTTCTGAAGAGAATGGTAACTCACCATCCTGAGTAGGCTGCCATGGACCTAATGAGGTTCTGAGTATATTGTATTGCTTATGGTGATTTACTTATCACACCCTTTCATTTGATACCCATGTCGAAAGGGTTCTGAAGAGAATGGTAACCGGCCCTCCTGAGGAGGTCGCCATGGATCTAAGGACATAGCTGATTGCATTACTTTTGATGCCCTTTTGTTTGATACCCATGTCGAGGGGGTGTGAAGAAAATGTTAATCCGTTCTCTTGAGATGGCCGCCATGGACCAAACGAAATATTGAGGATAATATATTGCTTATGGTATTCTACTTATCATACTCTTTCATTTGACACTCATGTCGAAAGGGTTCTGAAGCGAATGGTAACCCACCCTCCTGAGTAGGCCGCCATGGACCCAATGAGGTTCTAAGTATATTGTATTGCTTATGTTGTTTTAGTTATCATACCCTTTCATTTGATACCCATGTCGAAAGGGTTCTGAAGAGAATGGTAACCGGCCCTCCTGAGGAGGTCGCCATGGATCTAAGGACATAGCTTATTGCATTACTTTTGATGCCCTTTCATTTGATACCCATGTCGAGGGGGTGTGAAGAAAATGTTAATCCGTTCTCTTGAGATGGCCGCCATGGACCAAACGAAATATTGAGGATAATATATTGCTTATGGTATTCTACTTATCATACCCTTTCATTTGACACTCATGTCGAAAGGGTTCTGAAGAGAATGGTAACCGGCCCTCCTGAGGAGGTCGCCATGGATCTAAAGACATAGCTTATTGCATTCGGCACATGATTCCCTTTCATTTGATACCCATGTCGAGACCCTTTCATTTGATACCCATGTCGAAAGGGTTCTGAAAAAAATGGTAACCCACCCTCCTGAGGAGTCTGCCATGGATCTAAGGGCATGGCTTATTGCATTCGTCTTATGATGCCCTTTCATTTGATACCCATATAGAGCGGGTTGTGAAGAAAATGGTAATCCGCCCTCTGGAGATGACCGCCATGGACCAAACGATAAATTAGGTATACTATATTGCTTATGGTGTTCTACTTAACGTACTATTTCATTTGATATCCATGTTGCAGGGTTTGTGAAGAATATTTCAATCCGCCCTCCTGAGACGGCCTCCATGGACTAAAGGTATGTACCATATTGCATTGTCATCACAGCTAAAGCTGTGTGCAAAATTTCACCATGATAGGATATCCGGAAGTATTTGAAAAATCGAATGCAAAATTTGTTCCGTGAAGAAAACAGTAATCCGTCCTCTATAGTCCTCCGCCATGGATCTAACGGTATAATGAGTATACCATATTGCATTGTCATCGGAGCTGAAGCTGTGTGCAAAATTTCAGGGTGATCGGGTAACCGGAAGTAGTCAAAAAATCGATTGCAAGATTTGTACCGGACAAACAGACAGACAGGAAAGCGAGCTAATAAAAACGTTTTAATAATATTAAAAAGACCTCAAGCTCGATTATTCAATTAATTATTAGATATAAAGGTCGAATAAAATAACCAATTTATACAATTTTCAACGGAGAGCACGGCCGTAAGAAAACATCACCAAAATGATCTATCAAAAAATCAAACGTAGATACAAAGGGATCTCAAAAGATATCAACAAATACCAGACAACAATTAAGAAACAGATCAGGATCCAAAACAACATAACATTTCTCATTAGATGAAGACAAAAAGAGTATATTCCGAATTTCATCAACCACACAATTAAAAACATGTCATCAATTTTGAACAACAACAACGACCATCTACCGCCTAAATTTGTTAAAGCCAAAGATAACTTCATTGAAAAGACGAAACGTAACCTACTCAATCTTATAATAAAAGAAAATCACTTCAATATGACGTCGACACAAGAAAAATGCAAAAAACTCAATAATAACATAAAGCAACACTTGACAGAAGATGAAGTGGATCAAACAGGGAACTTACACTCTCCAAATTATATGAAGATGAAACGAAACGTAGAAAGACAACTTAAAAACAGCAAAATAACAACAGTAAAATCATATATAACCCCTGTTGGTTCTCGAACCAAACGAACTGCGAAATACCCGAAGATGTAAAACTGTTACTCTCTCTAGGTCCTAAATTTGCTTTACCACACAGGCAAAAAGAACTTCCCATTTTCAACCTAATAGCCGACAGTGAAGAGTGTATACAAACGATGAAAGGAAAAGAAGAACAGGAAATTGCGAGAACACGATTCACACACATACTTGATAATGAAATGAACAGAAGACAGTGGGACAAAACAGATAAATTTACAGTAAACGCAGTGGAACTAACACAAAAATATTTACGTAAAAATAAAAACATTTTGATTCTGTCAGCAGATAAAGGGAATGTAACAGTAGCGATGGAAGAAGAAACCTATGACCGAAAAATGCAAAATATAATAAACGACATGATGTCTTATAGAAGAACAACGAAGGATCCCACAGCAACATTGCACAAAAAGACCAGCGAAATTATTGATAAAATGGCGACTCACAGCATTATAGCTCACTGCTTATGGTGAGCATTGTGTTCCACCTATTAAGGAATGTGTGAGATTTTTTCCATTTTGATTTAAAAGTTTATATGGTTTAAAATGTTCTTATTTTTTACCTTTTAGTCGATTTTTTTAGTATTTATATTAATTTTGTGTTCACAACTGATCAATATATTAAGGTAAAGAAAAGAGTTTCTTAAAAATTTTTTTTTATTTTTTTTATTTTTTACTTTTTAGTAACGAATAGCGTTATTTAATACATTACAATTTCCAAACTTTTAATTAGATTATCATGTTAAATAAGGAAACTTTTTTACATGTTTTGTATTTGTTTCTTTACAACAGTTCTCAAGTTCAGCCCAAAAATGCACAATTTGATGACCCCTCAAAAATCTAATAGCGCTCTACGTTTTTTTTACATTTTGAAAGGTAGTGTGCTCGCGTATACTGGCTGGAGCAATAAAAACTAAAATCTGGAAACATATTTTTTTGCATCTTTTTAACCCTACGAGGTTCAGGGAATTTTTGGCGCTAACTAGTACAACTAGGTCTGCGCAGACCTATATGGGATTTGTATGGGAACACGTAGGCAGGTGTCATAAAAGTATGTTTAAATGTGTTTAGTGCTAGGAAAAAGACAAGATGAACAATAAACATATATTTTTATATATTCTAGGGAATAATTTAGTTAGAAAATAAGGTAAGAAAATATGGCCTAGACACGGACGGTATTCAAGGCACGCGTACCTGGCATGAGAATGCTGTTGACACACCGGTTTTTTGCAAAACATGCAATGGAATCTAGTTTTTCGCTGCTTTTTAGTGGTTTTATAGTATTAGTGGTAAATTTTAATGAGAAAATTGGCCTTGTTTGGTGTTTATTTGGTACTTTTCGACAAAACTCAAGTGCAAAAGTACTAAAAAAGGGACGAAATAGAGCAAATGTCACCATTAAAAATTCTAATAACTTCAACAGTAAAGGTCGTAGCATAATAGTTGTTAGACATTTTTCATAGAAAATTGTCTAAACTTTCCAATTTTGTAAAAAAAAAATATTGGTTAATTTCGTACTTTTTGGAGAAAAAGGTGGTTGAAGTGGAAATTTTAGTGAAAAAAAAATTTTTGTCTTTGATAACTCATAACAACTGTGGATGTTGGTGGGTTGACCCCTTGACTTTTACAGTTTTCGATAGTTAGGAGTATTCTGCATAAATTGCTGCCTTATTTATGCAAATATTTAATAGGGTTACAAAAACATAGAGTAATATGTAAACCTCTACCAAAAAAGTTTCCAAACGTCCTAGCAGCTAAATCGTTATGATTCCCCCCCCCCTTCCCCTCACACGATTTTTGGTTGGTCTATCCAAGACCTATCCACAGCCAGGCCTTTCGACATTTTCACTAATACACCCTTTATATCACAAATAAAAAATAAGCAATATTTACCTTTGGTTTTGGTAGGAAAAACCCAAATAAATTCACTTCCTATGTTTGCACTTCAAAAAGTATTTACAATTCAAAAGTTGCCTGCGCTCTATCCAACCTGTACGTTCTACACACACGTTCTACACACATACAAGTCAACAAACGACTTCAATCGCCTGCTAAACCATTCGTACCGTACATAGGTCTGCACAGACCTGCTTGTACCGTATGAGCCATTCTGTTTGTTAACACGAATAAACCCTAACACAAACAAATAAGCGGTCTGATTTTGCGCTCACTGTATTCGCCGTAGATGCTTCTAGGAAGTCATGGACGGATTCCTCGCTGATACGCAAAACAAAAAAGTTATGCGCACGTTTATATGCAAAAGGTCTGCACAGACCTGGTTGAACCTCCTAGGGTTAAATCATATTTTTATTTGCTATTGGTAGCTATGTTATGTCTTCCGCCATTTTTTAGTGAACGCCATATTTGATTTAAAACGACGTCATACAGTTTACTTTCTTACTCACTTTAATACACTTTCATTTGATAGCGATAGCGAAGTAAATAAAAGGGTAAACCGCCATTTTGTGTTGGCCGCCATTTTGAATTGAAATGGCGGGACACAGACAACAGTATTCTAATTGTCACTCCCTTCCATTTGATACCCATGCCGAGCGCGTTGTAAAGAAAAATTGATCCTCTGTTTTGTGTTGGCCGCCACTTTTATGCCGCCATTTTTCTACCGCCATTTTGAATTTAGGATGACGCTAATTGTATTCAACTTGTTATAACCTTTCATTTGATACCCATATCGAACAAGTGGCTTGTAAAGAAAAATGTAATCCATCATATTTTTTTTGCCGCCATTTTTAATTTGGAACTATCATTTACGTGTGTTTTCGTCGGAAATACACATGTCTGTTAATTTTTACCAATTTTTATTGAAGGGAAGTGAATTTTAAGACTCTACATTGAGTAGAACGAATAATTCCAAGCATTTTGGAACGAAGTTCCTTAACGCGGCTTGCGGGTAGAGTGAATTGGGAGAAATCGTCACGTAACAAAATGCGATATTTTGTGTATGTATGCGTGCGAGTATCGATCCCAGTAGGCAATTTGTGAATTTATTAAATCAGAATGCAGTGTTTTTCTTTAGAAATTGGAATCAATTTGCACCGATAGCTATAGGATGAAATGATAATGCAAAGTGTCATGCATGACGAACCTGCACACTTTTTGCATTGGTCATTATCGAGGATAGATGCTTATGCTTTCTTGTCTGTCTGTTTGTCCGGCACAAATGTTGCAATCAATTTTTTTAATACTTCTGGTTACCCGATCACCCTGAAATTTTGCACACAACTTCAGCTCCGATGACAATGCACTATGGTATACCAATTATACCGTCAGATTCATGGCCGTGGCTTCAAGAAGACGGATTACTATTTTCTTCAAGGAACAAATTTTGCAATCGATTTTACAAATACTTCCGGGTATCCTATCATGCTGAAATTTTGCACACAGCTTTAGCTCCCATGACAATGCAACATAGTATATACCTTTAGATCCATGGAGGCCGTCTCAGGAGGGCGGATTGAAATATTCTTCACAACCCCTTAGACATGGGTATCCAATGAAAGGATATGATAAGTAGAACACCATAAGCAATATAGTATATTCAAAATATCATTTGGTCCATGGCGGACATCTCCAGCGGGTGAATTACCATTTTCTTCACAACCCCCTCGACATGGGTATCAAATGAAAGAGTATGAAAAGTGGAACACCATAAGCAATATAGTATACTTAATTTATCATTTGGTCCATGGCGGCCATCTCAAGAGGGCGGATAACCATTTTCTTCACAACCCCTTCGAGATGGGTATCAAATCAACGAGTACGATAAGTAGAACACCATAAGCAATATAGAATATTCAACATATCGTTTGGTCCATGGCGGTTATCTCAAGAGGGCGGATTACCATTTTCTTCACAACCCCAGGACATGGGTATCAAATGAAAGGGCATTATAAGTAGAATGCAGTAGGCTATGTCTTTATATTCATGGCGGTCATCTCAAGAGGGCGGATTACTATTTTCTTCACAACACCCGAGACATGGGTATCAAATGAAAGGGTATGATAAGTGGGAAACCATATGAAACATAGTGTACTCAATATATCGTTTGGTCCATGGCGGCCATCACAAGAGGGCGGGTTACCATTTCCTTCACAGTTCCCCCGACATGGGTATCAAATGAAAGAGTATGATAAGTAAAACACCATAAGCAATATAGTATACTCAATTTATCATTTGGTACATGGCGGCCATCTCAAGAGGGCGGATTACCATTTTCTTCACAACCCCTTCGAGATGGGTATCAAATGAAAGAGTACGATAATTAAAACACCAAAAGCAATATAGTATATTCAATATATCGTTTGGTCCATGGCGGTCATCTCAAGAAGGCGGATTACCATTTTCTTCACCACTCCCTCGACATGGGTATCAAATGAAAGGGCATTATAAGTAGAATGCAGTAGGCTATGTCTTTATATTCATAACGGCCATCTCAAGAGGGCGGATTACTATTTTCTTCACAACACCCGAGACATGGCTATCAAATGAAAGGGTATGATAAGTGGAATACCTTAAGCAATAAAGTATACTCAATATATCATTTGGTCCATGGCGGCCATCTCAAGACGGCGGATTACCATTTTCTTCACAACCCCCTCGACATGGGTATCAAATGAAAGGGCATTATAAGTAAAATGCAGTAGGCTATGTCTTTATATTCATGGCGGTCATCTCAAGAGGGCGAATTACTATTTTCTTCACAACACCCGAGACATGGGTATCAAATGAAAGGGTATGATAAGTGGGACACCATAAGGAATATAGTGTACTCAATATATCGTTTGGTCCATGGCGGCCATCTCAAGAGGGCGGATTACCATTTCCTTCACAGTTCCCTCGACATGGGTATCAAATGAAAGAGTATGATAAATGAAACACCATAAGCAATATAGCATACTCAATTCATCATTTGGTCCATGGCGGCCATCTCAAGAAGGCGGATTACTATTTTCTTCACAACCCCTTCGAGATGGGTATCAAATGAAAGAGTATGATAAGTAGAACACCATAAGCAATATAGTATTTTCAATATATCGTTTGGTCCATGGCGGTCATCTCAAGAGGGCGGATTACCATTTTTTTCACCACTCCCTCGACATGGGTATCAAATGAAAGGGCATTATAAGTAGAATGCAGTAGGCTATGTCTTTATATTCATGGCGGCCATCTCAAGAGGGCGAATTACCATTTTCTTCACAGTTCCCTCGACATGGGTATCAAATGAAAGGGTGTGATAAGTGGAACACAACCTTTAATGGCGGCTTGCGCTATGACCATACATAAATCGCAAGGTGGAACTTTCAGTGAAATTGTTTACGAGTGCAGCAAAGATCATTCCCAAGAACTTGTATACGTTGCGTTATCTCGTGCAACAAATATAGAAAATTTGTATATTGTAACACCTCAAGATGATCCAACGAAATTTAAGTTTTATCATAATCGAAAGCAAGCTAGATCAACAGAGAAATTGCTGCAAGAATTTCAAAGATTATCTTTAAACACATTGCAGACCAGAACGCAAATGGTTTTGGATATGATTTGTAACAAAATAGGTCTTTCAGTATTAACTTTTAATTGCCAAAGTTTAAAAAATCATATTTTAGATTTCATTGATCCAGTTACTGAAAATTGTAATATTCTATTACTTACTGAAACATGGATGAGAAATGAAGAAGAAATTATCCTTCCTAATTTCAATTGCATTTCTCATTATAAACGAGACAATATTCATGCAGGTGGGTCGCAATATACCAAAACTATAAAGATAGTGTCAACATTTGCCAACCAAATATGGAAACTATTTTGTCAAACATGAGTGCATTGAGTACTAGACATTCATCAGTTGGAGACATTTGTTCAGTGATTTGTAAAATAAGAAAAGATCATGAAATAGTTATTGTAGCTGTTTATATATCACCAAATCAAAAGATTGAGGATATTACATTATTTATTCATCGATCCCTGTTAGAATATACTGAGAGAGAATATAAATTACTATGTCATAAACTTCCACTAATATTATCTGGAGACTTTAATATTAACTTCAATGAAAAAGACAAACTTAAAATCTTCACATCCTTTTTATCTGACACATTTAATTTGAGTATGAATAATGATCCAGCAGTACACAACGAAATACTGTACTACAGTTGATGCCGTTTTTTCAAGATTCTTGTACAAAATTGATTCTGAAGTATATGCATCTTATTATAGTTATCATAAGCCAATAATTTCAATGTTACAATTTGGTGATAAAATTTGAAATTTTTTTTTGGAAAGTTTTGGAATGTTAATATTATAATAAATATTTTCCTAAAATATTAAATTAAATTTTTGATTTGATTCGATCCTTTACATTATTTGCTTGAAAAATGGTATAAAGTAAAAATAAATAAAATATACAGATTTTATTTGGAGTTACATTCGCAGTTGTAAAAAAATCGTAAGGAACTTCGTTCCTGACGGGGGTCCCATGACCGCACCTGATTTTATTTTTTTATTAAAAATCGTTTTTTGTTACTCAACAACAAAATCAACAACAAAAAATGTAACAAAATGTCATATTCGTGTATTGTCATCGGGAATATGTATGCCTGCAAAGTTTCATCCATTTGCATTGAGTAAAAGGCGGTTAAATTAACGTTACAAGATTTGATGCTCCGAACTGAAAGTAAAGAAAAGAGTTTAAAAATACAAATTAAAATCAACGGCACCTAGAGCCCCACGTATTTATGGGCTTCCAAAATTACATAAACAAGGGATCCCACTACGCCCAATTTGTTCAAATATTAGCGCACCAGCTAACAATTTATGCAAATACTTGACGACCACACTAATGACACTGACAGAAGGATCCATATGCAATATTAAGGATACCAGCGATTTCAAAAGTAAGTTGAATAATACAAGCATCAGCGAAGATGTGGTAATGATTTCCTTTGATGTAGTTTCCCTTTTTCCCAGTGTCCCAGTAGACTACTCGCTTAAGATCATTGAGATACATCAAATTGATCAAACGTAGATACAAAGGGATCTCAAAAGATATCAACAAATACCAGACAACAATTAAGAAACAGATCAGGATCCAAAACAACATAACATTTCTCATTAGATGCAGACAAAAAGATTATATCCCGAATTTCATCAACCACGCAATTAAAAACATGTCATCAATTTTGAACAACAACAACGACCATCTACCGCCTAAATTTGTTAAAGCCAAAGATAACTTCATTGAAAAGACGAAACGTAACCTACTCAATCTTATAATAAAAGAAAATCACTTCAATATGACGTCGACACAAGAAAAATGCAAAAAACTCAATAATAACATAAAGCAACGCTTGACAGAAGATGAAGTGGATCAACTGTGTAACAGGGAACTTACACTCTCCAAATTATATGAAGATGAAACGAAACGTAGACATATTAAGAAATTTGAACAACTTAAATAACAACAGTAAAATCATATATAAATCCTGTTGGTTCTCCAACCAAACGAACGGCGAAATACCCGAAGATGTAAAACTGTTACTCTCTCTAGGTCCTAAATTTGCTTTACCATACAGGCAAAAAGAACTTCCCATTTTCAACCTAATAGCCGACAGTGAAGAGTGTATACAAACGATGAAAGGAAAAGAACAGGAAATTGCGAGAACACGATTCACCCACATACTTGATAATGAAATGAACAGAAGACAGTGGGACAAAACAGATAAAACAGTAAACGCAGTGGAACTAACCAGTGTTGGGCACATTCGACTAATTTTTCAGTCAGACTAATAATCATGGCTAAAACCAATCATGATTGAATCAATCATGATTAAATCAATCACTAATCAAGATTACATCGAGTAATCTTGGGGAAAATCTAATCATCAGAATGATTATTGATTATGAAATCTAATCTTAATCATGATTGAATGATTAACTCTTTAGTGATTAATATGAGCATTGTCTCCCTGAAATTTTTTCTAGTTTTTTTTAGTAAATTGCGGAGTAATTTTGGCAATTTTGTTCCGATTGTACTGAAATTCAGTATGGGGGGTTTTAAGGGTTCTAAATAACGGATTTGTGGTCGAAATTTGAAAATTGAAAATGGCGGAGGGGGTTTTGGTAAATGTGTTCCGATTGTACTGAAATTCAGTATGGGGGGGTTTTAAGGGTTCCAAATGACGGATTTGTGGTCGAAATTGTAAAATTCGAAATGGCGGACGAGTTTTGGCAATTTTGTTCCGATTGTACTGAAATTCAGTATGGGGGGTTTTAAGGGTTCTTAATAATGGATTTGTGGTCAAAATTTTAAAATTGAAAATTGTGGAGGGGTTTTGGTAAATGTGTTCCGATTGTACTGAAATTCAGTATGGGGGGTTTTAGGGGTTCCAAATGACGGATTTGTGTTCGAAATTGTAAAATTCAAAATGGCGGACAAGTTTTGGCAAATGTGTTCCGATTGTACTAAAATTCAGTATGGGGGGGTTTAAGGGTTCCAAATGACGGATTTGTGGTCGAAATTGTAAAATTCAAAATGGCGGACGAGTTTTGGCAATTTTGTTCCGATTGTACTGAAATTCAGTATGGGGGGGTTTTAAGGGTTCTTAATAATGGATTTGTGGTCAAAATTTTAAAATTGAAAATTGTGGAGGGGTTTTGGTAAATGTGTTCCGATTGTACTGAAATTCAGTATGGGGGGTTTTAGGGGTTCCAAATGACGGATTTGTGTTCGAAATTGTAAAATTCAAAATGGCGGACAAGTTTTGGCAAATGTGTTCCGATTGTACTGAAATTCATTATGTGGGGGTTTGAAGGGTTCCAAATAACGAATATGTGGTCAAAATATTAAAATTCAAAATGGCGGACTAGTTTTGGCAATCGTGCTCCGATTGTATTGAAATTCAATCCAACATAAATTTGGAAGCCTCATTTTAATCGAGGTATTTCGTCTTAAAGGTTCAGAGACCGATTTCTGTTTATATTACTTGAAGAAATGACATTATTTCAGTTAAATCACTATAGGCTAGTCGGCAAGGCTTTTTTATGGCCATTTTGGCCCATAGACGAGATTATTATTGGAATCGATTCGTTTTAGGGTGTAGTTTAATACCTTAAGTTTGCCCACAATTTGGTTGACCGCATAACTTTTTAATTAACCTATTGTGAATAAAATAGGATTTTTTTACATTTCTTTTAATATCTCCGTTCCTGATAACTTTAAGTATAACAAATGCATTGGTGAAGCTCTTCGCTATGAAATTATCTAAAAAATAAGGCCTGTTAGAAGTCCGTGGTGCAAACAGGTTCCAAGATTTTCAATTCACGTGACCTACACTATTTGTTTACTCGAAAAGTATTTAGTTAAGGACTGAAAATTCTTATAGGTAGAAAAATTCTTATAGCCTGAAAGGGGTCTGTCGTGATGGTATTGTTTTTCGTGCCAAGTGACCCTATTTTTGAGGAATTATATTAACATACATATGTCGCAATTATTTAGTTAAATCTTCCACGTGTTTACAATCTTACTCACTAACACATTACATCGCTCATTTAGTGCTTAGAACTCTTTTCTTGTTTTACTTTTTTCTCATTGACATAATGATTCAGAATTTTCTCTATACAGGGTGTATCCGTTATGTTTACCAAGTGACCGGCTGTGGATAGATGAATAAAAAATCCTCAGGTATGAGGGTGGTGTGGAATCGTAACGATTTAGCCGCTACAGCGTTTTGTAATGAAATGCAGAGGTTTATGTATCACCTTGAATTTTTGTAACATTATGGCCTATTTTTATGAAAATGGTAGCAATGTACACAATTTTTACGCTACAGCCTTTAATTTTGAAGTTATAAGCAAATATAATGCTAGAATTGGCGCTATTTCATATTTTTTAGTACCTTTCCATCTGAGTTTATGTTGAAAAGTATCAAATAAGGCCAATTTTAACGTCAAAATTAACTTATAACTCGTAGCATAAATATTGTTCGGACTTTATTCACAGAGAACTGTCCAAGCTTTCCAAAACAAAAATATTAACTAAGCATTTTTTTGGAGAAAAAAGTGGTTGAAGTGGAAATTTTACTAGAAAAATCCAAACTTATGACTTGTACGACTAATACCTCTGGAAGTTGGTAGGGTGGAGAACCTTGACTTTGGCAGCATGAAATAGGTGGAAGTATCATTGCTAACTTATTCATGAAAATAAGTCCTAAGATTTTAAAGGGGAAGTATGAATGGTATGGGTGGATTCGTTACAAATTATATTTTAGTTAAATTTAGGAAAGATTCTCATTTTAATCGAGATATTTCATCTCCAAGATTTAGAGACCCACTTGTGTTTAAATTCTTCTTCTTTGTCGGCTCTACAACCGGGATCCGGTCCTGGCCTCTCGCAACTGTCCTCTCCACCGGTCCCGATTCTGATCCGGTGTCATCCAGTTTGGCATCCCTAAACTCTGAGCGTCCTGGTCTACACCACCCTTCCAACGAAGGCCGGGTCTCCTTCGCTATCGCACCCCATAGGTCCTACCGCAGAGAACTTTACGAGCAGGCTCATTTTCACTCATACGAGCTAGATAACTTGCCCACCGCAGCCCACCGAGCTTTATTTTCTTTACAACATTCATATCACGAAAGCGCTCGTAAATCTCGTCATTTTAGAGTCTCTGGAATCGTCCTTCCTCCCATACGAGGCTTGAATTGCTTGTTTGTGGGCCTCGGTAGTCTAGAGGTAAGGCCCCTGACTGCTATCCCCAGAGGTCCCGGGTTCGAATCCCGGCGGCGCCACGGTCCTTCGCCTTTCCCACCTAACTTTCCTTCTTTCTTCTTCCCTCTTTACATTCCTGACTCCCCTTTCATAGCCTTCGCTAGTCCTCCACCGCTCCACCAAGCGCATGCCATCGGTTGGTTGATGAGATTCAACTCGTTTCAGGAGGCATAACACTCCAGCGAGTTGTTCTCGACGCCCCGATGTCAGAGTCGCGAAATGGTTGTGAGTAGGTGGAATAAAATATCGCGGCTAGGTTGTGACAGTTACTTCCTTCTCTTCTCTCTATCTTCCGGCTAGAGCTGCTGTTCGACATTCACTCTATACGAAAAATAGATTGTCGGTAGTACAAAGGGACTTTCCCTAAGCCTCTAGTCTGTCACATAAAAAAAACAATCCTCCGAAGTGTTTTCCTCCCGAACACGGCTAAGAGGTTTGAGTGCTTTTTACTAAGCACCCTCGTTTCAGATGCATATGTGAGTACAGCTAAGACCATCGTCTTATATAGTAAAAGTTTAGACGTTATAGTTAGATGCTTGGATTTAAAGAGCCTTGACAGACTATAGTAGGCTTTGTTGGCTTTTAGCAGTCATGCGCCATTTTGAATTTTAATATTTTGGCCACACATCCGTCATTTGGAACCCATAAAACCCCCCATACTGAATTTCAGTACAATCGGAACAAAATTGCCAAAACTTGTCTGCCATTTTGAATTTTAAAATTTTGACCACAAATCCGTCATTTGGAACCCCTAAACCCCCCCCCCCATACTGATTTTCAGTACTATCGGAACACATTTCCCAAAATTCGTCCGCCAATACATACTTCATAATCATAGCGCACAGTTCATAGTCCGAGTACTACCTAGTAATACCTAATACATAGTACACACTAGTACATAGTATATATTACGTAGTACATAGTACTAACTCATACAATAAAAACTGAAATCCCCAAAGGAAAATTTTTCCCACGGTACGCATAAAAAATGACCGTGACTGAAAATTGCCCAACGTGCCTAAAAAGTTTTCACATCAAAAACTACAAACATGCTTTTAAAAATGAACTAATAAAATATAAAAGATAATTTTAAAATTACAGTACTTAAATGTAAAAATTCTGGGCCGATTTTCAGTGCAATCGGAGCACAATTGCCAAAATTATTCCCACTTTTTAATTCACAAATTTTCACCACAAAACTCTTAACTGACGGATTCACAAAATAAAATATTCAAATGAAACCTTAAAGAATAGAAATCCAACGTTAAAACTAAACATCTCCAAAAAAAATTCATTTTTAATCTAAAATTTTAATCATTTAATCATGATTGCGGTTGAAATTGATCAATCATCAATCACCTAAAATGATTACTTCTCTGATTAAATATATCAATCTCTAATCATGATTACAGACTACAGCTTTTAGTCGCAATCATTAATCATCAATCAGATTAAATTTTGCCCAACACTGAAGCTACAGACCTGTAAGCACAGAGTACTTAACATACAGAGGGAACAACAGGAACAAAATGGGTCACAAGTCGTAACCCATCCTAGCTTTTTGTTTTCTTTGAGAGCGAAACTCATCATGACTCTCTCTTCAAGTTTTTCACTGCTAAGCAGGATGTGTGTGCGCAATAACTTTTTGGTGTGGTAGTATAGTAATGAACTGAAATAGAATCTTTGGAAAGGAAAAGAATATTTTTCTACCTGCGATTGTGATAATAAAATGAAATGGGTCTTATATTGTTTTTAACTAACTTTTTTTTCGTAAACGAACGATTAGGCTGGCGCACTAAAAATATACAAAACAATTAAAATATTAAAATTGCTAATAAGATTTTTGATATAAAAAATTAAGAATTGTAAAATGATTGGAAAATTTTTAATTTTTAAAGATTAATGTGTATTTAAATTATCAACTTTACGAAAAAAGTTATATTACATTTCTAGTTCTAAATCCGTCCAAAAATATTACAAAATTGTTACAATTTTAATTTTCGTTTTGTTATAAAATAACTGTTTATAATAATATATCCCTTATGGTACCAGGATATACCTTGGCAACTCAACGTTTCCTAACACAATTATAAAAATACTATCCTAATATAGAAAATTTATCCTGTGACGCGATGACGCGGTCGAAAGTTCCTTTGCTGCCTGCTCTAATAGTGGAACCAGGTGGTTTATTTATTGCTGGAATATTACATTCCTAATAAAAGAAATCCGTGCTGCGCTCCGCCATTCTACACGCACCCAGAAGAGACTCTACAGAACAACTGGCAGAAAGATGGAATGTTCCTCTGCCCTCTATAGCTCGTAGTGACCGAGGATCACTATGTATGTGTATCATGAATGTATGTGTGTGGGCGCATCTTCATTATTCTAACACTCCCTCCCGACCACATCATACATTACAAAATTATGAACAATATAACCATCAATTAAAATAACATTACTTATTCCTTCAAACTTTAATTCATCAAAAAAAAAACATAGTATGGACAATGTTAATTATCAATTAAAAGCAAGTTAACATATAACTTTATGTAACATAAAAAAAAATAAACTATTCAAATTTTTCATTTTACCAATTGGCACATCTTTCAACTAGACCAACTGACAAACTTTAATTGGCATTAGGAGCTGAAACAAACAAAACATTAATTGTTATAAACAGTAATCATTTAATCGAATTCGTTAAGAACTGCATTCGTCAATCTTTTATGAACGTCGAAAGAAAGAGGCTTTGTAAATATGTCAGCAATTTGATCTTTTGAAGCTATCCAGTCAACTTTGACTAAACCTCGCTGGATACATTCTTTAACATAATGCTCTCGTACTTCTGTCATGTGTCTTAGTTTGGTTCCACCGCTTGTCTTCGTACTGGCCTCGGCAGCTTTATTGTCACACCACAATAACATGGGTATAAATGATCTACCCATCATTATAATTAGTGAATTATTTAATGCATTCAATTCTTGACAAGCTTCACTCATTGCTACATACTCGGCCTGACAAGTAGATAAAGCTACATATGGTTGCTTATGAGTTTTCCATGCAACAGAATCCCCATATAATTGAAGTACATATCCGCATGTAGTCAAGGAGCCTTTACAATCTGAGAAACTTGCGTCTGAATAACCTCTCAAATCATTTCTTGCAGATGTGAATCTTAGTCCTTTAGCTTTTGTACCTTTCAAATATCGAAATACTCTTTTAACCATCTTCCAGTCGTCTTCGGTAGGATTTATTTGATGTCTGCTCAAAACATTTACCGCGTAGGATATATCTGGCCTTGTAGAATTAGCCAGATATAGGAGACTTCCTATGGCTTCCCTGTAAGGAGCATTTTCTCTGTTTAGCGTCAAATTTAGTTCGTCTTCGTTATTCGATTCTTCTCTGTCCTTTCGAGCGCGATTATTTACTTGATTAGTGACCATAGGTGTTCGTTGAGGATGCATCTCGCTAAATTTAAATCTTTCCAAGATTTTATCAATATAGTTTTCTTGGCTAAGTTTAATAACCCTTTTTTTTATATCGCGATGTATAGAAATTCCCAGAAATACTTGTGGTTTTCCAAGATCAGTCAGTTCAAATTCCTTTTGCAAATCTGACTTTACTTGGTTCAATTTTCTTTTATCGTTACTAGCTAAAAGGATATCATCTACATATATTAAGAGTAATAAAAATTTATCTTTTTCTCTCCAAGTAAACAAACAAGGTTCACTGTCGTTTGAGTGTAAACCAATTTTTCGTGCCACTGATGTAAATTTTTCGTTCCATCTTTTTGGACTTATACGAAGTCCATATAAAGCTTTTTCTAATTTACATACTTTAGTTTGTTTTAGTTGTCCTTGATTTTGTACTCCTTCAGGAATTTCCATATAAATATCTTCACTTATAGTGCCGTTCAAAAATGCGGTTTTCACATCTAATTGACAGACTTCTAAATCAAATTTATTAATGATTGACAATACTGATCGCACTAGCGATAATCTTGAAACCGGTGCATATGTTTCTGTCAAATCGTATTCATTTTTGTCTTTAAATCCTCGGATGACTAATCGTGCCTTACATTTCGTAGTACCATTCTTTTCTACCTTGCTTTTGAATACCCATCTAGAATCTATTATGTTTGGCCTTTTTCCATTGATAGGTTTAGGTCTATTAACAATTTTCCATACATTGTTTTTGTGCAATGAATTCAATTCGTCATTTATAGCATTTTGCCACTTAATCCTGTCATTTGATTGCCACGCTTGCTTATAAGTTGCAGGATCGTTGTTTATCTTTGCTAAAAGTGCGTGATATGTCTCATCTTCCTTTGCACTAATTTCTTCTGCTTCCAATGAGACTTTGTATGCTGTTGGATTGACCATAATTTTGGCTATCAGTGCATGATACTGTGTTTCATCTATTTCGTCATCTTTTTCATCATTTATATTCTTGGAAAATACTATTTCTTTATTGTTCTCGTGATCTTCGGACATGTCATTAAAACTTGTATCATTAATTAATTTTTTAGTTAACATGTGACTGTCGTTATTTTTCGCATCGTTATTAACTGCCATTATATTTTTCCGAGGTCTACCTCTCTTTCGCTTAATTTCTCCCTCCGTTTCTAAATTCGCATCGTTTAATACTCTTTTGTTATTGGTTTGTTCCTCCACTTTTGAGCTCGCATCCTTCACTTCGTCTTTTTCAAAATTGAGAAACCACTTTTCTTGGTCTATATTGTCGAAAGAGGTAACCCAATCTTTTATACTTGATTTACTATACTTATCACCGTATACCAATTTTTCGTTAAATCTGACATCTCTACTTTCGTAGTATTTACCTTCTTCAGGTTTTAAGAATATGTACCCTGAAGGTTTGTAGCCAATCAGAATTACCCTTCGACCTTCATATCTAAATTTCGGCCCTGTCTTTCTCTGTACCTTTATATATGCCAGACAACCAAATCGTTTTATTTGATTGATATCAAATCTCCTTTTAGGAGCGAATACTTGCAAAGGTGCAATCATTCCATTAGATTTGTGTGGAGTTCGATTGTATGCATAAACTGCAGCACTAAGTGCTACATCCCACATGTTTTCAGGTAGCTTTGAGTCATACACGTATGATCTTACTTTCTTTTGAATCGTTTGATTAAATCTTTCAGCAACTCCGTTGTGCTCAGGTGTATCTGGACATGCTAATTGGAGTTCTGCATTTAGTCGGTTAAGTACATCTACAGTGTGACCTCCAGTATATTCTGTACCCTGATCCGTCCTTAGGTAACATACCTTTGCATCATATCCCAGTACATTCCTAGCCTTTTTAACAAAAGCTTCAAAGCAATAGCCTGTCTCACTCTTAGCTTCCATAGGATAAGCCATTGCCACACGAGAATAATCGTCTATGAATACAGAGATATATTTGTATCTCTTTGGATGAGATGGTGGATTTATTTTACCCATGAGATCTGAGTGTATTATCTCCAATGGTCTTGTCGCTCTATTACGCGTCGTTTTAAATGGTAATTTATTTATTTTTGAGACCATACATACCTCGCAATCTGAGATTGTATCATCAAAGATTGCGCTCTTTAATTCTTTATTTTCAGGAAATTGTTTTTGTAAAGCCTTCAGATAAGCGACTGATGCATGTCCCATTCTGACATGCCATAACATAGCTTTATTATTCTTGATAAATTTATTATATTTATCATTAAATGGAGTTTCGTCTTCTAAAAGTTCTACAATTGGCAATTCATCTGGATCATTTATTTTTCGATCCCAAATAGTAGTATCAAAATTAGAGTTATCGTATATCTTCTTTGTAACGTCAGATGGACTCTTTTCTAATATTTCTTCTTTACCAGAATTTAAATTTTCAATTTCGTTTTCTGATTCGTTTGTATCTGGATTAGTTTTAGCCGTTACGCTTCTAGTTAAATATCTTGGTATATCTGTGCTTTTATTTGTTGCTACATAAGCAATTGTTCTTTTAATATTAAATAAGTCACTTGTGGTTTCAGCATTTGCTTTATTAATTACAAATTCTACAAGCCAGTACGGCTTTTTATAGATACCTGTAATAAATGATTCATTTGAATTTGGATCAAATATATCAATTTTTTCGTTATCTAGATATATGCTTAGGCCCATGTCGGCAAATCGTCTTAGAGACAGCAAATTTTCGGATAGTGCCTCTGCACAAATAACGTTATCTAAATTAATACTTTTATCATCGTTGATCATTGCTTCAATACTTCCTACTCCCTCCGTTCTCAAATCTGCGGAGGAATTTTTATTTGCGCTTTTTATTATACCACGTTCTGATCTACTAAAGGTTTTAAAAACTAATTTAGAATTAGTCAGGTGTTCTGACGCGCCTGAGTCTGCTAAAAATTTCGCTAATATTTTACCATCGTTTGTTTCTATTGCCTCAGTATTTAAACTAGATTCATTTGCTTCAAAATAGTTATTTTGATCACTATAATTTATACTATAAGATAACACCTTACCCTTTTCTTTCTTTTCATCAGAACTCTGCTTGTTTTTCTTGTCGCTACCACCCTTACCTCGGTAGCTTCCTTTGCCTCTGCCGCGATGGTTTCCTCTGTTGTTTCCACCTTTACCTCTACCATTTGTGAATTTGAACTTCTTTGCACCAAGGTTGTTGGAGAAATTTCCTTTGCGCTTCCATCCTCTTCGATTTCCTCGATTGTTTCCACGAAAGTTGTTGGAATTTGCACTTTTATTGCCTTGTTGCGCTAGTCTTTTTGGACATTCAGATGCTTTATGAGTGACAAATTCATTACACTCATAGCATTTCTTAAGACCAGTGCCCTGATATTGACAATCCTTGCTCATGTGTCCGTAATCATCGCAACAATAGCACCTGTTTTTCGCATCTTGTGGTCTGGCTACTAAGGCTGTGGTGCTTCCTGGTACTGCTGGGAACTTGCTGGCTTCGAAATCCAGGATGTAACTTTTCAATTCCTCAAATGTTAATCCACTGCCTTTTTGTCTTTTACTCAGAAATTCTACTTTCTGAACATCTGGGACAAACACCATAATGGCGCTGTAGAATGCATCTCGTTTTTCTTCTTCTGACAGAGGTTTTGAGTCAGGGGCATTTTCATAACTTCTTACAATCTCCTCAAATCTGTCCCAGAAATCTATAGCCTTTTCCTTGTTGGGATTATATTGAATGCTATACAGTTGTTTTCGTACAGTTGCTGACATAACATTAGTTTCGCATCGTTTTACCTCCTTTAATTGTTTTAACAGCTCCACTGGATCCTGTATTTTGACCACTTTTCTGTGATATTCTTGATCAATGTGATTGATTATAATATCTCGCACTTTGTATTTATGATTATCCTTTATTGTGTCATTTAAGCCTTCTGGCGGAGATATAGAGTCATCGATGACATACAGGACATTATTTGACCTTAATTCAGACTTTAAATAATCTATAAAAAATTCGAATTTAAGGTTTTTCGTCAATTTATAGTCTCTTTTGGTATGTGATTCCTTATTAACCACAGCCATATTAATGGTGTCTTTCAACTGTTGAGATAATGAATTGCTCTGTGTGAAACTTTCGGTTGAAATATTTTGCAGCCCTATTTTTGCAAGTTCTGTTCTTATGATGGCAGCAATTTGCTCCGGGTTAATTTGATGTTGTTTAGCTGAAGCATTTTCACCTTCATTATGCTCATCTTCCTCTTCCTCGACTTCCTCTTCATCATAGTTATTCTCTTTTAGCATTTTAATCGCTTCACATAATTCTTTAGTTTGATTTCGCATCATATTTTCAAGCGAAATTCTATTCTGTTTTTCTGAGTCTTGACTAGCTTTCAAAAAATTTAAAACCTTATTAGTGGTTTCGCTAGCCTTTGTGAGAGCAGCTGTTGCTTTTTCAACTATTTTTCTTAAAACATCATTCTCATTTTTTACAGATTTATGACTCTCCTCTACATTTTCTTTATTGGTTATATCTGCGGAAATATTTTGTTGGATTTCAGGCATAATCAACCTATCGCCATTTCGTTCGCATCGTTCAATCGCGTCGTCAACAACTCGTTTCTCATCGTCTGACATCGTTACCTTGCCTGTAAAGGAATTTTATTATTACAGAATCGTTTTATCACATCGTTCTGACAATATCTGACTAGCCTTTATGTTTTAAGCTAGATCTGCTTAATAATAGACTGTACACATCATATCAAACAGAGCAATTGACAACTTCCACATCTGAACACAAGATTGTTTCTGAAGTCATTTCCACATGTGCAGTAACAAACGCACGGCGCCAGTCACTCCACATATGAACCAACAAGCTTTTATCAGGCATTTAATTTTTAATATAATGTGCAATTGCTATTATTATTAATAAGGCCTTTATATAAAAATATTAATTTCGCACCTATTTTATATGGCGTTACGTTCTGCACAGTAAGGAGAATATCTTCACCCTCTTTCGTAACTGTAACTTTTTCTCCAGGGTGATTCTCAGCAAAGGAAAAGGTGTTTTCACATTTTTTGTAAAAGGTGTCTAGTATGTTGTCGTCTAAGTAAATTAATAAAAACAATTCATTAATTACTTCAATTCATCAACCTACACTAGATTTAAAAACATTCATTAAATTGTTTCGTGCATGCACTTCGTTCACAAAATTCTATTCACAAATTTTTTATTATTGTTACATTGTTCAATTTCCTGTCGTTTTGCTAGCTAACAATGTTATTCAGATGCATCAATTTAATAATATTTGTGCAAAATAGAAATTTTTAACCTTTTATTCTCATCGTTTCATATTTCTGCACTTAATATTCACATAGTTTTTTTTTTATTTATTTATTTGTTGCCTTACCCATCGCACCGAGCGAGCGAGCATTTTGCTCTGAAGTACATGTATTTGGATATACGCGGAGACACGGCGCTTTTCTATATGCCTCTTTTTTTTGTGTACGTCAACGTACATATATGTGACCAAAGCACGCAAGTATACGTACTCGTGAAACCGCCACACCATACATATAGAGTAAGCATGTATTAATGTATTATATCCAGAGAGCCGCGCACAGTATTCCGTGCTTTTCCCTTTCGCTCTCTCTCTCTCTCGGTGGCAGCTGCATAGCACAGCCCGAGGGCTCCGATAACACGCGAGAACCGCATCGCCCGAAAAAAATACATATGCGACGTGAAAGGCAACACATAAATTTTAGCTCTATATACTCACTTCCCGTTTTACTTTCCATTTTTTTTCCTTAACTTTTGAGCTATATAATTAAAATAGAGTTGCACTATTTTATTTATTATTATTTATATTGAAAGTACACGTATGCTCGTGCTTTCTTATAATTTCACTTTTTAATAATAACTGTGCGCAGTGGAAGCGAGCCGGGTCCATAACCTGCTGGAATATTACATTCCTAATAAAAGAAATCCGTGCTGCGCTCCGCCATTCTACACGCACCCAGAAGAGACTCTACAGAACAACTGGCAGAAAGATGGAATGTTCCTCTGCCCTCTATAGCTCGTAGTGACCGAGGATCACTATGTATGTGTATCATGAATGTATGTGTGTGGGCGCATCTTCATTATTCTAACATTTATTAAATTTACACGTTATATCAAAAACAAATATGTTTCCACTTTGTTTGAAACTCCTAATTTTTCAATTTTTTTGGGAGTTACTTGGAATATTTGACATTTTTGTTAGTTGGATCGTATTCATGCATTTTAAACACACTTTTCTTTGAACTGGGGAGCCGTGACACCACTTGCTGTCAAAATTTTGGACTCGTTCCCAAAGTGCTTACTGGAACAAAAATACATCTAGTCCAATCTATCGAACTTACTTTACAAAATTTTCCAAGATCCAACATTCAAAAACAAATATCTCTTAAATGGTAGGTTTTATCGCAAAAATAATTACAATAACAACTGTAGATCATGCAATTTTTTCACAAACGATAGTATATACTCCTTCGAATTTATATTTTGCGAGTTTATATTTTGCATAGTATACCACCGTAGGCGCATTTTAAAACGTAGGCACAACCCACGATTTGTTGTGATCAAACAAGCACAACTATATTTGCATATACGGCAAGAACAAAGAGGATAAGAGGGAAATATGGAGGGCATACAGTACACCAAGCTATTTATTAATCGTTATTAGCAATGTTTCTGTCTTTTCTGGTATAGCACTTTTGCATAGGTTTTGATTTAATGGAATTTCTTGCGACCGTACACTAAACCCCTTCCCAAAAAATTTGATATGAGCTTTACCCAAATCAAAAAGAAGTTGTCAAGGCGAATGTAAGACCCCGGATTAGTACTGTTTATGTAATTTTTACTATTTAAAAGGGACTCATTTTTAAGTCCAAGCCATTCTCCTTGTTTTAATAAATATTCTTGCAATTATTACAATGTTCAACCTTTGTTTTGAATATATATTAGTTTATAGAAGCCTCATCTGAGAAATTATTTTTTAACACTATTTCTATCACGATTTTGTGTGTACCTATTTTGACCAAACGGTGTCTTTTCAATCTTTGTAACAAGAAAAAACAGTAATCATAAAAACAGCACTGTAATGAAACTTTTTCCTTATTTAATATCACAGTTTTTACAAATCAATGGTTTCTCTACTAAGCATTTTCCACACGCATACTTTGAAAAGTGTCTTTCGACACCTCTTGGCAGAAATAGTGCTTAAACAACGGTATCAAGTGCCTCTTCTAAATACCAGTACTTTCATTAAAATTTTCATTATCGACTTACAAAGAAAGTAAGTCCTTGACAAGAACACCCCCTACGTTTGTTTAACATTGATTATAATTCACAGCATCTAACAAAGTAAAATCTTCATCTTCATTGCATGTCATTCGGCTGGAAAATTTTAAATGACATTATCTGCGATAAGGATTTAAACGTCCGGACCACTGTCCTTATAGGTCTGGTCTATAATGGACTCCGACCGGCTTGTCCTTTTCAACTTAGTGTTGGAGAAAATAATCCAGGGGTGACATTAAAGGGCAGAATCCTCCACAAATACTGATGGCTTATGACACAGACATCATCGGAAGACCATCAAGAACAGTACAAGTAGCTTTCACCCAGATTGAACCGGCGGCACGAAAGCTGGGATTGCAAATCAACGAAAGCTAAACAAAGTACATATATGGTGGCCTCGTCTGCAAGAACACCTAACATTGGTCCCACAATCAAGGCAGAGTAATACGATTTTGAAGTGGTAAAAGTATTTACCTACCTTGAGTCAATAGTAGCAGCCCACTATAGCATGGTACTAGAAATACGCGCACGGCTTCTAAAAGCCAACAAAACCTACTGCAGTCTGTCAAGACACTTCAAATCTAAGCACTCTAACCTCTTAACGTTGTTCGACAGTAACTTCCTTCGGAAAATTGTTGTGAAGAAGATACAACCCCAAATTGTACTGTAACGGCACAATGGCGCGAAGGTGCTGAGAAAAGCCATGTGATGCGCCATTATGCCTGTGCATGCTCCCAGGAGCCAGAAGCCCTGAAGAACCTGACTATAGGAACATGCACGTACATAAAAAAATTCCAAAAAAAAATCACTCTCCCCAAACCACCGAAATAACCGTTAGGGAGAGGCGTTATGCCGACCACACGATGAATGCTAGCTCGCCGGTTGGGGTCGTGGGGTGTGTGGCCGGGCCGATACCTTTATGGTTCAGCACTTACCTAAATGTCGATGCGAAAAATCTTCCTTCGTCACTCCATGTCTGCGACACCAACGATTCCCGGACCTGAAATCATTACAAGAATCCCAAGGAAAAGTAAAGAACCCCGGAGCGAAAATCCCGATCAACCATCCTGGAAAACAAGTTTGGCTATTTAGGCCAGCATGACTCAAAAGAAGAAGTCGATTTCAAAAGAATTAATTATAAGTATATTATATTATATTATTTTCCTCCAAAAACAATAGGCACTAACAAAAGTGTCAAAAACGAAACAACCTACGGTTTATACAAGTATAACCTCGCAACAAAAAAATCTACGCCCTGGCGCCAGTCGTTGACTTTTTTACATTCATTTTCAATATAAATCTCTAAACATTATAAATTCTCTAATATTTTAAACCAACATGAAAATTACATACCCCAAGTCAAAGAATAAAGTTAGTGTGTATTAAAAACAATTAATAAAATATAATATAAAGTGTAATATTTAATGAACATTGGTATACGTGAAGAGAAAAATTCTCGTGCATTCTGTAAATTCATTTTGTGTAAAGATATTTAATACAGAAAAAAGAAAACAAAACAACACTTAATATTATTAAACCAAATTCAATCTTCCGTGGTCCGTAGGCCGCTAAGTGACTGCCAATGGGTCCACATTACCAGTATTAAGCGGTGCAGTGATAAACGCTCAAGAACACCAGATTAAAATTGAAATAAGCTAATAGCTTCGCGGAAATAAACCTTTGAACGATGGTTTATTACCGATTCTTTCAGATAAAAATAATCACGAATTAATCAAACGTGAATGAGAGCCTGATCCATACAATTCATAAAACAATTAGCTCATAAATTTAAGAGACCTCTGAAACCAATTGAAGGTTCTGCTGTTACGTGACGTCTTCTTGGATGTTATAATAATAAATTAACTCCTGGATGGAGTGGTTACCATTGCCGCCTCGATAAGCTTTAATTAAACTTCTTTCTTCTCTACGTCAGTGATTTTCAGCACTGGCCTAACTTAGCTGAACATATATAACAATTTTACATAACTTACAATATCTCCGGCCATAAGATAATCATAATTCTAAAGCATTTTCCTGCTTTGTTGCTTTCCAATGATCCAACATGCACCTTTCCAGCCAAAATAAATGCCACGCAAAAAGATAGATGGGTTCCAGAGCATCTGCGACTGAAAACCTGAGCAGGTAAGCCCCTTCCTTCACCGAGCCTTCCTTGACACGCAAGCAGGAAACCACGCTTGGACAACACCAACAGTTTTCTATGCTGCACTCCTTAATGTGGACAGACACTTGTACTAATAATACTCAACTCTTAAACTTTTTTCTATTATTTTATTTTCTGAACTTAATGTGAGAAAATTAAACCTCCATACGAGTAAAATCCAAAACCCATTTGACTGACTCACTTTTTTCCCATTTTTTCATAATTTTTTCTTTATTTTTTCTTCCTCCCCTACTCGTTTAAAATTTTCCTTTTTCCTACAAAGTGATTTTCTAAGTAAATTTCCCAACCAAAATATATGTTACACCCGACCGTTACAGTACTAAATATATAAAGAACCTGCCACAACCATAGATATATCACGCCTACATTAGATAGAACATGTAATGGGAATGCCTGCAGAAGTGCCCCAAACTTCCTGTTCCTCCAAAGGCCAGAGCGATTAGGGTTACAAGACCTAGGAAGAGATATAAAGGTGACATAAAAATGAACTTACAATTGGGTTACCAACCAGAACACAGAGATACAGGACCAAGATCATTGAACGAAAGTTCTTGAGGAGGCCTAGGCTCACAGACGGCTGTAGTGCCAATGATGATGGAGATAAAGGACAATTCCGAAAATTTTACAACGACGAGATCTACGAGCGTTATAGCGACATAGATGTTGTGGAGAAATCAAAGCGCTGTAGGTCCCGGTGGACAGGGTATCTAGCTCTTATGAGTGAAGATGGACAGGATCGGAAAGTTCTCTACGGTAACATCTATGAGGGCGATAGCGAGGGAAACCCAACGTTCGCTGGAAGGATGGCTGGATAGAATCGGAATTGGTGGCGAGAATAGTTGCGAGAGGGCGGGACGGTAAAGCGATTGTAGAGCCGTTAAATAAGAAGAAGTCATTAATGGATGGATGCATACATCGCATAAACCGTATTCACTTAACGACCTCGTATTAACCACATATGAACGACCATCTACCAGAGAAAGTCATAAGCTTCAACCAATTCAATTTACAGGACCATATCAAATCAAAAATGTTTTGGTAACGACCTGCTGCTGATGAGCTTGCAGACAGGGAAACGAAGTGGAAAGCACACCCCACTTAACCCGGATGGGAATGCCCTTGCCTCCTACAAACAAGCTGTGCGGAAAATCAGCTTGGCTCGAGCTGAGTTGAGTTGGATCACAGCAACGGTGTGCCGCACTCTTCATGCAATGTGGCCAACTTTGGACGCAAAGCGTTCAACATCTCTTGTTCAGTTGAACCAAAAAGGAGGTAAGCCATATAGTAAAGGTGCTGACCGGTCACTGTACCTTTGCCCCGCACGCCGAAAGATTGGAACGACTTATGAAGAAGTTGTGGTAATGAATAAGAAGAAGAAACTGTCTCCCATATTCTCTGTACATGTCCCGCCCTCGGAAGAAAAAGAGGACCTTCCTTGGCTCACCCTTCCTTAATGGATTAAGCGAGCTGCAAAATATTGGTGCTCCTAACCTCTGTCACTTTGTCAAAAGCTCAAAATGGCTTAAAATGGCCTGAACTTTGTTCCAACACTACATAGGATGGCATCACAATGTGCCCAATGTCGGGCTTAAGTGGGCAGCCATTTTAACCTGACCTAACGACCACTTCAGTGCCGGGATGGCGAGCGCTGTCTCCAAACAAGAAGACAACTTACTTTGTATGAATCATCGTTGCTGGTTGGTCAGCTGATGGGTTTCATCAAATAATAAAACTGGTATCGCAATTTTTGCAATTAGGTTTGATAGTAAGTTAGTTAGTCATCTTTAGCCCTGGTTTTAAAAATCCGCACCATATAATTGTAGGTCTTTGTCGGTTAAAAATGTATGCTACAATAGTTTCCTTCCATTTCTTGTGAACATTTAATGAAGTTTAATTTTTATAAAAATTATATATCTCAAAAATCAATAGTTTTCGAGCTAATCATGAAAAACTAAATTTTATCCCTTTTAACCCCCCTAAAAAACCACACCAGGTGAAATTTACATTACATAGCCTGTCGTACATCATAACAAAGATGTCCACAACAATTCTTCTTTATCAGTTATAAATAAAACAAACTAAGTACTCTCACATTTTACAATAATAACAATAAAAAGCCAATATCCCCGAGAATATTCCTTGGTTAAACCAGAAAGGTAGATTTCTTATGCTATCCACCAAAATTTAATTTTGTTCAAGGGCAGAAAACTTTGTTTTTTTCTTCGTACGTGCATAAATGAAAAAAAAAAAACACTCATAGCAGATGTTTGGGACTAGAAAAAACCTCCCCCCCCCCTTTCGAATTTCCCTTACCGCACCGGAATGCTCCTATCAACTTTCTCCATAATAATATGCTGGCACATTATTTATATGCATGTGTGTAAGGTAAGGTCAGAGATAACATAATACTCCGTATTCTGTTGTCAGTTCCTTCCCTTGCTCCCCTAAAATTCTAGCTTCCTTATCGACAAACTCACCGCATGTCTTGTGCTGCGGACCATGACCACGTTCGCCTCCTTGTGTAGCTAGAAACTCGAATATGTTGCATGTTGCTAAGGGGGAGGCAGTCTCAGAGGCCTGCCGAGGCAAAAAGCGTTCGGGTTTCTTGTTCTAGCTGTCGCATCTTTATACGGAGTATTATGTTATCTCTGGTAAGACCCTCTGCCCGGCGCTTGTTGCTGCGCCAACGAAGTCGTGAGAAAAAGTTAAATTGGACAGAATTTTCTCTCTTCAAATTTGATATTGTCTCTCACAAAAAGCTTGCCAAGAGCTTTACTTCAAAATAATTTGATAACACATTTTGTTCTTCGTTGTTCCCTCTGTATATTAAGTACTCTGTGCTGTAAGTCTGTTGTGTATAATGGGTAAGATACTTGAAAAAATTATAAAAGCAAAGATTGAGAAATTTCTGCTAGAACATAAACTACTTCCAGACATACAATTTGGTTTCAGAGCTAACCATTGCACCCTCCACGCGATTACTCGAATTACTAAGCACATCAAGACCAATTTATCAAACAAAAATTCAACTGGTCTGGTGCCGCTAGATGTTCAGTCAGCCTTCGACACAGCTTGGCACGAGGGGATAATATACAAAATGTTAAAATTTAACTTCCCTAGTTATTTTTTGCTAATTAATAGCTTCCTCACTGACAGATACTTGCCAGTTTACATCGGAAATGTGTGTTCTGAGCCCCATAAAATCGTAGCAGGTGTTCCCCAAGAATCTGTGCTTGGACCCATATTATACAACATTTACACAGCCGATTTTCCAAAACTACGAAATTGCAATGCATCTATATTTGCAGATGACACCGCAATATACACCTCAGCTGAAGAGGCCTCGAACCTTACAGACACTTTACAGGATAGCCTAAATACCTTGAAAGATTACTATAATAAATGGAAAATAAAACTGAGTTGCGAAAAAACTCAAGCTATGTATTTTACACGCAAAAGGAAAAGTTCTAAACTGCCTTCAAGATATCTAACTCTGAACGGGCACAGAATTCAATGGGCAAGATATTGTAAAATATTTGGGAGTCACCTTAGACAAAACACTTACTTTCAACACCCATATCTCAAATACAATAAACAAAATTAACATACTAACAAGAACACTCTATCCCTTTATTAACAGAAGAGCTGCCCTTTGCTTAGAAAACAAAGTTTTAATCTATAGACAAATTTTCCAAGCTATGTTGTTATATGGGGCCCCAGTGTGGGCAAATTGTGCAGTTACACATAAAAAAATTACAAACAGCACAGAACAAACTATTAAAAATGATATATAACCTTCCATGGTACTTCTCAACAACTCGATTGCACTCACTAGCAAATATGGAATATGTCGAGGAAATAGTTGGAAACCTAGAGAATAATTTTAAATATCAATGCCAATTTATCGACAAACCCGATAATTCGGCAATTAGACAACTAAAAATTGCCTGCTTAACTAATTTTAGTTGTAGATTAGTTTTAAGTTTAGGATAAGTAGTGTAGTATGGTCTTAAGGAGGTTTTTTATATACTTTTCCTCAACACATTAAAATATAATTAAAAATTAAAGTAAGAAAATTTATATAAAATGATTTGTTATAGTTGTAAGGAAAAGATTTGAATTCCAAACTCAGGAATTAAGAATATATTTGCACCTCAAACGACTGTATGTTAAGAGTATAAAAAAAAAAAAAAATAAAATAAAAAAAAAAATAAAAATAAAAACTAGAGTTACTTTCGGTATTGCTTGCAGTCCCTTTATCTTAATGGCCACAATCTGTAAGCATTTGAGTATTGAAGAAATAAAATATCCTAATAATTGTTCTATACTTGGCAAGTCATTTTACATGGACGATCTTATATTTAGTATCGACAAAGAATCAGACGCCTTGAGAATTTTTTACGAATCGGTGGACATTATGAAGAGAGAAGCTATGAATTTACGGAAATGGAATTCAAATAGTGCTGAAATTAGAAGAGTATCTTTAAATGAAAGAGAGCCCCCAACATCACAAAAGGTATTAGGGATACGTTGGTGTATTCCAAGCGATGAATTAGAATTGATATTTTTTTTTTTTTTTGTGATACGATGAAGCTTAGGAGTCACCCTTTGTACTACTAGTCCGTCATGTCGTTCGAGTCATGGTGCAATGTATAGTAGTAAGTTTGATCTGAAGGATGGATATGGATCCGATTTTATCGACTACCCTACCTCAATTTGGTACAAAACGTGATTTATTGAGTCTGATATCCAGAATATATGACCATCTAGGTGTAGCTGGTCGTTACATAGTTGGATTGAAACTTATTTTTCAGGATACTTGGAAGCGTAAATTAAAGTGGGACGATATTATGCCCGAGGAGCTGCAGAAGATATGGAGAACATGTACTCGAGAATTACAGTATTTAAAGAAACTAGCATTACGAAGATTTGTCACTTGCACTTCGAATCAGGTATCTTTACAATTACATTTATTTGCCGATGCAAGCAGAAAGGCTTATGGAGTAGTTGCTTATGTCAAAAGTATGGGGGGGCGAACGGCTAACAAAGATCTCGGAAGGTGGTGACACCCGATTTGTCACTTCTATTAAAATCCGAGAAGATCCACTGCATACAAACACCTAGCAGACCTGTTAGCAAGTCATAATCCCACCTCCCCGCGGTGCCCTCTGGGGTACTTCTTCGGAAGGAGCTAACGGGAGACGGGCGAATGGCGATCTCTCTGCGCCACAAAACAGAGCTTTAAGTCGGTTGGGCTGAGGGTTAGCAACCCGCTCCCATAAAAATCACCATTGCTACGAATCGGCAAACAATGCCTCGGAACCGGATGGACAACACGACGACGACCTTTGCTTTTCGAACAAGGACACGAATCGGATCATGGAATGTGAGAACAATGCTTGCTGAGGGACGGCTGGATGAAGTCCTCAACGAGATGAATCGATATAAAATCAAGATCATGGGACTTAGCGAGACCAGATGGCCCGATGCGGGGGAACATATCTGCCCAAATGGTGAGTCCTTCTTATATTCTGGGAGAAATGAAACTGAAAGCCGTAGGAGTGGCGTTGGCGTAATACTCACCAAAGAAGCCAGGTCCAGCCTCATTAGCTGGTCACCAGTTTCTGAGAGGATTATTACCGTGCGCCTGCATACCAGACTAAGAAGTACTACGGTAGTCCAATGCTATGCTCCAACTGAAGACGCAGAAGATGACATCAAAGACGAGTTCTATATGCGACTGAATGAGGTTTTTCGCTCTATTCCAAGGGGAGACATCATTGTATTAATGGGTGACTTAAACGCACAAATCGGCCGCGACAACACCGGTCTTGAACAAACAATTGGAAAACAAGGCTTAAGCCAGGTTACCAATAACAATGGTGAGCTTTTCGTTGACTTTTGTAGTTCCCATCAACTCATGGTAGGTGGAACTTACTTTTGCCACAAGAAGATACACAAAGAGACCTGGGTATCACCCGATGGTAGAACGAGAAATCAGATAGATCACGTGGCCGTCAGCCGCAGATGGAGAACCATTCTGGAGGATGTCAGGAGCTTCAGGGGAGCGGACACTGGAAGCGACCACCATTTGGTAGTAGCAACTATTCGCCTTAGAATCGCTGCAATCAGAAACGTTCAACGCGATGTTATAAACCGTAGACGGTTTAACGTTGACCTTCTGCAGGAGACCGCTAAAAAGCGAGAATTTGCTGGAAACCTGCAGCAAATATTAAACCAGCAAACCGTTTCTGACGACACAAATATTGAAGAGCTGTGGAGTAGAACAAAGGGCGCTATATTGACGGCTGCGGAAACGAGCGTCGGTTATGTCCAGAGAAACATGCAACATTGGATCTCGGACACTACCTGGCAAAAAATAGAACGCAGGAGGGCCCTCAAAAATAACGTAAACTCTACAAGCGACCCGGAAAGACGTCACCAACTTGAACGGGAATATTCCCAATTACACCGGGAAGTAAAGAGAAGTGTGCGGCGTGATAAAAGGCAGCAGATAAATGAGCTCGCAGAAAAAGCGGAAAACGCGGCAAACACAGGCAACAGTAAAGTGCTGTACCAAATTACTAAACAGCTCTCGGGAAAGCACTCTACTAAAAAACATGCCGTTAAGAGTGAGGATGGAAGGCTGTTGTGCAGCGACGAGGAGCAACTCCAAAGATGGAGAGATTACTTCTTCGCCGCCCTGAATGGTTCACTTGCACAAGAACCTCAGGAAAACAGCAACAATGCACAGCCGATAAGAATCAACACCCGGGCCCCATCCAAGACGGAAATAGTAACCGCAATTCATGCGATGGCCAATGGTAAAGCAGCTGGAAAAGATGGCATCCCGCCAGAATTGTTGAAAGCCGATTCAAGCCTCATAGCAGATGCGCTTCAGCCAATCCTGGAAATAGCATGGAACACCTGTACCTTTCCGGAGGATTGGACGGAAGGTATCATAGTCAAAATACCCAAAAAGGGGGACCTAACAATATGCGACAACTGGAGAGGCATCTGTCTATTATCTACTGTGGGTAAAATCCTGTCCCACGTTATATTATCAAGGATAAGAGAGGCAGTAGACCGAACGCTTAGAAGGCAGCAGGCCGGATTCAGGAAGGGCCGCTCATGTATAGACCATATTAACACCTTGAGAATCATAGTGGAGCAGTCTACTGAATTCCGATCCCCCCTTTACCTTGCTTTCGTAGATTATGAGAAAGCGTTCGACTCGGTTAATAGGAGCTTTATATGGCAGGCATTACGGCGACGTGGACTGCCTGATAAAATAATAGAATTGATAAAAGCCCTTTACAACAATTCCAAATGCAGAGTTCTCCATAATGGAAAATTATCCGACAGCTTCGAGGTGAATTCAGGAGTACGACAAGGATGTCTACTTTCGCCATTACTATTTCTTATAGTAATAAATGACATTCTTGTCGGCGCTCTAGATAGTAGAACAGGCGGCATACAATGGGGTTTGCTAGATCGCCTTAAGGACCTCGACTACGCGGATGATATCTGTTTGCTGGCCCACAGACATCAGGAGCTAAAAAACATGTTAAACAATTTGGCAACAGAAAGTAGTCTAGCAGGCTTAAGGCTGAATCCGAACAAAACCAAAGAAATGCGGATAAATGCAAACACACTTGAACGAACTGCGCTGAATAACCGTGACGTGGAACTGGTAGATAAATTCTGCTACCTCGGTAGCATTATTACCGAAAATGGCGGTGCAGAAGAAGACGTCAGTTCCAGAATAAATAAAGCACGAGGCGCATATGCATGCCTGTTCCGCATATGGAGATCAACGGAGATCTCAACTAACACCAAATTGCGGCTGTTCAACTCCAACGTTAAGGCAGTTCTTTTGTACGGTTGCGAAACATGGAAAGTCACCCAATTCATCACAGGGCGCCTACAAGTCTTCATCAACAGATGCCTGCGTCGTATCCTAAAAATTCGCTGGCAAGATAGAATTTCAAATGAAGAGCTATGGCGCCGTGCCGGCCAAGAAAGGGTAGAGGACCAAATCAGGCGAAGGAAATGGAATTGGGTTGGCCACACCTTGCGACGCGATAACGAAAACCTAGCCAAACAGGCCCTTGACTGGAACCCGCAAGGATCCCGTCGAGTTGGAAGACCTAGAACAACGTGGAGGAGGACCCTACTAGCAGAGGCCGCAACAACTGGGAGATCCTGGTCAGAGCTGAGAGCTGTCGCGCAAAACAGAGTCCGCTGGAGGGCAACTGTTTCCGCCCTATGTCCCATGAGGGATTAAAGGGGCACAAAGAAGAAGAAGAAGATGGAAATGTACATAGAGTATAAGGAATTTATGTTCAAAGAACAGAGTCGCCCCGTTGAAAAAAGATGTCTCCAGAACTGACGTTGCCCAAATTAAATCTGCTTGCCGCTTTGTTAGCTGTTCGTCTTTGTAATTATATAAGGAAACATATGAGGATGGAATTTAATTCAACAAATTTCTGGTTCGATTCCCAAATAGTGCTTTCTTGGATACAGGGAAATCATCAGAAATGGAAACCATACATTTCCAATCGTGTTCAGGAAATAAATGAAAATTAAAACAAAGACGATTGCAGACATTGTTTAGGAAAAAATAATCCCGCTGACATACTCACTCGTGGTATATCAGGAAAGAAGTTAGCGAAATCGACGTTTTGGCTACAACGACCTAGCTGGTTAAAAGAAATCGGTTTGAATCAACTTCAAAACAATGAGATACAGGTGAATGATTCAACAGAGTTATTAAATTTCTTAATTGTAGAACATGAGGACGCATTGGAACTAGAGCCACCTGTGATGAAAATAGAGAAGTATAGTGATTATAGAAAACTCTTGCGAATTACGCCCTATTAATTAAGATTCATACACTGATAAAAAAATTTTTTGGCTTTAGAGACTTTTTCTTAAACCAAGCAAATAATGATTTGGATATAGCGAAAACAAAAATGTCTTCGGATAAGCAATACTCAAAGTCTTGGTTTTATTGTCTTGGATGAAGACAAAAGTTGACTAGAAGTAAGAAAAAAATTTCCTGGTTTGAGATACTCATTTTTTTAATTTAAGCAACTCGAGGTAATAAAATAGTGAATTGCCTCAATAAATATTCTCGAATTAAAACTTCTTCGTGTCTTTATTTAATACAAATTTTGTTTTGAATAAAAAATATTTAGTTTCTTGAGTAAAAAATTAAAAAATCTTATTTCGAAAAAGACATATCTTGGTCCAAGAGTATAAGTATTGAGCGAAGAAATACAATTGCTTGGCTCAAGAATTTCTAGTGTCTTACTCTGAGACAGCATTCTCATGTTAAGACTGAAAAATGTTTCTACTCAAGACATCGAAACGAAGACTATGGAATTGCTGGAATCAAGACAATTTTTCTATCAGTGTAGCTAGTGCAAAGAGAAAATGCATTTCCGGCAATGAGTTATTGAGGGTGGATGAGCTTCAAGTAGCGGAAAGATATTGGATTAAATTCATTCAAAAGCCACAATATGCAGATGAAATTAAAGCTTTGAAAAATGGGAGTTTAGTTAGCGGATCTTCAAGAATAGCCATATTAAACCCAATTCTGGATAAGTTTTACGAGTTGGCACAAGACTTGCCGTTCTAGACTTTGAAACTGATCCTTAGGAGAACTTAAATGGATTGTTTCCTATAATTATTCCTAGGCACAGTTATTTAGCGAAACTCATCATCAGAGATGTTCATAACACTGTTGAACAGTGAATATCACCCAAGGTTGGGACCTGGTGGACTTGGTTTATGTCATTGAGAAATGATATTTTACCAAGTTTGATGCAAATCGGTGTAACAAATAAAAAATTATTAATGTTTAAAGTTTGAAATTTTCGGAAAAAAAGTTGTCCGCTTTACTTGGTTTTTGGCATAGTTATTATATTACTAACAAAAAATTAAAATGTTTAGCGTTGTTGAATATTTGTTTAAACAATTATTTAAATTATTTAAACAATTAATTTAAATTTTTTTAAACAATTAATTAAATTAAAATATTTTTTAATGTTTAATAACACAATTACATAATAATTAATTCATGCTTTATAATATATTTTTGTTATCTGCGGAAAATTCTACGCACACTCATACAAAAAAAAAATCATTTTTAAAATTATTCAGTTTTTTGTTTATAACTTTTTATTTTTAATACCGAATTGTTAAAAATTTCAGATTATGATTTCTCTTCATGTCCTCCACCTACCCTATAAAGGGTTTTCTTGGGTGAAATTTAAAAATCGATTCTGTTGAAGAATTAAGTAGAAGGTTTTGGATACCTAGGGGACGACAACTCATAAAGTTTACTATAAAACCATGCATAGTTTGCATGACCGTTTGAAACGTGTGGTGTGGACTTCGCGGGACCACTATACACCAAGGGACTGGAAGGTGAAGTAAATAAGTTGTAAATAATGCTATTTACATGTTCAACCATTCGTGCTGTTCATGTTCTAATTTGGCAACAGAATGCTGTTTGATGGGCCTGAGGAGATTTATTGCGAAGAGAGGAGTTCCTAAAATCATCATGTCAGATAATGCAAAAACTTATAAACGAGCTTCGAAAGACATTATGCTGTTGGGAGATATTCTAACTTCCGAGAGACGATATGTATCTAGTAGTGACACTTCGTGGGAATTTTTTATCGAAAGAGCTCCATGGTGGGGAGGATTTTGGGAGCGACTCCAGTAAAGGATGTGTTAAAGGCAGAGATTGAAAGATCTACATCAGTGGTTCCCAAACTTTTTTGTGTCGTAGACCCCTTGCCGTGTTTTTCGGGTTTGGGTAGACCCCCTACTAACTTGATATTGATTTTTTGCAAATTTCTAACTGTAGTGAAGTTTAGTGTTAAAAACTTAAAGTAACTACTTAAAGCCTAGCGCTATTCCCTGGGAACACGGTGAGAATAATATAAGTGCGCAAGAATTTTTCCCTAAAAGATCTTGGAGGTATATGGGCAAAAACGCGGAGAAAGGCATATGCGTGTCCGGAGCCGATGACCGTTTTAGAGTCGGAAATGAGTACCCCCAAAAAAATGCTTTCGTTGGATACCGACCTAGGCAACATTTTTCCACAAAAAAACGGCCATCCAGCCAGCCATAGAGCCCGGCAGGCCCCAGAAACTATGCAAAATGTCCCCTCCGTGACATGTCCCAACTACAAAAATCCATATTAAATGGACCAATTTGTGCGATTCGGGATAGGACGTTCACGAATGGTTTTTGGGGCCTACAACTTTGATTTTTTCTCTTTTATCGCAAACCGGAACGCCAGAATACAGAACTTACACGTATTCGAATTTTGTCCGAAATTTTCCGTTACAATTGCGAACCGCAGTGCTGCTAGAACCTGCATGCGTTCGAATGTTCTGTTGTGGCTCCCTCTGCTCGGGGGATGTTTCATGAACCTGCAACAATTCGAAAACCCATTCGGTGCGTTCGATTTGAATCCCTAACTGTAAAATTCGCTTGCTCTAAAATTCAAAGTTCCAAAATGGGTCGTACAGCCTTGTAATCGCTGTAGCAGAAACGGGCTTGTTTTGGGGCCATATGGGGGAGAACCCACAAGAAACTCGGTCGGTAAACTTTTTTTTGCTGGGTTTTGAATGTGCAAATATGCCTTTTTTCGCGTTTTTACCCATATATAGGAATAAAATTGTTTGTTGGGGTAAGTAAATAGGTACTATCAGTGTATGTTGAGATTTACTTACGTGGACCCCCATTTTCATTTCATGGACCCCCAAATTTTTTTTTCGCTGACGTAGACCCCTTGCAGGTTGTCATAGACCCCTGGGGGTCTATATAGACCACTTTGGGAATCACTGATCTACATTAAATGCAGAACAACTTAATACATTTCTGGTAGAAGCTGAAAATATAATAAACTCTAAGAGGTCACTTACATTAATGACGATCCAAAGGATCTATCGCCTTTAACACCAGCGCATTTCTTAAAAGGGTTCTACTCAATTCATCTGTTAGAAAAGTTGAAAGAGTCGGATAAGGATCTTCATTCAAAGTGGAACAAACGCCTTTGGACCATAAAATTCTTTTGGAAGCGATGGCGAACAGAGTATCTTAATCAGCTAAGGTCTGCGCATTTTCAGCGAAAGCTTCTACATTCAACGTTCAACAAGGCGACGTTGTATTAGTGCATGATAATCTCCCACCACGTCTTCTATGGAAACTAGCGATCGTGGAATCTACTTACCCAGGACATGATGGTAAGATTCGAGCTTGCGAGGTACGACTTCCTAATAGATCTAGACTTCGTCGGCCAATACAACTGCTACATCCTTTAGAAATTTCGCGGCCGGAGGATGTGAAAAATTGGTTTAGCTTAGAGTGTTCGTGGAGGACCAGTAAGTAAGTTAAGTTAGATAGAGGAAGTAGATTAAGCATAGCCTATAAGTCTTATTGGGTCGTATGCAAAAATATGAGATCGATCTCGGAGAGTGAGAGGTGGACCTTTTACTCTATTTGTGAGATCGAGCAAAAACTCTGATCTCAATCTCATTTTCAAATGCATCATTTCAAAAGCTTATCCAAGTTAGCCAAGTCGAGGCAACTGAAGAGAGAGAAAATGTGAGGATATGGTAAAACAATTAAAAAAGTATCAAAAATTTGTTGCAGAAATAAAACTCCCTTTCATAAAATTAAAGCAATAAAGGAAATAACAATTAATTTTAAAGAAAAATTTAAAAACGATATCTTAGTAAAAAAATATCCAACACGAAAAATAGACTGAAAAAGAAAGGTGATGTAGCGTCAGTGCCAAAAGTTAGTATATACCGGCCATTTCCTACTTCTAAGGTGGGTATTCCCTAAGAAACAAATAGTAACGAGAATATTTTGAGGCAAAAGTATGCTTTGTATATCAGTGTTTAATTACTTATTACATATAATAAAGTTAAAAAATTAGGGAGTTTAAGTATGATGCATTGGAAAAGTATATATGTAACATGGAGTCAAAAGTTAGTATACAAAGAGAAAATAACAGATCTCAGTAGGGAAAAGAAGTTTTAAAAAGTACTTCTAAAAGTTCTTCTGCACCCAGTATAAAAAATACATTACATCAACATGGCGATGGCCTAGACGGGGAAGTACTACCTTTTTTCCTTCCATAGAATGTTTTGGAAGTACTTATACCATATTTATTATTGATACAAAGTGATTATATTGTAAATTTTTGTAATGTAATTTAGTCGGGGAGGGGTGAAGCGGTGGGGTTGGTGGTGGTAAAATTAAGTAATAATTTTTTTTTTATATTTTAATAAAACAAAATGTGAAACATGAATTCAAATATATCTATGTATGTACATTCAAGTTAAAAAAACCTAATGACTGAGATAACTGAGATGATTAACAAAGAAAACGACCAGCTACGAAGTTTTTGAACATGCTTTTTGCGCGAAATCAAACGCATGGTCACCAAACCCATTCTTCTCTGCATTACTAAGAAGTACCTGCAGAAGTACTTCTTTGGTATTTAAGAAAACACTAAATAAATAAGTACTTCCAAACCTACTTCTCAGGATAAGTACTCGCGAGTTTCCCTACTGGGATTTTTGTCTACGTATATACAGGGAGTCCTGCCACGGTAATGTGGTGGATAGTACATAAAAATGATCAACAAAACCACAAAAAGAGTGGGTTTATCTCTGTCTGTTTTCGAGGTAGGGTGTTTTCAATTGTGTTGTTGGGGAACAACGTGTAGGTTCATAGTTGCAATAAAAAGGTAATGAAGCACCGGTCTATATCCATGAATAGGGTATCCTTTTTATCGCCAAAAACGGGACTTTCATTTGATTAATTTAAAGCAATGGTGAGTGATGGGAAAAACAGAAATAAAGGGTCTTATTTGTAAAAAATATGAAAAAATTCATTTCTTCCCTACAAATTTCACTGTAATTCAATAACTAGTTCGTTGAGGTCCTTTTTTCTGAACATTTTCAGCATCCTTAAAAAAACCCAAAAATTTCTTAGAACACACGAAGACTCCAGCTGCCTTGGTTTTTTTGCTATTTGCCATTCAAAAATAGGTATGCTTTACTTATCTGGTTTTCGTATTTTGAAACCCTAAAAATAGATAACACCTATATTTCTGAATGGCCGGTGTATACTAACTTTTGACACTGACTCTAAATAAAGCTGCAACCAACATTATTAAAATCAAAATTTGGCGATAAGTTAATTTCGAGAAGTGGACCCGTCAATTGGCCTCCAAGGTCGTGCGATTTAACACCTCTCGACAATTTCTTGTGGATGGAACTACGTGTAGTCACTGGTTTAGGTTAATAAACAAGCAACAACTGACGCAATGGAGGCCGACATTGCTCGTGTTATTCGTGTGACATACGGCCACCAGTACTCGAAAAAGTGACCCAACTCGGATGTGTAGAATGTGCTTCGTTAAGAACACTGGCGGTGATCACATGCCCGAAATCATTTTCAAATTATAATGTCATGAATTGATATTTCGAATAAAACAATTTTTTGATTAAATTTTAATTTTTTCTTTTACCTTTCACAATTTTAAATTTCACACTGTTTATATCCTAGTTTTTTCTTCATTATTTAACGCGCTTCCTCGTGTCTCCATTTTTTGTCGAAGAAATTCCTCGGACATTTTAGTTGCTCTATCTTCATTGAATTTATATCGTTATAAAGTTCACAAATATTTGACTTTATTTTGCATTTATACACACGTGTATTTGCCGATATTTGCATAAATGCTGCTATTTTACTTATGTAAAAATGCAACTGAGCAATAGAAAATGCATGCTTAACTTTTTAGTAGCAATATCTCAAAAATTTGACTTCAGTCTCTCTTTTTGCATACAATTTGAAGCAATTTCTCGTAAACGGCTTTCAGAATGAGACATTTCTCAATACATGAGATTGATCTCATAGTATGAGATATAACTCAAATCTAATAATTTTTTTTTGCATACGAAATGAAGTAAATGCTCAGAAATATGAGATAAAACTCACTTCTCATTTTTTTGCATACGACCCATTATAATGATTAAATAAATATGCTTAAAAAAGCCGTTTCCGAAATTAGAGCGGCCAAATAGACAGACATACAGGCATAAAGCCAGGCCAAAATTTAAAAAATACTTGATTTTGTTTTAATTACATGTAAATTACCATATGAACGTTACAATTACAGTGGAAATCGGTTAACACGAAATGGTGGGGCCAGGATGAGGATTTCGCGGTATCCGAATTTCGTATTAACCGTTGTCTTTGAAATACGATATTAATAACGAGTTAAATACATACTGAACCCCGGCTTTATCTAAAAAGTAAGTAGAAGTAAGTAAAAAAGAGAAACAGTAAAACAATTTTACTTTAGTTATTCGCACAAGTTACAAAAATAAAAAGCGTGGTGCACCGAAAATCAAAAACAGACTGAAGTCTTTCTTGAAAATTAAAAAGATTAATTTTAGTCAACTTAACTACGACGCACTTGTTTCGGCGAATCCGCCATTTTCAAAAACTATTCTGAACTTCGCTGGAATTTTCTTACCTCGTATGCTACGGATGTAAGAAAATTCCAAGAAAGTTTAGAATAGGACTGCATATTAAGGAGAAGGCAGAGAACAAAATTAAATTTGACCTTCAAAAATATAGGGGAAATAAATCACAGAGAAATTGGAGAAAATATGAACAAAATAAGTGCCGCAGAGACTCTTTTTTCGTGTTAAGCGAAGAGGATTTCGCCATATCAGAACAAATTCGCAAGAAAAGAATATTATCGGACCGGGACTACACTGTTTTTTCGTGTTATGCAATATTTCGTGCTATCCGTTTTCGTGTTAAGTGAGCTCCACTGTATTTTGAAATCACAGACAGAAACTCCAATTATTTATATAGATTAAATATATTGTTCTGAGCATATTGAACGTTTAACTTTAATTCGTCGTATAAATCATCAAGCTTCTGTATGTTTAATCAAACTCGACCAAAACAGTACTTCTGTAAAATGTTCTAAAAATTCTGTCAAATTTTTTGTTGGTAGTTTTTTTGCAATTTATTGCTACATTTTATTTTAGATTTTGCTTAATTATAACAAATAATAGGAATTTTTAACTGTTTATTCTTACTCCTAGAAATGTTCTACTTACCGATTTCAATAATAGCAGCTTCCTTTGGGTCAAAATTCTTCATTTTCTCACTGGTGGCGGGAGAGCCTGAAAACAATACAATACATAAATATGAGCAAAACAACAGAATCAAAGTTTGAATTACTCTCTGAATACCGTTATTTTATAGGAAAGAAAATGCATATTTCGTAAATCGGGCAAACATCAAATTTATGGTTAAATCCAGAAGAAGCGCTGAAGAGATCATCACTGCTTTGAAAGGATTTTATAGAGAATAACCATCAACTTCATAAAGTATGTGATATTTCACTTTCATATTCCGGTAGTTTATTTTTTGAAAAAAATCTACTAACATTTTAGCGAATAGCGGGAATTCTGCCCGACCAACCTTTAGAATTATTTGTTTAACGCTGTGATTAAAATATGGTCAGACTTTTTAAATAAAACATAAACGGTTCATAGTTCTTCCAAATTTATTTCAACTGGAGGCCACTTCACACGATGCCATAAGTGGGTTGAGTAAAACCAGTTTTATAGATGAGAAAGGGAGAAGAGAAATGTAAGAATAAAACCGGTTTTACTCAATGCACTTATGGCACCATGTGAATCGGCCCATTCAAAGTAAGTCTGGATGCAATGCACGTTTTTTTTGTTTATGTGAAAGACTAGAGTCTCAGGAAAGGCCCTTTATACTGCTAACAATCTATTTTCTTCGTATAGAGAGCAATGTCGAACAACAGCTCTATTCGGGGAGGAAGTAATTGCTACAACCTACCCGCGATATTTTTAGTCCACCTACACCCAACCATTACTATCGCGGCATTGAGAAACAACTCGACGGAGTGTTATGCCTCCTGAAACGAGTTGAATCTCACGAACCGATGACCTGCGCTTTGGTGGAGTGGTGGAGTGAAAATGGCTTTGATTCAAAAACAATATTTAGCAGAATTTTCAAAGCTTTTATTAACGAATAGTTTTAAATAAAGATTAAAAACAAGACAAGAATCGACATTATCTACTTAAAATTTTCCATGCCGGCCGTCTTGAAGTTACCGAAGTACATAAGTATGTATCTTAATTCCCAAATATGTATGTCCGTCTTCGACGGGATAAGTGTAAAAAATTCTTTTTTCATGGTATTTTTTCGTTAATATTCTTTTTTTGACACCTCAAAAAAGTCAATATAGTTTTTGGTTCGCGCTGTATCGTGCAGGTAAAAACCCACTAACGTCGTTTAAACAAAAAAACGGTTCGATTGAATTTTATGAAAATCTTTTCAGATCATATTTTGGTTAATATTTTTCGAAAGGCGCCTCAACTAAGTCGATATCTTTTATAGTTGGCGCGATATCGTGCAGGTAGGTACAAAAAACACCTATGTCGTTAAACCAAACAACGGCTCGACCGAATATTATAAAAATCTATTCAAATTATATTGTCGTTAATACGCTTCGAACGGCATCTCAAGTAAGTCGATATCTTTTGTGGTTCGCGCGATTTGAACCAAAAAACGGCCCGACCAAATTTTATAAAAATCTTTTCAGATCGTATTTCCGTTAATACGCTTCGAAAGACACCTCAACGAAGTCGTTATCTATTTTGGTTCGGACGATATCGTGCAGGAAAAAATGACCCCATACGTACACACACGCACACACACGCACACACACATACTCCCTCTTAAATTTTGGCTTAAAATGTTCTTAGGCCTTGAAAAGTGAAAATACGTTGAAATTTCCTATTTCGATTTTCGGACCGCTTACAATAACTTCCCTATACTGGAAAGTTCATAAATTATTTTACAGTCGATTTGTTCTATTGATAGCTGAATTGCTATCTTGTTGAGTACGCGAACGTACAGGTCGCAAGTGGTGGGAATCAGATGAATGGTATTGCGGTGTTGCGGTCAGGTATTGCGAGTATAAGATATCCGTGGGGGCAGAAGAGCGTTTATCTCGGAGGAACAGTCACTATGATAATAGCGATAACGTTTTGTCAGTGCTGCTACATATCTACGGTGGTGCAGGGGGTCGATGGTGGAGCAAGCGGTGTCGTCATCAATTAATTAAAGGCAGAGTGCGGAAAAATACATTCGCGAATGAAAGAAATACATTCTTTCTTATTTACATTCATTCGCCAATGAATTTTGGAACCAAAAATTCGCGAAAGAATGTCTACTGCTGAGAATGTTTCGAATTCATTTTATTCGTCAAAGAATAAAAGTAGTAGTAAGTAACTTCGCTCAGAAAACGAACGAAAAATAATGAAAAGAATGTTCTAACAGTAGGAATCTTTTTGCTGTGACCCCTGGGTTTTCTAATGGTGGAGATTTTCAGTGGGTCAAAAAATAAAAGATTTTTATTTTGTGCGCGACGTTTCGGGCATGAATACACTCTTCATCAGGCCTTTAATTAAAAGAAAAACGTCAATATACAAAATAAATATAAAGGTGTCTACACACTTACAATACAAATAATAATTAAAATAAAATAAAACAGCACTAAAACATTTAACACAACGGAACTACCCAGCAGGAAAATCAGTAATTACTGAACACAGTAATAGGTGTTTTCTTGCAAGAATCAGTATGGTTATCCTCACGTATTACAATGTAATGCAAAAAGTAGTAAATCAACCTTTAAATCGATATTTCGAACATTTATTCTTTTATTTTCTCTCTGTTTTGTTTGCCCATTTGACACATTTCCAGAATCCGCAAAAACGGAGGGATTTTCTGAAAAGGAATACAAAAAAGAGATACAAATATCTTTTAAAATGCTAAAAAATCGATTCTTCAAAAATAAATGCGTACACCGCTCAAAAGAGAAAGTGAAAGAACATGTAAATAACTAAGAATAATGAACTGTTCATTTGTAATGTTTTATGCACATACATGAATTATTTTTTTTGTTATATTTTGTGATATTATGTTTATAAATGCATATGTTCATGCAAATTATGTTGCTCGCGTAAAACAATTCTGTCTTAAGAAATCCGTTAAGATATAACTGCTTTGAAAAACCCGGTTAAGACCCGATATACAAAATGAGCGATTTATCCAATAAAAAGAAATCAAATTACCGAATATTACATTTATTATAAACTTATTATGAAACTTCAAATTACACCTTTTACTATAATTCAAAATGTTTCAAATTCAAATCAAAAAGAAATTAAATCAAACTCAAAAAAAATCGTGTGGAAAGCTTGCGTATTCTATTTCAATATCAAAAAATGTGAGAGCTTTATCCAAGTATTTTTCTCATATATAATCAAATGCCTACGTGATTTTTGCAAGCTCTCCGTTACATCGAAAAAATTCCCCTTATAAAACTCTTATTCGATCCCTCCACCATTTGCTCTTTTTTGCAGCTTTTAAGAGAATTTACGATCGAGAGCTTTAACAAGTTGGTAAAGCTCACGATCGAGAACTGTCAAAAACATCTTAAAAGTTTATTGTGTTGTGGTGGCGGAGGATACAAATAAGCATTTTATAAGGGTAAGTACTACTATTAATTTAATCTAACGAAGTAATAACTAATTTAATCTAAGGTGAAATTATGCAAATTTAATCGTGTTGTGAATATCTGTATTCGTTAATGTTTTTTCTTTAATGTTTACATTTAAGTGTTGTTTATGTCAAATGTGAGGTTATGTATTTGTTTTCTAATTTGTTGATGTTTATATTTATTTGTTTACTGTATCTGATAAGCTACTACTTTCTAATTTTAATTAAAATTTTAGGTTGAACCGGTGTGCTACAACTACAGGTGCTCCAGGCGATTGGTGATAGCTGCCAAACAGGTGAGTTTATTAATTATGATGACTCTTATTAATGTTTCCTTTTATTGATTTTTAGGTGGATCCTGAACATACTCCCGGTCCTTGAATCCTGTGGATTCGAAATGTATGCCTGCAAGGACAACTTTTAATAATGTTTTACCAAGATGATAAAAAGACTGGATTAGAAAGAATAAAAGAACGGGATTAGAAAGGATAAAAAGACGGGAGGAAAGGATACAAGGACGGGAGGCACGGTATGTGATGTTTAATTAATATTATGTTGTAGACCTAGTGTTGTGGTTCGTTTTCATTAGGATCACTGTCTTGAAGTGGCATCAAACAAAGTTTTGCTATCGGTCTTTTGAATGTGTTATCTTTTGTTTTTATAGTAGCCACTCTCACTAGGTTGTCTGCCCCCGGATGTGTCTCCACAATCCTGCCAGTAAGCCATTTTGTTGGCGGGAGTTTGTCGTCTTTGACGATCACCATTTGTCCGACTTCTAAGTTCTTAGCCCTGCCCAACCATTTGGGCCGTTGTTGTAGCTTGGACAAATATTCTCCTTGCCACCTCTTCCAAAAGGATTGGGTGAGATGCGTCAAATATTGCCATCGGGACAGCGAGTTTACTTTATAATCTAGCGTGGGCGGTTCGGGTAGTGCTAAAGGTACATCGTGAATTAAAAAGTGACCCGGCGTTAGCGTTGTCATATCTTCCGGATCGTCCGTTACCGGTGTAATTGGCCTTGAATTGAGGCAAGCTTCGATCTGCGCCGCTATTGTCGTGAATTCTTCATATGTCAAGGCTGTGCTGGTCAAAATTCTTTTTAGGTGGTACTTTGTAGCTTTTACCCCGGCTTCCCATAAACCCCCGAAATGAGGTGCTGATGGAGGTATAAAGCGCCAAGTTATCCTTAATGGAGCACTTATTTCTGGAATTTCTGTTGTATTTGATTTATGTGTTTGCTGTAGTCTTTGTCCATTGTTCTGCTTGTTCCAACAAAGTTAGTGCCGTTATCCGAATAGATATCAGAACACATTCCTCTTCGGCTTACGAATCTTTTCAGAGCCGCGTAAAATGCCTCCGTCGTCAAATCGGATACGACCTCGATGTGTACGGCTCTGACAGCCAAACAGACGAATATTGCCAGATAACCTTTATAAGACTTTTGTCCTCTACCCTTGGATGCCTTCATGTTAAATGGTCCACAAAAGTCTACGCCAACGTGTGTGAATGGACGAGACATTTTAGCTCTAGGTCTAGGCAAATTCCCCATCAGTTGAGTTAACGGTGCGGCTCTTTGTTTGAAACAAGTTATGCATCGGTGTATTTCCTGTTTAATTGCATTCCGCGCGTTTACGATCCAAAATTTCCTTCTAATTAATCCAATCATTAATTGCGTGCCACCATGCAACGTTTTCGCATGCATGTCTCTAATAATAAGTGTCGTGAGAGGATGCTTAGGGCCTAGTATTATTGGGTGTTTCTCGGACCAAGATAGGCTTGATGCTTCTAAACGTCCACCGACTCGTAAAACCCCGTCCTTATCTGTAAATGGTGTCAAATTTTTTATTTTTCCTCCCTTAATGTTCCTTTTCAAATTTATTGCCTTCAGCTCTTCTTCAAAATCTTCAGCTTGGGCGTCCTTAACCCAATATGTTAAAGCATCGTTTAGTTCCGTAGTGGTGATCCAGGGGGATGAATGGCTGCTGATTCTCTTGCATTTATTAATAAAACGAAAACAAATGCAGGAAACTCTCAAAAGTTAGGTGAGACTTGAGTATTTAGTTACAAGTTTAATTCTGGCTGTATTGTATGAAGTCGTTAGGTGCACCTTGATATTCCTTCTCTCTTCCAACTGTGTGTCTTCGAATTCTCTTGGAGTTGGCCAATAGTTTTCTGAGGCTCTGAGCCACTTCGGCCCATTCCACCATAGTGCATGCTGCTCCAATTCCTTCGGCGACATGCCACGAGATGCACAATCTGCTGGGTTGTCCCCGGATGATATAAACTTCCAAGCTGTGCAATCCACGGAGCCTTGAATTTCCGACACGCGGTTAGCGATAAACGTCTTCCATTTCGAGGGGTGAGCCTTTATCCAGGATAACACAATTGTCGAGTCGCACCACAAGGTAAGATTGATGCCGTCAAATTTCAAAGCCTTTTTAACAATATTAAACAGTCGAATCAACAACACGGTTCCACACAATTCAAGGCGCGCTAACGAAATCTGTTTTGTGGGAGCCACCTTTGTTTTTGATGTTATTGGTCTTGTTATGATGTTTCCCGAATCGTCTATAGCCCTTGCATAAAAAACAACTGCATATGCACGAGTCGACGCCTCACAAAACCCATGCAGTTCAATATCGTTCGTAGTGGTGTGCAGCCATCGCGGTATTTTGATACCTTCGATCTGTTTCAAATCATTTGTAAGATTCATCCAAGCTTCTGCTATGGCTTGTGGTACATCTTCGTCCCAATCGGTTCCTGATAACCACACCGATTGCATCAAAATTTTTGATCGTATGACAACCGGTGCTAGTAGTCCTAATGGATCAAATAACTTTGAAATTTGTGATGGTAATTCCCTTTTCGTAATTTGTTCAGAATGTGCTTCAACATTTATTTTGTACGAGAACGCGTCTGTTTTAGGACACCAAAGCACTCCAAGTGCCCTCATCAAATTCGATGTTGTGGATCTGACTAATTTCCTGATCTTCAATAGGGATGTTGGTTAGTAGATTTGCATCGTTCGTCGTCCACTTTCGCAAATTGAATCCTCCAGATCTTAATAACGCAATTAACTCAGTTTGAAGGTTTATCGCTTCAGCTATGGTGTTGGCTCCTGTCAAGAAATCGTCAACATAAAAATCTGTTTTTAGTACTTGTGATGCAGTTGGGAACCTGCTTGCTTCGTCGTCTGCGAGTTTATATAAAGTTTTTATTGCCAAATAGGGTGCACAGGCTGTGCCGAATGTGACGGTGTTCAAACAAAAATCTTGGACGGTGGTTGCTTGTGATGGCCTCCACAGAATGCGCTGATAATCTGCATCTTCCACATCTACAAGAATTTGCCGATACATCTTCTCGACGTCAGCGGTGAAGACAAACTTATGTTTACGCCATCTAAGAAGAATGTTCAACAAATCATCTTGAAGTTTTGGCCCAACCATAAGTGTCTCGTTCAACGATGGTCCATGTGTTGTTTTCTGTGAAGCATCAAACACAACCCTCAATTTAGTGGTTGTGCTTTCTTTGAAGACAGCGTGATGTGGCAGGTAATATGATTCGTAATATGTTTCATTTTTTGTACTTATCTTTACCTTTTCCGTAGATGCTGGGATTCGACGCATGTGGTTCAATTGTTCATACTCTGCTATACATTTTGCATACTCGTCGTGCAGGTGAGGTGCCTTGTTGAATCTGGATTCAAGGTGATGAAGTCGTCTTAGCGCTGTTGCACGTGAAGACCCAGTTTCTCTTTTTATAGTTATTGTGTAAAATGTTTCACATGCTTGTTCTTCCAGAGTCATATGTCGATATGAATTTCCTCGATCTCCCAAAATTGTCGTAGATCCTGCTCCCATTGAGTGTACGAATGGCAGCTCACAATTCGATTGGTTATTGAGGGTGATGATATCTCTCCTGATATTATCCATCCCAACGTGGTGTTCTGTGCTATGAGATTTCCAGTTTTCAGTTTCTTCAATCCTTCCAGTAATATTTTGCAATATATATCTGCTCCAATAAGTATATCAATTTTGCCTGAAGTAACAAATTGAGGATCCGCCAAACAGAGTTGCTTCAATTGCGACATGTCATCATCGAGTCTTAGCCTTTGAGGTGGTAGGATGCCATGATGATTGTCATCATGTATTGATTTGATAGTGAACCTTGCCGAGCTCTTTCCAACGCCAGTTTTCTGATTTCCTACTCCGTAAATGTCCATGTTAGTGCGTAGTCTTTCCAGCCTCAATGATTGTGCAAGGCGTTCAGTCAGAAATGATAGCTGAGATCCTTGATCTACCAAAGCACGCGCCACTACCTCTTGCCCACACGGAGAACAGATACGAACGAGTGCAGTGGCTAAAAGAACTTCCGGTGAAGAATTAAAACTCTCGACATGCAGTGAATTCACGTCGCCCTTGATCGGAATTGATTCGCTGCTGAAATTTGAAACTAATTTATTGGATGTTGCCAGATGCGATGTCGTTGCTATGCAATCCTCGGATGTTGCAGGAGGAGTTGCAATTGTAGTAAAATTTGCAATGACACTCTCACTATGTAGTAGCGTATGATGCCTGTGTTTACAATGGAAGCAAGAATGCATGCTGGGGCACGATGAAGCCTTGTGTCCTTGCCGTAAGCAGTTAGAGCACAGTCCCTTTTTTGCGACAATATTTCTTTTTTCCATATGGGTCATTTTTAAAAATTGCTCACATGTCCTTATGTTATGGTTACCTGAACATAGTGTACACCTTAATCCTTGTGAAGTATAAAATGACTGCCTCATTCCACTAACTTGACTTGGAACGACATTAGTCTTCTTGTTGTTTGTACCTAAAGCATCTTCTTCTTCTTCTTTAACGGCTCTACAACCGGGATCCGGTCCTGGCCTCGCGCAACTGTTCTCTCCACCGGTCCCGATTCTGAGCCGATGTCATCCAGTTTGGCATCCCTAAACTCTGAGCGTCCTGGTCCACGCCATCCTTCCAGCGAAGGTTGGGCCTCCCTCGCTGTCGCACCCCATAGGTCTTACCGCAGAGAACTTTACGAGCAGGCTCATCTTCACTCATACGAGCTAGATGCCCTGCCCACCGGAGCCTACCGAGCTTTATTTTCTTCACAACATCTATGTCGCGATAGCGCTCGTAGATCTCGTCATTGTAGAGTCTCCGGAATCGTCCTTCCTCACATACGGGGCCAACAATCCTCCGAAGTATTTTCCTCTCAAACACGCCCAAGAGGTTTGAGTGCTTTTTGCTAAGCACCCACGTTTCGGATGCATATGTGAGAACGGGTAAGACCATCGTCTTATATAGTAAAAGTTTAGACGTTATGGTTAGATATTTGGATTTGAAGAGCCTTGACAGACTATAGTAGGCTTTGTTGGCTTTTAGCAGTCGTGCGCGTATTTCTGGTTCCATGCTATTGTCGGCTGCTACTATTGACCCAAGGTAGGTAAATGATTTTACCACGTCAAATTCGTGTTCCGCTACCTTGATTGTGGGACCAATGTTAGGTGTTCTTCCAGACGAGGCCACCATGTACTTTGTTTTGCTTTCGTTAATGTGCAGTCCCAGATTTCCTGCTGCTTGCTCAATCTGAGTGAAAGCTTTTTGTACAGCTGTTGTTGTTCTTCCAATGATGTCAATGTCGTCTGCGTAAGCCAGTAGTTGGGTGGACTTGTGGAGGATTGTACCCCTTGATGTCACGCCCGAATCGCGGATCACTTTCTCCAACGCCAGGTTGAAAAGGAGGCAGGCCAGACCGTCCCCTTGTCGGAGTCCATTATAGATGTTGATTGGTCTGGACAGTGTTCCGGATACCTTTACTTGGCTTGACACATTGATCATGGTCAACCTACATAGTCTTGTCAGTTTGTTGGGGATGCCGAATTCTCTCATGGCTTTGTAGAGTTCTACCCTGGCTATGCTATCATAGGCGGCTTTAAAGTCTATGAAGAGGTGTTGAATTGAGTTTTGAAACTCTAGACATTTTTCCATAGCCTGCCTCAAGGTGAAAATCTGATCAGTCGTTGATTTGCCTGGGCTGAAGCCACACTGGTAATGGCCTATGATGTTTCTGGCGTATGGGGCCATCCTGTTTTGTAGGATAGCGGAGAATATCTTATACACGGTACTCAACAACGTTATACCGCGATAATTAGTGCACGCTGTGATATCTCCTTTTTTGTGTACCGGACAGAGGATGCCTTTTCTCCAGTCTTCTGGCATCACTTCCTGCTCCCATACTTGCACAATTAGTTCATGAATCGCTTGGTGTAATGTAGGCCCACCATATTTAACCAGCTCCGCTGCGATGCCGTCTGCACCCGAGGCCTTGTTGTTTTTGAGCCGGCTGATGGCTCTGCTAACTTCTTCTATGCTTGGTGGCGGCAGCATAGCATTGTCATCAGATATTGGTGGAGCCTCCGAATCCTCAGTTAGCTCGCCATTTAGCAATTCATGAAAGTGCTCTTCCCATCGCTCCAAGATGCCTTTAGGATCGGTGATCAGATTACCTTCTTTGTCCTTGCAGTATGTGCAACGTGGTGTGAATTGCGTCATACTGCGGACTCTTTGGTAGAACTCCCGCGCCTGGTGCGGCCGTCGTTCTCTGTACTGTTCTAGCTCACAGACGAGATTTTTTTCCCAGGCTTCCTTTTTCCGTCTGTGAATTCTCTTTTCTTCTTTTCTGAGCTCTTTATAGTTCTCTTCGCGTGCCCGTGTTCTCTGAGACTGCTGCATGGCTCGGTACGCAGCATTCTTACGTTCAGTTGCCAGCTTGCATTCATTATCGAACCAGTCGTTCCGATCTTTACGACTTCTGCCTAAGATGGAATCAGCAGTACTAATGACAGTATTTTTAAGGCGTGTCCAGTTCTCTTCGACGCCCGGCATCTCATCCCCAGGACTTAGGGCGAGTTCTAATGCATGACCGTAGCTGTTTCTGGCCATTTCATTGCGTAGTGCAGCTGTGTTGATTCGAGCCTGATCAGCGGATACAAAGCTTTTCAGCGTTGTAATGCGCTCTCGGAGCACCATACCAACAAGATAGTGATCCGAGTCGAAGTTGGCACCTCGGTACGTTCGTACCGTCATCAGACCCGAAGCATCAAGAGTTCTAAATTGACTTTCTAAAAACACCTTCAATTCTTGATATGTAGGGAAGTCCGTCTTGGCTCCAATGCTCTGTTCCCACAAGCGTTTAGTTTCATTGGGTAGTTTTTCGCTGATAACGTAGGTAATTATGGTGTCCCAAGAATCAACGTCAATATGTAGATTTCGCAATGCTTGCAACGTTTCATTCGTTGTATCTAAAAGATTACGGATGTTGATTGCCGAATCCTGTGAATATGCTGTCTGTCCAAATAATGTCCTCAATTGGGCCTTGATTAACAATCTTTTATTATTGTAGCGTTCATTTAGAGCTTTCCACGCTGGCACATAATTAGCTTCTATTATGTTGAAGTGTTTTAATAATTGTTTGACTCCCTTTCAGTGTCGATCGCAGGTAGTGTAGTTTTTGGACGCTCGATATCTTATTATTTTCATGGATCAATGTCACGAATAAATCTCGGAATGACGTCCATTCATTATAATTTCCGCTAAAAATGGGAAGATTAATCCGTGGAAGTTTAACACTCTCCCGATCTGCGTGCGGTTCCCCTGCTTCTAGGACAGGACGGTGCCGACGTTCATCACTAGTTGTGTCTGGGTGTAATATTTGTAGTTCGTCCTGCATTTCTGCTTTCCCAAGAATATAACACTCGTGCATTTCTGTGAGAATATCGTCTTCAAAATATTTATTTGTTTTTGTGGTATTTTTTCAAAATTTTTACTGGCATACACCAGCTCACGATGACGCGTTCGAAATTCTTGCCAAAATTCATTTAGGGCTTCTAAACGACCATTAAAGTAGGCCTTGGTTTTTCGCGCTTTCGAATCCTTTCTAAAGTTCCGTAAACTTTTTTGAGCACTCTCGTATGTGGCGTATTGTTCCGCTACTAACGTTTCGAAAACCGCTAACTCCATTTTCAAATTAACTTGCATGCAATAAATAAATTGGAATAGACTCACCGGCTTAAATCCTTTCTCTTAAAATTTCTGGTCAATGTGTGTGATGAACGGGTTGGATGCAGGAACTATAATTATTTTAATTATATGCCTTTTTACTCCTTCGGGATCACTAGCCTTGTCCACTAATTTCTTATTAAGTCACTGTTTTAGTTAAATCATTAACACTAGAAAGACCAAGGCCGACAATATGACCGCACGGCGATTTCATTCTTAAATATTTTGCAAACTACATTTTTTTTCTTTTCATATTTTATGACTTTTCCTAATTTGCTATTGTTAGGCTAAATCTATATAAAAAAATATTAGAGTATATGTCGTATATGCGATTCCTTTACGGCATATAAAAGCAGCGAAAAGAATAGTAAACAGCGATTTTTTCAAACTAGGTAATAAAGGTTCTTTTGTTTATATTTCTGTTGAATTCTGAGTAAGTTGTTACTGTCCAGCTTGTTTGCATTACACTTAGTAGACATTGGTTTCGTTTAGTGAGCAGTCGTAATTTGTTATAAAAATGAGTCGCCGTCTCAATAGTTTTCAAATAGAACAAGAGCTGTTGCGTTATCGGGATATACAACTAGATGTGTCAGGTGATGAAAGTGGTGAGAATTTGTCAGACAGTGTTTTTGAAAGCCGTGATGCAGAATTTAAGCCGGAACATGTCACTTCTTCATCAGAAGACTCCGAAGTAGATTCTCCTGCTACAAATACCAATATTATTGTAAATTCGCGCAGAGGTCGCGGGGTATCTCGTAGATCCATTAGCGGTAGGCGAACTGCGCGAGGTGGGCGTTCAGCTAGGACATCTTCAGTACCGGAAGTCGGTATGTTACAAGTAGCAAGTGACGGCACAAAATAGACTTGTATTTCTGCAGACGCTAGTGGAGTAGGACGTCGAAGCCAGCAAAATATACTTAGAGAAATCTCAGGGCCTACTCCATACGTCAAACGATACATTGAAAATAACAAGCCAATTTCTGCGTGGAGACTATTTATTCATGAGTACATTCTACGACGTATAAAAGAATGTACTGAAAAGGAAGCACAAGACAAGAGTCAAGATGACACTTGGAACTTATCCCTAGACGAACTAGATGCATTTATTACTTTGATTTATGCTCGTGGAGCCTATAACATGAGCCACCTAGATTTAGACATTTTGTGGTCGCAAGATAGGGGACCACCCGTTTTCAAAAATACTCTGAGCAACAATAGATTCAAGGAGATCATGAAATACTTACGTTTTTGATTTGAGAAGCACGCGTTGTGCTCGCTTAGCTAATGACAAATTTGCAATGATTTCGGATATATGGAACAAATTTATAGATAATTGTCAAATGTGTTACATTCCTGGAGAAAATTTGACAGTTGATGAGCAGATATTTCCATCAAAAACTCGCTGTCCATTTTTACAATATATTGCAAACAAACCCGATAAATTTGGTATAAAGTTTTGGCTGCTTGTGGATGTCGAGAGTAAGTACCAATGTGGAGGATTTCCGTATCTAGGAAAAGACGAGAACCGTTCAAACGATATTTCATTACCCGAATATGTGGTTTTGAAACTGGTAAAACCCTATTTCAAAAAGGGCCGAAACGTTACCACTGACAACTTTTTCACGTCTATAAATTTGGCTAAAAAAATAATGGTCGAAAAGACTAGTATTGTTGGAACAATGCGGCGTGCAAGACGAGAAGTACCGCCGACTTGTAGAGGTATTCGTACTACAAGATATGAAACTTTTATAATGAAAACTGTGACCGATACAACCCTTACTGATGTCCATCAACGAAAACCAGGAAAAAATGTTAGTATTTTGAGTACTCTGCACCCCGACGTGAGCATAGGTACTGGTAAAAAAAACTGCCTGAGACAATTGAATTTTATAATGGAACAAAATTTGGTGTAGACACCAGCATCTCGGCATGATTTTATCCTTCAACTAGTGAGCGATCTACGTGCAGAGTATGTGAAAAAGAAAACTACTTCAACTGCGACTCAAAGACAAGAAACTAGTTCTAAAACGAGTGAACGATGTACTACAAACAATAAGAGGCGGCAATGTCAAGTAAATCATAACTGTAAAAAAAAATAAAACGTGTGAAAACTGCACAATCTGTAAAAAAGCTGTTTGTGGAAAATGTATAAAAGATTTAAAAAAAAATATTACTTGTTACAAATGTTACTCAGTTTAAGTGCTAAAACTGTTTATTATTAATAAAAAATAATAAAATTATTTTTATTTTATTTTAATATTTAATTTACACTCTCTCAAAATCCGTTCTAATGCACTCAAATCACGTTTTTATGCATGTATTATGCACCCTTTGTTCTCAAATATAAACACTCAACTTCGTTTTTTAATCTAATTTATATATTTTCTTAATAACCACCTTTTATGCACTTTCACTTTCTACGTTTTTAATCAAAATCCGGCTCGAAGGACCAATTTTTATGTTCATGCAAATTATGTTGCTCGCGTAAAACAATTCTGTCTCAAGAAATCCGTTTAGACATAACTGCTTTGAAAAACCCGGTTAAGACCCTATATACAAAATGAGCGATTTATCCAATAAAAAGAAATCAAATTACCGAATATTACATTTATTATAAACTTATTATGAAACTTCAAATTACACCTTTTACTACAATTCAAAATGTTTCAAATTCAAATCAAAAAGAAATTAAATCAAACTCAAAAAAAGTCGTGTGGAAAGCTTGCGTATTCTATTTCAATATCAAAAAATGTGAGAGCTTTATCCAAGTATTTTTCTCATATATATATATCAAATGCCTACGTGATTTTTGCAAGCTCTCCGTTACATCGAAAAAATTCCCCTTATAAAACTCTTATTCGATCCCTCCACCATTCGCTATTTTTTGCAGCTTTTAAGAGAATTTACGATCGAGAGCTTTAACAAGTTGGTAAAGCTCACGATCGAGAACTGTCAAAAACATTTTTAAAGTTTATTGTGTTGTGGTGGCGGAGGATACAAATAAGCATTTTATAAGGGTAAGTCCTACTATTAATTTAATCTAACGAAGTAATAACTAATTTAATCTAAGGTGAAATTATGCAAATTTAATCGTGATGTGAATATCTGTATTCGTTAATGTTTTTTCTTTAATATTTACATTTAAGTGTTGTTTATGTCAAATGTGAGGTTATGTATTTGTTTTCTAATTTGTTGATGTTTATATTTATTTGTTTACTGTATCTGATAAGCTACTACTTTCTAATTTTAATTATAATTTTAGGTTGAACCGGTGTGCTACAACTGCAGGTGCTCCAGGCGATTGGTGATAGCTGCCAAACAGGTGAGTTTATTAATTATGATGACTCTTATTAATGTTTCCTTTTATTGATTTTTAGGTGGATCCTGAACAGCATATTTTATATGAATAATAATATTTTTTTATAATTGAAATAAATTTTTGTACTTTAAATAATATCAATTGCATTGTTTTACAATAATAAAAATTACTTTGTAATGCTGAAAGTAATACGGAATTACATATACCGTGAAAACATTGATTACAATTTTCCCGAAGAAGTAATTCAATACTTGGTAGTACTAAAAGTTACCGATTACCGTCCTAGGACATCACAATTGAAATGTAATCGATTCCGTAACGAAAAAAGTAATGCAAAGAATTTTTCGGATGGATTACAACTTCGATGGCACAACCATTACTTTTCCTGCTGGGTAGTAGATGCACGAATACGAAGCTTGTTGTCAATAATCTGTCCTTGCCCCAATCAGCTGTTTATATGCATAGCTGAGGTTGTCACAATCAGAACGTCGGTTAACTGCATCTCTCATTTTATTGACGTGACAACGTCTAATAAAACGGTTAGCCGGGATGTGAGACCGAAATTTTTCTTGGATTCACAAGTGAGACCAACACATGCACTTCCCTGCGGCCCCTTGTCTAAAAAACAGGTTTATTGGAAGTGATTAAAAAGTGAGTCTGGGAAAGTGATAGGTCGTGTAATGTGGCTCATTGGGACACAAATTTGCCTTGTCTTGCCCGTTGCAAAACGGAACTTCCCTCTCTTCAAAGCCATAACTGATGGAGAAGAAATGATAAGAACGTTGGAACAGGGTGATCAAGAAACTGCTCGAGCAAATTTTACACAAATTTTGCTGAATCATATTCGTACCTCTGTAACGTCATCTTTTGACAAATTTATCACCAAAATTTCAAATGATGCCAAAAAGTTTTTAAAGGCACAGAAAGACATTTACATTGTTCCCGCTGATAAAGGATATGTCACAGTTGCCATTTACAAAAACGATTATATCAGTAAGATGAGAGATTTGATGTCAGATAGGAGTACGTATAGGATTCTCAGGGTCAACCCAACACTTAAACTCCAAAGTGAGAATATCATTTTTATTAAGGCTTTGTTTGATCAAAACATTATTGGTGAATATGAGAAAAAACGCATGACTACATACACAGCTAGTAGTCCTCGGATCTATGGTCTCCCGAAGGTTCATAAAGAGACCGTGCCTTTAAGAACTATATGCGCATCAACTACTGTACCACGCTATGAGTTGTCTAAATATTTGGTCACAATCTTGAAAAAGTTGACTGAAAACTCCAAATTTAATGTCCAGAACGCCAAACATTTTATCGAAGTGGTCTCGCCTTTTAACCTGGGAGATGATGAAGTTATGGTGTCTTTTGATGTTGTTTCTCTTTTTACCAATGTTCCAGTACGCATGATACTGGAGATTATTGACAAGAAGTGGAATGACCTTAAACAACATACGAAAATTAAGAAATCCTTGTTTATGGACATACTTATATGAGGTTCACACTGACGCCCAAAACATGTTTTAGAAAGCTCTTTAAATTTCGGAGCAAAACAGGGTAAAACATGTGTTTTACCCATATATTTTATATAGAGCGAGCTTTTCAAAACTAGTTGGCTTTGACGTGTTTTAAAATAAAACGAGTACAAAACACTTGCTGACAATGCTGAATTTTCGCTCAGCTGTAGTGCGCATGTCATTTTTGAATTTTTGATAAAACTGACACTTGAAAACATTTTAAAACACGTCGAATTCAGTGTGAACGCTTTTGAGCTTTTCGAAACGACTGGTTCATAAAACATGTTTTGGGTGTCAGTGTGAAACCCCTATGATCTATCTATGTGCCCCTTAATCCCTCGTGGGACATAGGGCGGAAACAGTTGCCCTCCAGCGGACTCTGTTTTGCGCGACAGCTCTTAGCTCTGACCAGGATCTCCCAGTAGTTGCGGCCTCTGCTAGTAGGGTTCTCCTCCACGTTGTTCTAGGTCTTCCAACTCGACGGGATCCTTGCGGGTTCCAGTCAAGGGCCTGTTTGGCTAGATTTTCGTTATCGCGTCGCAAGGTGTGGCCAACCCAATTCCATTTCCTTCGCCTGATTTGGTCGTCTATCCTTTCTTGGCCGGCACGGCGCCATAGCTCTTCATTTGAAATTCTATCTTGCCAGCGGATTTTTAGGATACGACGTAGGCATCTGTTTATGAAGACTTGTAGGCGCTCTGTGATGAATTGGGTGACTTTCCAGTTTCGCAACCGTATAAAAGAACTGCCTTAACGTTGGAGTTGAACAGCCGCAATTTGGTGTTGGTTGAGATCTCCGTTGATCTCCATATGCGGAACAAGCATGCATATGCGCTTCGTGCTTTATTTATTCTGGAACTGACGTCTTCTTCTGCACCACCATTTTCGGTAATAATACTACCGAGGTAGCAGAATTTATCTACCAGTTCCACGTCACGGTTATTCAGCGCAGTTCGTTCAAGTGTGTTTGCATTTATCCGCATTTCTTTGGTTTTGTTCGGATTCAGCCTTAAGCCTGCTAGACTACTTTCTGTTGCCAAATTGTTTAACATGTTTTTTAGCTCCTGATATCTGTGGGCCAGCAAACAGATATCATCTGCGTAGTCGAGGTCCTTAAGGCGATCTAGCAAACCCCACTGTATGCCGCCTGTTCTACTATCTAGAGCGCCAACAAGAATGTCATTTATTACTATAAGAAATAGTAATGGGGATAGTAAGCATCCTTGTCGTACTCCTGAACTCACCTCAAAGCTGTCGGATAATTTTCCGTTATGGAGAACTCTGCATTTGGAATTGTTGTATAGGGCTTTTATCAATTCTATTATCTTATCCGGCAGTCCACGTCGCCGTAATGCCTGCCATATAAAGCTCCTATTAACCGAGTCGAAGTTTCTCATAATCTACGAAAGGAAGGTAAAGGGGGGATCGGAATTCAGTAGACTGTTCCACTATTATTCTTAAGGTGTTGATGTGATCTATACATGAACGGCCCTTCCTGAATCCGGCCTGCTGCCTTCTAAGCGTTTGATCTACTGCCTCTCTTATTCTTGATAGTATAGTGTGGGACAAGATTTTACCCACAGTAGATAATAGACAGATGCCTCTCCAGTTGTCGCATATTGTTAGATCCCCCTTTTTGGGTATTTTGACTATGATACCTTCCGTCCAATCCTCCGGAAAGGTACAGGTGTTCCATGCTAATTCCTACCCCTATTAGGTTTTGTATTATTGAAAACAATTATTTGGAGTTTGAAACCAGAATATACCAACAGAAACAAGGTGTACCTATGGGTAGCCCGGCCTCACCAATAGTGGCGGACATAGTAATGGAAGCGTTATTGGAGGATGTTATTGGGAAGTTAACACCTAAACCAAAGATAGTCACCAAGTCTGTCGACGACTTATTTGCTATTGTGAAATCAAGTGAAGTTGAAAGAACACTTACTGCGTTGAACTCTTTTCACCAAAAAATACAATTTACTGTTGAGGTTGAGAAAGAAGGAGAGCTACTGTACCTTGACGCGAAAGCTGTTAGAAATAATGGCACAATAATTTTTGATTGGTACAAAAAGCCAACATCCTCGGGACGACTTATTAACTTTCATTCAAAATAGCCGAGGATGGTAATATTCAACACTGCGCAGAATTTTGTCAATAGAGTACTTGATAATAGTCACATTAATTCCCACCACAAAAATGTAAATGTTATTAAACACACCCTGTACTCCAATTCCTTCCCCACTAATGTCATCAATACCATGATTAATAACTACCGAAGAAGCACCGACCGTCGCACAGTGGGACCAAATCCAAAGAAGCTGGCCAAAAGTCTAAAAAAAAAAGTTTATAGATTGGGGTTTTTTTTTGGGGGGGATGATTCGCGGACACTTCCAATAGTGAGCAATCAGTCACGGAAGGTTAGATGTTTTTCTACGGACTAAGAAATTGTAGTTGCTACTTTACTCTTATTTTTAAACGTTAATATTGTGAAAAAAGGTTAACGTTTTCAAAACGCTATAAAAAATTAAGTAATCAAGCAATCGTGGTCGTGTAAAGTGGAATTTTCTTTGGAAGGTATGTAGAGTATAAAAAAAATTGCACTATACCCATTAAGCAAGTATATAATACACAGTAAGCATCTATTACACGTGCTTTTTATGAATTAGGATTGCAAGAATGCGATATATATTGGACAAAAAGTAATATTGCTCCACGCTGCTCCACCGGAAAACTTGCTGGGCGTTGTTGGTAAAGGTGTATTCCTTCACCTTCAAAAAAATCCGCTGCCCAAAATTGCCCCTCCGTGTTTTAAGGGGTCACATACGTCCAGCACGAGCCCATGGAAATGGTACTTCAATATTGCAAAAATGCGGGACAAGGTTTTATTTTTTGGATATGTAGGGGGTCAGTGTGAGCTTAAATCTTAGTTTTCGGGATTCTAACCCCCCCCCCTATTTGTCCGCCGGTCAAATAGGGGGGGGGGTTAGAACTGGTTTTTGACTATTTGGAGGGGTTATGTTAACCATATTGAGTCCGCCATTTTGAAAATCGAAATTTCGACACCGGATTCGTCATCAGCGACCCCGAAAACCCCCGAGTGTCAAATTTGAGATCATTTAATGCACTTTTTGACTTTTGGCCAGCTTTTTTGGATTTGGTCCCACTGTGCGTCGCCATCAAGATGCTCCACCGCCCTCACCGGTAACTTACCGAAGTGCCCTATACATTCCTTGGCTCTCCAACCGTATGAAGGCAGCACCAATACGCAATCGAGAGACCACTAGGATTGCATTTAGATCGGCAAATACACTAAAATCTTTATTATTTACCAATACCAAAGGGAAGCTGGATAAAATGGACAAGTCGGACACGGTCTACAAGATCGCTTGTTTAGGGGGAAGAGGGACAGCTTTCCCAGCTGTATACGTAGGAACCTCCAAACAAAAATTGCGTAAACGCCTGTCAGGTCATCGATCTGACATCAACAATGGGGGCTCCCAGAAAACTGTTTTAGCTCTCCATTGCATAGAGAACAACCACAAACGTGACCTCAACAACGTCACGATTTTGGAAGTTGAGAGACACTACAGCAAGAGAATGCTGCTAGAGATGCTACACATAAAAAAACCGGTGCCCCGGCGCTTCTTGCTGTGGCGATTATCACGTGACAACTACCATGTTGCTCGTTATCTGTTATTCATTACATGCAATATATAATAAACACAATTTTTATTCGTTCTCAAATGTAACAATGACAGTAATCTATATAAATAAAGCAGAGCCCGCTGTCATTCCGTCTGTTTGTCCGGGATAAACGCAAAAAGTCCTGCACTGATTATATTAATTTTCTCCAAATATATCAAAAATAACCTAACTTAGATTATAGGCTATTTAAATTTCTAATATTTAGTCCCTAAAAGAAATTATTAATAACTTTTACTTCGTGGGCGAGGGGGTTGGTGGAGGAATATTTTTGTTTACATATGAAAAGTCGGTTGTGAGATTAGGTTTCATATTTTACCCAAGTCTCTATAGTAACCAAAAAGTTGCTCATTATTTTAACCAATAACCAAAAATTGCTCAAATTGCTCTAAAGAAGAACAAGAATATGTTATTATTCATGAAAACTTTTAACAAATAAATAATAATAGAATAGTGAAAAAGGCATAAATTAAGGCTATTTAAATTTCTAATGTTAAGTCCCCAAAAGAAACTATTAATATCTTTTATTGCGTTGGCGATGGGGTTGGTGGAGGAATATTTTTGTTTACATATGAAAAGTCGGTTGTGAGATTAGGTTTCATATTTTACCCAAGTCTCTATAGTAACCAAAAAATTACTCATTATTTTAACCAATCACCAAAAATTGCTCAATTTTCTCTAAAGAAGAACAAGAATATGTTATTATTCATGAAAACTTTTAACAAATAAATAAAAATAGAATAGTGAAAAAGGCATAAATTAAGGCTATTTAAATTTCTAATGTTAAGTCCCCAAAAGAAACTATTAATATCTTTTATTGCGTTGGCGAGGGGGTTGGTGGAGGAATATTTTTGTTTACATATGAAAAGTCGGTTGTGAGATTAGGTTTCATATTTTACCCAAGTCTCTATAGTAACCAAAAAATTACTCATTATTTTAACCAATAACCAAAAATTGCTCAATTTTCTCTAAAGAAGAACAAGAATATGTTATTATTCATGAAAACTTTTAACAAATAAATAAAAATAGAATAGTGAAAAAGGCATAAATTAAAATAAATTATAATTCACTTTAGAATTTGGAAGATGCGACAAATTCGAAATAGAAGTTTGATGGCTAATTTTACCTCAAATAGAGGGCCATCTTTCGATCGGTAGATTATTAAAAAAGCTTCAATAACATTTCCAATGGGATTTTCTCTAGACTATGTGAAGTGAAAAAGAAGATAAAGCGGAAAAACGAAAACTTAAATGTTTAAAAAAAAAGTGAAGATGTACAAAAATTGATAGTTTTGTTGTTTTAAAGAAAAAAGAAAAAACTGAAAAGATTTAAATTGATAAAAGGGAAGTTTTGATGGTTAAGAGTGAAAAGTGGAAAAAAGATAAGTGAAGTGGATTTAAAAAAACTTACGAAAAGGGCGAAACCCCAAGTGTTGTTCCTTTTTTGCATAATTTTCAGTACGTAATAAGTTCATATACGGTTAAAAGTGAAAAGTGGAAAAAAAGAGCAGAAAAAAGTGAAGCGGATTAATAAAAACCTATGAAAAGGGCGAAATCTCAAGTTTTTTTTTGCATAATTTGGTGAGGGAAAATTTCCTGAAATAAACAATAATCATGAAATCGTATTTCCGCCTACTCTTTACGAAGTCCTTACGCATACCGAAACATTGATTAAAGAAATCTATGAAGATGTAGAAGATATTAATTCAAAAGAAGATTCGTGGTTCTGCGAAAGGGTCATTCTGGCTCCTAAAATTGAAGAAGTAGCCCTCCTTAACAAAATAATTTTAGACAAAATTCCTGGTGCTCTAACTACATATAGCTCAATAGACTCGGTCTGTGTACTTAACGATGCAGTACATTATCCTGTGGAGTTTTTAAATAGTATAACAGTCCCTGGTCTTCCTGCACATTAAATACATCTTAAAGTGAATGTACCCGTTCTTTTACTCCGTAATTTAAATCCACCAAAATTGTGCAATGATACTAGATTGTCGCATTACACAAGAATTTAATTGAAGCTACAATTTCAACGGGTTGTGGGAAAGGCGAAAATGTGCTTATACCTAGGATACCTAAAATTCCGAGTAATTATCCCTTTAAATTCAAACGCTTACACTTCCCTGTTACCTTATGTTTCGCGATGACGATTAATAAGTCTCAGGGCCAAACATTAGGAAAAGTGGGAATTGATTTAAGTAAAAATTGCTTTACTCAGGGACAACTATACGTTGCATGCTCTCGAGTCAGCAACTCAACAAACTTAATAATTTATGCCCCAAACAATAAAACGCAGAACATTGTCTATAGAGAGGCATTAAAATAAAAGTGTTGTTATAAGAGCAATTTTGAAAAATTATAAAAAAATAATTTCGGTTAAGTCCGGTCCACGCCGGCTAATTTCAGTTTGATATGCTTGCCCAGTTGTCTATTGTACGTCTTTCGATAGGAGTCGCTTAACATCAAATTTAAAAAAAAGTATTTTAATAGGTACCTATTCAAAATAAATTTTTGAAGATTTGTTCTTTTACCTCTTTATACTTTTTCCTACCGTGGACTGTGCACACATAGTCTTTTTTTATTTAAAGGCGTTGCAAAGCACGCGGGTTTTTTGCTAGTATATAATAAACACAATAAAACGGTTAGCCGGGATGCCCAAGCGAGAAAGTGTCGCATAAGCGTGTGAGTGGGCGTGGCTTACGCTGCATGGAATAGTGGCAAGTGCCGCGTTGCGCACTGCGTTATGGTTATGCGACACTTTGTATATCAATATTATATATCTTACTAGTTATTCGATAAATTTTTACTCGCACTGTTGATGCCAGATGGCATTCGAAGATTAGCAAAAAGTGTTCATATAAAAATGGTTAGTCGTTCGTACACTCAAAAGATTCGTAAATCGGAAATAATTTTGGTAGCACCTGTTCTCATCATACAACTAAAATTATTCGAACTGAATAATAAAAAGTTTATTAAAATTGAGCAATGCGATATCAAAGCTGTCATTATTGCAAAATTGCATATAGGAGGTTCAAATTATGAAGTTATTATTGTTATATTCCATACACACAAACAAAGTCATTACATCAGCATGTTGAGACAAAAATCGAGCTGGTTATGGTTCAATGACTCCATAGTGCAGGAAAAATCTTGGCCGAGAAACGCGAAAGGATCTTATGTTTATTTTTTATAAAGGCAATAATATTAATTTGAATTCCTGCATTTTGTTATTATGTACCTACTTATAAAATAAGTAAAAAAAAAATTTGTTGTCTGTAAAGAGGGTTTACGGACGATAGTTTAACGTGACAACGTCATGAGAAAACATTGATGAAATGATTGCATACTTTTATGAATAAAATTGAATCATTTATATTAAACTAGCAAAAACCCGCGTACGTTGCAACGCCTTTCAATAAAATAAGATTATGAGGACACAGTCTGCGATAGGAAAAAGCTATAGTGAAAAAAGAACAAATCTGGGAAAATTGATTTCGGGAGATGACCGCCATGGACCAAATGATATATTGAGTATACTATATTGCTTATACTACTTCTACTTATCATACTCTTTCATTTGATACCCATGTCGAAGGGGTTGTGAAGAAAATATTAATCCGCACTCTTGAGATGGCCGCTATGGACCAAACGATATATTGAGTATACTATATTGCATATGGTGTTCTACTTATCATACTCTCTCATTTGATACCCATCTCGAAGGGGTTGTGAAGAAAATGGTAATCCGCCCTCTTGAGATGGCCGCTATGGACCAAACGATATATTGAGTATACTATATTGCTTATATTGTTCTACTTATCATACTCTTTCATTTGATACCCATCTAGAAGGAGTTGTGAAGAAAATGGTAAACCGCCCTTTTGAGATGGCCGCCATGGACCAAATTATAAATTGAGTATACTATATTGCTTATGGTGTTCTACTTTTCATAGCCTTTCATTTGATACCCATGTCTCGGGTGTTGTGAAGAAAATGGTAACCCGCCCTCTTGAGATGGCCGCCATGAATCTAAAGACATAGTCTATGGCATTCTTCTTATAATGCCCTTTCATTTGATACCAATGTCGAGGGGGTAGTGAAGAAAATGATCATCCTCCCTCTTGAGATGACCGCCATGGACCAAACGATATATTGAGTATACTATATTGCTTATGGTGTTCTACTTATCATACCCTTTCATTTGAAATCCATATCGAGAGGTGTGAAGATAATGGTAATCCAACCTCTGGAGATGGCCGCTATGGACCAAACGATATATATTGAGTATACTATATTGCTTATGTGTTCTACTTATCATACTCTCTCATTTGATACCCATCTCGAAGGGGTTGTGAAGAAAATGGTAATCCGCCCGCTTGAGATGATCGCCATGGACCAAACGATATATTGAGTATACTTTATTGCCTATGGTGTTCTACTTATCATACTCTTTCATTCGATATCCATGTCGAAGGTGTTGTGAAGAAAATGGTAATCCGCATTCTTGAGGTGGCCGCTATGGACCAAGCGACATATTGAGTATACTATATTGCTTATATTGTTCTACTTATCATACTCTTTCATTGGATACCCATTTCGAATGGGTTGTGAAGAAAATGGTCATCTGCTCTCTTGTGATGACTGCCATGGACCAAACGATATATTGAGTATACTATATTGCTTTTGGTGTTCTACTTACCATAACCTTTCATTTGATATCCATGTCGAGGGGTTGTAAAGAAAATGGTAATCCGCCCTCTTGAGATGGCTGCTATGGACCAAGCGCCTGCTTTTGAAATTTTTTTGCTATAAACCTCACGGAGCCCGAGACCTTTCCAACGAATGCAAAACCGTGGAAATCGGATCGTGCGTTCTCTAATTATAGCGTCTGGAAGGAAAACCCGACTTATTTTTATATTATAGATAATAACAGTAAACGTCCCACCTTGCGACTTGTGAATGGTAATAGCACAAGCAGGAACGCAAGGAAACTGTTTTCGTTTGCATTTCACAGTTTTCGTCAGTGTAATGTTTACTATTTTCTTATACACCGGCACCCAGTTAGGAGACAGAGTGTTTGGCTTGCTTTGCTTATTGTTGACAATTTGACAATAATTTAATCTAATTAATATTGACAATTTTAATCAAATTTTTAAGATTACTACGATCAAATTTTTAAAATTACTTCGGGAGATAACGGGACATAACGGGACATAACGGGACATAACGGGACAATGAGTCATCATTTTTCGTGCATGCAGCCGGCGCTCATCGTTTTAATAGACGTTGTCACGTCAAAAAATATAATGAACAATTAAATACTTAATATTTCTTTATACAAAAGATTATTTATTTTTTATTTTAGAATGTACCTATTAAAACAAAAAAGAGTGATATCCCACCAAAAAAACATTAAAAATGTGAATGAGAAGTTCGTGGGCGCGAAATTATTTATTGGGATAGTTTAAAACAAACTTATAACAAAAAAAGTGATATGGATTAGTCAAGATGAATCGTTAATAGCATGAAATAATTAAACACGTGCATTTACGAACGAATTCAAAGGATTGGTTTAAACTTAATAAAGTATTATTAACCGCGAAAAAGTTGGCTGGCGAGCTCGTTGTATAGCATGAATCTTAGCTGTCCTTCGAAATGTTACAAATTTTATTAGAAACACTATAGACTGAGCCACACTGAATTCGTTCGTATATGCACGTGTTTAATTATTTCATGCTATTAACGATTCATCTCCTTTATCCTATCCTATCCATATCACTTTTTTTTGTTATAAGTGAGTTTTAAACTATCCCAAAAAATAATTCTTATCTTATCTTATTAACGATAGGGTAAAAAAGATAGCTGTATTGGAGGCATACTTAGCCACATTTGGAAAACCTAGAAAAATTATAATGGATAATGAGTTCAAATCCGAGCAAATTAAGAGGTACCTACAAGAAAAGGAAATAGAGGTCCATTGGACAAAACCAAATAGCCATACTGGAAATGCTGACGTAGAAAGATTGCATTCTACTCTAATAGAGAAAATCCAAGCAATCGATGAAGATATTTCCACCGACCAAAAAATAGAGAGATCTATAGGTAATTATAACGATAGATATCATACGACCATAGAAATGACTCCCAGAGAAGCAAGCAAATTAAATGATACTTCTTTACTAATAGAAAAGATTCATAAGAAAAAGAGTGAGCTTATAAATAAATTAAATAAAAGCAGGGAAAATTATGTAGAAACTAGAAACGCCGGTTTTATAAAGAATTATAAAAGAGTTAGGCACAAGAAGGGGTGAAATGACGACGACCTCCACGTATGCGTGACGACTTTATTACGCTGGTTCATCCTGAGCAATGCATTCTCGAACGTAGCGGACAGTTGTCTTCGCCACCTTATGTTCCTCTCCTTGTTTTCAATCCTTGCTTCCCATCCCCAACCCACAATCCTCTGGGTCGGATCAAGGTGTAATGCGAACCGTGCCGATGATCAGAAAATAGCTCAGTCGTGTACGGTGTGCTCCGGATGCCTGGCGACCTCCGGTTCTAACTAGCCTTTCTAACTAGCCTTACCCGGGTACTGCGGATCTCTGCCCGGGTGGACCTCGTTTCTCCGCTACTCGTGGGAGTAATATTATGGAAACCAAACCAAAAACAACATAACCGTGGATCGAAACGAAAACCGGAAGGGACCACAAATCCCGCAAATATCAAGGCTACGGCACCCCCGAGCCAACCCAAACCTAGTGGAAGTGGAGCCACAAGCTCCACCCCTCGAAAAAAGGCCCCGGAAGCGGCCACTAGCAAACCTGCTCCTCCTTGCGGCTACGTCGCTGTCCAGCGTACACCTGTGGGCACGGCCGCTGCGGGGGGGATCAGGGGAGCGAATGGTCTGCGTAAGGGCCAAAGACCTGAAAAGACCGGACCCGGCAAAAGCAGGTCCTAAACAAACCCGCGTAGCCCGCAACATCCTTCGCCACTTGGCCACCAACCCGATCGGGGAAGACCAAGAGTCGAAGCAGGACTTCACCAAAGTGCTAGATGACATCGCTTGGGCTAAACAAGTAATACCAGACTATACATTGGAGTCCAGAAGTGCACCAGCCTCTTAACGCTAACGATCTGTGGAGGAACCAAGCACCCACAGTCCAATTCCAAAAAATTCCAAGACGCACGGCACCAAAGCGATATCCTTCGCAGAAATAGCGAAGGATCGCAAAATAATCGGCGTCCTGGACGAAAGTGACGAAAATGGCAAGATCCCCAAACACCAATGGCGCTGGGTTCAAGTTGCCCTCGCCAAGGTGGCTATGGAGGTCATGAAAGACAACCCTGGACCTCCCCCCTTATGCTTTGATGCCGGTTGGTATCAAGGCAGTATAAAACTTAAGGCCTGCGATAACACCAGATCTGCAGAGCTTTATAAAGCTGCTGTAGCTAGAGTTGGGGAAGTTTACCCAGGCGCCCGACTCAAGGCAGTCGAAGCCGCTGACATACCATCTCGTCCGAGGGCCAGAGCATGGTTTCCAGTGGCTCCATCGGAGCCCGAGGAAATCATCGCTATGCTGAAGGCCTTCAACCCTCATACCTACAGCGATAACTGGAAAGTTATCAAAACGGAGCAGACTAACAGACAATGCATGCTGTTCTGCTCCTAAATGAAAAATGCCTGAACCAGCTGGTAAAAGAAAACTACGCCGTGAACTACGGCTTCCAACAGATCGCACTGAAGGTCTACAAAACCGACATAAAAGCCGTAGTTAACCAAGTGGCTTGCACCAAGACCACTGGCGAGGAACCAGGAAACGTGGAAACCGATGGCGAAGGCACAGCTCAGAGCGATGGCGATGCATTGACAGACTCCGAGCTGGGCAGAGCCGTCGGTAACGTCTTCACGGAGCGACAACTCCTCAGTTCAGACTTCGACGAAGTCAACTCCAGCGACGATGAAGCGGAAGTGACTGTCGTCGAAGCAAAACACCCTGAAAATGGTGCAGGTGATACAGATAAACCTGCACCATTGTAAAGCAGCATCCGCTTCGCTTCTGCTTCCCCTGGCATCAGGCGAAGTCGATGTTGCTCTAGTCCAAGAGCCATGGATCTCTGGTGACAGGATCTGTGGCTTAAGGACACCTAAATTTAATCTCTTTTATACAAAAGGTAAGGGAAAACCCAGAACAGGTATTCTTGTCAAAAATCACATAAGCACCTTTCTTCTCCCTCAATTTAGCAACGGAGACCTTACTGTGGTCGACCTAGAGTTGAAACAGAAGAAAATCAGGATGGCCTCTTTTTATCTAGCCCACAATGATGAGGGCCCTTTACCCCCTATGGCCTTTCAGGACGTGGTAAGATTCACCCATCCTACCACGGTTCTTGTTATGGGGGGTGATGCAAATGTGCACCATACACAATGGGGTAGCACGGACACCAATGATCGAGGTGAAGTTATTTTTAACTACCTACTTGCCATTTGTAATAAAGGTAATGACCCCATCTTTGTTACCAAAAACAGAAAGGAAGTTCTGGACATCACCCTTGTCTCGGACTGTCACTCCCACCAAATAGTGGTCTGGAAGGTTTTGAAGGAACACTCCTTTTCAGATCATAGATTTATAGAGTTCCAACTGCAAGACTCGAGCCCAGGTACCCCTTCCAAAAAATTAAACCTCCAAAGGACAAATTGGGGTTACCATATGAGGCTTATCGCAAAAAACCTTGCCCCAAGCCTCCCTTTCTTCCCAAAAACCGGGATCAACTCGACAGCATTGTGGACATTTTCACGAAACAATGCACTTACGCCATTAATAAAGCTTGTCCGAACAGGCCACATAAAGAGGCTTCCAAACCCCCATGGTGGTCTCGCGAACTTGAGACACTCCGAAAAGAGTGCAGAAAGGAATTTAATTCAGCGAGACGACCGCCTGGGCTGCTATAGTCGAAGCGGAATAGATACAAAACGGCAATAAGGAAGGCCAAACGTACCTCCTGGGCTGGGCTACCTTTTGCAGCAATATAGAGTCCACATCGGAGACCTCAAGGCTGCGTAAAATATTAACTAAAGCGCCAACAATGCTTAGTTATTTACGCAAGGAAGACGGCGATTGGACCGACTCAAGCATAGAATCCCTAAACCTACTTATGGACACCCACTTCCCGAGTAGTACTACAGTTGTTACAACCATCACGATAAACAGCTGATCAGATCTGTCATAAGTAGAGCAAAAATAAAATGGGCTGTAAACACCTTCCAGCCCTATAAATCACCAGGCCCTGACGGCATAGTACCGGCACAACTGCAGAACACCCTTAGTTATATTATGCCCTGGTTGCAGGCCATGTTTACTGGGTGCCTCCAAAATAACTGCATTCCCTCTAGTTGGAAAGAGGTTAAAGTAGTTTTTATACCTAAGGCAGGAAAAGCCTCCCTCACAACATCCAAAGACTTCAGGCCAATCAGTCTATCATCCTTTCTATTAAAGACTCTGGAGAGGCTAATCGAAATATATCTGAGGCAGACCATATTGACCTCGGAACTCTTTGGCGCACAACACGCCTATACAAAGGGCAAATCTACTGATACTGCTCTTCACTCACTGGTCTCAACCATTGAAAAATCCCTCGAGTTAAAGGAGTATACACTAGTAGCATTTCTTGACATAGAAGGAGGAGTTAACAATGTTTTGCCGGATGCCATTACCCTGGCCTTGACAGAACATGCCATCAAATGCTTACTGGCAGGACGGTGAGCTCGATCTTGGGTGATAGCTCGGTCCGAAAGGCCGTAAATAGAGGCACTCCGCAAGGACGAGTACTCTCCGCACTGCTATGGGTCGTAACTATGAACCAGATGTTGCGACGCATGCAGGCAGAGGGACATGATGTCCTGTCGTACGCGGATGATGTTGTTATCATCAAAAAAGGAAAATTACCTCAAGTCTTCTGTGATTTCATGGAGGCAGCGATACAAACCCTCTCAAGCTGGACTGCTACCCGCGGACTCAGCGTTAACCCAGTAAAAACGGAGCTGGTCCTCTTCACAAGGAGGTATAAGACCTCTCCGTTAACACCCCCCGGCTTAACAATGTTAGGCTCAAAATTAACAACAGTGCCAAATATCTGGGAGTTATTCTGGACAAGAAACTCCTCTGGCATGAAAACACAGAGGAGCGCATTAAGAAAGCAAACATCGCGCTTTTCGCTTGCAAAAAATCCATTGGCAAGAAATGGGGTTTCTCCCCTTACATTGTGCGATGGATCTACACAGCGATCGTCCGCCCAATTCACCTCTACGGGGTTTTAGTATGGTGGCCAGCTCTGAGTAAATCCACCGTGCTAAACAAATTACAGAGAGTACAAAGATGTGCGGAGTTATGCATAACAGGAGCACTTCGCTCCACACCTACAGAGGCCTTAAATGTTATGTTATACCTCCCTCCTCTAAATCTCGTGGCAAGGAAAAGCGCAACCATCGCAGCCCTTATAATAAAAGAATCCGGTTTCTGGACTGGAATCAGGGGATGGCACACGAAGGTACTAAACTCCGTTACTATCCTCACAAAAACCGACTTCTTCATTCCCGAAATTACCTTCACGAGTAACTACGGAGTCCACATCCCTTCACGTCGTGAATGGATAAATAGACCACAGAGGTTTCAGGGTGCCATAAACGTTTTTACTGATGGCTCTAAGCTCGAGGGTCGAGTGAGAGGAGGAGTATTCTCCCCAGAACTTGGGATTGAAGTCTCCTTCCGACTTCCCGAACACTGCAGTGTATATCAAGCGGAGGTTCTAGCCATACAAGAAGCTGTTCTGCAAATCAACCAGCAAGGCGATAGGAACCGGACTGTCTACATCTTCTCAGATAGTCAGGCAGCTCTGAAAGCCCTGCGCTCCTGCACAAACAGCTCTAGAACTACCTCTGAATGTCGCAGATCTCTTGACGAGATGGCTCAGCAGTTCAGGACACTCCTCGTATTGGTGCCCGGTCACCGAAATATAGAGGGAAATTGTAAAGCTGATGAACTGGCTAGGAGAGGCACGACCGCTACTCTCCTCCCAGAAAAGGAAAGATTTGGTATGCCTTGGGCCATCTTTCAACTCCGATGCAAGCAACACGCAATCACACAAGCGATAAAGCATTGGACGGATCTTAATAAATGCACTTTGGCCAAATTAACCTGGCCCTCCTATGATCTCAGGCGAACCACCTTATTACTGAGCCTCGGGAGACAAGAACTCTCAGTTATAGTGGGAGTGTTGACCGGACACTGTCTGATAGGGATGCATGCGACCCGTTTAGGTCTTGACACCCACGATTTCTGCAGAAGCTGTAAGAACCTTGACGAGGCGGAAAGTGTACTACACCTCCTCTGTCACTGCCCGGCCCTAAACAGGATTAGGCTAACCACATTTGGTGAACCTAGGCACAAGAATGAACCATATTTTAGAAAATACCCGTTACTAAATGTACATCCATGTAATATTAAACGAAAGTCAAAATTTTCAGGTTACAACGATATTAATACTACTGATTGCAACAGTACAAGGGCGGTTGCAGGTTCATCGCATAAATGGAGAAATTGGCTACGTTAAAATACGAATCCAACAGGTAGAAATAACGAATAACACAGAAACAATTTTACATATTATAGATCCAGTATAAATGGAAGTAATATTACAAGAATTACAAAACAATATAGCTTATTTAAACTTAGAAGATAGAAGAGCATTATACAGTGAGATCAGAATTATAAAAAGTAAACTTAAAACAATTAGAAATCCAGCTCCAATTCGAAAAAGAAGAGGACTAATAAACTTAATAGGTAGAGCTTCAAATTGGTTATTCGGGACCATGGACGATACAGACAGAGAAGAAATAACACAACATTACAGACTGTCAAGAACAATAACCATAAGGCTATTACTAACTTAAACCAACAAATTAGAATAAACGAACATTACAACAAAACCATGACGGACTTAAAGACATTGATCGAGAATGACAGGAATAAAGTTTTAAACGAAATTAACGTTACTAATAATAACATACAACAATTAAGTTATAAAATTATGTTTTTGGAACAGGAAACCAAACTTAGATATTTTGAGAATAGAATAAACCAAATCTTAGATAATATAATGGCAATAAAAAACAATATTATACATCCTAGTATTTTGACACTAGAAGAGTTGCACACATATCATGTAGATTTTCATAAACTAAAACTTTTAAAAGCTGGAGTTATGGAACGTAAAAACCGATTTTTAATATTTGCAATTAAAATACCAAAAACTTATATTCAGACAGAATTACAATTAATTAAATCCGTTTCTAACTCAGAATACTTTGAAATCAATACCCCAGATGAATTCATAGTCGAAATAGACAATAATACTTTTAAATACGAAAAAAATACTTTACTTAAAGACTTAAAATTAAGTCAACACTGTATTTTCAAAAAATCATGGAATTTAGGATATAACAATATTACAAGTATTGAAGAATTAGATGAAGAGACCATTTTTATAAAGAATACTTATAATGAAACCATAGTTCATAATTGCGACCAGAGATTGTTCAAATTAACTGGTAACTATTTAATAAACTTTAACAATTGCTCCTTAAAAATAAGAAATAAAATATTTTTTAATAAAAAGTTTCTTTTCTAGATAAGTATTATTATCCAGCTAAGTAAATTAATTTAACTTTAAAAAACCAATAGATTTTAACAAGATTATTTTCGACAATATAGATAATATAAAGGAGATATCCATCATAAGAATATAGTATACGGAACTAGTGTGAGTACCATTATTTTGTTAACAATGTTTATATTATGTATCATTTTATATAGTATGCTTTGGAAAAATAAAAAAGAAAGAATCAATGTAATAAACTTGAAGTCGGAGACTTCTGACTCAAAGCGGGGAGGAGTTACATATATCGAATTAAAATCAGACATACCAAAATCCGAGACACCGGATACATTGCAAATTGTAACAAGACCAAAGCCAATGGCATGGTAATGAAAGTTTAGCTTCCCACATTTTACGCTGCATCAACAGCATTCATAATAAAATAGGTGTCATATTAATCGCCCAACAAAAGTACAAGAAATAAAAATGCTTACTTATCAGAATAATTGTAGCTAAATAAAATGTAATAATTAGAGAGTCAGTCTGTCGTTGGTCGCGGTGAATTTAAAATTTTAATTATAATCTTTAAATTCAAAGAAGTTTTATTGTTTTATTTATTCTTTTTGTTCAATTTTATTTCGTTTCTCTTTTTTCAAAACATATTTAAGTCGCGTACGGCCTCTCAAATGAAAATTGATTTGTTTTCTCAATTTACTCACGATTGAGAAAATTAAAAGATCATGCGCGCTTTTGTCTGAGGCCGTACGGCGAAAAGCGCGAGGGATCCAAGTTCGCGTAGTGTGGACGGCCCATTAGGCACCAATGGATAACTCTTTGACGTCTACAATTGTCATAATGAATTGACTAAAAATTAAATCTCTATGCTGTTGGTAAATCAACCATGTGATAACCGGGACATAATACTTCATAGAAGGATAACAAATTGCAATGAATCACAGAGACTCACATATAATATGATACCCTGTAATATCCCTTAATAGGGGTGACAGACATACAGGGGCCTATTGTGGATACCGTCAATTTGAGTCGATGTTAAAATTTCTTTCTGTGAAAGTAGATTTTTGTCGAAATTAGTCGATAAAAGCATTAATATGAGTCGATTACACAGTTGTCAAGTCGACGTCAAAAATGTAATCGACTCATATTTATGTTTTTATCAGTGATTGGAACCTAAAAAAATTTTTTTCGGTATATAGGTTCCTTTCGGTTTCACTTCCTCTAAGAACCGATTTTGCAAAATTATAAAAATTCCGTTTTCGGAACCAAAACCGTATAAAAATTTTATATCGCTTCCATACCCATTTCAAATAACAGTTGAAATTTTTTTCTTTTTGGTACTAAGACCGAATTTTTAAATGGAACTAAAATATAAAAATTCTTATAAAGAGGTACAATAGCAATTAATAAGTATTTTTACATATGTATTTAATATTCAATGTCATAATCGAAAGATTTATTAAAACGTACGAGTAGTATATTTTGAAGATTATTAGGTGTTAATTTATTTCTTTGATCGGTCAATATAAATTTTAGAGCAGAAAAGCACCTCTCCACGCTGACTTTAGTAGCTGGAACGGCGTGAACTATTTCAGCGAGTTTACCAAGCCATGGTAACTCATTCTTTTTCATATTCCAGTAAAGCAATAAATCTGTGATCTCAAATCAACAAATCTAGCAACAAGAATATAATTTTCTTAATATCCAAAAATGAACTGAAGCGCGTGGACGGTAAAAAGTACTCATATTTTACATATAATGATAACGGTTCCTTTTCTCTCTCAAAAGCAATTCTCCGTACTTCTGTAACCAAGTGTGCCTTTTAGGCTGCATTTAATTAAATAAAAACAGTGAAGTCGGGAATCGGAACCCACAAATTTTTATTTTTTGATTTCGTTACCAAACCAGAACAGAAATTTTAAATTGAGAATTTATCATTTACGAATTCCATATTATTTTTTGATGTTAAAAAAAGGTTCGGTGGAAGAACCACAATAAGAATTTTTAAAAAAAGGTTCCAGAATCGATTTTAAGTAAGTAGAACCGATATAAAGGTTCTTTTCGGTTCCCATCACTGGTTTTTATCGATAAAAATCGACTTTCTCAGTATGAAAATTTAACATCGACTCAAAGTCGTCAAATCGACTAGTTCCACAATAGGGCCCATAGTATTGATACTATGATATTCGAATACTACGTAGTATACTACATGTCTGTCAGCTAATGCCACGAAAAATTCGTGGCATTTAGATAGTATGAAAATGACAGGTGGTATTTAAATCCAGAAAATTTTCGTAGTTCATTCACAATTATCGTAGTGTTTACCCGATGCTGCTATGTCACCCCCCACTCTCGAGAACACCATCCACCCAATGGACGCAGTTCACTTCAGGACCCGCGAGGTGTTTAGGAGTCTCAAAGAACTCGACGTCAATAAATCCACTGGCCCCGACAAAATCCCCCCTATGGTACTTAAAAAATGTGCCTCACCTTTGGCTAAACCTCTGCGCAAACTTTTTGCCCTGTCTTACTTCTCCGGAGTGTATTCCGACACTTGGAAACTAGCTCATGTTCAGCCAATCCCAAAAAAAGGTAAGGCCAGCGACCCCTTAAACTATGGCCGAATAGCAATTACTTCTGTTCTCTCCAAAATCATGGAGACAATAATCAATAAAAAGCTGATGAAATATCTAGAATCCAACCAAATTATACACGACAGGCAATACGGCTTCAGATCTAAACGGTCTACTGGCGATCTGCTTGTGTGTTTAACCGAGCGTATCAACCAAAGCAATCACAGCTTTGGTGAGTCTAGTCTGGTTGCTCTAGATATATCAAAGGCTTTTGACAGAATATGGCACCCAGCTCTGTTGAATAAACTACACTTAGTTCTAAGGAACTGGATTAAGAGCTTTTTTTCAGGCCGTTCAATCAAGATAGTTTTGGACGCCGTCGAATCCAAACCACAAGTCATTTCGGCCGGAGTCCCCCAGGGGTCAATTCTCTCACCCGCACTTTTTCTAATCTTCATTAATGATCTGCTCTCAATCCCCTCCAACCCACTTCACTGCTTCGCTGATGAGGGTACTCTGAATTTCTCTTACTCCTTCGACAATATAAGACAAGCACGTGCCAGACCTTTACCACCGTCAACTGATGTCGACTTCGATCAACCAGGATATCGAATCGATTTTTCATTGGGGCGAAATTAACCGCGTCAAATTCAATGCCTCAAAAACGAAGCACTGTCTGATCTCCAACAAAAATTGTACCGACCTTCCTCCTATCTCAGGGGATAAAGAGAATCTAACGGCTGACTCAACTCTCAACATCCTAGGGGTAACTTTAACGGAACATCTGCGATGGAATGATCACATATTCCAAATCGCCAAACAAGCCTCCCATTGCCTTGGATTTCTCAAGAGATGCAAGTTCCTCCTCCAGCCTCCATAGACACCTTATGCCACCGTAGGAATGTAGCACCCTCTCCACTCTTTATAGCTATTACCATGGCGACTGTTGCACTGAAATTCAGGACCTCCTGCCTGCACGGCATTACTTTTCCCGCAACACAAGGCTAGCCCGCTTGGCTCACCCCCATACCCTACAGCCCCCTCGTTCACGCACAATACGGTTTAGAAGTTGGTTTATGAATAGAACAACTCGACTGTGGAATAATCTCCCTCAGTCAGTATTTCCGAACTCGTACAACACCTTAGAGTTCAAACGTGAGGCTCATTGTCATTTTCAACTACACCCTCCAGACCCCTTTAACTCTAACCTTTCCTATTCTCCTCTATTCTTCAAACCAAGCTTACTACTAGACATTGCACCATGAACTGAACGACATGACGGACTGGTAGTATAAAGGGTTATACATAAACTTGGTTTTTTTCATAAAAAAAAACTAGTTGGGATGTGGGTTTGACCCCTTGGGTGCACACGATTAACTTCCCAGTATGATGAACGAAGATGGATGCACTAGTACAAAGCAATCCCGAGAGAAGGGAGTTCAAATAACTATAATAGTAGTAAATCCACAACATTTTTCTAGAGAATTTGATTTTCTGAACGTTAGCAAACAAACATTTCCTCCGTATTTCGTTCGCTGCACTAAAGCGGGTGTTCAAATTCGTATTGAGCATGCTGAAGCGCCGTTGACAAACTAAGAAGCGAATAACTTCATTTGGAAATTCCAAAGCTTTCCGGAGATATAAGCAAAACTGTAACTGTTAAGTACTTGTCAAACTTGACCAAAAAGCACAAATTTTGCGGTAACTACTGTAAATCCCGGGATAAACCGCAAATTCTTGAAACTGTATCACGCGTAGAAAACAATTCCCCGTCAAAAAGTGCTAATCCAAGGTTTGAATAATTCGCGCTGTTTGTAAAGGGTAACGAAATTTTTGCACGATTTTGAAAGGTTGTCGGATTTTGACAAGTGATGTTTTGTTCGAAGGCTATCGCTGTGCAGAACCCAAAAAAGAGCACTTCGTTTAGAACGGGTCTCATTCCATCGAGTTTATTAGATATTAGCAAAACTTGTCAATTTAAGGTCTTTCTGATAATTAGCCAAAAAACGGTTGGACCGAATTTTATAAAAATCTTTTCAGATCATTTTTGGTTAATACTCTTCGAACGGCATGTCAACTAAGTCGATATCTTTTATAGTTCGCGCGATATCGTGCAGGTACAAAAATCACTTATGTCGCTTAAACCAAAAAACGGCTCGACCGAATATTATTAAAATCTTTTCAAATTATATTGTCGTTAATACGCTTCGAACGGTACCTTAGGTAAGTCAATATCTTTCGTGGTTCGGGCGATATCGTGTAAGTACAAAAATCACTTACGTCGGTTAAACAAAAAATCGGCTCGACCGAATTTTATGAAAATCTTTTCAGATCATATTTCGGTTAATACCCTTCAAACGTCACCTCAACGAAGTCGGTGTCTTTTTTGGTTCGCGCGATATCGTGCAGGAAAAAATGACCACATACGTACGCACACACTCTCACACACACACACATACATCCTCCCAATTTTTTGCTTAAAATGCTCCTGGGACCTTAAAAGATGAAAATACGTTGAAAATTTCGATTTCGATTTTCGGACCGATTACAATAACTTCCTATACTGGGAAGTTTAAAAAAAAGTGTTCTAGTTCCTTAGTGGCATCAGCTCCTCTGATGAGTAGAAAAATATTAAATATTTGACAAATATTTATGAACGTCACTTTTTGCTCTGCGAAAAAGTGTTTGCTATAATTTTTGGTTCAACAGAAACCACAGAAATTTCTGCAAAAACATTCACTTTGCTATATTTCCACTTTCTAATATTTGAATTCTTTGGATGTTACTACTTTATTATGATATTAAAGCTTTTCTATCCATTTTAACGCTTTGTCTTTGTTTGTGAATGAAACAAATAATATCAGAAACTTCAATGAATTTCGGAAACGTCAAAGAATTCCTTACTACGCAGTCTGTCAAGGGTAAATTTTTAACTTCCCAGTATAGGAAGTTATTGTAATCGGTCCGAAAATCGAAATCGAAAATTTTAACGTATTTTCATCTTTCAAGGTCCCAGGAGCATTTTAAGCAAAAAATTGGGAGGAAGTATGTGTGTGTGTGTATGTGCGTACGGATGTGGTCATTTTTTCCTGCACGATATCGCGCGAACCAAAACTGATATCGACTTCGTTGAGGTGTGGTTCGAAGCGTATTAACCGAAATATGATCTGAAAAGATTTTCATGAAATTCGGTCCAGCCGTTTATTTGTTTAAGCGACGTAAGTGATTTTTGTACCTGCACGATATAGCACGAACCAACCTTGATACCGACTTTTTTGAGGTGCCGATCGTAGCGTATTACCGAAAGCACACTTTGAAAATATTTTCATAAAATTCGATCAAGCGGTATCTATGTTTAAAGGGCACTATGTAAGTGATTTTTGTACATGCTCTATAGAACACAAACCAAAAATGATATTGACTTCATTGAGGTGTCGTTCGAAGCGTATTAACCGAAATATGATCTGAAAAGATTTTCATGAAATTCGGTCCAGCCGTTTTTTTGTTTAAGCCACGTAAGTGATTTTTGTACATGCACGATATAGCACGAACCAACCTTGATACCGACTTTTTTGAGGTGCCGATCGTAGCGTATTACCGAAAGCACACTTTGAAAATATTTTCATAAAATTCGATCAAGCGGTATCTATGTTTAAAGGGCGTAAGTGATTTTTGTACATGCTCGATAGAACGCAAACCAAAAATGATATTGACTTCATTGAGGTGGCGATCGAGCGTTGGAATGACACCTGTTCAAAATGAAGTTCACTTTTATGGATTCAGCCGAACAATAGCTTCCCAAAGAGTCACCACTCGTCAAAATCCGAGTTTTCTTTAAAAACCATTCAACAAATACGTTATCTATTACAAATATGACGAAATTTTCAAACTTTAGTTCAGAACTGTTACACCGGGGGCTGCTTTCCATGTCCTACAGTTTGGGAATTGTGTTCATCGCGGGATTTCCAGTGATTACAGTTTGGCTTTTTCGGACAAGTTTGACAAATCCGTTACATTGATTAATTTTGGTACTATCTCCTGAAATGGTTCGAATTGAAAATTAAGTTTTTACCATTGCACTTTATCATCATCGCGTCAACACGCTCAAAATGAATTCGCTTTATAGTGTAGCGAACGAAGTGCCAGGGACATGTTTGTTTGTAACCGTTCAACAAAAAAAAGTTCTTTAGAAAAGCCTTGCGGATTTACCATTCTTATCGTTATTTGAAAGAGCTTCCTTCCATCATACTGGGAAGTTGATCGTGTGGACCGAAAGGGTCGAACCCACATCCCAACTAGTTTGGTAGTGTTGCGAATACCATATTATCAATACCATGGTATCAATACCACATGTCTGTCACCCCTATAATAATTGTTTATTGGCAAAAAGGATATAATTTTACAATCTACGCTGTCAATGTCACTGCCATATATTGTTTTTTCAATTGGTGGAAATACAAGGGATCATTACGGTTTGCCATTTCTTAAAATAATCGATGAGTCTGAAGATAATTTAAACAGATAATATATGGAGCACAACAAACCAACCTTAAACAATAAGAAGTCTATCATGGAGAAGCTGTAATATCTCCAGCTTTAGTGTTTCCAGAGGAGGAAATATATTAAGATTTTTCTTGTGATTAATAGTTATAGATACATATGTGCATATGTACATATGCATATGCATATGTATCATATAAAATTAAACATAAAAATAACACGCGCAACCTAATCAGGTGTCATCACCCCAGGTTGCTACTTTCCCACATTTCCACATTTCTGCTTAAAATTCGCAACCAATTTTAATACTCCAGACGCTTTGTCAGCAGCGCGTGTTTATTTTACTTGGCTGTGGGAAATGTCCAGCGACCTTAGTCCATTCAAAACGCGCGTTATGGTGTTCCAAAATAACACCGTTAAGAAAATCGAACCCTAAAGGTTTTTGGGGTCGCTGATCACGAAAATCGAGGTCCCGCGGTCCTAAAATTAGGGCGTCACCCCTAAAAATGCAAAAAACACCCCTTTTTAGGGGGTTTTTGCGATTATTTCAGTAATAATGAAAACTAATGCGATGAAATGCACTTTTTTAATATTTATTTGCGAAGGTGGTTGATTCATACAAAATTAAGGCGAACTTAATGGTAAGGGGTACTCCTAAAGGGTTGAAAGTACCCCTAAATTCGCGAAAAATGGCAAAAATTGTTAAAAAAAATTTTCCCAAGTTAATGCTTCAAATTCGATTGTGGGCGTATTGTCAGGCAAAAATAAATTATTTTCAACCCTTAAGGGGTTAAAACTACCCCTACAATATAGTTCATTGAAAACGAGAGGGGGGTGTTCCAAAATAACACCGTTAAGAAAATCGCACCCTAAACGTGTTTGGGGTCGCTGATCACGAAAATCGAAGTCCCGCGGTCCTAAAACATGGGCGTCACCCCTAAAATTCAAAAAATTCAAAAACACCCCTTTTTAGGGGGTTTTCGCGAATTTTCCAATGAAAACTAATGCGATGGAATGCACTTTTTTTAATATTTATTTGCGAAGGTGGTTGATTTGTACTAAATTAAGGCGAGCTTTATGATAAGGGGTTGTCCTAAAGGGGTGTAGGGGTAGTTTTACCCCTTAAGGGTTGAAAATAATTAATTTTTGCCTGACAGTACGCCCACAATCGAATTTGAAGCATAAACTTGGAAAAAAAAATTTTACAATTTTTTCCATTTTTCACCAATTTAGGGGTACTTTCAACCCTTTAGTAGTACCCCTTACCATTACGTTCACCTTAATTTAGTATAAATCAACCACCTTCGCAAATAAATATTAAAAAAAGTGCATTTCATCGCATTAGTTTTCATTATTACTGAAATAATCGCGAAAACCCCCTAGAAAGGGGTGTTTTTGAATTTTTAGGCGTGACGCCCTAGTTTTAGGACCGCGGGACCTCGATTTTCGTGATCAGCGACCCCAAAAACCTTTAGGGTTCGATTTTCTTAACGGCGTTATTTTGGAACATCCCTCCCTAGTTTTAGATATTGTAGGGGTAGTTTTAACCCCTTAAGGGTTGAAAATAATTTATTTTTGCCTGACAGTACGCCCACAATCAAATTTGAAGCATAAACTTGAAAAAAAAAAAATTACAATTTTCCATTTTTCACTAATATAAGGGTAGTTTCAACCCTTTAGGAGTACCCCTTACCATTAAGTTCGCCTTAATTTTGTATAAATCAACCACCTTCGCAAATAAATATTAAAAAAAGTGCATTTCATTGCATTAGTTTTCATTATTACTGAAATAAACGCGAAAACCCCCTAAAAAGGGGTGTTTTTTGCATTTTTAGGGGTGACGCCCTAATTTTAGGACCGCGGGACCTCGATTTTCGTGATCAGCGACCCCAAAAACCTTTAGGGTTCGATTTTCTTAACGGTGTTATTTTGGAACACCCCCCCCCGCGTTTTGAATGGACTACCTGGCCAATCTATGATAATAATAAATCACATAGAGTTTTGACTTCAAACCGCTCGCCCACCGTTGGTCAGTTGTTCTCCGCTAATAGTAAATCTTTTAATTGTTTTGCTGTTGTTCTTTTTTTGAATAAATATTAACTTAAATTGATGTTTTATTCTTTTTTTTTTAATAAGTTTAAAAATCAATAATAAAACTGGCGACGAGGATGGGATTCCCGGATGCATCCTAGAATAACAGTTAATACGAGTTGACTTTGATATATTGTAGTACAGTGTGTATTAGCACTTAGCCGGGTATTTGCTATTAGTAGTTTCATTCTCTTGAACAATTTTCCTGAGACCTGATTTAAACAATTCTGCAGAAATATTCTAACAAGGAAATTGCGCTCGAGATGTCATTGTCGATCCTGGAATATATTTTCTACTAGCAATGTATGTAAAATCTGAACATTCGATAGATAATTACAGATATTGCAGCTTTGCTAAACTAACAAGATAAAGTACAACTGTGAAATTTCCATTTTGCCACCTTATTCTTCAGCAGCTCAACAGCATATTTATGGATTGTATTATCAAATACAAACTTGGCTAGGAAGAAAAATTGATCTAGAACAGTGGGGTTGGGTGTTAAATAAAAATAAATAGTTTAACAAAAACTAAAAAATACGCTTTTATTTTAAAATGAGCCGAAAAGTAAAAAATAATTTTGAATGTCAAGTTTTTATTGTTAGAGCCACTTAGGTAAATGTATTAATATGTACTGGAAATTTTCGTTAGCGCGTGGTCAGATTGCATTTAGTACGTATACATGATCTACAGTACACAGCCAGAAGTGCTTAAGTGCAAAATATGCATTTCGAGAAAATCGCCCTCAAAGATTTTTTTAGATACAGAATTGTGCACAAAACCACTTTTGCCGGTCGAATAACTCAGCAACCACAGCTCAGTTTAAGATAATAATTATAGCAATGATTAAGACTAAAATACTGAATACAAAAATGCAATAAAGTCAAAATCGTCAAATTTGCACTTAGACACTTCTGGCTTTTTACTGTAGTGATGGGTTGAATCCGAGCTCAACTAAATGTAGAGTTTGGGTCGGTTGAGCTCGACTCAGTTTGCTACCTAAGCGAGTTCAGTAGTTGAGTATTTGAATTTAGTTGTCAGCAGCATCTCTGTTTTGTTTGTGATTTTAGTATGTAGTGATTTTTTATTTTCAACTCGACCTCAACTCAACTATTCAGCTCATCATGTTTGCATACTTATTATTACGCGAACTACGAATGTGTGCAAAATTTGGAGTTAGTCGGTTATATTTGGAATGTGGAATGTGCCATTTGGAATGTGGAATGACGCCACACAGCTAATTGTATTCTACATATGATATCCTTTCATTTGGAGGCCGTGGAACACAATTGCAAAAACCGTCCGTCGTTTTGGAACCGCCATCTGGATTTATTTACAAAATGGTCAGTTGCACTGTCATCCAAGCTAAACGTGTATTTCAGCTCAATCGGAAACTGGGATATGGGTCAAATTGAACCAAGATTTTATTACATAGTTACAAGTTGAACCAAGATTTTATTACATAGTTACAAGTGAAACTGGTCGCCAGCCAACAGTTACACAGGGGGACTAACACGCTGCTTTGTGCTCCGTGCCGGAACTGTGCTACACTGCTGGAAGCTCTACTACACCCTCCACGTGGGGCGACTGGAAACAGACTCCTGGCATGGTCATGTCTCTACCAGGAGTGCTGGCTAATTGTAGTCGGGCGGAGAGAAGAACACTCTTTAAAAAATCACCCCAGTCTAAGGTGAAACAGGATATGCCGAGAGACTCGTGGCCAAGGGGGTGCTTGGTCTCTAATATCTGAACTCTGGATACCTGGCGTCCTCCAGCTTCAATTAGCCTTCCCATAGTATACGGGCTCGCTATGGGTGACTTACTTTCCCGAATACTCGTGGGACCATTCATGGAAACAAATAATATAAAAAATTATGAGCTCGATGCAGCTCCGACAGCATCATCCTCGTCAATTGTGACGATGACCTCATCTCAAGTGTCCTTAGGGACACAAGAGATAGCAATTGTATCAACTAGCGGAGCCATTGGGCACGCTAGCTGTGAATCAATTGCTTTAACGAGCGGAGCCATTGGGCACGCAAGTTTAAAAGCAACAACCTCAACCGGTGGAGCCATTGGGCACACTGGTTCTACAGACGGATCGTCGGTCGCTGAAGATGAGTCTTTAGACGCAGAATCCGTCTGCAGCGCAGACTCGGTCAGCGTGTGTTAGGTCATTTCCGGAGCTACCACCATTGACCGAGACTTGGGTAAGATGGAGCTTGACAAACCCAGGTTTGTCAAACTCTCCAACCACCAGAGGAAATGCTTCCAAGAAGCACTGGCAAAAGGCCTCTCCAGGGAAATGGCCCTGGAAAAAGCTTTAACAAAGCCCTCCAAAAAAAACTGAGTTGAAGAGAGTTCGCTCAGAGGAGGAAACTCCGGAACGTCCGGAACAGAAGAGGACCAAGATGGCCAAGGGGCCCACTCGCCCCACCTTTAGCCAGGTCGTAAGCAGTGTAAAGCTTGGCCTCATCTCGACAGACATGGTCAACTGCCTTCTGACACCTGAGCAAATGGCACAGTTGCACGAGGCGATTATTGACGTCGTAATTGAAAAAGCGGGCGGTGAAGTCAAGCCGTCTTTCGAGGGGAGTTTCCCAAGAAGAGGCTGGCAGCTGTTAGTCTGCTCAAACCCTGACACAGCTGAATGGGTGAGGAGGAGTAACGTCTCCTTCATTAAGAGCAAGAGTGCTCTTGATATTACTCTGGTGGAAGAGGGTAATTTCCCTCAAACTCACGTTATTCGTGGCTATTTCCCCCAGAGTGGTGCCTTAAGCAACGAGAAAGTGCTGGCTACCATCGCTGTACAAAACTCGGTTCCCGCTGACAAGTGAAAAGTGGTCCCGAGGCGGGTAAATGATAACATGCTTCACTTGGTCATGGTAGTGGATACCGCTTCCATGACTAAGTTAATTAGTCTTAAGGGGAAAATCGCATATCGCTTTTCCCATACCAGGCTAATTCTTAAGGATAAAGATCCTTCAAAGAAGCAGCCACAAGCGCAGGGTTCGTCCTGTGACACTCAGACCACAGGGCCTGAAATGGCACTTCCCAATGCTTCTGTTGTAACCGCGGACTGCAGTAATGCCGTGGCCATAGGGTCATCTGACGGCGGAGCTGCTCTCGCAGCGACTCCAGGTCCATCTGGGTTTGTTCCAAATCGGACCCTCGCATCTGCAGCATGCGCCAGGGAGCCTGTAGCAGAGCAAACTGCTGGGCGGAAAAAGTACACACCTGCCGAACCTGGAGTCAGAGCACGGGGCAAGTCAGTACCCCCCAAGGGCACAGACGGTAGGACAAAGGGTCCTAGACAGGCCAAGAAGACCGGGCTTGTCAAACGCTCCTTGGAGAAAAAAACGAGTGTGCGTAGGACCACACTTTAGAAGTGTTAACTTCTATGGCTAGTCTAAATGTCCAAATCAATCTTAATACAAGACGATAAGGATTAATATAATTTTATTTAGGAATATTCTGTTAAAGTTTATTTAATTGTTACTTATATGCACTCACTCTAAAATGTGTTGCAATGTTTTGGAAATTAAAATATTTGTCTTAAACTTATCATACAAAGATCGGACGATGGATGACTGGAATAATTTAGTTTTTATTAAAAATAGTAGCTAATATATAGTAATAAATACACAGTTCATATTAAATATGTAGTACATAGTACACAGTACATATCGTCGGGTTGATGCAATAGTCACGAAAGAGAAATTTTTGCTATTTTAAACATTGTGCAAATGTGCAAAAAAGTCATATTATATTCAGCCAAAGTCACGGATTTAAATTTTTATGGGAATCTACTGGATTCAATTGGAATTTTTTAGAACCAGTAAAATAAGTAAAATTAAGCGATTTATAATTATATCATAAACATAAATTCAAATATATGTTTACGCATTAAAGATCAGAAACTTAATGGCTGAGATAATTGAGATAATTAACAAAGAAAGCAGCTACGAAGTTTTTCAACACGCTTTTTGCGCGAAATCAAACGCTTGGTCACCAAACCCATTCTCCTCTGCATTACTTATAAGTCATTACAGAAAACACTAATTAAAGAAGTACTTCCAAATCGACTTCCCACAGTAAATACTTGCGATTTCCCCTACTGGGATACTGCCCCAGATATGTACGTAAAATACAGACGCGCAGTCGAATAGGCGAAACAATCCAAGCAAAATATTTAAATATTGCAGCTATTTAGCTGGCTAGAGCATGGCAACTTTTAGTCGAGGTCCAGCAACAGACAGCAGCGATGGTCACGCGCATTTTTGGTTCGCACCCATTTCTGGGCACTTGTGCCTATGCAGCTGGCTAGAGCATGGAAACTTTTGGTTGAGCTCCATTTACAAACAGCAGCGCATAATTATATGTGTGCGAGGCAAAATAGCCCGCGCTTGGTGGGTGGGATTGGGTTTGAATGTTGCAATGCAGAAGCTGCTCTCAGCATTTGTTTTATATTCTCGCGCCGCTCTCAAAATTCATGTCATATTCTCACACCCAGTTATGTAATAAAATTTGGTCGAGCTAGAGCAACAGACAGCAGCGAGTGTGTGCGAGAGGATGAAATGAATGCTAAGAGCGGCGTCTGCATTGCGAAAATATGAAATGAATGGGTGCGAGAATATGCCATGGATTTTGAGAGCGGCGTCTGCATTGCGAGTCGCAATTTTGAGAGCGGCGCGAGAATATAAAACGAATGCTGAGAGCAGCTTCTGCATTGCAACATTCAAACCCACTCCTACCCACCAAGCGCGGGCTATTTTGCCTCGCACACATATAATTATGCGCTGCTGTTTGTAAATGGAGCTCAACCAAAAGTTTCCATGCTCTAGTCGGCTGCATAGGCACAAGTGCCCAGAAACGAGTGAGCAACAAAGTGCGCGTGTCGCCATCATTGCAGCAAGTGTCCAGAAACGGGTGTAGCAACAAAATGCGCGTGTCGCGAATTCTTTGTTTTACCCCCAGCGAAAAAGTGCCAAACGCGCCTAAAGAAGTTAACACTTCAAAAATGAGCGCCATAAGGGCACTCCAAGCAAACTTGCACCATGAGAAAGGGGCATCCTCCACCCTGTGCAAGACTTACGCGGAGAGGCACCTTACCCTTGCTCTCATTCAGGAGCCTTGGGTAACCGATGGTGAAGTCAGAGGACTTACCACTGGTTCAAGTAAACTAGTATATGATCGGAGATGCGGGGCGCCTCGCGCTGCCCTTTTAATTGACAATCGTGTCACTCATCTATCCCTTACTAACTTTATTTCCAGAGATCTAGTGGCGATCTCGGTTGCGGTTCCCCCCGCCAACGGAGTCCAAGAAATCGTTCTTGCGTCCGCTTACTTTCCGGGGGATGTAGCAATAGTGCCACCCCAGGAGGTTCAAGATCTCATTGAGCTCTGTCGCAAGACGAACCGGCAATTCGTCATCGGCTGTGATGCAAATGCTCACCACTCCATCTGGGGGAGTACCGAGAAGGGATGAGTGTCTCTAGAATTTCTAGTTATGAATAACATAGATATTGCAAATAGAGGATGCAAACCCACTTTTATCACTGCTAGTAGAAAGGAGGTGCTGGACCTCACCTTCACGAGCAGGCTTTTATCCGACAGGATTGAAAACTGGCGTGTGCTGGACGAGGCCTCACTGTCGGATCATCTGCACATTAGATTTGACATTGTGAGCCTTCCACATATCCGCGCCTCTTCTTTGGTTCCTAAGAAAACCAACTGGTCTAAGTTTCAGGGCTTGTGGCCTCGAAATCAGATCAGCTTGCGGCTTCTATCAGCTCAGTATATGAACTGGAGAATGCGGCCACGCAGCTTACTGATGTGTTGATCTCTTCCTACCATGACAGCAACACTGTATCTTCCTTTCAGTCATCGCGAAAGGTGCCCTGGTGGAATGACAGGTTAGCTGCAATGCGTAGAGACGTTAGGAGATTGTTCAATAGAGCAAAACACACCGGGTATTGGGATGAATATAGGTTCACCCTAACAGCCTATAACAAGGAGTTGAGACGTTCCAAAAGGATTGCCTGGCGGAAACACTGTGAGAGCATTCAGACTCTACCAGAGACGACTAGACTCCAAAAGCTACTTTCTAAAGACTCCTTCAACGGAGTGGGCCTTCTCAAAAAGGAGGATGGCTCCTACATCTCTAACCATGAGGAAACCTTAAGGTACCTGCTCAGAGAGCATTTTCCAGGGTCAATCCTCCATACCGCTTATCCATTGGATCCTGGGTGTAGTCATAGGACCATCCCAGACCGCTATTCCCGCAGTCTTTCAGGGAATATCTTCGACTGTGACAAGTTTAAATGGGCAGCCTCTTTTCAACCCTTTAAGTCACCCGGAGGAGACGGAATTTTTCCGGCACTTCTTCAGAAGGGCCTCGATCTGATCCTCAACAACCTGGTCTGCCTCTTTAGAGCCAGCTTCAATTGGGGATACATTCCAACCATCTGGAGGAAAGTCGTGGTGGTTTTTATCCCGAAACAGGTGAACAGACCCCTCGAGCTGCCTAAATCGTACAGACCTATCAGCTTAACCTCTTTTCTTTTGAAAACATTGGAAAGGCTGCTAGACCTTCAAATTAGGTGCAAACTGGAGCTCTCCCTCCCTCTACATAGCTCCCAGTTCGCTTACTCTAAAGGTAAATCAACAGAGGTTGCTTTACACCACCTGGTCAGTAAAATCGAAAAGGCCTTCCTCGCTAAAGAGACTGCCTTATGCGCGTTCCTTGACATCGAAGGTACTTTCGATAACACTGGCTATGACTCCATCTCTAGAGCACTGGCTCTCAGAAATCTGGATCCTCACACGATTGAGTGGATAAATGCCATGCTTGAAGATCGTGACATTTCTTCTACCCTAGGTGTTTCCACCATTAGTGTTAAGGCTATTAGGGGGTGCCCTCAAGGTGCGGTCTTATCCCCGTTACTCTGGTCACTAGTTGTGGATGAACTCTTGATCAAACTATCTGAATCTGGTTTCGATGTCATCGGTTATGCAGATGATCTTGCCGTCATTATCTCTGGGATGTTTGACTTCACTATTACAGAGGTCATGAGAACGGCACTGCGAGAAGTTCAAAGATGGTGTACCAAGGAGGGTCTGCCAATCAACCCAAATAAGGCTGTCCTGGTACCTTTTTCCAAACGCTACAAAGTGGACCTAGGTCCTATCTGTATCCAGAATACCACAGTTGAGTACTCAGACTCAGTCAAATATTTGTGAGTAAATTTAGACAAGAGGCTGAACTGGAACGCTCAACTTGACTACGTCATCAGCAAAGCCACAAGGGCCATATGGGCCTGCAAAAGGCTTCTGGGTAAGACATGGGGTCTTACACCACAAATGTACTGGATGTACAATACGATGGTTAAACCTGTTGTCACTTATGCTGCTATAGTTTGGTGGCCCAAGACTAAACAGGTTACGTCGATCCTCAAGTGCAGCAAGCTGCAACGGCTTGCCTGCCTCTCCATTACCGGAGCTATGCGGACTTGCCCCACAGCTGCAATCATTGGATTGACCCCTTTGCATCTCTTCATATGGAAATCCGCCGCCATAAGTGCCTGGAGACTACAGATCTCATTCAACTGGCCCCATACGGTCAAAGGACACATGGATATCCTTAAAAATATACCAAGCATTTCCACCTGCCGCGTATCCGACCATATGGTTAGTCAACTGCGGTTCCAAAGGAAATTCAGAGCAATTATCCCGGATCGCTCTGAATGGGAGGAAATTGTTCTTCCTAGGGATTCAAACCATCTCCACTGGTTTACTGACGGGTCAAAGATGGAACATGGTACAGGGGCTGGGGTCGCAGGACCCAACTCCAAGGTCTCGATTGCAATGGGTAAGTGGCCCTCTGTTTTCCAGACTGAAATACATGCCATTGCGATCTGCGCTAGACTCAACCTTGAGAAAGGTCTGAAAGGCGCCAACATTAAAATCTTTTCTGACAGCCAAGCTGCCATCAAGGCACTCTCAACGTGGAAGTTTTCTTCCAAAATAGTAGCAGGGTGTTTTGACGTATTCCAGAGCCTGACCAGAAGAAACGAAGTCTCGCTCTGCTGGGTCCCCGGACACTGGGGCATCGAGGGAAATGAGGCTGCAGACAGCCTCGCGAGGGAGGGGTCTGGGACGTTGTTCCAGGGCCCAGAACCCTTCTGTGGCATCTCTTGGTCCACCTCCAAGTCCTTGATAGAAGAGTGGATTAAGAGAATAAACATAGCCTATTGGGAGTCAGTCCCAGGTCTTAGACAGGCTAAAGATCTTATAAAACCCTTTGCCTCAAGGGGCACTATTACTCTAAACAGAGCGGACCTAAGGCTGCTGGTGGGCTATCTCATTGGCCATGTAGGACTGCGGTACCACCTCCACAACCTAGGACTGTCTCAAGAGACAGAATGCCGACTCTGCTTGGAAGGCGACGAAACTTCCACACATATTCTTTGTGAAGGTCCTGCTCTGATCTGGCTTAGAAGAAGAACGTTTATCAGAGAGTTCTTGAGCCCTGCACAAGTCCAGTCTTCATCAACTAAAGACCTTCTTGCCTTCATTCGGAAGGCCGATAGTCTGTTCCGCTAGTGGGGTACGTACACAATAGGCCTAACTTGGCCGCAGTGTTCACCATATGGGTTGCCCCCTCATTCCTTATAATAATAAAATAATATACAAGTGAAACTGATAAAAGCGTATTAAAAACAACACACTGCAGCCAGTAACAACTTTATTACCACCAGCACCCGATGAACACTCTTGCTTCCACCATCGGGCATGAGCTGTCACCCTACGTGAATGTGTTCCGGCCACTGCAGCGTCACAGACTGGCAGCGTCAAGAAATTGAGCTTGTTGCTAATTGTAAAATTTCCATCAGCCAACGAGCAGGAAGAGTTTCTGCGAAAAACACGCCTGCATGGAGCTATTTCGTTAAAAAATTGAATCTGGGCTTTATCTCTGGCAGTCTAATCTACATCAACGAAAGCCTGACTTCAAAAAATAATGATATTTTCATCGCACGCAAACTCCTGAAGCAAACATCTTTTTACATGGCTTGTGCTTGTTTTCATTTGTGCTTTTATTTGTGTTGAACTTATTTTATATTTATTTTCTATTTTACATAATTTCTTCTCTAATTATAATGTATTTTTATAGTTTAGGTTTTTACATTTTTCGTTATTTTGTAATGTTGGAATATTATGGCTTTCTTGTAGATTTGGAATTTTTAGCCGTGCCACGTCCTGTTTTCACTCTGTTACCCCGTTTCTGTGCTAAGAAATCACAAAAATATGAAATAAATTAGAACACTGCTCAACGTTTTCCAAACCAGGGCTCAAGGCCAGGGGCAGCGCTTTCATAGGTGCAAATGGTGCACTTGCTTTAAGCTTAAAACAACAAAAAAATAAAAAAAGGGCTTCCGTGTCTTCATTTTCATATATTAAAAGAACGTCGCAGAGTATTTGTGTCTATAAAAAAAAAGAAAAACTGATGGGGGCGCAATATAGCATAATACACCGGGCGGAAAAAAATCAAGCGCCGGCCCTGCTCAAGGCTTAAATTTTTGCCACATTAATGCGCGTGGTTTACGCAACAAATTTGAAGAATTGCAGGAGATTTCCCGTGGTTCTAATATACACGTCATACTGAGGTCTGAATCTTCACTGCGCGATCATGTCCCCACGAAGCTGTTTTCATTAGATGGGCACAATCTACACCGAAATGATCGCAAGAACCGTTCTGGTGGTGGAGTAGCCATATATGTGAAGAATAACCTCAGGTCTTTAAAAGTTAAGGAATCTGCATCCAATCACTTGGAGTTCCTTAGCATTGAAATTACCCGTGGTTATAGAAAATGTCTCGCCACTGTGGTCTAATGCCCTCCACGAATTTTCTCGTTAACTGGAAGTATGGCTCTCCGTTATGGCTCTAGTGAACTGGAAGTATGGCTCTCCGATGCCACCCATAACTATGAGAGCATTGTGATTGGTGGTGACTTTAATGTAAACATTTCATCCAACAACGCCCTTTCCAAAAAGTTTCTCAACTTCTTTAAAATGTTTGACTAAAAGCCCATTAACCAACGTCCGACATACCTAAACACTAATAATTATATGGATTATATGCAATATATGGATTATAATCCATCGCTGCTGGATATCTTTTTTGTGTCGAATATTGAAAACGTTTTATTCCATAATCAGATCAGCCCACCTAGTTACCTCGATCACGACATTCTGTACCTTTCCTTTTAACTCTCAGTAAAAAACACTCAGCGGAAATTGTTTTCTTATTGTGACTACAAGTTGTGTTGACCGCGTAAAGTTTAATTACTAAATTTTACGCAATGTCACACAACAACTTCCGGCAAGATCAAAACAGCGATCGAGCCAATTTCCGGCATCTCCAACGAGACTCATTTCTCATCGTGCCGGTACGGAAGACAAAAGTTAAAAATTTCGAGCCAAGTGTTTATACAATAATATCAACGCAAGCGGTAATTTGCCGAGTTCGTAACGGCAAACAGCTAAAGCCTTATTTACGCCTAAACATGGAAAACAAGGTCTTTTTTATAAAATTATGCGATTTATCACCTTTTTATAAGCAATATAAGTAATTTTTCAATTGAAACTGATAACCACAATACAAATAATTTATTATGCCATTAGTTTTTTCCCTCTCATTCTTCGTTTTCTTTATTTATACGTTTTTTACATTTCGAAACGAACTTTTTTTTTCTCCTTCAGTCATTCTATCAGATGGCGCTATAAGCTATTTCAATTGCTCAATAAATGAGATGTTGCAACTAGTTAGTCGAAAAGGGTTTACTCGCACTATTGATGCCAGATGGCATTAGATGATTAAAAAAATGTCAGATTGCATTAGGTACTGTAAAAAACATATGTAGTTCATATAACATATGTAGTTTGCGATATAGAATACTCAATATCTCGTTAGATACACGGCGATCATCTCAAAAGGGCGGATTACCATTTTCTTTGCAACCCTCTCAACATGGGTATCAAATGAAAGGGTATCATAAGTAAAAGACAATAAACAATATAGTATATATATATATATATATATATATATATATATATATATATATATATATATATATATATCAATATTATATATCGTTACTAGTTATTCGATATATTTTTACTCGCACTGTTGATGCCAGAGGGCATTCGATGATTAGCAAAAAGTGTTCATATAAAAATGGTTAGTCATTAGTACACTCAATAGATTCTTAAATCGGAAATAATTTTGGTAGCACCTGTTCTCATCATACAACTAAAATTATTCGAACTGAAGAATGAAACATTTATTAAAATTGAGCAATGCGATATCAAAGCTGTCATTTCTGCAAAATTTCCTATATGCAATTTTGGTTCAAATTATGAAGTTATTATTGTTATATTCCATAAACACAAAAACAAAGTCATTATATCACCATGTTGAGACAAAAATCGAGCTGGTTATGGATCAATGATTCCATAGTGCAGGAAAAATCTTGGCATTCGTGCTCAAAACCGCTACGTAATGAAACTATTAAAAATGCAATGAATGATAAATAAAAGCTGATGATTTGAGACCACGTGCATACATCTGCGCATAATTACCGCCCAGGCGCAGCCAATATCATGCCATAGAGTGAGTCATCGTTAATGACTCTTTAGTGTCAGCCTTAGTTAGGCCTACTGCTATCCCCACTACGCCCTTTTCTACATACCTAAACTAGATCCCAACTCAGCCCCCAAACTCAGTAATGAGTCGTGGTAAAGATTTTTGTTCCGCACATTCTTTTAAATAGACCCCAGGGATAAGACATATTCATGTCAAAACAAAAACAAAACAAAAACAAAACAAAAACAAAAACAAAAACAAAAACAAAAACAAAAACAAAAACAAAAACAAAAACAAAAACAAAAACAAAAACAAAAACAAAAACAAAAACAAAAACAAAAACAAAAACAAAAACAAAAACAAAAACAAAAACAAAAACAAAAACAAAAACAAAAACAAAAACAAAAACAAAAACAAAAACAAAAACAAAAACAAAAACAAAAACAAAAACAAAAACAAAAACAAAAACAAAAACAAAAACAAAAACAAAAACAAAAACAAAAACAAAAACAAAAACAAAAACAAAAACAAAAACAAAAACAAAAACAAAAACAAAAACAAAAACAAAAACAAAAACAAAAACAAAAACAAAAACAGAAACAGAAACAGAAACAGAAACAGAAACAGAAACAGAAACAGAAACAGAAACAGAAACAGAAACAGAAACAGAAACAGAAACAGAAACAGAAACAGAAACAAAAACAAAAACAAAAACAAAAGCAAAAACAAAATACCAAAACTCAGTTCTTTTCGTCTAAGCTTAACCCGAATTTGCATCCAAAGAAACTTTGGACCAGCATTAAGCAACTTGGTATTCTTTTTAATGAAAGTGAAACACATATCAACCTTAGCGCTAATGAGCTAAATAATTACTTTACGTCGCAAAATTTATCGCATTACCTAAGTGCAAATCTCCGCAAGGCCCCGCTGATGATCGTCCTATAAATATACTGTGTTTCTAGAAAAAATCGCCGCCTGATTGTAAGAACTAGGTAACTCTAAATTTTGTGATTTTGAGTTATCTATAGTTTAATGTAGTCGATATCAAGAAGTATTTAATGCCAAAGTCGGAAAATATTGTTTACTTTCATTGTTTTTTTTATTTTTCTTTATTGGTGTAATTATGAAGTATAAATAAAGCAAAGCTAAATTTTGTTTTTGCCTATTTCTCGAAACAGCATAAAATGAGTTACCAAGTTCTTGCAATCAGGCGGCGAATTAATGTCTTGGCAAATCGATGGGCACTGCGAAATGTGGTCCCTGTTGTCCCATGCACAGTCTGGTTTCCGCAAGAGCAGCAGCTGTGAAACTGCACTACTGAAAGTGACCACCGATTTGGGAATGGCTTTTGTTTCGCATGGCATTGCTTTCCTGTGCTCCTGGACTTTAGTAAGGCATTCGACAGTATTAGCCATACCCTCCTTGAAACTAAACTAATTGACCACATGAGGTTTTCATCCTCTGCGTCCTCCTTTATTCGGAGTTACTTGCATAATCGTTCTCAAAAAGTATGGCTACAAAATTCTACTTCCGATTCCTTGCCAATCACCCGCGGTGTTCCCCAGGGCTCCATACTAGGGCCGCTGATTGTCAGCATGTATATAAATGATCTCAGCAGTATCGTGACTAACTGTAAACTGCACATGTATGCAGATAATGTCCAAATTTACTTAAACAGTCCTATTGGTTTGGTTGAGAACTGTGTTAACAACATTAATGCCGATCTCGAGCGTATTTCTCAATGGGCTCTTTCCAACCACTTACTGCTAAATGCATCGAAATCCTGCTGCATTCCAATGTATAGGAGTCACCTCGTTCCTTCCACCTATTCTCATGAAGACGCGCTTACCTTACCAATTGCGTGTCAAGAATCTAGGAGTCTATCTGAACTCACAATTAACTTGCTGTGACCAGATGTCATACTCTATCTAAAATATAAGGAAAGCGTCGTCTGTGGCTGTACGCTTCCATTCTGCCCTTAGGTACTCGTTCAAAGCTAATCAAAACGTTGATTTTACCGTACTTCACCTATGCTACCTTGGTCTTCCCGTCCCTTGATGCGTCATGTTGTGATAAACTCAATGTAGCCTTCAACGATTGTACAAGGTTTGTTTATAATCTTCGCCGATCTCACCATATAACTCAATATCGATCTGCTGTTCTGGGGTGCACACTTGATGTGTACTTATCGCTCAAGGCAATGACATTCATTTATAAACTCCTACACTCTGATCGTCCATCATACCTCCATGGGTATCTTCGATTTGGTCGTACGACTAGAAGAATACTATTTATCCTACCTAGATTCTCCCATTTAGTTGCGCAGAGATCTTTTTTTGTTCATTCTACACAAGTATGGAACAGTTTACCTGCATACAGAGTGCGGGGCCATTGGGTGTTTTCAGGAAACGTGTCTTCAACTATTTTACTAGTCAATAATATTCCTTCAGTTATCTTAGTTTCTCAGTTTTTCATTCCCTCTTCTTGTTATTTGTTTTTCATATATATTTTTTTATTTAATACATTTCTCAATTGTCTTTGTTTAATTTGCCATTAATGTAATTCTTAAGTACATACGCTTTTAGCGGAATAAGATATTGGCTGTGTTCCGAAATATAAACCAGTATACTGGGAAGTGAAAATGACGTCATTGGTTGGTGCTATATTTTAGTTGTGTGAACCGGTGTGACGAACTGGTAATCACAAAAATGTAAGATATTGGAGACTGAAAGAGTTTCGAGTTATAAAACTTTCATGTGACCTGCTGTTGATCACAGCGTAAACGCCTGATTTTACCCTTTCTTGCTGGGCAGTATGTTGGGTGATATTACGGAACACGGCCATTGTAAATCTTGATGTACTAGTACTGGTAATAAATAAATAATAATGGGGCCTATTCTGTCGGTAAAATTTTATCATTTTATGTTATGTTATGCCATAAAATAAAAGAATTATCTAAAATCCTATTCTGTCCGACAAATTTTATTTTCTTTTATGTATCATAACATAAAATATTTCCTGTTATGCTTCATAACATAAAAGAATCTCAGTAGCACATTTTAAGGGTATTTTGACATATTTTATAGAAATAACAGGCGTGAATTGACACTTGTTGTGTGCAAAGTCGTGTCAATTAAGTTTTTAGTTTAATTAAAATTAATACGCCCAGGGCACGCTTTGATTTTGTTTATTTACATTTACAACCGATCAGCTGTTCATTTTCAACCGAACTGTTCAAAGCGTAATAGAACTCAGAGCGGATTATACTAAATGTTTTATGTTACATATGTGCCCATAAAAGATTCCATAAAATAATTTTATGGAACTATGACAGAATAGGAATTTCGAAAATATTTTATTTTCATTTTATGAAGAAGAAATTTTATCATCATAACATAACATAAAATAATATTTTATGAAAAATTGCAGAATAGGCCCCAATAATCTACTAAACACAATCTTTTATAACTGTATAAAAGGTTGTAGTAGCGAATGTGGATACAAAAAATTGGTTGGAGTTTGGAGATACTCTAAAGTTTGTGGCCAGTTATGCTTAAACGCGAAATCAACTTATGATGAAAATGGTGAAGATGTACAGGAATAAGTCCACTAGTTGTTTTGTCAGTAACTTTTAATGATAGAGAAACTGAGGATATCGACAACGAATGAATAAAAATTACTGTTTATACAAAATTCTATTTTTACTTATAGTTTTCAAATAAAAAATACTTCAGTCATAAATAAAAAGACCTTTTATTACATATCAGAAACTATTCCCACTTGGTAAACCTCGAGAGTGGTGTGGAAACAGTCTATAATTATATTGTAGTCGCTTTTACAGCGCTCTACTCCAAAAGTGGTTGATCTTACAGAAAAATGCAAGGAGAATTTACGTAAAAATGATTTTTGCGATCTTTATATAACTTTTTAAGCCGGCAAGTTATTAACGTCGGTTTTTCACATATGGATCATTCCATGTCCAATTGAACGCTTAATAATAATAGATGATTCCGATTTTTTTTAATTTGGCAGGCACATTCTACACATGAAATAATGAAAAGCGTGTTTCGCGAAAAAAATTTGCAGAAAGAAGTTGCAAGAAATTTCAAAAACGACGCTCGGCCGACCTTTCAAATTACAAAACAAAAAATGAAAAAGTTCGATTTTAAAGATATCGAATCACTCTATGTCAGTGATTCTCAACCGCACCGCGTAACTTTTGTGTGCTGCCAAATTCCGGAAGTGTGCCTCCAAATTTTAGAAATGCAAACAACACAAATTATTTTGTGTGTATAAATTATTATTGGAACAAGAGCGCGACAGGAAAAATATTTTTGCCGCAATCATTATAGCGTGTCCTCGGAATTATTGTTATGCCGACTCAATTATTCTGCTGAGCCGAATCTAACATACCGCTATACCGGCGATAATTTTTCTTAGATTTACTACACAAAAAAGGGGATCAATTTGTTTGTTCCAACTACAGAGGAATTCTGTTACTGAATGTAGCATATAAAATATTCTTGTATATCCTGTATATTCGCCGGCGGCGGAGCATAATCATTGTAGGTGGGGAGCACGCGAATAGGTAACCGTTAAAATATTATTCGGTCAGTTGAATTACGAGCTGGCTTTAAATTCTTTGGTTATGGGGCTATGTCCGAATAGTATTTTGGAAGGGGCCCTAATGAACCTAGCCCGACCGCCCCATGCGGACCTCGAGTAGATTGCCCTATAAGGCCCACACCGAGTATCTTATCTCTTGCCTCATTCGCGCCTCGTTATACGGAAATGCCTCATTTGGCCCCCCGGAGAACAAAATCATTGCTTCTCGATTCCGAGTGGAAAAGGGTTTCCGAAAAGTTTGAGAGGTTCGGCGTGGATATGTGAATAATAACTGCACCTGTGTCGAAAACTTTATATTTTTAAAGGCAAGTATCGTTTTACCAATACGGTCTCCCAACTGAATATAATTACGTCCAATGCCCCTGTAATCGAACCAGAACCGGTCTACTGAGTAACCCTTCACGGTCACCAACATAATTGCCTGAAACATGAAGCAATACAAAAACTAAAGCTTTGTACGAGTTAAACTAAAGCTTAATGGCCCGGCTTCACCGACCTCAGTTCAATAAAGTTCAGTTTAATCCAAGTAAGTGGCTTCACCGGCTAAACTCCAGTTTATGTTCAGTTGATGCAAATTGTTGCTTTTTCGCCAGAAGTCAGAAATGCGAAAGCCGACTGGAATGGCATTCCACTATTCTAGTTGATTACTATCTTTTGAGCGAGCTTTTACATTTCATTTAACTTTAGTTCGGGACCCGTTGTGCGAACTGACGTTTATTTATATTTGAATATGTTTAAACTATATGCGAACTGAACTGAGGTTAGAAGTTCAGTTCGCCAATTTGCTTGTTCAGCCGGTGAAGCCGGGTTATTTTTTTGAAGGTTTTCAAAACGTTTTCTGAATATGTAAGGCAGATATCGCCCCACTTAATTTGAAATAAGGTTTCCCTACTTGGGCCATTATAAAAAAAAACTGATAATGCATACCTTACTTCAGTATCATTTTTTGAGTGGTATTTTTGAGGAAACTCTTTCGGAATGTCACTCATTTGCTAGCGCGCTAGCGAAGCTTAAAACATGATTTTGGAATGGAGACTGGCTCAACAAAAAGCGAAGGCGTGAGCGTAATTGATGGCTAAGGGATGGAAACAAGGGCGTCATAATAAATCCAGAATTTAACCGATTTTCTAACATAAGCCCATCGAAGGTGAGAACACATTCATCGTTACAATTCTTATAAAGATATTAGCGCGAAAATATGGGCGAAATACGCCTCTTACGTTACGTTACGTTATCGCCAGGAGCGGTACCTTAATTTAACTTTTTCCAACTCAACATCGATCCACCTTTCAACCCTCTTCGAGGCTAGCATGACAAAATGGGGCATCTAAATCACCAGCTGACGGTCTATATATAAGTAAAATTCTTTAAAATTTATTGTATTGTTAGTGTGCCGCCAAATTTGCAAATTGTTAAAAGTGTGCCACAACAAAAAAAAGGTTGAGAATCACTGCTCTATGTAGTGGTATAAATAAAATATGATTTTGATATTAATAAATTATTATTAATTTGTTTATAAAGTTCCATTACCACTTTTCGGCTTCAACTCACCAAGTTAAAATTTTGGAAAAAAAATTCATCGTGTTCCCCTTTCAATTCTAAGGAAACAGTGAAAATTTGAAAATGAAACTCAAACGGGGTCACACTTAAAAAATTCTCTATCAATGTGATACATTTTTCTCACTATTGACCAGATTTTCTGGCGCAAAAAAATACTACTAGTTTCCTCTCTCTTACACGTTCCAATTTAGTTTTAAATATTCCATTTTCAGCAATCTCCTTTTAGAAGCTTTAAAATGAAAAATAATTATCACAAAGTTGATTTTGATGTAAGTGCAGAATGGCACTTTTTCACCACGTCGCATGGAAAAGGACCTTCCGATGGTTTAGGAGGTACGACTAAAAGATTAGCTACAAAAGCCAGTTAGCAGAATATAAATGACCCTATAAATACCCAGGCCAAATTTTTCATGTTTGTTAACAAAAATAGAATATTAATACCGAATTCTTTCATCTCAGAGACTATAGAACGGAAGCTCAAGCACTCCAAACCCGTTTCGACAAAGCGAAGATGATTCGTGGCACTTTAATGTATAGATCTTTTCAAACGTCGTGACATTGCACGCGTATACCCCAGCAAAGCTCTTAAAAATGTTTAAAAGCTCGGAGAAAGCTCCATTTAACTCCTCCTATCAAATCACTTGCTGCCATTTAATCAGTCGCGACGATCAGTTGCATTTTTCTACATCTTTCATTCTTTTCTTCTTTCATTGGGACTACAATGATTATTTAAAAAATTTACAAATTATGAATGAAAAACGAGCCTTTTTATACATTTTTTTATTTTAAGGTTTTTGTATTTTACACATTTGCTGCAGAAATAATTTGTAGCAATTTCTACTAAATAAATACGAAATTTGTATTTTTATCACTTTGATTACTAGATTCCGCCAGTCGCATGCGCGCTTTTGCTTAGGTAAAATTATGCTCATTATGATGAATAAACTGGCTTGGTTGAGCAGGGGTTTTACATGTATTTAAAAGCTCTGATCAATACATATAAAGATAAATTAACTTTATGCGCGTATCCTTTCCTAAATTATTTTGTTGAGTTTTTTCTGTGTTTGTTGCCGTTTTAACTAAAAAGAGGGGAAATGATAGAACAATATTTATAAAATTTGGCAACGAGGTGCGCAGAACTGGTAAAACTTTTTGTGTCACGGAGTTTGAAAAAATCTATACCACAACAAAATGTAAAAATTGAAGTAAATAAAAATCACACCGTCAGCTACCACGTCGACCATTGTAAATGTGTGCAAAAAATAAAATAAACATACTTAATTCATTGTGTTATGTGTTATTCATTTTCTGTTGCACCTACAGTCCCTGTAAACGTTCTCTGCGTGTACGCGACATGTTAAGCCGCCGTGCTGCGCGGTTCCATTCTTTTAAAGAATTTTTTAAGTGCGACCCCGTTTGAATTCCATTTTCAAATTTTCACTGTTTCCTTAGAATTGAAAGGGGAACACGATGATATTTTTTCCAAAATTTTAAGTTGGTGAGTTGAAGACGAAAAGAGTAATGAAACTTTATAAACAACTAGCATAAAACCCGCGTGCCTTGCAACGCCTTTAAAATCTGTTTATTATGTGCAATGTTTTCCTCAAAAAAAAACCAACAAAAAAGTCAGCAGTTATTATCCCTAAAAAGGGTTAATTATAGTGCATTTTTTTAATAAATATGGTAAACAAATTGCTGCGAATATCACCTCTGCTCAACAAATCTGCAAGTTTTGAAGCAGAGATTGGCATGTATATGTCATCAAGAAAAGTGACATTTTAGGGTTTGACGAACGTTCGTTAAGTTTGTTCGCCTATTTACGTGGATGTACGAAATTATGAAGCAATCACAAATGAATATTAAATAAAGTGAATTTCGAGTCATTCATTTCTACGTGATTATAGGGATGCACTGTAAAAATTTCAGCCCTTCAGCTTCAGAGGTTTGGGTTAACCCCTTTTCATCCCCTTAGGAGATGCATTTCGAGTAATCGCCTCTTAGTGGATGTCCACGTCATTATAGGGATGCACTGTCCAAATTTCAACCCTGTAGCTCCAGTAGTTTGGTAGCCCCATTTCACCCCTTTAGGGGATGAATTTCGAAAAATCGTTTCTTAGTAAATGTCCACTTCATTATAGGGATGCACTGTCAAAATTCCAGCACTATAGCTTCAACGGTTTGGATAAACCCCATTTCACCCCCTTAGGGGATGAATTTCGAAAAATCGCATTTTAGTGGATGTCCACGCCATTCTAGGGATGCACTGTCAAAATTTCAGCCCTTTAGCTCCAGCGGTTTAGGTTGTGCGTTGTCTGTCAGTCAGTTACTTTTTATACAATAGAAAAAAAAGTAAAGATAAAAAATCTCCTTACAACTTATTGAACCCCATTTCACCCCCTTCAACCCTTTTTTTCTCCATAAAAAGTAGCCTATGTCCGTCTCCAAGGTCTGAACTATGTCTGTAGCAAATTTCATCAAAATCGGTTTAGTGGTTTAGGCGTGAAAGCGTAACAGACAGACAGACAGACAGACAGAGTTACTTTCGCATTTATAATATTAGTAAGGATTTAATAATAATTTATTAATATCAAAATCAAATTTTATTTATACCACTACATAGAGTGACTCGTTATCTTCAAAATCGACCTGTTTCATTTTTTTGTACGACTAATGGGTTCGACGACACAGTAAATTTGAAAAGTCGGCCGAGCGTTGTTTTTTGAAATTTCTTGCAACTTACAACCGTCTATATCTTCTTAAAAAAAAAACCGTACATTTTTTTTCGCGAAACACGCTTTTCATTATATCATGTGTAGAATGTGCCTTCCAAATTAAAAAAAAAAAAAAACGGAATCATCAATTATTCTTTTTAACCAAAAGCGTCCGGTTTGACGTGGAATCACCGATATATGTACGTTAAAATGTTGTAGTAAAGGTGTATACACAAATGCAGCTCAATACGAATTTTTCCGCAGAGAAAACCTAAAATGACTGGACAATACGGGAAATTCCGGGATAAACTTCAGTTTGCAGAAACCGACAACTGCAGATTGAAGGTTTACATAAAAACATAAACGAAAATTTTTAAAAACAAGCTTTTATAAGATAAACTAGCATAAAACCCGCGTGCCTTGCAACGCCTTTAAAAACTGTTTGTTATGTGCAATGTTTTCCTTAAAAAAAAAGCAACAAAAAAGTCAGCTGTTATTATCCCTAAAAAGGGTTTATTATAGTGCATTTTTTTAATAAATATGATAAACAAATTGCTGCGAATATCACCTCTGCTCAACAAATCTGCAAGTTTTGAAGCAGAGATTGGCATGTATACGTCATCAAGAAAAGTGACATTTTAGGGTTTGACGAACGTTCGTTAAGTTTGTTCGCCTATTTACGTGGATGTAAGAAATTATGAAGCAATCACAAATGAATATTAAATAAAGTGAATTTCGAGTCATTCATTTCTACGTGATTATAGGGATGCACTGTCAAAATTGCAGCCCTTCAGCTCGAGAGGTTTGGGTTAACCCCATTTCATCCCCTTAGGGGATGCATTTCGAGTAATCGCCTCTTAGTGGATGTCCACGTCATTATAGGGATGCACTGTCCAAATTTCAACCCTGTAGCTCCAGTATTTTGGTAACCCCATTTCACCCCTTTAGGGGATGAATTTCAAAAAATCGCTTCTTAGTAAATGTCCACTTCATTATAGATATGCACTGTCAAAATTTCAGCCGTTTAGCTCCAGCGGTTTGGCTTAACCCCATTTAACCCCCTTAGAGGATGAATTTCGAAAAATCGCTTCTTAGTGTATGTCCACGTCATTTAGGGGATGCACTGTTCAAAATTTCAGCCCTATAGCTCCAGCGGTTTGGGTAAACCCCGTTTCACCCTCTTAGGGGATAAATTTCGAAAAATCGCCTTATAGTGGATGTCCACTCCATTATAGGGATGCACTGTTAAAATTCCAGCCCTATAACTTTAGCGGTTTGGATAAATCCCGTTTCACCCCCTTAGGGGATGAATTTTGAAAAATCGCTTCTTAGTGGATGTTCACGCCATTATAGGGATGCACTGTCAAAATTTCAGCCCTATAGCTCCAGCGGTGTGGGTAAATCCCATTTCACCCCCTTAGGGGATGAATTTCGAAAAATCGCTTCTTAGTGGATGTCCACGCCATTATAGGGATGCATTGTCAAAATTTCAGCCCTATAGCTTTAGCGGTTTGTAAAAACCCCATTTCACAACCTTAGGGGATGAATTTCGGAAAGTCGCTCTTTAGTGGATGTCCACGTCATTATAGGGTTGTACTATTAAAATTTCAACCCTATAGCTCCAGCGGTTTGGATAAACCCCATTTCACCCGCTTAAGGGATGAATTTCGAAAAATCGCTTTATAGTGGATGTGCACTCCATTATAGGGATGCACTGTCCAAATTTCAGCCCTATAGCTTTAGCGGTTTGTAAAAACCCTATTTCACACCCTTATGCCGGATTCATCGTGGCGGATGAGTCGCGTCGCACAAATTTCCCAAAAAGAGAGCCAGCTGAACTTCGATTCATTGTTGTAGTCATAGTGTGCCGCACATTTTGTATGATTTGACAGTTTTTCAGACAATTTTCGTCAAAAACATATGATTTTTTTGACAATTTTTAAAATCCGCCGCACAAAAGTTGAAGTTGGTTCAACTTTTTTTGAGAGAGAAAAAAAAATCCCAAAAATTTCCCAAAATTGAGAAAGGTACAATTTTTCATACAAAAAGTATGCGCGCACATAAGTGCGGCGCGAATCATCCGCAACGATGAATCCGGCATTAGGGGATGAATTTCGAAAAATCGCTCTTTAGTGGATGTTTACGTCATTATAGGGATGCACTGTCAAAATTTCAGCCCAATAGCTCCAGCGGTGTGGGTAAATCCCATTTCACCCCCTTAGGGGATGAATTTCGAAAAATCGCTTCTTAGTGGATGTCCACGTCATTAAAGGGATCCACTGTTAAAATTTCAACCCTATAGCTCCAGCGGTTTGGATAAACCCTATTTCACCCCCTTAAGGGGAGGTTCTCATCTAGCGACCAAAAAATTACATGATTTTCTCAATTTTTTTTTCGTGGAAGGAAGCTGAGGAAGCACTCAAGTTTTTTTGTAGTCATCAAGTATATATTCAAGTATGTTTACCAATTTTTATAGAGCAGAATATCGAATAGTTAATTATTTATTTACATGTAAAGCCGTTCGCCTAAAAAAAAAGTACCTAATCGGGCGCCACTCTACCGCTTCCAAACATCACCCGAGATCAACAAATGAAACCTTTTTATAAAATACATGACATTTACAAGATCTTGAACTATCCAACTAAGGAAAAGTCGAAAATTACGAAAATGGTGGACTTTCGAAAAAAAAATTCCTCTTTTCGTCTATTTCTCTGATCTTAAAAGTGCTATAAAAAACTAACTAATAACAATAGCCATCTGCGATTAAGTTCAGGATCCGCTAAATTTAATGAACTTTCAAATAAAAAAAAAAACAAAGCGATATATGCAGTAGTTTTTGAGATACGATGGCGCCCATCTTAAAAAATACGGTTTTCTAAAAATACGGTTTTTTTTACCTTCGTGTAAAAAGGTGACTGGGTTTTTTACTATACTTTAAAAAAATGAATTTCGTCAAAACGGTTTTTGAGAGCGAATACTATAGGAAATTTACTAACTTTTTAAACAAAAAAAAAATCGATTTTTTTGGTTGAGCTTGATGAGAACCTCCCCTTAAGGGATGAATTTCGAAAAATCGCTTTATAGTGGATATCCACTCCATTATAGGGATGCACTGTCCAAATTTCAGCCCTATAGCTTTAGCGGTTTGTAAAAACCCCATTTCACACCCTTAGGGGACGAATTTCGAAAAATCGCTCTTTAGTGGATGTCCACGTCATTAAAGGGATCCACTGTTAAAATTTCAACCCTATAGCTCCAGCGGTTTGGATAAACCCCATTTCACCCCCTTAAGGGATGAATTTCGAAAAATCGCTTTATAGTGGATGTCCACGCCATTATAGGGATGCACTGTCAAAATTTCAGCCCTATAACTTTAGCCGTTTGGATAAAAGCCATTTCAACCCCTTAGGGGCTGAATTTCGAAAAATCGCTTTTTACTGGATGTAAACGTCATTATAGGGATGCACTGTCAAAATTTCAGCCCTATAGCTCCAGCGGTTTGGGTAAACCCCATTTCACCCCCTTAGGGGATGAATTTCGAAAAATCGCTTCTTAGCGGATGTCCACGCCATTATAGGGATGCACTGTCAAAATTCCAGCACTATAGCTCCAACGGTTTGGATAAACCCCATTTCACCCCCTTAGGGGATGAATTTCGAAAAATCGCATTTTAGTGGATGTCCACGCCATTATAGGGATGCACTGTCAAAATTTCAGCCCTTTAGCTCCAGCGGTTTAGGTTGTGCGTTGTCTGTCAGTCAGTTACTTTTTATACAATAGAAAAAAAAGTAAAGATAAAAAATCTCCTTACAACTTATTGAACCCCATTTCACCCCCTTCAACCCTTTTTTTCTCCATAAAAAGTAGCCTATGTCCGTCTATAAGGTCTGAACTATGTCTGTAGCAAATTTCATCAAAATCGGTTTAGTGGTTTAGGCGTGAAAGCGTAACAGACAGACAGACAGACAGAGTTACTTTCGCATTTATAATATTAGTAAGGATTTAATAATAATTTATTAATATCAAAATCAAATTTTATTTATACCACTACATAGAGTGACTCGTTATCTTCAAAATCGACCTGTTTCATTTTTTTGTACGACTAATGGGTTCGACGACACAGTAAATTTGAAAGGTCGGCCGAGCGTTGTTTTTTGAAATTTCTTGCAACTTACAACCGTCTATATCTTCTTAAAAAAAACCGTACATTTTTTTTCGCGAAACACGCTTTTCATTATATCATGTGTAGAATGTGCCTTCCAAATTAAAAAAAAAACGGAATCATCAATTATTCTTTTTAACCAAAAGCGTCCGGTTTGACGTGGAATCACCGATATATGTACGTTAAAATGTTGTAGTAAAGGTGTATACACAAATGCAGCTCAATACGAATTTTTCCGCAGAGAAAACCTAAAATGACTGGACAATACGGGAAATTCCGGGATAAACTTCAGTTTGCAGAAACCGACAACTGCAGATTGAAGGTTTACATAAAAACATAAACGAAAATTTTTAAAAACAAGCTTTTATAAGATAAACTAGCATAAAACCCGCGTGCCTTGCAACGCCTTTAAAAACTGTTTGTTATGTGCAATGTTTTCCTTAAAAAAAAGCAACAAAAAAGTCAGCTGTTATTATCTCTAAAAAGGGTTTATTATAGTGCATTTTTGACGTGACAACGTCTATTAAAACGATGAACGCCGGCTGCATGCACGAAAAATGATGACTCATTGTCCCGTTATGTCCCGTTATGTCCCGTTATCTCCCGAAATAATTTTAAAAATTTGATCGTAGTAATCTTAAAAATTTGATTAAAATTGTCACTATTTAATTAGATTAAATTTGTCAAATTGTCAACAATAAGCAAAGCAAGCCAAACACTCTGTCTCCTAACTGGGTGCCGGTGTATAAGAAAATAGTGAACATTACACTGACGAAAACTGTGAAATGCAAACGAAAACAGTTTCCTTGCGTTCCTGCTTGTGCTATTACATTACCATTCACAAGTCGCAAGGTGGGACGTTTACTGTTATTGTTTATAAATACTCTTCGGAGCAACCACAACAGTTGGTGTACGTGTCGCTGAGTCGTGTAACGAATACAGTCGGCTTGCACATCATCACGGAAAAAGATGCGCCTTTTATCTTCAAACACGGACGGGATGGGAACGACTCACAGACTACGCGAGATTTCCGCAACGAATACATTTGACTCCGTTCGCCCTTCAAACAATCACTTCGAAAGCAGTGAAATTTTGTGATGACGGTAACAACGCTGGGCAAACTGTAGTGACAAACCTTAATGTTCAGAGTTTGTCTGCGCACTTCGCCGATATTGAAACGGATCCCGTGATACCAAGATCGGATTATTTGGTATTGACTGACGTGGATGCGTGACAATTTTGATCCAGTTCCAATCAATAATTATGAATGTATAACCAGGCAGAATAATCGATCGGATTCTGATACAAACGCAGCTGGTGGAGTGGCAATCTATCGAAAATTAACATCAACATCCACGGCCAAAGTTCTCCACGTTGAATTGTCGGACACAACTCGTCTCATCAGAAACACAGGCGACGTCTGCTTGGCTGAAATTACATGCTTCACTGCTGATACAACGTATAAAATTGTACTTGGCGCAGTGTATGTATATTCATCCTGGAGCAAGTGTCTCAAACATTAGTGTATTGCTGCACCAATCACTCTTTCCGTATGTGCATAACAGGCAGTATGTGCATCCGATCATGCAAGTTGATACCAATGTACCAATTCTTCTTTGTGGCGACTTCAACACAAACGTGAAAACTGATGATACATTCCTCAAATTCATGAAGGATTTATGTACAATCTCGAATGCACATCAGATGTTCTAAGTCCACAACGCTGAGAGGAACAACCCTCGATTTGACTTTTTCAAGGCACATTACGCTTGAAACACTCCCATTCATTTCATACTTTTCCTATCATCGACCTATCCTTAACAGAATAACACAGATTGCAAGAAGTTAAATATCAGACATGTATAAAAGCTGTAAATGAATTTGTTACTACACATTGTTACTTGTAAATAATCTGTTCATTAAAGTAATAAACATATTTGAATTCATTAGTGCAAATAAAGCTAATTTATCAATCAAAATGAATATTTTATTTCACTCCTTTTTGTATCCATACAAAATAATGATAATTTAATATAAATGATTCAATTTTATTCGTAAAAGTATGCAATCATTTCATCAATGTTTTCTCATGACGTTGTCACGTTAAACTATCGTCCGTAAACCCTCTTTACAGACAACAAATTTTTTAGAAAAAAACGCCGACGAAACGCCGGTTTGCAACAAGTGGGTACCGGGCTTGAGATATAGAATTAAACGCGTTTCTCTTCACTGTAAGTTAAGCACAAGGGTAGGGATGACGCCATTTTGAATTTAAGCTCATAAAAATATACAAAATCATTTGGTGAAAAAAATCGCGTGTGGTACTTTTCGCAAAGGAAAAGTAGCTATTTACTGGACAAGTGGTGTCGGCCAACTTTCCTTCCTGCCTTGGTTTCCTACCATCCTAGCTAGCCAAAATTGTTGGGAGTGAAAGAGGATATGCGTTTAAAATTCTTATGCTTTTAAAATTTTTTTAATAAATATGATAAACAAATTGCTGCGAATATCACCTCTGCTCAACAAATCTGCAAGTTTTGAAGCAGAGATTGGCACGTATACGTCATCAAGAAAAGTGACATTTTAGGGTTTGACGAACGTTCGTTAAGTTTGTTCGCCTATTTACGTGGATGTAAGAAATTATGAAGCAATCACAAATGAATATTAAATAAAGTGAATTTCGAGTCATTCATTTCTACGTGATTATAGGGATGCACTGTCAAAATTGCAGCCCTTCAGCTTGAGAGGTTTGGGTTAACCCCATTTCATCCCCTTAGGGGATGCATTTCGAGTAATCGCCTCTTAGTGGATGTCCACGTCATTATAGGGATGCACTGTCCAAATTTCAACCCTGTAGCTCCAGTATTTTGGTAACCCCATTTCACCCCTTTAGGGGATGAATTTCGAAAAATCGCTTCTTAGTAAAAGTCCACTTCATTATAGATATGCACTGTCAAAATTTCAGCCGTTTAGCTCCAGCGGTTTGGCTTAACCCCATTTAACCCCCTTAGAGGATGAATTTCGAAAAATCGCTTCTTAGTGTATGTCCACGTCATTTAGGGGATGCACTGTTCAAAATTTCAGCCCTATAGCTCCAGCGGTTTGGGTAAACCCCGTTTCATCCTCTTAGGGGATAAATTTCGAAAAATCGCCTTATAGTGGATGTCCACTCCATTATAGGGATGCACTGTTAAAATTCCAGCTCTATAACTTTAGCGGTTTGGACAAATCCCGTTTCACCCCCTTAGGGGATGAATTTTGAAAAATCGCTTCTTAGTGGATGTTCACGCCATTATAGGGATGCACTGTAAAAATTTCTGCCCTATAGCTCCAGCGGTTTGGGTAAACCCCATTTCACCCCCTTAGGGGATGAATTTCGAAAAATCGCCTTATAGTGGATGTCCACGCCATTATAGGGATGCACTGTTAAAATGTCAGCCCCATAACTTTAGCGGTTTGGATAAACCCCGTTTCACCCCCTTAGGGGATGAATTTTGAAAAATCGCTTCTTAGTGGATGTTCACGCCATTATAGGGATGCACTGTCAAAATTTCAGCCCTATAGCTCCAGCGGTGTGGGTTATTCCCATTTCACCCCCTTAGGGGATGAATTTCGAAAAATCGCTTCTTAGTGGATGTCCACGCCATTATAGGGATGCACTGTCAAAATTTCAGCCCTATAGCTTTAGCGGTTTGTAAAAACCCCATTTCACAACCTTAGGGGATGAATTTCGGAAAGTCGCTCTTTAGTGGATGTCCACGTCATTATAGGGTTGTACTATTAAAATTTCAACCCTATAGCTCCAGCGGTTTGGATAAACCCCATTTCACCCGCTTAAGGGATGAATTTCGAAAAATCGCTTTATAGTGGATGTCCACTCCATTATAGGGATGCACTGTCCAAATTTCAGCCCTATAGCTTTAGCGGTTTGTAAAAACCCTATTTCACACCCTTATGGGATGAATTTCGAAAAATCGCTCTTTAGTGGATGTAAACGTCATTATAGGGATGCACTGTCAAAATTTCAGCCCAATAGCTCCAGCGGTGTGGGTAAATCCCATTTCACCCCCTTAGGGGATGAATTTCGAAAAATCGCTTCTTAGTGGATGTCCACGTCATTATAGGGATGCACTGTTAAAATTTCAACCCTATAGCTCCAGCGGTTTGGATTAACCCTATTTCACCCCCTTAAGGGATGAATTCCGAAAAATCGCTTTATAGTGGATGTCCACTCCATTATAGGGATGCACTGTCAAAATTTCAGCACTATAGCTTTAGCGGTTTCTAAAAACCCTATTTCACACCCTTAGGGGATGAATTTCGAAAAATCGCTCTTTAGTGGATTAGTGGATGTAAACGTCATTATAGGGATGCACTGTCAAAATTTCAGCCCTATAGCTTTAGCGGTTTGTAAAAACCCCATTTCACACCATTAGGGGATGAACTTCGAAAAATCGCTCTTTAGTGGATTTCCACGTCATTATAGGGATGCACTGTTAAAATTTCAACCCTATAGCTCCAGCGGTTTGGATAAACCCTATTTCACCCGCTCAAGGGATGAATTTCGAAAAATCGCTTTATAGTGGATGTCCACTCCATTATAGGGATGCACTGTCCAAATTTCAGCCCTATAGCTTTAGCGGTTTGTAAAAACCCCATTCCACACCCTTAGGGGATGAATTTCGAAAAATCGCTCTTTCTTTGTCCACGTCATTATAGGGATCCACTGTTAAAATTTCAACCCTATAGCTCCAGCGGTTTGGATAAACCCCATTTCACCCCCTTAAGGGATGAATTTCGAAAAATCGCTTTATAGTGGATGTAAACGTCATTATAGGGATGCACTGTCAAAATTTCAGCCCTATAACTTTAGCTGTTTGGATAAAAGCCATTTCAACCCCTTAGGGGATGAATTTCGAAAAATCGCTTTTTAGTGTATGAAAACGTCATTATAGGGATGCACTGTCAACATTTCAGCCCTATAGCTCCAGCGGTTTGGGTAAACCCCATTTCACCCCCTTAGTGGATGAATTTCGAAAAATCGCTTCTTAGCGGATGTCCACGCCATTATAGGGATGCACTGTCAAAATTTCAGCCCTATAGCTCCAACGGTTTGGATAAACCCCATTTCACCCCCTTAGGGGATGAATTTCGAAAAATCGCTTCATAGTGGATGTCCACTCCATTATAGGGATGCACTGTCCAAATTTCAGCCCTATAGCTCCAGCGGTTTGTACAAACCCCATTTCACCCCCTTAGGTGATGAATTTCGAAAAATCGCTTTTTAGTGGATGTCCACGCCATTATAGGGATGCACTGTCAAAATTTTAGCTCTTTAGCTCCAGCGGTTTAGGTTGTGCGTTGTCTGTCAGTCAGTTACTTTTTATACAATAGAAAAAAAAGTAAAGATAAAAAATCCCCTTACAACTTATTGAACCCCATTTCACCCCCTTCAACCCTTTTTTTCTCCATAAAAATTAGCCTATGTCCGTCTCCAAGGTCTAAACTATGTCTGTAGCAAATTTCATCAAAATCGGTTTAGTGGTTTAGGCGTGAAAGCGTAACAGACAGACAGACAGACAGACAGACAGACAGACAGACAGACAGACAGACAGACAGACAGACAGACAGACAGAGTTACTTTCGCATTTATAATATTAGTAAGGATTAAAAAATATTAAATAATAGATTTTTTTAAATAGGAGTTAATAAGGCGAGAAAACCCGTCAGGAATTTTCAGGGGAATGCAATTTTCTGCCCCACAATAGTTGAAAATAATCAACAGAGACGCGTTCAGTGAATTTCCGTTTCGTAAATACATGACCCTGGTCGAATATTAATGAATTTATTAAAAATTTCGTACCGAGTACTTTGCTTTTAGTCAAACAACAATACAGAGATTTTTTGATCAAGCTAAAAGAAGAAATGCCAAAAAGTAACTTTCGTTAGAAAGTAGTTACCATTTTCACTCCCCCGTATTTTCAAGCCTGCAACCGCTTTGTAGTCGTTGCCATTTTCAATGACTGGATACAATCATGATAACACGGCTTGTTTTAACGCGAAAATCGTCTAACTTTAAACTATCGACAATGAGCATGAATTGGTTTTCTCCGGAAACGTTTTCAAAAGGGATCTTGTTGTCGAAATCTTCGACGAAATTCATCAAAATATTAATTGAAAAAGCTATACATCAGTGGCGGTTCCTCTTTGGAACCAAAGGAAGCACCGCTTCTGTTGACCAAATAGGCAACTGTCTAAAAAATAAATTTAAATATATCAAGATTAATCACAAGAAAAATCTTAATGTATTTCCTTCTCTGGAAACACTAAAGCCACGGTCATGATATGAGCGTCGAGCGGCAGAGTGACAATACTAAAGTGCCGCTTTCCGCCAAATCGAGACGTTAAATTTTCCTGGTGCCGCTCTTATCGGGCCAAGGCCTTACATAACATCGGGAAGCTGTAATATCTCCAGCTTCTTTGTCACAGAAAATCAACGTTAAGACTCCACTCCAACACATTCAATTTAATTGAACCCACACTCACGCAAAGGTTTGCGGTAAGGTGCCTATCCACCAAGAGTTTTGTCTCCGCACTATCTTCATACATTATCCGCCAAAGTGTCTCCACCAAAATCAATGTTCGGAGATAAAAAATGTGCGGAGATAAAAAGTGCGGAGACTACACACTAGGGTGGTCGTTAAAAATGCGAAGTTCGAATTTTTTTGCTCTCACCCCATAATGTTGTTCAAAATGCTAAAAAAATAAACTTCTCAAAGTTTGGAGCCTCAAACGTGGAAATAAGGGGTGCCGGTAGAATTTTTTTTGTTTTTAGCCTTTTGGGGAGCTCCCTGGGCCCTTAAGGGCAAGATGGGATTTTTCTGGTATTTTTTCCTAATAGTAGGGACTGTTACGCAAATTTTAAGGGGTCATACAGCCCCCTACGATTTTTTTTGGGGCCGCACAGTGGCGACATTTTTGATATTTCACCCAAATTACTCTAGAGGTCGTAATTTTTAAGTTATTGACAATTTTTTTTTTAAAATGTTCATATTGAATTTACCTATCGATCCCTCGAGGCGGATTTTGAAATTTCATTTTCGTTTTTTTTAAATTTTTAACAAAAAGTCTAATTTTTTCAAAAAAATACTATTTTTTATATTCAATTTATTCTAACGGGCCGAAAATTGGAGTTTCCGTACCCATTTTTTTTTAAAATGCTCGTCTTTTAGTTAGCTATTAATCTGTCTAAATGAATTTTTGATATAGTTTTTGAAAACTGTTAAAATTACTGTCAAATATCAAAGCATTCAGTTTGAAACTTTTTGGTAGAGGTTTACATATCACCCTGTATTTTTGTAACCCTATGAGGGATTTCCTTGAATAAGGCCTCAATCTACGCAGAATACTCCCGCCTATGTGAAACGGTAAAACTTAAGACTTCAACCCACCAACTTCCAGAGTTATGTGTCGTCAAAGTCAAAATTTTGTTTTTTTCTTCACTAAAATTTCAACTTCAACCACCTTTTTCTCCAAAAAAAAGTAGCTAATTGATATTTTTTTATTACATAATTGGAAAGCTTGGACAATTTCCTATGAATAATGTTCAACAACTTTTATGCTACGGCCTATAGTTTTGAAGCTATAAGCAATTTTAATGCTAAAAATGGCCTTATTTGGTACTTTTAGACATAACCTCAGGTTGTAAGGAACTGAAAAAGTACAAAAAAAAATCATTTTTACCATTAAAATTGCTTATAGCTTCAAAACTATAGGCCGTAGCATAAAAGTTGTTGAACATTATTCATAGGAAATTGTCCAAGCTTTCCAATTATGTAATAAAAACAAAGAGGTGTCAAGGGACACCGGGATGGAACGAAGTTCCTTTCGATTAATTAGTGAAGGAATTGTAATAAAAATTTTGTTTTTAAGTTATAATACTATTTTTTTATTATTAAAAAATATAATGTTATAAAAACTTAATCAGTAAGCTCAATTTTAGTAATAATTGGCTTGTGGTAACTGAAGTAGGAAACATATGTTTGGGATTCTATTTTATTTAAATGTCTTGAAAAAACTGCATCAATGGTGGTATTATATTTTGTTGTTGATTCTGCTGGATTGTTTATTCTTAAATCAAATTCTTCCTCTAGAAACTGTAGTAATGGTTTTGATTTTTCATTACTGAAGTTGATGTTAAAATCACCGGCAAAAATGAGTGGAACTTTATCTAAATTTTTGTTGTATCTGCTAAGCGTTCGAGGTACATCTTTAGAATACTCTAGCAGTGCTCGATGAATGAACTCCTGAATATCTATTAATTTGTTATTTGGTGAGACATATATGACTGCCATGATTAAGGTAACGCCGTTTTCCATTACACACTCTGCTGCACATAAATCTGCAACACTTGTACTTGCAACAAAAGCAACAAAAACCAAAAAAAACAACAAAAACAACAAAAGCAACAAAAACAACAAAAACACCAAAAACAACAAATGCAACAAAAACAACAAAAACATCAAAAACAACAAAAACAGCAAAAACAACAAAAATAACAAAAACAACAAAAACAACAAAAATAACAAAAACAACAAAAATAACAAAAACAACAAAAACAACAAAAGCAACAAAAGCAACAAAAGCAACAAAAACAACAAAAACAGAAACAACAGAAACAACATAATCATCAAAAACAACAAAAATAACAAAAACAACAAAAACAACAAAAATAACAAAAACAACAAAAACAACAAAAGCAACAAAAACCACAAAAGCAACAAAAGCAACAAAAACATCAAAAACAACAGAAATAACAAAAACAACAAAACAACAAAAACAACAAAAACTACAAAAGCAACAAAAACAACAAAAACAACAAAAACAACAGAAACAGCAAACACAACAAAAATAACAAAGACAACAAAACAACAAAAACAACAAAAATAACAAAAATAACAAAAACAACAAAAACAACAAAAACAACTAAAATAACAAAAACAACAAAAACAACAAAAGCACCAAAAACAACAGAAACAACAAAAACAACCAAAACAACAAAAACAACAAAAATAACAAAACAAAAACAACAAAAACAACCTGTATACATTCAAAAAAATAATCGTCGCGACACCACACTGTACAATGCGAAATAGAAAGACGAAACGAAAATAACTGGCTTGCTTTCTATGAGAGAGAGAGACAGACAGACAGGGAAACATGCGCACGCTGCGCGGCACAACTATACCAAAAAGTGTCGTTACAACTTTTGGTCTTAATTTTTTCCGTCTAGCCCCCTTTCGCAACGCGCGATAAGGAACTTCGTTCCAAAAAATATCAATTAGCTACTTTTTTTTTGGAGAAAAAGGTGGTTGAAGTTGAAATTTTAGTGAAGAAAAAAACAAAATTTTGACTTTGACGACACATAACTCTGGAAGTTGGTGGGTTGAAGTCTTAAGTTTTACCGTTTCACATAGGCGGGAGTATTCTGCATAGATTGAGGCCTTATTCAAGGAAATCCCTCATAGGGTTACAAAAATACAGGGTGATATGTAAACCTCTACCAAAAAGTTTCAAACTGAATGCTTTGATATTTGACAGTAATTTTAACAGTTTTCAAAAACTATATCAAAAATTCATTTAGACAGATTAATAGCTAACTAAAAGACGAACATTTTAAAAAAAAATGGGTACGGAGACTCCAATTTTCGGCCCGTTAGAATAAATTGAATATAAAAAATAGTATTTTTTTGAAAAAAATAGACTTTTTGTTAAAAATTTAAAAAAAACGAAAATGAAATTTCAAAATCCGGCTCGAGGGATCGATAGGTAAATTCAATATGAACATTTAAAAAAAAAATTTTGTCAATAACATAAAAATTACGACCTCTAGAGTAATTTGGGTGAAATATCAAAAATGTCGCCACTGTGGGCCGTGGGAGACAAAAGTGAGGTAAATTTGAGAACTTCTGCGTGGACTGTGTAAATTCAGTGGATGCTTGAAAAAAGACTTCGAAAAGTTTGGAAGTAGCTTCTTGAGGCCTATCTTTTGTTTTCCAGTGAATATGGAAAACACGAAATATTTTAGGACAGACAAAGGGATTATTTTGAAGAAATAGTTTTCGAACGCGGTTACGTACATTTCCTTATTGTGTTTTTCTAGTATTTTATTACGATGAACCGAAAAAATAATTGAATTAATTCAATTCTATGAACAAAATAAGTTATTGTGGGATGCTGAATCCAAAGAATATAAAAATAAATGATTGGGCTTATTTAACAACTCCTCCTTATCCACAATGCTATGCAAAAAGGCATTAAATTTTCCGGAGCCAGACAGCCTAGGAACCAAGGTCCCCTACATATTTGTAGCTTACGACGACGCCTTCGTCTTGCCTTGCGACGCCTTCGCTCTTACCTGTTCTGCCATTTCTGTCTTTCGGATGAAATTTGTATCTTCCGAATGTGCGTTCCAGCGAAAAATTTTAAATGCGGCATAGCAAACCGTTTCGATTTGTACATAGTATCTGCGTAAATAGTATTAATAAATTTTCGTCCTCCAAGCTCATTTTAGCTTTTTCAAAAAAAAAAGCTTATACAGATGCTCTGTCCGTCTGAAGCCTACTTTCATCTCTGAAAGTACTACAGCTACAGACTTGGAAAATATCTCAAAATGTAGCTCTTGGTCAAAAGACCAAAAACTGTGAAAATGGTCTGGAAATTTCAACCAGAAGTATATTTAACAACAAAAAGGAGATTTCTACTAAAGTCCATATATCGGTAGCCTAGAGGTAAGGCGCTGTAGTCCTATCCCAGGAGAACCAAGTTCAATCCTCGGCCGCAAAATGGTGAAATACAATTTTTTTTACTTCGGTGTAACATGTTTTGATTCTATTTCTCACTAAATTATATTATTTAATAATGAGACTCAGGAGAACATAAACATTTACTTAATTAAAAGTGCAAAAATATCATTTTCTTGATAACATTTCATAGGCACCGAACAAATTACTTTATTGTTGCAAATCTGGCAGCAGGCCGATGGTGGAGCGGTTTGAAAAAATCGAAACAGCAGCTAAATAGTTTCTGCAGTAAAGTCTTTGCATATTTTCGGACAAATTTAAAAAAAAAACTTATTTAATATGAAACAAAATTCTCTGGGGAAAATTAAAAGAAATTGCTTATCTACTGTACTATACTCGTCATTATACGCATGTGTAAAATTTGCAGCTGATCGCTTATATGGAAGTGGGTCAAAATCAAGTTGCAAGATTTGTTTACACTGCACACACATACAAATCTAGGAAATATAAGCTGTAACGGCCGCCCTACGTAATCATAAAAGTATATAATGAAACCCTATTCACCGTAAAGTCGGGAACAATGAAGTAAGTTTTTGCTAAGGAAGCCAAGAACAAAATAAGTAAAAACGATGGCACTAACCCCGTTGCCTACCCAAAAAAAAAAGAAAAAAAAAATAATAGCAGATTTTTTTTTGCAACGAGATAATTTTACATTAACTGGCAACCCGGTATTGTCAGGGAGCAAAATTTTTGTTAATCCAATAGGAATATCTCCGTTGTAAAACATGTACACCAACAAACCAGAAAAGAACCCACAAGGAAAAGGAAACATACAATCATGAATGCTGGAAACCTTCCGAGGAAGCATTCTCGAGTTTGGAAGCATTCCCTTCCGTGCTCTAGTTCATATTCTTTTTATCCACCCATGTCATTGGATGGAAGACTAAGAATGAAGCATTTGCGGAAATAAAATTAAAAAAATTCTCTGTACCTTCTCTGGGCAACGAACAGGAAGGTTTCCTTATTCCTACCAATAGGAAGCATTCTCAATTTTCCTTGTGGGAAGCGAACACCGAACCCAATAGCCTCCCACAAGGAAAAGGAAACATACAATCATGAATGCTGGAAACCTTCCGAGGAAGCATTCTCGAGTTTGGAAGCATTCCCTTCCGTGCTCTAGTTCATATTCTTTTTATCCACCCATGTCATTGGATGGAAGACTAAGAATGAAGCATTTGCGGAAATAAAATTAAAAAAATTCTCTGTACCTTCTCTGGGCAACGAACAGGAAGGTTTCCTTATTCCTACCAATAGGAAGCATTCTCAATTTTCCTTGTGGGCTAATACAGTTTAAAACACCACACAATCAAACAAAAATACAGAATATAGAATACGCAGCAGGAATGCGATATAACGGGACACGTTTTTGCCGTCCGTTTGAAAAATCGCCGGATCGAGCGAGTAAGGGGAGGGAGAGTTGGTGTGGCTGTGAGAGTTCCTGGAGGAAGCGAGTTTTGGGTGCGGGATCGAGCGCAGAGAAGTCGCAGGGGATTGGATTGCGGTGGTTAGAAGCGAAGGAAAAAAATTTGAAGATTGACAGGAAAACACTCGTAGAACGAAAAAAAATGTTTTTTTAAAATAATAAGAATTGCAGTAGTACAGAAATAAATGGTGTGTTTAAGAAAATGTTAACTTGGTCAAGTTTTTTTGTGATACTGTTTGGTGTCTCAGATATCCTGAAGCACCGCGATTTTGTTAAGTGATGTGATTAATATAGAAAGCCAGGATCTGTGAAACGAAATGCAAAACTAGAAAATTAACTTCAGATAATTGAATTGCCCATAGATTTATATAAATAATAATAATAGTGCCCGGCCAAACCTGGAATGTTGCATGGCTATGTGCTTGATTTTGTGTGGTTTGATATCGCTTGTGTCGATTGTGAATAGGGTTGGGGATGGCCACGTACACCCTTTAGGTAATTGCAAAGAAATTAATAACATAACTTAGAATTTGTTTTAAAATACAATAAAATGCCAACGTACTATTACCCATAACATAAATTCGAAACGTTAACATAAGATATAATAGCAACGTTTATAAGCACTTAACTAAACATGTATTGCCAGATGCCTAAAATAACTTTGAAATTTTTTTAAAATAAACTAGAATGCCAACATATTGTGATGATTATGCGCCATCTGTTTGTCGAGAGGATAAATCGACGATTTCGGTTGTTGTCTGAACTAAGAATTTATGTACTAAACTAACGAGCGATAAGCGAAGACAACTTCAAGCTGGTCGAAACTAAAAGAATAGAACATACCACTAGGCTCGAGAAAAAGGACTCGAGAAGGTTCCAGAAAGTAGACAAAGGTAGAACTGCCTATATAAAAGCGCCTGGCAGCCGCTATAGAGTCAGTTTTGATTATAAAGGCGATACAAGTGTTTTAAAGTGAGAACAGTGAAAAGTAGTGAAATAAAAAGCGATAGATAGAATTGAATAGTGCGAAATATTAAATTTGCTAGTGATTATAGTGAACTCTAAGAATTGTGTTTATTTTCTAAATTGTGTTTGGTTTGTGATAAATAAATTATTGTGTGGATAATTAAAAAGTGTATTCCTTAATTAATCCTACGAATCCGTTAAGCCGTAAAAACGTAACAATTGGTGTCAGAAGTGGGATTAATTAAGAGATAAGTGAAATAAGTGAACTTGAACAATAATTGTGATTGGAATTTAAATTTTGTGTGTGAGAAATAAGGACTTATTAATAAAATGGGTCGAAAGCTAGTGGATTTGCGAACTGTAGAGTTAAAAAAAGAATTAAGTAAACGCTCGTTGTCAACGGTGGGGGCTAAAAGTTCCCTAACCGCCCTGCTTCGAGAAGCTATGGAGAACGAGGGGAAAGATCCTGAAACCTACATGTTTGAAGGCGAGGTAGAAGCAGAGCCAGAAGAAGCAACAGTGAGTATGGCAGAGCTTTTTAAGACATTGATGGTGATGAAGGAAGCGCAAGAACGGTCATCAGCAGCGCAAGAACGGTCATCAGCAGCGCAAGAACGTGCATCAGCAGAGTTGAAGGCAGATATGAGGGAAGCAACAACAGAAATCAAGGCGGAAGTGTTGGCGTTAAAGGATGAACAAAAAATGTTAACAGTAGTTCATGAACGTTCGATCGCAGATCTCAAAGAGTCGATGGAAGAACAGAGGAACCAGCTGGAACAGAAAATCGAATCATTCTCCCTTTCTGTCGACAACAAGCTAGATAACATGAAAGAAAATGTAAGGAATGATCTGGAAAATCTCGAATCTTCCATCAAGGTAAATGTGAAGAATGATCTGGAAAATCTCGAATCCTCCATCAAGGCAAATGTAAGGAATGATTTAGAAAAGCTCGAAACTGAACTAGAAACTGTCAGAGCCGACCTGGAAAGGGTAAAGATTCAACACCCAGCGGCAGCATCTCACGAAGTCATCGGAGTTAGGAAACTACAGCCTCCAACTTTTGACGGGCAAAGCCCATGGCCTACTTATAAGCTCCAATTCGAAGCAGCAGCAGCCGGTAATTACTGGACCGAGGAGGAGAAAGCAATGTCCTTAACGTTAGCACTAAGGGGCACAGCAGCAGAAATACTACAGTCAATACCTGCAGAACATCGAAACAATTACGGGTTCTTGGTTCAGGCGTTAGAAATGCGCTACGGCGATCAGCACATGCAAGAGGTCTATCGGCTTCAACTTCGAAATAGACTTCAAAGGCCAGGAGAAACATTACAACAACTATGCGCCGACATCGAGAGGTTAGTGCATCTGGCTTATCCTAGCTTCGGCCAAGACTACATCAATGAGGTAGCAAGAGAGGCTTTCCTGAACTCTTTTACCGACCAGGATCTACAAATGGCAGCCAGATTGGCCGGAAAGAATACTACCGCCGAAGTTTTGGCATATGCTCTGGCATACGAGGCAGCGAAGCAAGCAACAAGGAATACGGTCCACCTCAGGGGAATCAATATGACTGAGAACATTTGCCATCGAGTCAACACCTCGGAAGTACGTCGTCGTCTACGATGCTGGAACTGTGGTGAGCCGGGCCATTTACAAAGGAGTTGCCGAAAGCGAAGGAGAGTGGAATCGCCAGGGAGTAGGAGTGGCTCAACATGCTGTGGAAAATGTGGACAACGGCAGAAAGGCGACCGGAGGGAGTTGGTGGGGAAAATTGAGACCCCTGATGTTATCGTCAACATCACCCAACTGCAGCGTGGCAACAACAGCCTTGTCATCGAGGGGAAAGTTGGCGATGAACAATACACAATTACCGTAGATACAGGTGCTTCAAGATCTGTCATCAGGGCTGATTTGGTCGGTAGAAAGTGGCTGAAAAACGCAGACCAGTACATCCTGAAAACTGTAACAGGAGAGCCAGTGAAATTACATGGGGAAACAATGATGGACGTGGTACTCGGCGACATTAAGTTTACACATTCGTTCCTGGTAGCTGACATCGTAGACGAGTGTATTCTTGGTTTGGACTTTATGACAACACACGGAATACTATTGGACCTTGGAGAATTGATGATGAAACACCGCAACGGGGGAATTCCAATGGATACTGCTCTGTCCCGGCGACCATGCGAACCAGTTTTTAAAGATCGTCGGTGTATTGAGGAAAAGTGTCAAAAGATGACTGCTGAGCCAAGGATAAATTACAAGGACCAGGGAATTCGAGATGCGCAACGCGACGACTCGGACATATCTGCGATTTTGTCATGGAAAGAACACGAGGAGAAGCCTAAATGGAAAGACATCGCAGAGAGAAGTGAAATCCTGAAGAGCTATTGGGCCCAATGGGATTCATTGCATATCGAAGGAGGAGTATTGAAGCGCAAATGGGAAACAGCTGATGGTACCTCTCATCGAATGCAGGTGCTGGTCCCTCGTGCTGGAATAACAGATATTCTCGAGGAGTGTCACAATAGCCCGTCAGGAGGACATTTGGGAGTCAACAAAACTCTGGCAAAAGTAAAGGAGAGATTCTATTGGCTTCATATGCGGGAGGATGTTACGAACTGGTGTCGTAAATGTGCAGTTTGTGCCGGCAGTAAGGGTCCTCGAGTCAGAGCGAAAGAAGAAACTCGACAATACAACGTTGGGACCTCAGTTGAGAAAATCGGAAGGGAGAATCCTAAGACGGCCAGTGATAGGATGAAACCAAGGTACGACCTCCGAGCGAACAGTAGTGGGTACAAGGAAGGTGACCTTGTTTGGCTGTTCAACCCTCGAAGACGGAAAGGCAAGTCTCCGAAACTTCAGCGTCAGTGGGAGGGGCCCTATAAAATCCTAACACGGATCAACGATGTGGTCTACAGGATTCAACAAGGACCCAAAGCAAAGAAGAAGATTGTGCACATAGACAGGCTGTGCCCATATCATCAGCCGGATCCAGGATGGACAACTGTTCGGGACGAACAGTCCTAAGAAGGGGGCAATGTGATGATTATGCGCCATCTGTTTGTCGAGAGGATAAATCGACGATTTCGGTTGTTGTCTGAACTAAGAATTTATGTACTAAACTAACGAGCGATAAGCGAAGACAACTTCAAGCTGGTCGAAACTAAAAGAATATAACATACCACTAGGCTCGAGAAAAAGGACTCGAGAAGGTTCCAGAAAGTAGACAAAGGTAGAACTGCCTATATAAAAGCGCCTGGCAGCCGCTATAGAGTCAGTTTTGATTATAAAGGCGATACAAGTGTTTTAAAGTGAGAACAGTGAAAAGTAGTGAAATAAAAAGCGATAGATAGAATTGAATAGTGCGAAATATTAAATTTGCTAGTGATTATAGTGAACTCTAAGAATTGTGTTTATTTTCTAAATTGTGTTTGGTTTGTGATAAATAAATTATTGTGTGGATAATTAAAAAGTGTATTCCTTAATTAATCCTACGAATCCGTTAAGCCGTAAAAACGTAACAATATTTATACCCATAACATAAATTCGACCCTTTAACATAAGATATATTAGCAACGTTTATAAGCACTTAACTAAACATGAACTGACATGTTCTTTAAATAACTTTGAAATTTTTAATATAAAATAAAATGGCAACACACGTATACCCATAACATAAATTCGAAACTTTGACATAAGATATAATAGCAACGTTTATAAGTAGTTAACTAAACATGAATTGACATATTCATAACATAATTTTGGAATTTTTAAAATAAAATAAAATGTCAACATTGGTAACCAATGAACTAAACATGAATTACATACACGTATGACATAACTTTGTAACTTTAAAATAAAAAATAAAATCAATATAAGTATTATATATCACCATTGGCCAGCACTTAGCTAATCATGAACTACTCATAACCATGACCTAAATTTGAAACTTTAATATAAAATATAATCCTAACATGTGTGAACGAAAACGATGAATTACTTATAACCATAACCTAAATTTGAAACTTTAATATAAAATATAATACTAACATATGTGAACGCAAGCTAATCATGAATTACTCATAACCATGACCTAAATTTGAAACTTTAATATAAAATATAATCCTAACATGTGTGAACGAAAACTAAACATGAATTACTTATAACCATAACCTAAATTTGAAACTTTAATATAAAATATAATACTAACATATGTGAACGCAAGCTAATCATGAATTACTCATAACCATGACCTAAATTTGAAACTTTAATATAAAATATAATCCTAACATGTGTGAACGAAAACTAAACATGAATTACTTATAACCCTAACCTAAATTTGAAACTTTAATATAAAATATAATACTACCATATGTGAACGCAAGCTAAACGTGAATTACTTATACTCTTAACATAACGGTGAAATTTTATAATAAGACTTAATGCTAACATTTGTAATTACTAAACTAAACAAGAAATACTCATACTCATAACGTGAATTCCAAAACTATAATACAAATTTGATACAATCCTCGGTGAACTTTAAACTTGTAGTGTACCCGACCCTAGTTACATATCATAAACAAATTAAAAGCAGCCTTAAGTACTAACCTTAGTCCTAGTGTACTAACTGATATCAATGTACTAAACGGAAATGATTGAACTGTCAGTGATAAGAATAATCTAGTGATAGACTGAACCGTGTATTAAATAAGGAAGAAATAATGAATTGTATAATATTAGATCGCAAGCGAGAATAAAGCTATAAAAAATCGAAACGGTTTCTTCTCTGTACTTCGGTACATCACAGTGGCGACGAGGAAAACAAAAAAATTCTCCAGATGAAATAAGATTATTCTAACCTTAACCCAAAGCAGAGACAACATGTCATTAATTGGAAACGTGCCCAGTTTCGATCTTAATGAAAAAGATTGGTCGATATATAAAATCCAAATTGGGCAATTCTTCATAGCAAATGGAATTACTGATGCTGACAGGAGAAGAGCGATTTTAATAAATTCCTTAAGCGAAAATTCCTTCAAATTGATAAAAGGGTTATGTCATCCTGAAGATCCGGTAAAAATTACTTATGAAGATATAGTAAAAAATGTGGATAAACATTTCATGGAGACGAAATCAGAATTTGCAGAAAGATTTAAGTTTTATGAAGCGAAGAAAGAAGGAGGAGAAAGTCTGTAAAATTGGGCTGCACGTGTAAGAGCACTAGCCGCAAACTGCAATTTTGGGAATCACTTAGAAATGGTCTTAAGAGACAAATTTATAATGGGTTTGAACGTAGGACCGGAGAAAGATAAACTCTTTTTAGAAAAGGAAGAAACCTTAACAATTTCGAAAGCCTTAGAAGTAGCTTCAGCGGTGGAATGCGTGAAACAGCAATATAAATTACCAGCAGCTATAAAGGAAGAACAGGAGGTTTTCAGGGCAAGTACTTCTAAAGGAACATTTAGGAAGTCAACAGCAGCGACAAAATGCGGGGTATGTGGTTACAATAACCACGAAGACAACAAATGCAAATTTAAAAATTATCGCTGTACTATATGTAAACAACGAGGGCATTTAAAAAAAATGTGCAAAGCCAAGGGACTTATCAACAGATAAGTTTAATAAATTTAACTCTAAGAACAATAAAAATACTAACATTTACTATACCACTAATGATAACGAATTACCAATTTTCAATTTTAGATCAAATACTACAAGTAAACCATTTGTAACCGAAGTAAGGGTGAACGGAAAGATGATAAACATGGAAATTGATAGTGGAGCGGCTATTTCGGCAATATCTTTAGAAACGTACAAAAAGGAATTTGCAAACATACAGTTACGTCCTACATCAACAATAATAAATAGCTATGATGGAAATAAAACAATTCCTGTAGGAGTACTAGTAGCAGAAGTGACGTTTAAAGGTAGGACAAAAAGTCTTGAAATTTTTGTTGTTAACGACGGGGGCCCACCAATATTAGGAAGGAGTTGGATGTATAAATTTGACATAACTTTTCAAGGTTTGAATACGTTAAATTGTAAAGATAAGGAATTAAATGAAATAGAAATTGAATTTAGCGCAGTATTTGATGGAAAATTAGGTAGGTTTCGATATAGTAAAGTCAGGTTAAATTTGAAAGACGAAGCCAAACCAAAATTTTGCAAGGCGAGGAAACTTCCTGTAGCTATAAAAGACAAAGTAGAACAAGCAATAGAAAAATTAGTGAAGCTAGGAGTATTAGAGTCAATAAGTTATAGTGAATGGGCCACCCCAATAGTGCCAATATTAAAGAAAAATGGTGAAGTTCGTATATGTGGAGACTACAAAACAACACTAAACCCACAACTGAATGTGGATCAATATTATTTACCTTCGGTGGAAGAGTTATTTTCAAAGCTGCACGGTGGTACTGAATTCACTAAGTTAGATTTGTCTACAGCATATCAGCAGTTAGAGTTAGAAGAAAATTGTAGAGATTTGACCACAATAAACACCACCAAAGGTTTATATAGATATTCGAGATTAGTATACGGCATATCGTCTGCCCCAGCGATTTTTCAAAGGGTAATAGAAAATTTGTTGGCAGGAATCGAAGGTGTCATCGTTTTTATGGATGAAATATTAGTAACGGCTCGAACGAGAAAAGAACACATTACGAGGTTAAAAATTGTTCTAAACAGATTAGAAAAGGCAGGGCTTAAACTATGTAAAGATAAATGTACATTTTTTTCAGAAAGTGTCGAATATTTGGGTCATAAAATAGACAGCAAAGGCTTGCATGCATGTCAAGAAAAAATAGAAGCTGTTCAGATAGCACCACCACCAGTAAATATTTCAGAGTTGCAATCATTTTTAGGGATGATAAATTATTATAGGAAGTTTATACCAAATCTTGCAACAGTGGCAGCACCCCTTTATGAACAGTTAAAACGGAAGCAACTAGTATGGGGGAAAGAGGAAGAGTTTGCATTCCAGCAAGTAAAACGATTATTAGCTTCTAATCAGGTATTAGCACATTATGATCCAAAGCTGCCGATTAAGTTAGTAGTTGATGCATCTTCAGTGGGATTAGGTGCAGTATTACTGCATAAATATGAATCAGGAATAGAACGCCCTATAGCATACGCATCAAGGAAATTAACCGATACTGAAAGAAAGTACGCTCAAATAGAGCGGGAAGCACTCGCTATAGTATTCGGAATTAAAAAGTTCCACATGTACATTTTTGGTAGGAAATTTACTCTAGTCACAGATGCGAAACCTCTAACTTCAATTCTGGGACCAAAAAAAGGGATTCCAGCTCTTAGTGCAAATAGATTGCAACGATACTGTTTAATTTTAACAGGATATCAATATGATATTGAGTATGTTAATACAAAAGCCAACGTGGCAGATTATTTTTCTCGATACCCAGTAGAATCAAATAATGTAGACTCTGTAGAAGAGATGGACAACATTTTTTGCAACTATATAGAAAATACAAATATGATGGCAGTCACTTTCGAAGAGGTCAAAGAGGGTACAAAAAGTGATGCAATTTTACAAAGAGTAAAACGCTGGATAGAGGAAGGATGGCCAAGGAGGGTGACAGAAAAGGACTTGCTACCCTTTTTTATAAAAAGATACGAAGTAAATATCGAAAATGATTGTCTGTTCTGGGGATATAGATTAGTGATACCAAGTACCCTAAAGGAAAAAGTATTAAAGGAAGTTCACAAGACACATATGGGGGTTGCAAAGATGAAGGAAAAATGTAGAAATTATTGTTGGTGGCCTAATATAAACAAAGACTTAGAGGACATAGCTAGAATTTGTCCAAACTGTGCACCATTTAGGAATAATCCACCTATAGATGAATTAATACCTTGGGAGTGGCCAATGAAGGTATGGCAAAGAATTCATATTGATTTCATGGGGCCAGTTTTTAATAGAAACTTCTTGGTAGTAGTAGATGCACATAGTAAATGGGTGGAGTGCATTGATATGGGCAAGTGTATAACCAGCTTTCGTACCATTGAAGTGTTATGTCAGATTTTTGCGCGATTTGGTTTACCGGAAGTAATAGTTTCCGATAATGGGAAATCTTTTGTGTCGCGTGAATTTCAAGACTTTGTAAATAGAAACGGCATTAATCATATAACCACGTCAGTGGGACATCCGTCGACTAACGGTCAGGCGGAAAACGCGGTGAAAACGGTGAAACTCGCATTAAAGAGAGCCCTACACGATAAAGTTTCAGAGGTTTTATTAAATAGAAAATTAGCAGCATTTTTGCTTGATTATCGAAATTCCGTTCACTCTACTACCGGATTATCACCTGCGCAAATAATTTTTAATAGAAATTTAAGAAATAGAATGGATTTATTGAATCCTTGGAGTAAAAATAAAAATAGTATTAGTAAAAAAAATAAATTAATACTAGAAAGAGTAAAAGGCAAACAAGCGGAGCAAATAAAATACCACAAAGGGAACAGGCACAGAATATTAGGAATTGGAGTTGAAGTTATGGCGAAAGACTATGCGGTACCTGGAAAAGTTTCTTGGACGAAAGGAGTAATAGTCAGGAAATTGGGGAAGAAACATTATTACGTTGAAATACACAAAAACAGCAAAAAATTCTTATGGAAAAGACATATCAACCAACTCATCAACATCGACAAAAGGAATAACGATAATTGGAACCAAAAACCCAACACAGAAAACAACGCTAAGTATATACCAAGCACATTAATGGATGTGGAGAAGATAATTCCTAAAGAGGCAAACGACGAGGACTTAAATGAAGGCGGGGACCAACCGCATCAGGCCTTACAGAGGGGAAGGTATAATTTAAGACCACGGAAGTAGTAACAATTAAGGACTAGTTTTAAAAAATTTAGGAAGGGAAGGGTGTAGTGTACCCGACCCTAGTTACATATCATAAACAAATTAAAAGCAGCCTTAAGTACTAACCTTAGTCCTAGTGTACTAACTGATATCAATGTACTAAACGGAAATGATTGAACTGTCAGTGATAAGAATAATCTAGTGATAGACTGAACCGTGTATCAAATAAGGAAGAAATAATGAATTGTATAATATTAGATCGCAAGCGAGAATAAAGCTATAAAAAATCGAAACGGTTTCTTCTCTGTACTTCGGTACATCACAAAACTAAATACGTAATAGAGATAATCATACCAAAGCGCGGATCTTGATTAGGAATTGCTTTAAACCTGAGGCGATGATGCCTAATTAAGCCCGATTGGGGTGAAGCCCTAGGATATGGAATGCCCTCGTCAAGGTAAGTGCTTATCATTCATGTTAATATCATAGTTTTGGTGTGTCCCCCCTTTTTAAATGACAGCGTGAACCAGTGACCATCTCTCTCTCTCCTTTACTGGCCCCCTCTGATTGGCCCGGCATGCTTCCACTACCCGTCACCGACGCCCTTCTAAATTTTTCGTATTCAGGCACGAGTTCTTAAGTTTTTCAGACTGTCACCCTTCGGCATCCCTGCACCGCGAACCCCACCCCATCCGGCGAGCTAGTTAGAGCACCGCACGTCGTGGCGATACTCCTCGACGGTCAAGCCTGCCCAGCCACCTTCAAGTCTGCCCCTTTTCCTGGTTTTTTTTTTGTACTGATAGTCTCTCCCATCTCTTTTGATGAAGACATGTTTCTTTCTCGACTTCGTGCTAAGGCACACATATTCCCGACAGTCACAAAAAAATGGCGCCCAACGTTGGGCTAAGGAGCTTAATTTACGTTGAGTTCCTTAGTCTAACGGACAGATGGCATGGAAACGTCTGTTTGTCACTGAGTGACACCTTAATTTTCCCCGTCGGCATTTCCTTCTTCTATTCTTTTACTCTCCATCCCATGCCATCCTTCCTAATCAGTCCCCTATATAGTCAGCCGACTGTTTTGATATTTATTATGTGGCTTAGGCCAGTGAGAGGAGTCATGAGTGGACTTCCTTCTCTTTTAGTTCACTTCCCCATCCAAGTCCCTCTGACTATGGGAGCGGGCGAAGGTACTTACCGCGGTGCCCTAGCCCTTTTCACTTCTTCCTTTTTTTTTCATCTTTTCTATCTTTCTTCTGCTTCCACAACTTCACCTTTCTAGTATATTTTGCGGTAGCCTCCCCCAGATTGATTGGTTCCTGTCCAGCGGACTCGGAGTCTGGCTAACAGGCGTCCTATCGCCTGGCACTGCGCGAGTTGGCTCGGATAGTGGACACTACATTCTTTTTCGGGTTTCTTCCCTACATCCATTGATTTTTGAGTAGTATGGGTGAGTGGATGCCTGACCGTCCATCCTGTACCGTCTTGCTAACAGGCGTCTTTATTGCCTGGCTATGCGACAGGGTCGACGGCCTGGTTATCCACCCGCCTCCGTTTAATGACCACTTCGACACACCGCCTTCCTGGATATCAACAGGGTGTTGACCAGTCGTGGTGGGGTGTCGGAATGGTCCCTGTAAACTTCTCGGGAGGCTTCTTTCTCTTCTTCTTCTTCTTCGTGGTCACTGGGAATCTGCCATGAAAGGGGATTCCCAAAATTGATGATAGGGACTCGACGGTGAAGATGGGGATAGGCACTAGACTGTTTCCATCTCCGGCGTCGATCCCATGAATGTAAGCACTAGGTGTCTGGCGACGCTGGTGTCACGCGGCTTAAGATAAGCCGCCTGTCACCGGCGTCGTGAGCCACTGATGCCTTGGGGAGGACGTCCTGCGTCCGAGGGCCATCTCCCACCATAACAAACAAAAATAATTTTTTTTTGTAAACGGCACTTATAGTACTTAGGTAATTAAAAGAATTATCGACACGCTTACTTTTTATAACAGTTCTCCTTAAGAAAATTTTATTATACTGTTCATCCACAAACCCAAAAAAAAAGTTTTCTTGGTGCCTTGGGATGTTTTTCACTTTGTTATATAATTTAAATTATCTGTTTAATTTCCTCTGAAGCAGAAAATAAATTTCTCTACTTATTTATATAAAATAATAGAACCACAGTAAACTGTTGAGGCTTAAAAAGGTAAGACTAATTGAATTTAAATTGTTCCTATACTTTGACATCATTCCAACCCCGTATATATTTTCAAAAAGAAAAAAAAGGATATCACGTCCAATTAGAATCTTTATACTGTTAGAGGTAGACATTCTTTTAAGTCAATCGCAGCGGTTTAGCTATAGTTATAATCCTTTTTCACCTTCACCTTTTTACCTTCAGTAATTAGGCTAAACTATTACAGACCTGAGTAGCGTCCATTATCGGTCGGACAATATTGAAGTACATACTCTCTGTTCAAGAGGCTCAATATCTCCCTCTCCCGAGTTATCCTTACTGACTCGTGGTAGTGGTGGCAAATTTCCCTCGCGACCAAGCAGCCTTCGTCTTTCATTATGCCGACTACTCGTTCAGGGGCAAATACCGCTCCGCCCTCAGACGACGGTGAACCATCTTATGAAGCTCGGCCTGGTGCAGAGCCCGGTGAGCCTGATCATGATGCCCCATTGGAGGCTCTGATCGAACAAGTGGCAAGTCTGAAACAAGAACTGAGCAGAATGCAAGATCGTTACGAACAAATGTCGCAATCACGCCAAACCGAGCCAGCCTGGGAGAACCATCAACACTCAACCGCCCTAGTTCTGCTTCCATAGAGCCAGACCAAGCCGGAATCCCCCACCGCACCTCCAGCACAGGTGATCGCCCTAGCTTACCGTATGATCGATCAGGGCCCGCCTTTAAGCGGAAATCCCCTGTTTTAGGATGGAACATAAAGTTTTCAGGTCGGCCGGGAGAAATCTTTGCCGAGGAATTTCTTTACCGAATCGAAGCTAGAGCTCGGGATGAGGAAATCTTGAACTCAGAACTAACCCGAAACATTGTCGCTCTTCTGTCAGGACCCGCTGAAGACTGGTATTGGACCCAATTCCGACGTCATCATCCTAATCCTATGTGGTCTGAATTTAAAACTAGCCTGCTCGACCAATTCGGAGGGCGTGCAACCGACTACCAGATTATTAAAGAACTCTTGGAGACCAAACAATTGGGTCAGTCCTACGATGTATACGCCGCCAAAATGTTGGCACTTTCGAATCGCTTATCAAGGCCAATGCCCTCCGCCGAGCTGGTACAGATTGTCATGTCCAACCTTAGTTCCTCCCTAGGGGCGGTAATGGGGTCAACATATGACAATATGCGCCAGCTCCGCGAAGCGTGCATTCGAGTGGAAAGGTGGCAGCGAGCAAAGAAGGAAGAAGGGCGTCACCAGTATTAGGTACATGAATTAGACGATTTTAACTCGCGACAACGTGTCACAACGTACCCGGAGAAAGAGTACGACCAATCAACCGCCATTGACGAAATCAAGGTTGCCCAGGTAACAAGACGGCCAGTCAATTGCTGGAACTGCCGGCAAGAAGGTCACACCTTCTCCGAGTGCACTTCGCCGGACCGAAGAGTATTCTGCTATCGCTGCGGCAGACCAGAGGTTTATACCCCTACTTGTCCGAAGTGTTCGGGAAACTCGAACCAGGGTGCGAGGCCTCGCAGAGACCCGCGCCCGATATAGTCTCTGACCCTTCCTCATCAAGACCTGTCTCACCATCTAGTACGACGAACTGTCCCGACCTGCCGTCGGTAGAACCCTTGCCAACCTTCCCTACTCCAGAAGCTAGACTTTCCTTCATACGCCGATGGACAAAGTACCACAAGGTCCGTAAACGAATCTGCAGTGAAAACAACGACGTACATAGACCAGTCAAGGTCCCGCGTATACGCCTAAGGGCTAACGAAAAACGACAAATGGCTAACATGGCTATTTCAGCTATAATTAATGACGTCCCTGATGAGCGACCGTTTATGAATGTCCAAATTTTGGGCGAAAGCATAACTGGATTATTAGACAGCGGGGCAAGCATGAGTTGCCTGGGAAGAGGGGCAGAGTCGTTCCTCCAGAATCACCCAGAAGCACAGCTACGCCGCTTGCACACCTCTGTCCAAATGGCTGATGGCACCCCTAAAGGGATAGTAGGCTACATCACGGTCCCTGTGACTTACGGGGCACGCACTTCGCTTTTGAATATATTTATAGTCCCTAACTTGTTACAGCGGTTATACCTTGGAATAGACTTTTGGAAGGCCTTTAACTTGGCCCCACATCTAATTGGCGAAATACAGCTAGGCCCCACTCAGGATCCGAACTGCCATCGCCTTGCGGAAGCCCAGCAGGTGCGATTGAATCAGGCTAAGGCGCGGTTCCCGTCTTCGGACACCTGCGGCCTCGGCAAGACACACTTGGAACAGCATGTTATCGACACTGGCGAGGCGGTGCCTATTAAGCAGAGGCACTACCCAGTCTCTCCTGCCATCCAGACCCTCATGTATGAGGAGGTCGATCGCATGCTGAGTCTGGGTGTGATTGAAGAGAGCAACAGTCCATGGAACTCACCTGTAGTCCTGGTTCGAAAGCCTGGCAAAGTACGGCTTTGCCTGGACTCCCGCAAGGTGAATGCAGTTACGGTGAAGGAGGCATATCCATTGCCACACATCGACGGTATTTTGGAACGGTTACAGGACACTAAGTATATCTCCGCTATAGATCTAAAGGATGCCTTCTGGCAGATTCCGTTAGATGAAAAATCTCGGGAAAAGACCGCTTTCACAGTCCCAGGCAGGCCGTTGTATCAGTTCACGGTGATGCCGTTCGGACTGTGCAACGCGCCACAGCGCATGTGCCGCCTGATGGACAAGGCCATCCCAGGCTCGTTGCGGGAAAATGTGTTTGTCTATTTGGACGATTTATTGGTAGTATCCCCAGACTTTGATACGCACGTCAGGCTGCTGGAACGAGTCGCCTCCTGCCTCTGCCTTGCTGGCTTAACCGTGAACCTGGCCAAAAGCCGGTTCTGCGTAAAGGAGGTAAAATACTTGGGTTTCATTATTGGGGACGGAACACTCAAGACAGACCCGGAAAAGGTGGCTGCCATCAGAGATTTCCCGACACCAAGGTCGACCAAGCAGGTGAGGCGCTTTTTGGGCATGACGGGATGGTATAGGCGATTCATAGGCAACTATGCGAGCATCGCCTCTCCCATCACGGACTGCCTGAAGGCTGCCAAATTTACTTGGACCGACGAGGCCCAACAGGCCTTCACGGAGTTGAGAAAATTGATGATGTCAGCTCCCTTGCTAGTCACCCCGGACTTCACCCGTCCTTTCTTTATCCAGTGTGACGCAAGCAAGACAGGGGTTGGAAGCGTCTTGTTCCAAAAGCATGGCGATGACGAACACCCCATCGCGTATTTTTCGAAAAAACTCAATAGTGCTCAGCGCAATTATTCAATAACAGAACTGGAGTGCTACGCAGCGGTCTTAAGCGTAAAAAAATTCAGAGCATACGTGGAAGGCCACACCTTCACAATTATTACGGACCATGCTAGCTTGAAGTGGCTTATGAGCCAGGCAGACTTAAGCGGCCGACTGGCTCGATGGAGCTTAAAACTCCAGGGATCCCAATTTTCAATAGAGCACCGTAAGGGTAGCCAGAACGTGGTGCCGGACGCCTTATCGCGCGTCGACTGCGTGGACGATTTGTCCTTCTGTCGGGATGTGGACCTGTCGTCTGCCGCCTTCAGATCGACGGACTACCAGCGTCTCGCGGGTCAAATCAGCGAGCAGGCTGGCCGGTTTCCCGATCTCCAGGTGTCAGATGGATACGTGTTCCACCGTTCGACCCCACGTACTGGCGACCCCGTAATGGATGACCTGAGTTGGAAATTGTGGATCCCGGAGGAACTCACTGCTTCCCTAGTTGAGTCCGCTCATGCCCCACCACAAGCTTCCCATGGCGGTATTGGTAAAACCTTGCATCGGCTACGTGAAAAGTATTTTTGGCCGTCCATGGCAAGTCAAGTCCGGGAATATATCACTCGGTGTGATGTCTGCAAGGAGTCCAAGGCTCCCAATACCTCCCTACGACCGCCGATGGGTAAGGCAATGGAAACGCACCGACCCTTTCAATTTCTGTATGTTGATTACTTAGGCCCTTACCCCAGATCTAAGAAAGGACACACCGCCGTATTAGTCGTACTAGATGCCTTCAGCAAGTACCCTTTCCTTCATCCCGTCACCTCAGAAACGTCGAAAGCGGCCACTGAATTCCTGGAACACCGTATTTTCCACGCGTTTGGAGTGCCGAAGTAATATTCACCGATAACGGGCGACACTTCACGTCTAAAGAGTTTGAAAAGCTGATGAATGATTACGGGGTTAAACATCTGCGAACACCTATATATTCCCCTCACCCGAACGCCTCTGAACGTGTCAATCGCTCCGTATTAGCCGCAATTAGAGCTTATCTGTCCGAGGACCACCGAGAGTGGGCAAACCACCTATCAGCCATAGAATGTGCACTCCGCAGTTTCCACCACGAATCCATAGGAATATCTACGTACCAAGTCTTATTCGGATATCATATGATCCTTCACGGAACAACATATCCGTTGTTAACCAAACTAGGGGCCCTGCAGGATGGGAATATTTCGGTACTTCCTTTGGTTGACCGGCAGCAATTACTGCGTGAACGAGTCGAACGGAAGCTGGCAGAAGCACACCTGCGTCACCAAAAGTCTTATGACCTAAGATGTCGAGTGATTAGCTTCGACCCAGGACAGATAGTGTACAGGAGAACCTTCCCAGTGAGTAATAAGGCAGATGGGTTTAACGCGAAGTTGGCAGCCAAATTCCTAAAGGCGCGAGTGAAAAGACAAGTTGGACACGGCCGATACGAATTAGAAGATTTCACCGGACGGTCGTTAGGTATATACCATGCGAAAGACATTCGTCGTTGATCAGTACCTGTCATCGAAGTAAACAATTACGAGTCGCCCTAATAAGGCATCTCGCCGGCTTCACCGGTCAACTGATAGGGTACCTCTAATCCGCTTAGGTTGCTAGCTAGCTTCTCTGGCGGTGGTACACCTCCTTGTTTTTCCTTAGTCGTCTGGGACCAAGTTTCAATGTTAGAGTTTATCCTGAGGCTGCCAGACCAGTTCTCTCAGGGGCCCAGTCGCCTCAATTTTTTTTTCTTTTTCTCCTCACCCTGAGCTTGAGTAGGCCTAAACGGGCGAAGGTATTTACCGCGATGCCTTAGCCCTTGCCATTTCTTCTTTTCAGCTCTCCTATTCTTCTTCTCTTTCAACAATTTTACCTTTTATAATCTTTTTGCGGTAGCCTCCGCATTTATTCACTCCCTGTCAGGCTGGCCCGGAATCTGGCTAACAGGCGTCACATCGCCTGGCACTGTGCGGGCCTGATCTGACAGCGGTCTCTCATCTTTTCCTTTATCCATTAATTAGTTTGGTCGGACGGACACCTTAGCACCAGACTTTCCCCGTCTGGGTTAACAGGCGTTTTATCGCCTGACCTTGCGAAAAGTCTGGTGCCAAAGGTTTAATTGAAGTGTGTTTTCGGTGGGATCTGGCTGCAGGTGGCTGTTGTTCATCTGGCCAGATTGTTTGGTTCGCCTGGTGGCATTTGTGTTCGTTTTATAAGATCCGTCCGATCCCGTTTGTAGACTGTCTGTCGACCGCCTTCCTGGCTTTCAGCGGCACACGCTGACCAGTCGTGGCAGTATGACCGCACGGTCCCCCCCAGCGGAGGTTTCTTTCTCATACCTTCTTCTTCTACACCTTATTTCTCTACATGGTCTTCGTCATCCCGCTTCGCCTTGGGAGGGGAGGTTCCCAGACCCGATAGATACGCCATTGATGTCCAACCAACACCGGCAGGACTAGGTCCGCCCGAGTATGGAGCCTACAATCCAGACACATCCCAGACTCATGAGGCCCAGCGACCCTATAAGACGCTCGCCTAAGAGAGCACGAGAGATATGCAGAGTTGGGACTACTCCCGACGGAACAAGACGTCTCTCGTGCCACACTCACTAGGGAGCGCATGGTGTAAACGACATTGATAAACCAAGTCGTGGCCGTTGACGAGCATCGTTGTCCGAGACGATTGCCCATACTCGAGGAACTCCACAATTAGGTGTTTAATGTAGAAGCGTTCACATAGGTGTCGCTTGAACTTAACCCCTCCAGGGGCGTGGCGGATTGACGTAGACCCGTAGCCCGGATCCAACAAATAAAGCCCGTCTAGCTCAGGGAATAGAACATGAGCCTCTGTCTCAGGGAGTGGGTGAGCCACACGTTGGCCAAAATAACATCAACACGGGCCCCCGTTTGTTTCGTTTCGCGTCCCCTCTCCCCTGACGCCATCTAGGTGACGCGTGTTGTAACGGCCGCCCTACGTAATCATAAAAGTATATAATGAAACCCTATTCACCGTAAAGTCGGGAACAATGAAGTAAGTTTTGCTAAGGAAGCCAAGAACAAAATAAGTAAAAACAATGGCACTAACCCCGTTGCCTACCCAAAAAAAAAAGAAAAAAAACAAAAAAAAAATAATAGCAGATTTTTTTTTGCAACGAGATAATTTTACATTAACTGGCAAACCGGTATTGTCAGGGAGCAAAATTTTTGTTAATCCAATAGGAATATCTCCGTTGTAAAACATGTACACCAACAAACCAGAAAAGAACCCACAAGGAAAAGGAAACATACAATCATGAATGCTGGAAACCTTCCGAGGAAGCATTCTCGAGTTTGGAAGCATTCCCTTCCGTGCTCTAGTTCATATTCTTTTTATCCACCCATGTCATTGGATGGAAGACTAAGAATGAAGCATTTGCGGAAATAAAATTAAAAAAATTCTCTGTACCTTCTCTGGGCAACGAACAGGAAGGTTTCCTTATTCCTACCAATAGGAAGCATTCTCAATTTTCCTTGTGGGAAGCGAACACCGAACCCAATAGCCTAATACAGTTTAAAACACCACACAATCAAACAAAAATACAGAATATAGAATACGCAGCAGGAATGCGATATAACGGGACACGTTTTTGCCGTCCGTTTGAAAAATCGCCTGATCGAGCGAGTAAGGGGAGGGAGAGTTGGTGTGGCTGTGAGAGTTCCTGGAGGAAGCGAGTTTTGGGTGCGGGATCGAGCGCAGAGAAGTCGCAGGGGATTGGATTGCGGTGGTTAGAAGCGAAGGAAAAAAATTTGAAGATTGACAGGAAAACACTCGTAGAACGAAAAAAAATGTTTTTTTAAAATAATAAGAATTGCAGTAGTACAGAAATAAATGGTGTGTTTAAGAAAATGTTAACTTGGTCAAGTTTTTTTGTGATACTGTTTGGTGTCTCAGATATCCTGAAGCACCGCGATTTTGTTAAGTGATGTGATTAATATAGAAAGCCAGGATCTGTGAAACGAAATGCAAAACTAGAAAATTAACTTCAGATAATTGAATTGCCCATAGATTTATATAAATAATAATAATAGTGCCCGGCCAAACCTGGAATGTTGCATGGCTATGTGCTTGATTTTGTGTGGTTTGATATCGCTTATGTCGATTGTGAATAGGGTTGGGGATGGCCACGTACACCCTTTAGGTAATTGCAAAGAAATTAATAACATAACTTTGAATTTGTTTTAAAATACAATAAAATGCCAACGTACTATTACCCATAACATAAATTCGAAACGTTAACATAAGATATAATAGCAACGTTTATAAGCACTTAACTAAACATGTATTGCCAGATGCCTAAAATAACTTTGAAATTTTTTTAAAATAAACTAGAATGCCAACATATTTATACCCATAACATAAATTCAACCCTTTAACATAAGATATATTAGCAACGTTTATAAGCACTTAACTAAACATGAACTGACATGTTCTTTAAATAACTTTGAAATTTTTAATATAAAATAAAATGGCAACACACGTATACCCATAACATAAATTCGAAACTTTGACATAAGATATAATAGCAACGTTTATAAGTAGTTAACTAAACATGAATTGACATATTCATAACATAATTTTGGAATTTTTAAAATAAAATAAAATGTCAACATTGGTAACCAATGAACTAAACATGAATTACATACACGTATGACATAACTTTGTAACTTTAACATAAAAAAATAAAATCAATATAAGTATTATATATCACCATTGGCCAGCACTTAGCTAATCATGAATTACTCATAACCATGACCTAAATTTGAAACTTTAATATAAAATATAATCCTAGCATGTGTGAACGAAAACTTAACATGAATAACTTATAACCATAACCTAAATTTGAAACTTTAATATAAAATATAATACTAACATATGTGAACGCAAGCTAATCATGAATTACTCATAACCATGACCTAAATTTGAAACTTTAATATAAAATATAATCCTAACATGTGTGAACGAAAACTAAACATGAATTACTTATAACCATAACCTAAATTTGAAACTTTAATATAAAATATAATACTAACATATGTGAACGCAAGCTAATCATGAATTACTCATAACCATGACCTAAATTTGAAACTTTAATATAAAATATAATCCTAACATGCGTGAACGAAAACTAAACATGAATTACTTATAACCCTAACCTAAATTTGAAACTTTAATATAAAATATAATACTACCATATGTGAACGCAAGCTAAACGTGAATTACTTATACTCTTAACATAACGGTGAAATTTTATAATAAGACTTAATGCTAACATTTGTAATCACTAAACTAAACAAGAAATACTCATACTCATAACGTGAATTCCAAAACTATAATACAAATTTGATACAATCCTCGGTGAACTTTAAACTAAATACGTAATAGAGATAATCATACCAAAGCGCGGATCTTGATTAGGAATTGCTTTAAACCTGAGGCGATGATGCCTAATTAAGCCCGATTGGGGTGAAGCCCTAGGATATGGAATGCCCTCGTCAAGGTAAGTGCTTATCATTCATGTTAATATCATAGTTTTGGTGTGTCCCCCCTTTTTAAATGACAGCGTGAACCAGTGACCATCTCTCTCTCTCCTTTACTGGCCCCCTCTTATTGGCCCGGCATGCTTCCACTACCCGTCACCGACGCCCTTCTAAATTTTTCGTATTCAGGCACGAGTTCTTAAGTTTTTCAGACTGTCACCCTTCGGCATCCCTGCACCGCGAACCCCACCCCATCCGGCGAGCTAGTTAGAGCACCGCACGTCGTGCCGATTTTGCTTCGAAATTTTGTTTTTGACTTTTCTTAAAATATGAATTTTCGCCTATGTATGTATATTGAGTCAAGAAAAAAGTGATCGAAGATAGGTGAAGTTTCTCTTTATATAATGTTGATTCTTATTGGAAAACAGAGGGTTGCGTTGAATATAAGCTCATAACTTTGTAGCTTCCATTCTTTTTTAAATTCTTTTATTTAACTTGCATGGTGTGAACAAATCTTGGAAGTTAAATTTGACGCACTTCCCGGTTTCGGATAGAGCTGAAATTTTGCATACACGTTTAGTTTGGATGACAATGCAATCTGGCCATTTTGTAAAAATATCAAGATGGCGGTTCCAAAATGGCGGCCGATTTTTGAAATTGTGCTCCGCGGCCCAAAAATGAAAGAATATGACAGGTAGAACACAATTAGCTATGTGGCGTCATTCCAAATTCAAAATGGCGGCCAACGCTAAATTGCAGAGAGCTTATAATAGACTAAAAAGTAGAAAATATAACCGATCAAGTTCTAATTTTGCACACACTCGTAGTTCGGGTGATAATTAATGTGTATGAATGATGAGATGAATAGTTGAGTTAAGGGTGAATTGAAAATAAAGAAGCAATACACGTTACAAAAAATCACAAACAAACACAGAGATGCTGCTGTCAACTAAATTCAACTACTCAAATACTGAACTCATGTCCGTATGCATAATTTCAACTCAAACCAGGTAGCAGAGCTGAGTCGAGTTCAGTCAACCTTAACCCAACTCGACTCCCGTTTACATGTAGTTAGACTTGGGTTCAACTTGAGTTCAACTCATCGGGGGCCTCGGTAGTCTAGAGGTAAGGCGCCTGACTGCTATCCCCAGAGGTTCCGGGTACGAATCCCGGCGGCGCCCACGGTCCTTCGCCTTTCCCACCTAACTTTCCTTCTTTCTTCTTCCCTCTTTACATTCCAGACTCCCTTGTCATAGCCTTCCCTAGTCAAATTGATAGCACAACCGTGCCATGATATTTTTTGTGTTTCTTACTTCATAAATAAATGTTTTCTGATGTAGAACATTAAAAAATTCAATGCGCATATTTTTTTTATGAAAACATGACATGACATGGTTACAATTTTGATATTTCAAATTCGGATGGTTACAATTTTGACATTCGCTTAAATTACTTTTTTTTAAGATTCATGAAACAATTTAAGCGAAGGAAACGTTACATATGATTTAACTAGTTACAATAGGTCATAAGAAATTTAACGGGGATGAATTTAATGTAATATGAGCAAATTAATTGCAGTTACAACTTTGACATTTAAATGTAACCTACGTTCACGTTAGCCAGTTTTGCCCAAAAATCAACCAATTTCAACTTATTTTTGTCACAAAATGTATGCACATGTTCGTTAGTGTCTGAACAATAAGTGCGTTTAAAAAATTTTATGATAAAATGAGACAATTCTGAGTACTTCGACTTACCATGCGGGTTACAACTTTGACGTCAAAACCTAGGGACAAACTTCAGAGTTGTTTTTTGGAAAATATAGCGATTTGACACTGCACCGAACACAACTGCATTTTTCCTTAAGGCCCTAATACACTCAGCGACGAAGTCCAACATGAAATTCAGTTCCAACAACAAAATATTAAGGGAAGCTTAAAAAAAATACAGTCACAAAATTAAACTAACCCAATCTCAAAAACATCCTAACACAGTCAAAATTACCTGTTGTGCACTGCTTGCAGTGCACAACACGGCCGCCGGAGGGGAAATCTTTGCACAATAAAGGGGTTCGGCTGCATTCGTATGTCTTGTTGGGCTTTACTTTATGAGTGCGTGCCCGAGGTAAATTTTCTGGCGACTTTCAAGAAATCTCTTCTGCGGTGTCGCCGGCTAGAAATTGAAGCCAGTGTTAGATAATTATGAATGGAAATTGAATTAATGTCGCAGTAATGCACTCTACGAACTTGTTCCTGTCATGGGATATGGAATAGATCTTTTTTGTTTGATATTTAAATTTTTCATTCATGTGAAATTTTGATATCGCTGCTTTTGCTGATTTGAAATTTAGCAAGTGCTAGATACTAGTTTTTTTTGCTTGGCTCCCACCCCCTTTACTAAAAAATCTGAAAAACACCCCCGACTTTCCGAATTTCCGGACCTCCTACCAAATTAACCCAGAGGTCCAGCAAAGCCCATATTTACATACAAAAATAATAAAAACCATAAAAAATGAATTTACGCAAAATTTATCTACACTCATGTTGTAAAATACCTGTGCAAGGGATACACCTTTTTTGCGAATCTAGTTCCGGGAAGTTGTTACGGCTAAAAAGACAATAACGAAAAACAAGGATGTCATAAAACTTAATTATTACATGAAGGTAGTATTTGCCATTAAAATATTTTCTTGGGTTTTTCATAAAGCCAAGATAATAAACACCGATTGATCACTACCTGACCACCGGCAAGAATCCCTAAATTCTCAAATCAAGGAAATCACCATCAAGCAAGTCATTAAAATTCTTGCCAAACAAACCGATTTTTCCTCAGATTTTATTTTTTCCCGAAAATACGATCACCATCCATGCCTGCAACAAAAAAGGTTTGAAATTTCCCCTGCAAAAGCCGAAGCAGAAGCTCTCACTTATACAAACGCATCTCGTGTATGATTACGCAAATGCTTTATACAGAATACAACTAGCGCAGAGATTTGCTTGGAGCGGAAATTTGATGTATTAAAACTGAAGAATTTTAGGGAATTTTCGTTCTTAAATTTTGTGGACAATTTTTAAAACATAATTTACTCATGAAAGAAGGCTAAAATTCAAAAATTTTCCACCATGAATAGCTAGATAATCGATTTAAGTTTATCGTACATTAAAAAAATTTTATTATTTTTCCACCTAAATAGGAGTATTTTCCGGGCGCAGGTACGAAACTTTGAACCATTATAACTAATATACTAATAAAAAAAACCGGTGCGCCGGGCCACGGCGCTTCGCGCTGTGGCGATTATCACGTGACAACTACCATGTTGCTCGTTATCTGTTATGCATTACATGCAATATATAATAAACACAATTACATATAATTTTGCAGTATTTTTATTTTTTTATTCGTTCTCAAATGTAACAATAGCCGTGTTTTTTTAATGAAATATATAGTTCTTCCCCATACAAATCTGAAAACCCAGGTTTTATCGGAGTTCTTATTGAGGTTTTGGGAAATTTCTTAATTTTCATATTTCATACTTTCGGGGTTTGGCATGTTGTTTCGGGGGTTGGCATGTTGCATACTTTCGGTGGTCGGAGAGACGTAATTTAAAAATAAAAACAACAGGAAAGTGATGAGAGCAAATTTATAACAAATAATTGATTTTTTAGAAACATATTTATTATTTTCTAGCGAGGATTTCGTGTAACAGTGTAAAAAATAACTCTTAACTTCCGTTTAATTTTGAAATTTTTAAGCATCGAAGTATGCGCTTTTATGAAATTTCCCTTGTCGTTTTTTTAATGAACTCGATGGAAGAACTATACATATAGTTCATTAAAAAAACGGCTAATGACAGCCATTACTACATACAGCGTCAGTCACGCCACTCGTTGCCACTACTACATGCAGCGTAAGCCACGCCCACACACACGGTTATGCGACACTTTGTCGCTTGGGCATCCCGGCTAACCGTTTTATTAGACGTTGTCACGTCAAAATATTAAAATTTTCCACCATGAATAGCTAGATTTATGTTTTCTTAAAAATACCTAATTTAAATTATTTCATTTGGTTGGATAGTTTTCTTAATATTCGCGGGCGCGCGATACCCTATAATTGCTCGATTGAGTGTATTAGGCCCTTAAGAGTTAAACTACAACTTTTCACTATTTGTTTCAACGCTTCCTATCACAAATATAAATAGTTTTTCATTCAGATTAGCGCTAAAGACAGGCCGAAAAGTGACAGGTAACGGAACATTTTTTCAAATTCCATTGCAAAATATCGTTTTAAATGACTTCGAACTTATGTTTCATTGCTCATTAATAATTTCTTAACATTATCGATAGCTTCTTTTATTTTTAATCTTCCCACAAAAATTGTAATTCTTAAAAATTTTGAAGCGACAAGCAGGTTAAAAGTTCCGGAGAATTGCCCATATAATAAACTAGAAAGTAGAAAATAAAATAAATGGTTAAAAAAATTTTTTTTTAAAAATTCTTTTAATTAACTAAAAAATGTAAAGTTAATTAAAAGAATGGCGCATTTTTCATCAAAAAATGTTGTTAGAATTTTCTTCAAAGTGAATTAAGCAAAGCAACAAGTTTAAATTAATTTTTTTACTACGCCTTATAAATTAATACATAAAATCTTAAATATATAGAAAAATAAAACAAAATTAAAAAAGATGATTTTATAAAAAAAATGTGAATTTGAAATTAACAAAGCAAAAAATTGAGGGTTATTGTAAATCTCACGCGATTTACAGTTATATTTTTAATTTTTGATGAAAAATGCGCCTTTCTTTTAATTAACTTGAAATTTCACGCTTTCTTTTAAATATTTTTTATTTTTAACTTCCCAGTATAGGAAGTTATTGTAATCGGTCCGAAAATCGAAATCGAAAATTTCAACGTATTTTCATCTTTCAAGGTCCCAGGAGCATTTTAAGCAAAAAATTGGGAGGAAGTATGTGCGTACGGATGTGGTCATTTTTCCTGCACGATATCGCGCGAACCAAAACTGATATCGACTTCGTTGAGGTGTCGTTCGAAGCGTATCAACCGAAATATGATCTGAAAAGATTTTCATGAAATTCGGTCCAGCCGTTTTTTTTGTTTAAGCGACGTAAGTGATTTTTGTACCTGCACGATATCGCCCGAACCACGAAAGATATTGACTTACTTGAGGTGCCGTTCGAAGCGTATTAGCGACAATATAATCTGAAAAGATTTTTATAATATTGGGTCCAGCGGTTTTTGGTTTTAATGACTTAAGTGATTTTTGTTCCTGCACGATACCGCGCGAACTAAAAACTATATCGACTTCATTGAGGTACCGAAAAACATTAACACATCAATTTTATATACATTTTCGTCATCCTAATCTTGTAATTGGGCACATTTAGTTTGACATTTTAGCGAAAATATTGATAAACAATTGTTACAAATTCTCGGTATTATACATATATTCTATATTGCCTATTGTTCATTTATTATTAAAATATCCAATCATAATATTCAACATCCATCTACTAGGAAGTTGATCGTGTGGACCGAACGGGTCGAACCCGCATCCCTACTAGTTTACTTTTCAGTACATTTTTTAGTTAATCAAAAGAATTTAAAAAAAAAATTTAACCATTTATTTTATTTTATGATTCTCTTTAATGATGATTTAATGGAAGAGAGAATATTTTATGGATTGTATGAGTACGGGCTGCCTGAAGGGTTTATTGCAAGGATAATGCAATGATTGTTGGCGTGGGTGTTGGGGGTGTATGCGAGGTATGCAGGGTTTTATTATTACTTTTTTTTTTAGATTTTGAACCAAAATTATGCATTTGTAATTAAATTAAATGAAATGAAAGTAGTAGTTGCAGTTTTTCAACGACTTTTTCTTTGGACACTAAAATTTAGCAGTTTTTTAATTTTTTTGTGAGGCTATGTGTACGGATAAAAATTTTATATTTTAATCGCAAATAGCCAATATCATAACGAACAGCCTCTATTTGTTTGCTTTTTTTGGACCCTCACATGCGGAAATATACGCATCAATATTTAGAAAGAACGACCAAAATGATAAAATTTTCACAAAATGGTCGATAATATAATAATAATAATAATGGCGTATTGCTGGAGCTAGAAAATGGCCATTTCGTATAGTATTTGATGTAACTAACATGTTCCAAACGAAATTTTTCAGACTGCAAACAATTCCTTATGTTTTGCTTATCTGACTCCACTATATGTTATTTTTCAGTTTTTTTTTAGTTAAAGGTTTCGATATTTTTACTTTTATCGATCACCTTGCGCATTGCTTCCCTTACCCTGAACCTTACGAACCACCACTGCTATACATGCATAGCGGTTATCTCTTTAAACTGGTCACAAGATTTGACGGTTGTACGGGCAGACCTTTTCCAATGTGAAATATTGTAACCAGTTTCAAGAGATATGCTTGGTGTATTCGATGAAGTTCTTTGAGCCTGCTCTGAGTTTACTTTTTCTGCTCCACCAAATTTGTAGGACAGAGCAGCAAAATTCTTCTTTTTCTTTTGACAGTACCGAATTGAAATAATCGGAAAATTGAATTATTTGATATATTCGGAAAATACATAGTGTTGAATGAGCTATGAGTTATGCTGGGACTGTGGAAAGGTAACGGGCTTTTAAAAATCGAACACTTGAATCTTGAGGTTGTTCACAATCTAGGTTTATTCGAGCTTACTATGTTTTTGAAATTACACTTTATTAATTTTAAATAAGTTTTTAAAGATAAATTGTTGTAACACAATGAGAGCACTTGCTTGAGACGACGTCTGAAAAGTTGAACTTTTGATATTCGAATGGCGTTGATTTTTAGCCGGCAGGAAGAAGAAGAGCGTATAAATTTTTCACGTAATAGATTTAAAGTTGAGCGTAGTAGACTTGAAGTCGAGCTAAATTAAAGTTGAGGCTACATTTTCTCAACATTCTCCCCGCCTTCAGCAACAGTGTTGGTGAATGCATCTACTGGTAGAACTACGAGCTTGACGATGGGCCGTGTTAGTGTTGTTGTTGCAGTCTTGATTGTGACGACCCTAATGCGACCATCCTTCCCTGGGTGAACGTCTATGACTCGAGCTAGTGGCCACCGAGCTGGGGGAAGTCGCTCATCTGTCATCAAAACTAATGAGCCGATCTTGAGCTGATGATGTTCATGGTGCCATTTGGCAACCGCTTGATAGCGTTGTAGGCATTCTCTGGACCAGCGTTGCCATAGGTGTTGGAGCTTCTGTTGGACTAGTTGCCAGAGAGAAAGTCTAGATTCTGGTAGGTCGCTGAGAGCCTGTTCCGGTAGAACTGTTGGAGCTGAGCCCGTAAGGAAATGGGCTGGTGTTAGAGCGGTGATATCATCTGGGTCATCAGATAGCGCAGATAGTGGACGTGAGTTTAGGACAGCTTCGATCTGGGCTAAGAGCGTCGTAAAGTCTTCATAAGTGAGTAGTGTCTCTCCAATTACTCGTACCAGATGAAATTTAACAGATTTGACGGCAGCTTCCCATTTTCCTCCAAAGTGAGGAGCGCCGGGTGGAGAGAAAATCCATCTTGTTCCTTCTTGAGCTAATGAGCTGATGAGCTGAGCGTTGTACTGAGATCCTGAGCTAAATAGATACTTCAGGAACTTATTGGCACCTTGGAATGTTGTCCCACAGTCGCTGTAGAGCACTGAGCTTACTCCTCGACGACTTACAAATCGCCGATAAGCTTTAATGAAGGCTTCAGCAGAATAATCGGTCACCACTTCCAAATGGACTGCTGAAGTGACGAAGCAGACGAAGACAGCGATCCAGCCTTTATATGTTTTAGCGCCTCTTCCTTGAAACGTTTTGAGTATGAATGGTCCGGCATAGTCAACACCAGTGGTATGGAACGGTCGTACTGGAGTGACTCTCGATGCTGGCAATTGACCCATGAGCTGCTGAGCTCGTTGAGCACGATATCGAGCACATGTAACGCATTTTAAAATGAAGGAGCGGACTGGAGCTCTGCCACCAATAATCCAAAAGGATTGTCGAAGATGCATGAGGGTCACTTGCGTACCCCCATGTAGTGTTGATAGATGAGCTCGAGCGATGATTAAATACGAATGTCTTGACTTTCTTGGTAGGATTATTGGATGTGTTGCATCAGGGTCTAGCTGAGCTTGCTGTAGCCGACCACCGACTCGAAGAATTCCCTGATGATCGATAAACGCAGTCAGTCTTGAAATAAAGTGAGCTGCTGGTAAATGCAATCCCTCTCGAATAGCTTTCATTTCACTTGAGAAGTGAATCTGCTGAATGATCTTCACCCAGGTTAGTTGAGCATCGAGCTGGTCATTGGGAGATAGTGGGCTTTGAGTCAACGAGCTGTTTTCTTCTTTCTTAAGAACTGATAGGAACCGTTTGCACAGTGCTGTGATTCTCAATAGCTTGTAGATCGATGAATATCTCGACAGCACGTACCATAATGGATGATCCGTTTCATTAGGAGTCTTCGTCGTATGAAGAAGGACACCTGGTCGTTCTTCTTTGTGAGCTAGAGCTGATGGTTTAAATTCTTGAGTTGGCCAGGATGAATGTGAGCTGCAGAGCCACCTTGGTCCACACCACCAAGGCATGAAATTTGCTAATTGAGTTGGAGCTAGACCTCTGGAAGCACAGTCAGCTGGATTTTGCTTCCCAGGTACATAATGCCACTTCGCTGAAGGATTGAGCTCTTGAATAGATGACACTCGATTACGCACAAATTCTTTCCATCTTGTTGGATGACTTAAAATCAATGTTAATGCGACGGAGGAGTCAGTCCACAAGTACAGAGGAACATGATTTAATTCTAGTACCTTTTGAACATGATTGATGAGCTTTGATAGCATCCACGCAGCAGTAAGTTCGAGCCGTGGTATGGTGACTGGTTTCAGTGGTGCTACCTTAGTTTTAGCACACAACAGGGTTACTTGAGCTGGTTCCCTGGGGTTAATAACCCTAATGTAAATGCACGCAGACATGGCTAATTGTGACGCGTCGGAAAACCCATGCAATTCAATGTACGAGCTGGAGATTGTGTTAATCCATCTGGGAATACGAATCTGAGCTAATAAAATAAACTCGTCTCTGAGGTGCGTCCACCGTTGGGCAAGTTGATCTGATAATTCGTCATCCCATCCCGATTTGTTAAGCCAGAGCTCTTGAATGAACATTTTAGCCCGAACTATAACCGGAGCTAAGAATCCAAGTGGGTCGAATAGTTGAGCTACTTCGGAAAGAACGGTGCGCTTCGTAATTTTCTTTAACTTCGAGCTTTTTGGTGAGAAGATGAACTGGTCTAACGAAGGACTCCAAGAAAGCCCTAGAACTTTTAATTCAGTGTCATCGAGGTCCTGAGCTGTAGCAGTTGAGATACTTTCGAGCGATAGAGCTTCTAGGAAAGCAGGAGTGTTGCTTGACCATTTTGCCAATGGAAACCTCCCCGCCTTGCAGAGGTTTATGAGATCTTGAGCTATTAGTTGAGCCTCTTGCAGAGTGTCGGAGCCACCAAATATGTCGTCGACATAACGGCCTTTAGTCATTGGACCTATTGCGAGTGGATGTTTCGAGCCTTCGTCTTGAACAAGTTGTAGAAGAACTCGAACTGCAAGGAAAGGTGCTGATCTGGTTCCATAAGTAACTGTAGTGAGCTGGTATGGAACAATATTGTTGTGTTGATCGAGCCAAAGAATCCGCTGTAGATCCCAGTCTGAATGATGAACATTAATTTGACGAAACATCTTGCTTATGTCGGAACTAAATATGATTTTATGACGTCTTATCCAGAGAAGAACGTCGAAGATGTCCATCTGGAGTTTGGCGCCAGAGTGGAGGACATCGTTGAGCGAGTATCCGGAACTTGTTCGAGCTGATCCATTAAAAACGACTCTTAATTTTGTTGTTAAACTCTGTTCCTTTAGGACTCCATGATGAGGCAAGTAGTAATGAGGAAGAGCAGAAGCCCGAACTGATGCTCGACTTCCAGAGACCCTCAACCCTCCTGTTACCGAAGTATCATGTGCTAAGGTCATCTCATCGAGTCGTTCACCAGATTCCAAGTTAGAGCTATTTCCTGAACGCGATTGATCTTCTGGTACTTGCCTCATGTGGCCTAGAACTTCATATTCCTTCATGAAGTCTCTGTTGAGCTGGTTGAGCTTCTGATCTTTTGAGAGTCGCTTGAGCATTGATTTGAGGCATCTTAAAGCGGTGTTTCTCGACTCTCCTAACTGTTGCGGTGATGGGACTATTGGTAGTCGAACAACATATCGTCCCGTAGAATCTCTGGTATGTGTGTTGACGAAGTGAGCCTCACAGTGTTCTTCGTCAGGTGTAAGGTTAGGTACTTCAGCTTGATTAGATTCTTCCTGGAGCCAGAACCTTTATAGGAGGTCATGTAGAGAATGATCTTGTTGAACGTGAAGAGCTGGGCTGCTTGCTAGCGCTAAGTTTTTGTTGGTCGGCCCAAATATAACCCAACCAAAGATTGTCTTGAGAGCTATAGGTTCCGTGAATTGAGCTTGACGACTCTGACGACTTGTGAAAAAGGAATTGTACCCAAGATGATGTCAATGTGCCCTGGTTTTTGATAATGTGGATCAGCCAGTTGTAGTCCGTTTAGATGAGGCCAGGATGAACTATCCACGGGAAGGCTGGGTATTATGGTTGTCAGCGAGTTCAAAATGTGGAGGGGGACTTGAATCTGTTCTTCAGAGTACAAGGATTTAAGAGTTACAATGCACATACCCTTAGATCTCCCAGCTGCTATATTTCCAATGGCTGTTAGTATTATCGAGGAGCGCTGACGTTGGAGCTTGAAAACTAGCTTGCTGGTGATGAAAGAGAGCTCTGAGCCAGAATCTACGAGCATTCTGATTGGTTGGCTTGCTGACGTTGGAGCAATTAGTTGAGCTTGAGCTGTAGCGAGCAAGGCAGATGATTGAATTAATAGTTCTGTATTAGCTAGATAAACTGGTGAGAAGATCGATTGTTCTGTTACTAGATGAGATGGAGCTTGAACAATTCGATGTCCTGTTAAAATTGGCGAAGGAGTTGCAGAGATGGATGAGCTAGTATGACTAGGCGGGTCCATTAGTGTTGTCTCAGAGCTGGAGCTTGTAGCTGAATTTGTTGATGAAATGTTTGCCAGGCTAGAGCTTGATGTTGATGTAGGTGATGAGCAGATAGAGCTGTTCGACACTTGACAGTTGGACCACTGGGCATTGGTTTGAGCTTTTGATGATGATGGAGCGTCTTGGGTAGAGCTGGAGTCTTGGCCCTTAGTAGAAGCTTGAGAAGGTTCCGTGATATGGAGCAGCGAGTGATGTTTACCTTGGCAAGTCTTGCAGCGATTCTGATTCCTGCAGGCATCCGTATGGTGTCTGCCAACGCAATTGTTGCATAGTTTATACTGTGTTACGAGCTGAAGCCGGGTGCGGGGCGTCTTGTCCCTGAATTTGTCGCATGCTCCTATGTAGTGGTCATCCTTACAGCAGCAATCACAAGTATGGCCGGGGTCATTGAGGCCTCTAGCGCCCTTCATCCAGGGTTTCAGTTGCGGACTGGAGGTTGATGGAGCCTTTTTAAAATGAGACAGGTTCCCTCTAATCTCGACCAGTCGGTGAACTTCGCCTTGAGCTGTTGTAGCATAAGCTCGAGCTGAGGAGTATTTCTGCTGTTTTTAGTTTGAAGTGGTTGAGCTCAATTTTAATGGTGGTGTTTTGAGCTTAGGCGAACTTCCTGAAGTGAGCTCGATGCTCTCTAATGATGTGGCTTCTGACTTCAGGAAGTCCTGAAGAGCTTTGAGCGTCGGATATTCGGTTACCGATCCCAGGTTTCTTTCCCATTCCTTCCTGATAGTTGGATCAAGTCGGCGCACCATGTGATAGACCACTGCATAGTCCCAGGTGTCGACCTGCACTTCAAGGGATTTCAGGGCATCTAGAGCTTCTCGAACACCGTTTAGGAGATCATTTAGGCTTTGGGAAGTCGGGGACACTATTGAGATATTACCAAAGAGCTTATCGAGTTGAGCTGACACCAAGAGCCGTTTGTTATCATAACGAGACTCGAGCAGATTCTAGGCCACTGGATAGTTCTCACCTGTGGTTTTCATGTGGCTAATAAGCTGAGCAGCTTCCCCTTGGACTGAGTTTTTGAGCACCGACATTTTATGTACTGAAAGAATTTCCTCACATGAGCCTACCAGGGCCTGGAACATATCTTCAAACTCCTTCCAGTCTTGATACTTGCCGCTAAATGGTCGTAGCTTGAGCTTCTCAAAGAGCTGGTAAGCGGTCGTACCTGGAGAAGGCCTGAACTCGGTTGTAGGCAACGATTGAGCGGGAGCTGGAGCTGGTTTTAGATCGGCGATTCTGGAGCTAATTAAGGAATGAGCTTCGAAATAATAGGACAGAGCTCCCGCATAGACCTTCTTGGTGCAATAGTTCGAGCTTACTTATACCTGCGGGAACTCTGTGGCGAGCTTATCGTGGTTATTCTTGAAGGAAGACCATGCGTCATCCAGAATGTGGAGCTTGGATTGGAGCTGTGGAATAGTGAGCTGTTTGAATCCTTCGGAGTAGCATTCATCTCTGATGAACTCAAGTACGTCCCCTTTTTCACGTTGCAGGACTAGGCGAGCTGTAAACACTTGCTCGACATCTGCCTCGAGCATTGACTCGTTAGGCATGTTTTCTTTTTGAGGAGCACTGAGCTAATAAAGTCTAAATAGAGCACGCAGAGTTTTAATAAGCGTTATAAAGTTAGATTAAGAGAGCACAATTAGAGCACACTGAGCGGTTAGAAGAGTATATGATATAATTTTAGATTTAAAGAGCACTGCACTAAAAATTTAGTTTATGCATTAGGTTAGAGCACATCGAGCGTTATTAATGTTTTTGCAGTTATGAATAGAGTATGTAAAGTTAATGGAAATGTATATAAAAATAAAAAGTACAATTAAGCAGATACAGTATAAGCTTAAAGCAAAAATTTTATAATTAAAATTGAGGAGCTTTTTCTAATTCTTGCAACCGAGCGCTAAACCCGTAATATGCAACCGAGCGCTATTAAATTCTATGCGCTTGAGCTTCACAAAAAAAGTTTGCCTACAATTATGCAAGGCCTTTGAGCTTCAATGCATCTAAAAAAGACAAAATTATAATTAATTCAATGAGCTCAGATCTTAAAAGAAATTAACACCAGTTTATCATAGTTAGTTGCGCAAGCTATTGAGATTGTTTAGAGATGAACTCCTTCGGCTTCTGAGCTTTATTAAACTTGAGCGCCAAAAAATATCGTACGAATTCCAGAGCTTTTGAGCTTTCCATAATTCGAACCGCAAAAATTATAAGATGTGCTTCGTGAGCTCTTGAGCTTCCTCTAAAAATAAATGTACAAATTATTAACAATTTAGGAAGTTCTGACTTCCAAACTGAGCTCCAAAAAATAAAGCAAACGGTTTTTCCCATGTCACAATTTTAGACATCACTTTTTCTGCTGATTTGAAGATCTCCGAGCACTGCATAACGGTGTTTTCAATACGGGATCACGATGTACCGTTGAGCTTGTGAATTCCGAGCTGAGCAACTTGCGATGGATTTTTCTTGCACCGTTACCTTCCACAATCCGGCTCGAAGGACCAAAATTTTATGTTGAATGAGCTATGAGTTATGCTGGGACTGTGGAAAGGTAACGGGCTTTTAAAAATCGAACACTTGAATCTTGAGGTTGTTCACAATCTAGGTTTATTCGAGCTTACTATGTTTTTGAAATTACACTTTATTAATTTTAAATAAGTTTTTAAAGATAAATTGTTGTAACACAATGAGAGCACTTGCTTGAGACGACGTCTGAAAAGTTGAACTTTTGATATTCGAATGGCGTTGATTTTTAGCCGGCAGGAAGAAGAAGAGCGTATAAATTTTTCACGTAATAGATTTAAAGTTGAGCGTAGTAGACTTGAAGTCGAGCTAAATTAAAGTTGAGGCTACATTTTCTCAACACATAGAAATATTAAAAAATGAACATTAAAATATAATAATACTAGCATAAAACCCGCGTGCCTTGCAACGCATTTAAATAAAAACAGTTTATTATGTACACTGTTTTCCTTAAAAAACAAACAAAAAAGTCAGCTGTTATTATCTCTAAAAAAGGTTTAATATATAGTATTTTTTTAAATAAATATGGTAGACAAATTGCTGCACATCTGCAAGTTTTGAAGCAGAGATTGAGTCTGGCATGTATATATCATTAAAAGAACTGACATTTTATGATTTGACGGACGTCGTACCCCCTTATGGGATGAATTTCAAAAAAATCGCTTCTTAGTGGATGTCCACGTCAGCCCTTTAGCCCCACGGTCCATTTCAGCCCTTTAGCTCCAGCGGGTTGGACTAACCCCATTTCACGCCCTTAAGGGATGAATTTTGAGAAATCGCTTGTTAGTGGATGCCCGCGTCATAATAGGGATGCACTGTCAACGGTTTGGGTTAACCCTATTTCACCCGCTTAGAGGCTGAGTTTCGAAAAATTGTATAGGGATGCACTGTCAAAATTTCAGCCCTTTAGCTATAGCGGTTTAGGTTAGCCCTGTTTTACCCCCTTAGAGGATGAATTTCGAAAAATTGCTTCTTAGTGGATGTCCGCGTCATCATAGGGATGCACTGTCAAAATTTCACCCGTTTAGCTCCAGTGGTTTGGGTTAACCCCATTTCACCTCCTTAAGGGATGAATTTTGAAAAATCGCTTCTTAGTGGATGCCCATGTCATTATAGGGATGCATTTTCAAAATTTCAGCTGTTTAGTTTCAGCGGTTTGGGTTAAACCCATTTAACCCCCTTAGGGGAGAATTTCAAAAAATCGATTCTAAATGGATGGCCATGTCATTATAGGAATGCGCTGCCAAACTTTCAGCCCTTTATCTCCAGCGCTTTGGGTTAGCCCCATTTCACCCCTCAGGGGATGAATTTCAAAAATGGCCTCTTAGGGGCCTTTTCGTCATTAGACCGATGCACTGTCAAAATTTCAGCCCTTTAGCTCTATTGGTTTAGATTAGCCCCGTTTCACCCCCTTAGGGGATGAATTTCGAGAAATCACTTCTTAGTGGATGTCCACATCGTTATAGGAATGCATTGTCAAAAGTTCAGCCCTATAGCTCCAGTGGTTTGGGTTAATCCCCATTCCACCCCCTTAATGGATGAATTTCAAAAATCGCTTCTAAGTGGATGTCAAAGTCATAATAGGGATGCGCTGTAAAAATTTCAGCGCTTTGGGTCCAGCAGTGTGGGCTGTGCGTTGTCTGTCAGTCAGTTACTTTTTATACAATAGATAAAAAAGTAAAGAAAAATATTCCCCTTATAACTTATTGAACCCCATTTTACCCCTTTAGGTAAAGAATTTCGAAAAATAATGAAACACGTGTTTAATTATTTATGTTTAGGAGTATTTTTACTAAGTTTGAAGAATATCTTACCAAAAAAATAAAACCCCCACCCCACTTCACCCCCTTCAACCCTTTTTTCTCGATAAAAAGAGAAAGTCCTTCTCTAAGGTCTAAACTATCTCTGTAGCAAATTTAATCAAAATCGTCTTTTAGGCGTGAAAGCGTAACAGAGAGGCAGACAGACAAAGTTACTTTCGCATTTATAATATTAGTAAGGATATCATTTTGATATCATTCAATTGTTTTTATTGGCCTACATTTCTTCTTCTAAAATTGACGCTCGTATCTACCCTCTAAAAACGGAATTTAGAACAAAGTGGAGCAGAAAAGTGTTTTTTGAGATTATTGAATTTTTCCGTTTTTGTTTGCTCTGACATCAATGCTGCCAAACTATCGCACTGCTCTGAGCTTTTTAAGAAGTCATTGAACACGAACTATGTATGTAGCTTTATCGAATAATATTTTTTATACGTATACTCTCAATTGACAATATGATCTCTTTGATTTGAATATATGTATGTAACTTTAATGCATGGATGTTATAATTGAATAATCTTTAATAAAGCAAATATTATCTGTAAAAGAAGTTATTTGAAATATAAATTTGTTTAAACTAAAATACGATGTGAGTATTCCTTTGCTCAAAAGATATCAACAGTTGCGGCTTCGAATCAAGGAACTGATTTTTTGGAAATATGCTATTAATATCAGTATATTAATAATCAATAATTGACAAAGAAATTAAATTAACCTCTGAAACCTCTTATATTATAATATGGATTCCCAGCAGCTCATATAGTAAGTACACGCTTTTGAAAAATTTTGAGAAGTAACGAAATTTAGGTATACACCTATCTCTGGGGAGAAACGTACTAATGATCTGGCAGCACTATTTTTTGCAGTCACCGAGTAAACTACAGAAGCATTTTCCCTATCATAGAAAGATTAGCAGTTCCGTTGAATATTTAGTGAAATTTGCCATTAGTTAGTTGGCTTGTTTTCCAAAATGATCTACGAACACGACAAGGAGCATTTGAAATTGCATGTCGTTTTGTTAAGTGGCAGTTTATATCCAAGAAATATGGCTTATTGCAAGAACTATTCCGAACTTTCCATTTGGCCGAAGGCAATCAACGACAACGGTACATTTACAACACAAATCGGTGAGTATAAAACTTATTCCTACTAATTATTCTATTTAAAGAAACACAAAGATGGCTAAAGATGACTCACATATTTCAAGGGCACTCAGTTTACGCCATCGTTTTTTTTTCTTCTATTTGGGCAGATTGTGATTTAACACAACCGCATCGAAAGTTTTTTTCCTGTATAATTTACAAATCAATGGTAGACGTTTCATATTTATAAATAACTTCTGCATTCGATTAATGATGCAATCGCCCTTCGTCTTTTGCTGTTATTGTCCCTCAGGCCAAAGTCAATGTCAGCTATGTCTATTAGCAAAACAAGAGGAAAATCTGCATTTATATTCAAATGATGTATATTTCGCATTCCGAAAACAAACAAAAATGCGGGCTAATATTATTGCCTTTTTCGTTTCTTTTTTTGATTTTATAAGACAGTAAACTGGTTGAAAGTTACCGGTATTTTATTTAATAATCATATGCACGAAAACAAGTTTTTACCTGTTTCGTTTATCTTTAGCGTAAAAAAGTAGTAGCGCCGCGGGACGCTTGACAGCTGCGAAGGTTTTAGCAAATTTTCGGTGGAAGTAAAATATTTCACAGGTCCCCCATATTATGTACATAGTATTTACAGATGCCTGCGTCGTATCCTAAAAATCCGCTGGGAAGATAGAATTTCAAACGAAGAACTATGGCGCCGTGCCGGCCAAGAAAAGATAGACAACCAAATCAGGCGAAGGAAGTGGAATTGGGTTGGCCACAAGAAATGGAATTGGGAAACAGGCCCTTGACCGGAATCCTGGAGATCCTGGTCGGTGCTGACAGCTGTCGCGCAAAACAGAGGCCTCTGGAGGGCAACTGTTTCCGCCCTATATCCCATGAGGGATTAAAGGAGCGTAAAGAAAAGCACAGTTTTAGGATATTACGGTTCATCCCGGGATTTTCAGTAGTTACCGAAAAATTTGTTCTTTTTGGTCAAGTCTGGCAAGTACTTTACATCCGGAAAGCTTTGGAATTACCAAATGAAATCATTCATTTCCCAGTTTATCAACGGCGCTTCAACACGCTCAATACAAATTAGAACACCCGCTTTAGTGAAGCGAATGAAGTACGAAGGAAATGTTTGTTTGCTAAGGTTCAGGATAAAAAAAATCTTTAGAAAAATCTTGTGGATTTACCACTATTATAGTTATATGAACTATCTTCTCTCAGGATTCGTTTGTCACCAATTCTGATACTATTAAATTTCCAACTAATTCTTAAGGTATTACTATTTTGTAAGAAGTCAGTTTATTCCGTATACCTACGCTCATCATACTGGGAAGTTGATCGTATGGACCGGAATGAAACCCATATCCCAACTAGTTTCTTTTTGTAAGGATCCCTGTCATTCTATATCCGAATGCACAACATTTCTGGATCTCCCTGTTCCCAGCAGATTCAAATACGCTAAAAAGCAATTCTTGTGCACACTTTTTTTTATATATATGTACATATATAAAAACCAAGCTTAGGTGTAACCCTTTGTACTACCAGTCCGTCATGTCGTTCAGTTTATTGTGCAATGTCTAGCAGTAAGCTTGGTTTGAAGAATAGAGGAGAATAGGAAAGGTTAGAGGGGGTCTGGAGGGTTTAGAAGAAAATGACGATGAACCTCAAGTTTGAACTCTAAGGTGTTGTACGAGTTCGGAAATACTGACTGCGGGAGATTATTCCACAGTGGAGTTGTTCTATTCATAAGAATGTCGTGTCATGAATGGTACGTCAAAAAAGTGTGATGTCTGTTCCATGCCTCATCATAGACTGTTACATAGGTATTCTCCAAATTAGCAAATTTTCGGTGGAAGTAAATTATTTCACAGGTCCCCCATATTATGTACATAGTATTTACAGATGCCTGCGTCGTATCCTAAAAATCCGCTGGCAAGATAGAATTTCAAACGAAGAACTATGGCGCCGTGCCGGCCAAGAAAAGATAGACAACCAAATCAGGCGAAGGAAGTGGAATTGGGTTGGCCACAAGAAATGGAATTGGGAAACAGGCCCTTAACCGGAATCCTGGAGATCCTGGTCGGTGCTGACAGCTGTCGCGCAAAACAGAGGCCTCTGGAGGGCAACTGTTTCCGCCCTATATCCCATGAGGGATTAAAGGAGCGTAAAGAAAAGCCCAGTTTTAGGATATTGCGGTTCATCCCGGGATTTTCAGTAGTTACCGAAAAATTTGTTCTTTTTGGTCAAGTCTGGCAAGTACTTTACATCCGGAAAGCTTTGGAATTACCAAATGAAATCATTCATTTCCCAGTTTATCAACGGCGCTTCAACACGCTCAATACAAATTAGAACACCCGCTTTAGTGAAGCGAATGAAGTACGAAGGAAATGTTTGTTTGCTAAGGTTCAGGATAAAAAAAATCTTTAGAAAAATCTTGTGGATTTACCACTATTATAGTTATATGAACTATCTTCTCTCAGGATTCGTTTGTCACCAATTCTGATACTAGTAAATTTCCAACTAATTCTTAAGGTATTACTATTTTGTAAGAAGTCAGTTTATTCCGTATACGCTCATCATACTGGGAAGTTGATCGTATGGACCAGAATGAAACCCATATCCCAACTAGTTTCTTTTTGTAAGGATCCCTGTCATTCTATATCCGAATGCACAAAATTTCTGGATCTCCCTGTTCTCAGCAGATTCAAATACGCTAAAAAGCAATTCTTGTGCACACGTTTTTTTTTATATATACATATATAAAAACCAAGCTTAGGTGTAACCCTTTGTACTACCAGTCCGTCATGTCGTTCAGTTTATTGTGCAATGTCTAGCAGTAAGCTTGGTTTGAAGAATAGAGGAGAATAGGAAAGGTTAGAGGGGGTCTGGAGGGTGTAGAAGAAAATGACGATGAACCTCAAGTTTGAACTCTAAGGTGTTGTACGAGTTCGGAAATACTGACTGCGGGAGATTATTCCACAGTGGAGTTGTTCTATTCATAAGAATGTCGTGTCATGAATGGTACGTCGAAAAAGTGTGATGTCTGCTCCATGCCTCATCATAGACTGTTACATAGGTATTCTCCGAGCCCTAAGCAGATAAAGGGAACTGTATGGGGCCAAGCAGACTACAGCCGCACGTTTCCAATTTGCAGGATTTTAACGCCAACGTGTCTTTATTGTCGATAGATAAAGTGGAAAATGCTTTTCTTGCCGCTGCTGTCGTTAAGGTCAAAGACAATTCAGGACGCTATCATCTTGCCAGAGCCTTGCTTGACTCAGGTTCTCAACTGAATTTTATTTCCGAAAGCCTTGTTCAAATGCTGAAGTTGAAGTGAATTAAATCAAACATAACTATCAACGGAATATTGGAAATCTCTTCTTACGTGCGTTGGTCTACGCAAGGTGATATCAAGTCTAGAACTTGTGACTTCGAAGATTATTTTGGTTCATAAGTACTCCCACGGGTGACTGGCCAGTCTGCACTGTTGGTAGTAGTAATTTAATCTAGTAGTAATTTAATCAATACATGTAAAGCTACAGTGTAAACACCGTCATACTTTTAATAAACTTGATTTATTTATTCATTCATTCTAAAACAAATCAAGCAGGCGTTTCGTTTTTCATTAGGTTATGGGCCCAGGACGTCATTGAATTTGTTTTTTTTGCCGATTTTATTGTAAAGGATTTTTTTTTTGTAAAAGAAAAAAAAATGAGTTTAGGAACAGAAATTCAAACAAAGAAGGTGGTACAATTCGACGGGACAAATTTCAACAACTGGAAATACCGCATTAAAATCATTTTGGAAGAAAATGGACTGGAACGGTATATTACGGAAGATTTAACAGACGTCTTGGAAAAAGCACCTCCAAATCAACGTGATAAGCTGAAAAAGGAAGACAAAACATGTAAATCAGTGATTGTACAAAGTATTCATGATAATCAGCTTGAATATATTATTGAAAAAGAAACTGCAAAAGCAATGTTTGACGGGTTATGTGCAGTATTTGAAAGAAAAAGTATTGCGGCTCAATTTTATTTATGAAAACGATTGGCAAATTTAAAAATGCATGAAGGGAAAAGCATTCAACAGCATTTGTTGGATTACGACTCAATTGTTCGCGAATTGAGGGCTGCTGGTTCAACAATGGAACTAAATGAAGTAATTTGCAATTTATTTTTAACATTGCCGGAAAGTTACGCTACATTAGTCACTGCATTAGAAACAATGAGACTGGAGGATTTGAGTTTGGAATTTGTCAAGGGCAGGCTACTCGCTAAAACGTAGCGGATTGAGCATATGTCAAACAAATAAATTAAAAAGTGAATCACATGCAATGAACATAACCAATCCAAACATTATTTGTTTTAATTGTGGTAAGAGGGGGCACATAAAGTCCCGTTGTAAGTCGAAGAAGCCAAATAAAACGAAGGATCCGAATAAATGGAAGGGAAAAGTGAATAGAAATACCGAAAGTGCTAACAACACAACAGATTCACATCTTTTATTTGCGATCGACAACAACAATAAACAATCAAGTTCATCCAAAAATGAGAGTGCTGTTTTGTTGCATATGGAAGCAAATGTGAGTGAACAATATGCGCATAGCGATGATATACATATCAAATTCGTTTTGGATTCGGGTGCGACGGAGCACATGGTAAATCGTTCAGAATATTTCAACGAGCTGCACAACATAAATGAAATAGTGATTTCAGTAGCTAAGATGGGTCAACAATTGATCTCAACGCAACAAGGAAATATAATGGTAAAGACGTTTTTTAATGGTGATTGTAACAGGAAAACAATTAAAGACGTACTTTTTGTTCGCGATTTGAAATGCAATTTAATGTCTATTCCGAACTTAACACGAAGGGGATATAAAGTCATTTTTGACGTTGATTGTGCCTACATCACTAAGGGAGGAAAAACGCAATTCATTGCGTACAAGAAGGGAAAACTATATGAGGTGGACTTCAAATTAGAGTATCAAGTTTTCGTTGGAATTGCAGGTGAGACGAATTTGAATTTCGCTACTAAAAATCTTTGGCATTTTCGCTTAGCACATCTGAACGCCTCGGACTTGAAGAAATTAACTACAAAGCAAATGGTTAATGGGATTGATCGTTTAACGGTAAAAGACGATGAAAGGTTTTGCGAATCATGCGTTTATGGTAAACAAACGAAGTCACCATTTCCGCGAAATAAACGTCATCGATCGCAACGAATTTTGGAGCTAATTCATACGGATGTATGTGGACCCATGTCTCAACCAGCATGGGATGGTACCAGATATTTCGTCAGTTTTATCGACGATTTTTCACGAGCTTCAGTGGTATATTGCATCGAAAACAGAAGTGAGGTATTACAAAAATTTAAAGAATTTGTTGCAATGGCGGAAGCATTTCATGGTAGACAAATTGCTAGGGTCAAAGCAGACAATGGAGGTGAATATAAATCTAATGAATTTCAGGATTTTTGTAGACAAAAGGGGATACAGTTATTATATACGGTTCCATACAATCCTGAGATGAATTCGGTTTCAGAAAGACTGAATAGAACTTTGCAAGAAAAGGCGCGATCTATGCTCTTGGCTAGTGGTATCGATTGGAAATTTTGGAATGAAGCTGTTAAAACAGCGAATTACTTGAAAAATCGAAGCCCTACTTCGGCATTTGGAAAACAATTTGTAGATAGAACGCCAGCTGAAATTTGGTATGGACAAAAACCGGATCTGTCGAGAACTCGAATATTTGGCTCAATATGTTATAATTATATTCCTTCTGATAAAAGGACAAAATTAGATGCTAAATCGTCGAAGTGCATTATGTTGGGTTATGGTACATCAATTGGAACATATCGATTATGGGATATGGAATGCAACCAATTGATAATTGGTCGCCATGTGACATTTAATGAAAGAAGCATTCTAGAAAGATCAAATGTTATCGAAATCATGGATTCAGGGGCGGTTAACAATAAATTTTCAGATGATGCGGATGAAATAACGGACGATAGATCAACTGATGGAGATGAAGTACCGATTGGCCACGGTATGAATATGGATAATACCGGTTTCAACCAAGATACAAACAACAGTACGGACCCGAATAGAGGTGGTGACGTCCAAGATAATATTCACGGTGCTGACACTGATAGCATTCGTAACATCGAAGTTCGGCAAAGTAAAAGATTGCGAAAACAGCCAAATCGATATGGTGATTGGGAATATGATACACATTTCGCATTATCTGCACAGGAATATATTGAAAATGATCCGATTTCCATAAAAGATGCAAAGGGTCGAGTAGATTGGCCACAGTGGAAGAAAGCAATTAGTGATGAATATGAATCACTAATCAAAAATGGTACATGGTCACTATGCATGTTACCAGAGGGACGAAGAGCCATTACGGGTAAGTGGGTGTTTAAATTGAAATACAAGGCAAATGGTGAAGTTGATAAATATAAAGCCAGATTCGTTGCTCGAGGATTCACACAAAAAAAGGGTTTTGACTACAATGAAACTTATTCACCAACAGCAAAGTTAACAACTTTTCGCGTTTTATTGGCAATTGCACTTCAATATGGATATCAGGTGCATCAAATGGACGTAAAGTGTGCTTTTCTCCACGGATATTTGAAGGAGGAAATATATATGCAACAACCTGAGGGATTTAGTGACAAAACTGAAAGAGTTTGTAAGTTACATAAATCATTGTATGGACTCAAACAAGCTTCGCGTATGTGGAACGAACGCTTTCATCAATACATGATTAAAATTGGTTTCAAAAGAAGTTTTTTGGATTATTGCTTGTATATAAGGGTTGAAGAAAAATCTACAGTTTATATTTTGTTATATGTGGATGACATACTCATTGTATCGAGTGATATTTATATTATTGATGGCATTAAACGTCTACTAACGAAAGAATTTGAGATGACGGACATTGGAAAAATAAATACATTTCTTGGTATACACGTTGTATTTGATGAAAATAAACTCGAAATGAATCAAGCTAACTATTTTGACAAAATACTACGTAAATTCAATATGAATGATTGCAAGGGAATAGCAACTCCAATGGAAAATGGGCTGGACTTGACAAATAGTATTTCAGTTGAAGATTGTAATGCGCCATATCGTGAATTAATTGGCTGCCTAACATATGCAGCATTAACAACTCGACCTGATTTGTGTGCAGCTACTAATTATTTTAGTCGTTTTCAATGTTGTTATAGTGATGAACATTTTAAACATGCAAAAAGGATTTTGCGTTATATTAAAGCAACAAGAAATATTAAAATGTTATATCAAAAATATGAAGAATCGCAACCATTAACTGGATACGCAGATGCCGACTGGGGAGGTGACAAAAACGATCGAAAATCAACGTCTGGTTATGTATTCAAAGTCTTTGGCAACACAGTCAGTTGGTCATCAAGAAAGCAAGCTACCGTAAGCTTATCGTCAACAGAGGCTGAATACATTGCACTAGCTAATGCAATTGTTGAAGGAAAATGGCTACGGAATCTATTAAACGAACTGAATGTAAAGTGTCATGAAGCCACAACTATTTTCGAAGATAACCAATCATGCATAAGGGTAGCAGAAGAACCAAGTGAACACAAACGCATGAAACACATTGATGTCAATTTTATTCGGGAATCGATTGGAAACAACGAGTTTAAACTAAAATACATTGAATCAGAAAATCAATTAGCGGATGTTATGACCAAAGGATTGAGGGAACAATTATTTATTAACCACAGGAAAAACTTAAATCTGAAATTAGAATAATTTGTTATGTTAACGTTTTTGGTCAAAGATTTCTTTAAATTAAGGGGCGGTGTTGGTAGTAGTAATTTAATCTAGTAGTAATTTAATCAATACATGTAAAGCTACAGTGTAAACACCGTCATACTTTTAATAAACTTGATTTATTCATTCATTCAATCTAAAACAAATCAAGCAGGCGTTTCGTTTTTCATTATGCACAAGGAGTTACTGTGGACAATTGGAATGTTCCAGACAATGTGCAATTAGCGGATCCGTGGTTTTTCACACCCCAAAAAGTCGCCCTGAGATGAATTGGGTGACTTTCCATATTTCGAAACCGTACAGAGTACTGCCTTAACGTTGGAGTTATAAAGCCGCCATTTTCGGTAATAACACTACCGAAGTAGCAGAATTTATCTTCCAGTTCCACGTCACGGTTATTCAGCGCTGTCCGTTCAAGGGTGTTTGCATTTATCCGCATTTCTTTTGTTTGAGTCGGATTTAGCCTTAAGCCTGCTGGACTACTTTCTGTTGCCAAATTGTTTAACATGTTTTCGAGGTTCTATGGTGTCTGTGGGTCAGTAAACAGGTATAATCCCCGTAGTCGAGATCCCTAAGACGGTCTAGGAAACCCCAATGTATGCCGCCTGTTATACCCAGTGGGAAATTGAGTGCTCTAAGGACAATGGAGGGGCGCTCCCATGGAAGCATGGAGTGCTCCCTTTCCGCTCCCTCTTCATATATTTTTTAACATTAGATGTCCGCCTAGGCTAGCACTCCATTTGAGCTCCCATAGGAGCACTCCTGCAACGATGTAGTTGGAGACAAAAAGGAGCATTATAGAGCTTTTTTAAATATCTACAGTAGAGGTCAACATTAAAGTACCATAAGAAAAGTTTAATATTTAAATCTAAATAGCTTGGCGGCCTATTCAATTATTGACTATTTATAAATATTGAGAGAAAGGTACTTACGTTTGCTTTTAAAAACGAATCACAAATTAGTTTTTATTTTATTAATTTTCACTCTCTAATAAAAACTTGTGAATTTCAGTCAAACGCAATTTATGATCTGATGAAATTTTCCGTAATTTTACGTTTTCAGTATAATAGTGAGTCATCGCATCAATACAACTTTAAGTTTCGAGCTTGGCCTATTCCATTTCTTAAATATCTCCAATAATGCTCCCTTGGGAGTCCATTGAGAGTCCTCCAACTTCCCTCCGTTTGTGAGTGCTCCCAATTTTTCCCGCTGGGTACTGTCTAGATCGCCGGCAGGTATGTCATTCATTACTATAAGAAATAGTAAAGGCGAAAGAAGGCATCCTTGTCGTACTCCTGAGCTCACCTCATAGCTCTCGGATAATTTTCCATTGTGGAGAACTCTGCATTTGGAATTGTAATATAGGGCTTTTATCAATTCTATTATTTTATCAGGCAGTTCACGTAGTGATTTATTGGCTGTGCTATGTTCTTGAGGTTCCTGTGCAAGTGAACCATTCAGGTCGGCGAAGAAGTAATCTTTCCATCTTTGGAGTTGCTCCTCGTTACTGCACAGCAGCCTTCCATCCGCACTCTTAACGTCATGTTTTTTAGCAGTGTGCTTTCCCGAGAGCTGTTTAGTGTTTTGGTACAGCACCTTACTGTTTGCTGTGTTTGCCGCGTTTTCCGCTTTTTCTGTGAGCTCATTTAGCTGCTGCCTTGTATCACGCCGGACACTCTTCTTTATGTCCGGGTGTAATTGGGAGTATTCCCGTTCAAGTGGGTAACGCCTTTCGGGGTCGCTTGTAGAGTTTACGTTATTTTTGAGGGATCTTCTGCGTTCTATTTTTTGCCAGGTTGTGTCTGAGATCCAGTGTTGCTGGTTTCTTTGGACATAACCGATGTTCGTTTCCGCAGCCGTCAATATAGCGCCTTTTGTTGTACTCCACAGCTCTTCAATGTTTGTGCCGTCAGAAACAGTTTGCTGTTAATATTTGTTGCATTTTTCCAGCAAGTTCTCGCTTTTTAACGCTCTACCCCAGAAGGTCTACGTTAAACCGTCTACGGGTTCTAGCATCATGTTCTACGTTTCTGATTGCGGCGATTTTAAGGCGAATAGTTGCTACAACCGAATGGTGGTTGCTTCCAGTGGCTGATCCCCTGAAACTGTAGGACGTAGAAAACAATTCTCCGTAAAAAAAGCTGATCCAAGGGTTGAGAAATTCGATGTTTGTAAAGGGTAACGTAATTCTTGCTAGATTTTTAAAGAGTGTCGGATTTTGACAAGTGATGTTTTGTGGAAAAGCTATGGCTGTGCAGAATCCAAGAAAGATCACTTCGTTTAGAGAGCGGGTCTCATTCCATCAAGTTTATTAAATATTAGCAAAACTTATCAATTTAAGGTCTTTCTGACACTGAGGAGAAATTTTTCCATTTAAACAAAAAAACGCCCGACCATATATTATGAAATTTTGTTCAGAATATTTTTTCGTTAATATTCTTCTTTCGACACCTCAAAGAAGTCGATATAGTTTATGGCTCGCGTGGCATCGTGAAGGTACAAAAATCACGAACGTCGTTAAAACAAAAAACAAAAAAACAGTTCGACCTTTTCAAGATTTTATGAAAATCTTTTCAAATCATACTTTTGTTAATACCCTTCGAACTACACCCTTCGAAAAGCTCCTTAACTAAGTCGATATCTTGGTTCGCGCGATATCGTGTAGGTACAAAAGTCACCTATGCTGTTTAAACCAAAAAAAACGGCTTTACCGAATATTATAAAAATCTTTTCAGATTATATTTTTGTTAATACCCTTCGAACTACACCCCATGTATGTCGATATCTTTTATGGTTCGTGCGATATCGTGCAGGTACAAAAATCACTTATGTCCTTTAAACGAAAAATTGCTGGACCAAATTTTATAAAAAGAATTTTCAGATCATATTTCCGTTAATATGCAACGAAGGCGTTATCTTTTTTGCTCACGAGATATCGTGCAGGAAAAAATGACCATACACACACATACAAACATACTTCTTCTCATATTTTTACATAAAATGCTCTTGGGACCTTGAAAAATTAAAATACGTTGAAAATTTGTAGAGCGCGTTGAAATTGACACCTCAAAAATAACATGATAAAGCATTACAGCGATCGCCGCGTTGGTCTGAATCATAAAAATCAAAAAGGTCTTGTTAGAAAATATATCCTTTAATCCGCGCTAATTTTTTTCCGAAAGAAAATTAATAAACTTAAGTGAAGAAAATGTCTAGTAACAAGCTTGATTTGAAGAATAGAGGAGAATAGGAAAGCTTAAAGGGGGTCTGGGGGGGGGGGTGCTTAAGGAATTGTCGATGAACCATACGTTTGAGCTTTAAGATGTTGTACGAGTAGGGAAATGCTGACTGTTGGGAAATGCTGAGTGACGAGTTGGGAAATGCTGACTGTTATTCCACAGTCGAGTTATTCAATTCATAAACGAACTGCTAAATCGTATAGTAGTCCAGTAAATAGGTCGAAAAAAAGGCCTTCGTAATGCGAAAAATACCGCACGCGATTTTTTTTACCAAATGTTTTTACATATTTTTATGAGCTTAGATTCAAAATGGCGTCATCCCCACCCTTATGCTTCACTTACAATGAAGGGAAACGCGTTTAATTCTATATCTCAGTAACTATGCGTTTTACGACAAAAATGTATAAAATCTTTTTTGTAGATAAATATGTGATTTAACTTTTTTGTTTAGAATTTTTTTTTTGTAAAGTCAATATTTTCGGAGTTATAGTGCTTCAAACTTTATACATTACTTTCTTTGCACTATATTTCGTTAACGGTTAGCCCGCCATAAAAAAGTGCTTTCTAAGACTTATAGAACACACGATTATCTATAATTTTTGCTTTTATCATTTTTAGATAGGGCTAATATTTCACGAGTTATAGCGCTTTAAATGTCGGAAAATGTAAATTCAAAAAAAAAAAAAATTTCGTAATATCTTTTTCTTTCCCCGTTTCATTTCAAAACTGATTATATCGTGTGTTGAGCTCATCATTTGCCCACATTTGCTGCCTTTCCTTTTTTCTATAAAGTTGATATTTATGGATTTATTACACCTCAAAAGTTTATTAAAAATGGTTTTTTGCAAATATCTAGTCAACTATTTATTTACGATGATAAGGTCATACCAACAAATATGTTTGTTATAAAATTCCGTTCAAACATATTCTAAACAAAAAAGTTAAATCACATATTTATCTACAAAGAAGATTTAATATATTTTTGTCGTAAAACGCATAGTTACTGAGATATAGAGTTAAACGCGTTTCCCTTCATTGTAAGTGAAGCATAAGGGTGGGGATGACGCCATTTTGAATTTAAGCTCATAAAAATATATAAAAACATTTGGTAAAAAAAAAATAACGTGCGGTATTTTTTGCAAAGAAAAAGTATCTATTTACTGGACTATAGTGTCTAAGGGAGTTGGGCTGTAGGGTATGGGGGTGGGCTAAGCGGGCTAGTATTCTGTTGCGGGAAAAATATTGATTTGCAGACAGGAGGTTATGAATCTCAGTGGAACAGCCACTGTGGTAATAGCGATAATGTATAGAGAAGGGTTGTTACATTCCTACGTTGGCTTAACAATTTTGCACCTTGTCTAAGCAAGCCAATGTGGTTTTTGGGGCGACTATCTAGATATACCAATTGCATTCAAGGCGGGGTCGAATGTAAGATTTGTAGATTGCAGCCAGGCGGCTGGCTGGAGGATCTCTTAAAAAATCCAAGGCATTGTGAGGCTTGTGAGACGATTTGGAATATGAAATCATTCCATCGCAGATCCTGTAAGGAGTCCATTAAACGTTAGGTTTTGCTGTCAGTTTATCACAGTTACTGCTTAGACTGACGGAAAAGCTACTGTCTAAGGTGATGATTGATGCAATTATCTGAATATTTTGATTCTTCCCAATGACGACTGATGGAATTGATTGACGCTTGCATGAATATGTAATGGGCGCCTTAAAGTCACTCCTAGGATGTTAAGAGATGAGTCAGCCGCTAAGCCAGCCCAAAGTCACGCCGTGAACGGCCGGGAGCACCCGTGAACGCGAGTGTGGATGGTTTTCTCGTCTAGTTCCCTCCTTGTTTTCCGTTCTGAGTGGATGCCTTTTCATTATCTTCTCTCACGGAGATAGGAGGTATATCCACTAAGATATGATTAAGGGGAGGTGCGCCCAAAAATCTTAGAAAATGAGAAAACATCGATTTTTTTTATTGTAGTTTTAGATACTTCAATTCTTTCTTCATATGATAGTGAAAGTAGAATTTTGATACGAGCATGGGAATCATTGTTTTTTTAACTATTTATCTGGCTCTGCATAGCGCCCAAGCATAGGTTGCTCAGCTTCGAACGTCGCTATCTCGAAACATTTTTTCCAATGATTTCTCGCACTAACATTGATTTTTCTAGGTCAATTTTTATCCGATTGACTTGAAATTTGGTAAATATCTTCTTCGAACTATAATAAAAGTTTCTGTAAGACGGATTTTTGACAACGTTATTTAAAAAAAAAATTGGCAGTTATAGTGACTGCCGATAGAAGTGAAAACTTAGAACTTAGATGTTGAAACTCGATTCTTTTGAAGTAATACAAAATTCTATATTTCTTGAAAGGACTAAATCTTTTTGATTGCAGTATTTTCATTAGGACATTAACCAACTTATTAAAATATGTAGCACAAGTAACTGCGTCGTCATTAATAAGTGTACTTTTTTCTATAAAATTTAATGCTGCTGCATCTTCAACCGATATCTCAGAATTATTTTTTAAATTATGTAATAATTGTAGCAATTTTGACCATCCTATTTCATTAGCACTTGTTGTAAAAAAGATACAATCGGGTTATGGTAACTAAAGTAAGAAATGAAAATGTTTGATTCAAATTTATCTAAGTATCGCGTAAAAACCGTATCGATCGTCGTTTTATATTTGGTAGTACTAAGTTTCCGATCATTGGACATATTTAAATTAAGTGTTGCATTTAAAAATTCAATTAATGGTAGATTTTTATCATCTGCAAAGTTAATATTGAAGTCTCCACTTAAAATCATCGGTACATTATCATATTTTTCGCCGAATCTTTTTTCGAGAATTTCAGAACCTTCTTTTGTATAAATCATCAAATTTTCGAATAAAAATTGTTGTATCTGTCTCATAGATTTTCCAGGCGAAATATAAACGGCAACCATTAATATGTATTGCCCATTCTCGGAACTGCAACGAGCCTATATAAGAAACATTAACACCAATGCTTCTAGTGAATTTAGTATGTATGTCCATATATGACACCCTCAGAGCAAAAGCGGGCTAAAATAACAAAGAGAGCGAAAACGGTTCGGGGTTTTTTTTTAGCGCAAAAGAGGAATATCTTCGTATTCTTAGAGTAAAAATGGTATAACTATACTTCAGCGCAAAAACGGTGTATCAAAAAACCGAGAGCAAAAGCGGGTTAACTTTTTACTCCGCTTTTGCTCTTAATGAAAACTTATACCGCTTTTGCGCTGAACAAAAATTTAAATCACTTTTGCTCTCAATAAACGCGTCAAATTTGTTTTCATCACACTAGGGTTGAAAACGCTGCTTTAGATTTTATTTTTTGAATTCTGCTTTTTCTCCCTTGTAACGTAATATAGAAAGTTCGCCGTCGCCTGGTCCCAAACCCAGGGTGTGAAAGGAGGCGGGTACTCGATCTGCTGAATTGACCAGAATCGGGAAACTGAAGAAACAGGGCAAGAGACCGTATTTTTCGAAGCGGCACCGACAGCAGCGTATCCATTGCTGGGACGTCCCGCTCGGACCGAAAATACTGTGGAAGAAGATGCTCGCCCTTTCACGCCAACTAACTATGTATTCCTATTGAAACCCACCTGTTTTACTATCTAAAGCGCAGACAAGGATATAGTTTATTACTGTAAGAAAGAGTAACGGCGAAAGTAAACATCCGAACAAATTCTGCAATCGATTTTTCAAATACTTCCGGATATCCTATCATTCTGAAATTTTGCACACAGCTTTAGCTCCGAAGACAATGCAATATGATATACACCTTTAGATCCATGGAGGCCGTCTCAGGAGGGCGGGTTGAAATATTCTTCACAACCCCTTCGACATGGGTATCAAATGAAAGGATATGACAAGTATAACACCATAACCAATATAGTATGCTCAATATATCGTTTGGTCCATGGCGGCCATCTCAAGAGGGCGGATTACCATTTTCTTCACTGCCCCCGAAACATGGGTATCAAATGAAATGGTATGGTAAGTAGAACACCATAAGAAATATAGTATACTCAATTTATCGTTTGGTCCATCGCAGCCATCTCAAGAGGGCTAATTACCATTTTCTTCACAACCCCTTCGACATGGGTATCAAATGAAAGAGTATCATAAGTAGAATACCATAAGCAATATAGTATACTTAATATTTCGTTTGGTCCATTGCGGCCATCTCAAGAGGGCGGATTAACATTTTCTTCACAACCCCCTCGACATGGGTATCAAATGAAAGGGCATCATAAGTCGAATGCAATGAGCTATGTCTTTAGATCCATGGCGGTCTCCTCAGGAATTCCGGTTACCATTCTCTTCAGAACACTTTCGACATGGATATCAAATGAAAGCGTATGATATAGTATGCTCAATATATTGTTTGGTCCATGGCGACCATCTCAACAGGATTACCATTTTGTTCACAACACCCGGAACATGGCATTCACATAAAATGGTGTAATAAATAAAACACCATAAGCAATAAAGGGTACTCAATTTATCGCTTGGTCCATGGCGGCCATCTCAAGAGAGCGGATTACCATTTTCTTCACAACCCCTTCGACATGGGTATCAAATGAAAGAGTATGATAAATAGAACACCATAAGCAATATAGTATACTCAATATATCGTTTAGTCCATGGCGGCCATCTCAAGAGGGCGGATTAACATTTTCTTCACAACCCCCTCGACATGGGTATTACATGAAAGGGCATCATAAGTCGAATGCAATATGCTATGTCTTTAGATCCGCGGCGGCCTCCTCAGGGGGGTGGGTTAACATTCTCTTCAGAATTCTTTCGACATGGGTACCAAATGAAAGCGTATGATAAGTAGAAGAGACTATTAGTAATATAGTATACTCAATATATCGTTTGGTCCATGGCGGCCATCTCAAGAGGGCGGTTTAACATTTTCTTCACAACCCCCTCGACATGGGTATGACAAGTACAATATCATAAGCAATATAGTATACTCAATATTGCGTTTGGTCCATGGCGGCCATCTCAAGTGGGCGGATTAACATTTTCTTCACAACAACCGCGACGTGGGTACTACAGGAAAGGGTGTGATAAGTAGAATACAATAAGCTCTATGGCGTCATTATAAATTTAACTTGGCGGCTAACAAAACTGGTGGATTGCCTAACTTTACAAAAACCTCGAAATGGGAATCAAATGAAAGGACATGCCATGTCAAATAAGCTATGTGACATAATTCAAAATTTAATATGCACACCAGTTACATAATGGAAATTAATACGGTAAATTATTTAAAGTAAAATGAAATATAAAAGTTTCAGATAATGAAATATAATTTATAGATGTTATTTTAAACGAAAAAACGCGGGGGTCTTGCTATAGACAATAGTAGGAGTGTAGAGTAGCTGGGTTGAGAAGTCATTCGCATCAATCATGTATGCGTCCCACGTTTTTTCGTTTAAAATCTTACAAATATTTTCAAAGCTATTACAAAATCACAATCACAAATTTTCAGGACTATCTCTATGGGGTTAGGAATATGTTTGAGGTTCTAAATCTGTATGGGGCTTGGAGAAATTATTTTATTCTTTTTAGCTCGTTATAAAAACGTGCTATATTAAAAAGTTTTTTTTTATCTAATAATAATTATTTTCCGTTCAGTCATGTCTTTATTGTGTAGTTAGATATTGGCATTTAATTATTAAAAAAATTCAATTTTATTTAATATTTGGATTTCACAATTTCAGTTTCAAAATGAGTGCTCTTTTCATTTTAATATTATTAAGTTTCTTTTTTGACAATAATATCTCCAATTCTTCAGTTTTATGTTTGCAATTCTGAATTTTTGAACAAATTTAATTTTTTTTTACAAAATACAAAAATTACTAAGTAAAAAACGTAAATTGAAAAAAATCATAAATTGCAAACATTATAAAAATTGAAGTTAGTAATAAAGATATAAGATAAACATGTGAAAAATTTATGTCAGAAATGTAAAAATCCCCAAATATGTAGTCAAAATGAGAAAATGGCAAAAACATAAAACTTATCATAAACAATTACAAAGACTTTACACATTCAAAGTCAAATCTTACAAACGCGAAAATTCCGAAAATTCCAATATTATGAATAGAGTTGCATTGTATTTCTAGGAAAGTGAAGAAAATGTGGTCTAAAAATAGATTTCGAAGTAATAATGTAGCGACGGAGGTATAAATAAAACCTGAGGGCAAAAGCGGTTTAAGTTTTCGTAGAGGGCAAAAACGGTTTAGAGAGTTAATCCGCTTTTGCTCTAAGACTTTTGCCGTTCCGTTCTTGCTCTGAATAATAGTTGAACCATTTTTGCGCTGAAATATTTTTATTCCTCTTTTGCTGCAACATCAAATATAACCCGCTTTTGCTCTGAGCGTGACATATGAAGTAATGAAGTGTGACGTGTCTTGAGTATTGTGATAAATAGCTACTCCTGCTGCTGCTGGAACTTCGGGTCTTTTATAACTTACAACAAAGTTGAAATTCGGAACATCAAGTGGTTCTTCGTTTTTCATACGAGTTTCTGACAAAAGCAGAACATTTGACTTTTTTTTCTTTTGTTATCGTCTGAAGACATCTTCAGGATCAAGGATCCAAACAAATTTGGAAAACAGATATTTAACACATCAGTCAAAATGACTGGTTTTATATTTTCATTTTCGATACTTAATTGAATAATAGTAGGCGGTCAGATTTATTTTTTTATTCAAAATCAAAAAGTTTTTGATTATAATCGATTGAGCGCGTGCGCCAGTCATGAGCATGTCGGTGACGCGAACCCATAACATTTTCCCCTATCAAAAAGTGCCCAACGCGGCTAAAGAAGTTTTCACTTCAAAAAAGTTATTCAAGTTCGATTAACAAAAAAACACAATAATAGCCCAAAAAAATGCCGCTTTTCTTACACTTTTTTAAAAACCGGCATAACTTTGTAACAAATTAAAAAATCCATCTTACAGAGACCTTTACTATAGTTTGAAGAATATATGTTCCAAATTTCAATCAATCGGACAAAAATTTACGGAGAAAAACATGGTTGAATTTACCTTTTTTCAGACTTTTTGTGATTAAAAATGGGTGGGGGTAAATTTTTTGAGGGGTTTTAATGAATTTTCTATTAAAGTCAATCAAGATGCACTAAATATAAAAAAATCACTTCAATCGGTTAGATATTCTAAATTTTAGCTTTTTTGCACCTCCCCTTAAATCCTACCCAAAAACATTTATCGCGATTATGCGAACGCCACAAGTAGCAAAGTTAGTCCATGGAAATGGTACTTTAACATTGCAAAAATGCAGGACAAGGTTTTATTTTTGGGATGTGTAGGGGAGGTCAGTGTGAGCTTAAGTTTGAGTTTTCGGGATTCTAAGCCCCCCATTTGGCCGCCATCTTGGAAAACGTGTGCAAATGGTTTTTCCAATATATCTCCGAAACGGTACATCTTACAGAAAATTTGCAAAGACACTTTTTGTTTAGAATTAAATTATTTACAACTTACTACAATAAAATTTCGTGGTAAAATGAATAATTAAGAAGGTATAAGCCTTAGAACACAAAAATTAGTCACAATATTTTCTTTTAAAGGCTATAACGTCCTAACACAAATTAGTTTAAAAAATTGGAGTAACTATAACTAATATATGTTATTATTCAAAGAATTTCATTTTAAACCATATCGTACCTTGTAAAACATAGCATAACAGCAATAAAAACCGGCAAAAAAATGGTAAACAATTATATTACATTACTCAAACATCGGCATTTCTTATAACGTATAGTCATTCATTCATTAGTATTACTTGCTACCTGTAATTGCTAATTTCTAAGGAGAGTAGGAAGTCAAATCGTAATAAAAATATCCAGAAAATCTGTCACTTTCATACATTCGGGGCGCTGTAAAACCCTTCGTAGGGAATGAAATTAAAAAAGTAATGAATGAAAATTATTCCTAATGAAACCCTCTAGAAAAAACTTGTTATTATTTTTTTTGTTAAAGTTGAAGGAAAAAAAGTTATAGCCTTTAAAAGAAAATATTGTGACTAATTTTTGTGTTCTAAGGCTTATACCTTCTTAATTATTTATTTTACCACAAAATTTCATACATAAGTTGTAAATAATTTAATTCTAAACAAAAAGTGTCCTTGAAATTTTTCTGTAAGATGTGCCGTTTCGGAGATATATTGGAAAAACCATTGCACACGTTTTCCAAGATGGTGGTCAAATGGGGGGGGGGGTTTAGAATCCCGAAAACTCAAACTTAAGCTCACACTGACACACTGACTGACACACACATCCCAAAAATAAAACCTTGTCCTGAATTTTTGCAATGTTAAAGTACCATTTCCATGGACTAAGTAGCCCCTGGATTATTTAGCCGCTACCGGTTAGAATCCCGAAAACTCAAACTTAAGCTCACACTGACTGACACACACATCCCAAAAATAAAACCTTGTCCTGAATTTTTGCAATGTTAAAGTACCATTTCCATGGACTAAGTAGCCCCTGGATTATTTAGCCGCTACCGGCTAGCCGACAGGGTGGGTGCGACCTCCGGAAGGCTTGACTTGCTGTGTTCACACACGCAAATGCGTGTGCTAGTGTAAATACTAGATTTTTTTAAAATTGTGGATGGAGGGAGGGGGTCGAGCCAAGTCTCACGGGGGTGGTCAAAAAATCGCAAAAATCACCTCACGTAATTAATGGACGACTCCTAATGTCCATTTTAGTCAAAAATCCAACAAGATAAAATTCCAGGATAAAGTATATATAACAAGCTTTTCGATAAAAAATTGTACATTAGCGGACTTGTCAACATTATTTTCGATGTTAAATAGTTTTTCTTTAAATCGCCGAAACCGTTTTGACAAATGGCATTTTAAGAAAAAACGCGTTTAAAGTTTTTGTTACGTTTCACTGTAGACGAACTAACCGAAATAATGTAAGTTAATTCAAACGTACGTTTGTGTTACTATATATACATATAGTAGGTGATGTTATTTACATGAATGTGTTTGGATGTTTTATATTCGTGTAAATAACAATAACATCAGGTACCACATATACAAACAATAACAGTACCACTACCGCGCGCCGAACGGCCGGTGGAAAATAAGTTTTTTTGTACTTACAATACTTCATACAACTTTTTAACGACGAAAAATTTCGTCATAATAATTTAGGACCATATTCTACACATATTAATAAATAAATAAGCAAAAAACATTTTTTTAAACCAAAAATCAGAGCAACCCCTTAAGGGTTATGTTAGTTGTAAGCTTTTTAAAACGTTTTTATTAGCTCGCTTTCCTGTCTGTCTGTTTGTCCGGTACAAAACTTGCAATCGATTTTTTGACTACTTCCGGTTACCCGATCACCCTGAAATTTTGCACACAGCTTCAGCTCCGATGACAATGCAATATGGTATACTCATTATACCGTTAGATCCATGGCGGAGGACTATAGAGGACGGATTACTGTTTTCTTCACGGAACAAATTTTGCATTCGATTTGTCAAATACTTCCGGATATCCTATCATGGTGAAATTTTGCACACAGCTTTAGCTGTGATGACAATGCAATATGGTACATACCTTTAGTCCATGGAGGCCGACTCAGGAGGGCGGATTGGAATATTCTTCACAATCCCTGCAACATGGATATCAAATGAAATGGTACGTTAAGTAGAACACCATAAGCAATATAGTATACTCAATTTATCGTTTGGTCCATGGCGGTCATCTCCAGAGGGCGGATTACCATTTTCTTCACAATCCGCTCTATATGGGTATCAAATGAAAGGGCATCATAAGACGAATGCAATAAGCCATGCCCTTAGATCCATGGCAGACTCCTCAGGAGTGTGGGTTACCATTTTTTTCAGAACCATTTCGACATGGGTATCAAATGAAAGGGTCTCGACATGGGTATCAAATGAAAGGGAATCATGTGTCGAATGCAGTAAGCTATGTCTTTAGATCCATGGCGACCTCCTCAGGAGGGCCGGTTACCATTCTCTTCAGAACCCTTTCGACATGGGTATCAAATGAAAGGGTATGATAAGTAAAACAACATAAGCAATACAATATACTCAGAACCTCATTGGGTCCATGGCGGCCTACTCAGGAGGGTGGGTTACCATTCTCTTCAGAACCCTTTCGACATGAGTGTCAAATGAAAGGGTATGATAAGTAGAATACCATAAGCAATATATTATCCTCAATATTTCGTTTGGTCCATGGCGGCCATCTCAAGAGAACGGATTAACATTTTCTTCACACCCCCTCGACATGGGTATCAAACGAAAGGGCATCAAAAGTAATGCAATAAGCTATGTCCTTAGATCCATGGCGACCTCCTCAGGAGGGCTGGTTACCATTCTCTTCAGAACCCTTTCGACATGGGTATCAAATGAAAGGGTATGATAAGTAAAACAACATAAGCAATACAATATACTCAGAACCATGGCGGCTTACTCAGGAGGGTGGGTTACCATTCTCTTCAGAACCCTTTCGACATGAGTGTCAAATGAAAGGGTATGATAAGTAGAATACCATAAGCAATATATTATCCTCAATATTTCGTTTGGTCCATGGCGGCCATCTCAAGAGAACGGATTAACATTTTCTTCACACCCCCTCGACATGGGTATCAAACGAAAGGGCATCAAAAGTATTGCAATAAGCTATGTCTTTAGATCCATGGCGACCTCCTCAGGAGGGCCGGTTACCATTCTCTTCAGAACCCTTTCGACATGGGTATCAAATGAAAGGGTATGATAAGTAAAACAACATAAGCAATACAATATACTCAGAACCTCTTTGGGTCCATGGCGGCCTACTCAGGAGGGTGGGTTACCATTCTCTTCAGAACCCTTTCGACATGAGTGTCAAATGAAAGGGTATGATAAGTAGAATACCATAAGCAATATATTATCCTCAATATTTCGTTTGATCCATGGCGGCCATCTCAAGAGAACGGATTAACATTTTCTTCACACCCCCTCGACATGGGTATCAAACGAAAGGGCATCAAAAGTAATGCAATAAGCTATGTCCTTAGATCCATGGCGACCTCCTCAGGAGGGCCGGTTACCATTCTCTTCAGAACCCTTTCGACATGGGTATCAAATGAAAGGGTATGATAAGTAAAACACCATAAGCAATACAATATACTCAGAACCTCATTAGGTCCATGGCGGCCTACTCAGGAGGGTGAGTTACCATTCTCTTCAGAACCCTTTCGACATGGGTATCAAATGAAAGGGTATGATAAGTAAAATACCATAAGCAATACAATATACTCAGAACCTCATTAGGTCCATGGCGGCCTACTCAGGAGGGCCGGTTACCATTCTCTTCAGAACCCTTTCGACATGGGTATCAAATGAAAGGGTATGATAAGTAAAACTCCATAAGCAATACAATATACTCAGAACCTCATTAGGTCCATGGCGGCCTACTCAGGATGGTGAGTTACCATTCTCTTCAGAACCCTTTCGACAAGGGTGTCAAATGAAAGGGTATGATTAGTAGAGTACCATAAGCAATATATTATCCTCAATATTTCGTTTGGTCCATGGCGGCCATCTCAAGAGAACGGATTAACATTTTCTTCACACCCCCTCGACATGGGTATCAAACGAAAGGGCATCATAAGTAATGCAATAAGCTATGTCTTTAGATCCATGACGACCTCCTCAGGAGGGCCGGTTACCATTCTCTTCAGAACCCTTTCGACATGGGTATCAAATGAAAGGGTGTGATAAGTAAAACAACATAAGCAATACAATATACTCAGAACCTCATTAGGTCAATGGCGGCCTACTCAGGAGAGTGGGTTACCATTCTCTTCAGAACCCTTTCGACATGGGTATCAAATGAAAGGGTATGATAAGTAAAACACCATAAGCAATACAATATACTCAGAACCTCATTAGGTTCATGGCGGCCTACTCAGGAGGGTGGGTTACCATTCTCTTCAGAACCCTTTCGACATGGGTATCAAATGAAAGGGTATGTTAAGTAAAACACCATAAGCAATACAATATACTCAGAACCTCATTAGGTCCATGGCGGCCTACTCAGGAGGGTGGGTTACCATACTCTTCAGAACCCTTTCGACATGGGTGTCAAATGAAAGGGTATCATATGTAGAATACCATAAGCAATATATTACCCTCAATATTTCGTTTGGTCCATGGCGCCCATCTCAAGAGGACGAATTAACATTTCCTTCACAACCCCCTCGACATGGGTATCAAACGAAAGGGCATCAAAAGTAATGCAATAAGCTATGTCCTTAGATCCATGGCGACCTCCTCAGGAGGGCCTGTTACCATTCTCTTCAGAACCCTTTCGACATGGGTATCAAATGAAAGGGTATGATAAGTAAAACAACATAAGCAATACAATATACTCAGAACATCATTAGGTCCATGGCGACCTCCTTAGGAGGGTGGGTTACCATTCTCTTCAGAGCACGGTTTACCATTTTCATCACAACACCCGCGACGTAGGTACTACAGAAAAGGGTGTGATAAGTAGAATACAATAAGCTATATGAGTTCATTGTAAATTTAACTTGGCGGCTGACATAAACTGGTGGATTGCCTAACTTTACAACAACCTTCACATGTATCAGTTACATAATTTAAATTAATACGGTAAATTATTCAAAGTAAAATGAAAGATAAAAGTTTCAGATAATCACGACTCAAATTTAATTTATAAATGTTTTTATATGAAGAAAGCAGTTAAATACAATCAAAAGTCAGCTAAGCGCTTTTCAGTAAAAGAGTAGTTGCGAGCACTCACGAGTGAAAATAGTAAAAATGATCAAAAAAGAGATGCAGCTAATACATATTGAAATTAAAATCATATAAAATTAATTTAGCTTACTCCTTCATTTTAATTTTCAGGAATATCAAAATTAAAAAGATTGGTATATTATTAGTAGATTTAGGTAACAATTTTCCACATGTATCCGTCATAATATCATGACCATGTTAAAAAGTGATTGCAAAATGTCGCACACAAGACTAAAAAGCAGATAATAATTATTAGATAAAAAAAACTTTTTAATATAACACGTTTTTATAACGAACTAAAAAGTAGGTATAAAATAATGGCACTATCCCCATACAGATTTAGAACCTCAAACATATTTCGAACACCATACAGATAGTCCTGAAAATTTGTGATTGTGAATTTGTAATAGCTATGAAAATATATGTAAAATTTTAAACGAAAAAACGTGGGGCGCATGCTATAGACAATAGTAAGGAGTGTAGAGTAGCTGGGTTGAGAAATCATTCGCATCAATAATATATACGCCCCACGGTTTTTCGTTTAAAATTTTACATATATTTTCATAGCTATTACAAATTCACAATCACAAATTTTCAGGACTATCTGTATGGTGTTAGAAATATGTTTGAGGTTCTAAATCTGTATGGGGCTAGTGCCATTATTTTATACTTTTTAGTTCGTTATAAAAACGTGTTATATTAAAAAGTTTTTTTATCTAATAATTATTTACAATTAATTTGTTTAAGTTAGTTGTAAGCTTTTTTACAATTAATTTGTTTAAGTTCGATAGAAAAAATGAAATACGAAATTGAAAACTGACAACTATTTTATTATTTTTGAATACAATGAACAGTACAGTATGAACAGTATAGTATGAACTAATTTGAAGCTACAACGCGACTGCCCAAGTGGCTTATATCGAAACGGATATTATAAGTATATAATTGAAATTGAAATAAGTTCAGTGACTGCATTTTGGTTTTAAATGGTAAATATTTACAATACAAAATGAAACGTTAAATTTTGAATATTTAAATTAAAGGGTTTTTTTTATACAAAGAGAAATAATTAATAATTCAAATAATTTTGAATATTTTAAATTAAAGGGTTTTTTATACAAAGAGAAATAATTACAATAAAGTGATTGAACATGCCGCCACCGTTGAAAGGATGCGCATCTTTTCAGTCAATTTCGTCCACTGGTAAAGGCACCAGTTTGTGTACTGCTCGTTGAAGAATGCCAGCTGAAGTGCGGATATCTGCTACCCGTACATGACCATCTGATCCCTTAACTATCTTAACAACTCGGCCGAGTCTCCATTTAAATGGTGGTAGGTCTTCTTGATGAATCAGTACTAACATTCCCACCGTGATATCTTTATGCGCAGATTGCCACCGAAATCTTTGCTGAAGCAGACTTACGTATAGTTGTTTTCAAAACTCGTGACATCCCGCGCATGTTCCCCAGCTAAGCTCTTAAAAATGTTTTAAAGCTCAGACAAAAGCTTCAGTTAACTCCTCCTATCAAATCACTTGCTGCTATGTAATCAGTCGCGACTGCGTATTGCTAAAGGGAGGTGTATTTTTCTGGGACTTCAATGATTATTTAAAAAATTTACAAATTATGACTGAAAAACATCCGTTTTTATATATTTTTTTTTATTTTAAGGTTATTATATTTTACACATATGCTACAGAAATAATTTGTAGTAATTTCTACTAAAAAATACGAGCTTTGTGTTTTTATCACTTTGATTACTAGATTGTTGACGTTTCCTGTCAGTCGCATACGCGATTCTGCCTGGGGAGGTTGTATTGCTTGCGACTGCGGGGAACTGTCGGTTTATGAATAAAAACGCTCATTTATTCAAAGGAATTGTTTTCAGCACTTTTTTTTAAATTATTTTAAATTTAGAAATGAGAAATATTTCGCATAATTATAGTAACATTGTGCTTATTATGTTGAAAAAACTGCCTTTGTTGAGCAGGGGCTGTACATGTATTTAAAAGCTCTGCTCAACACATAGAAAGATAAATCAACTTTATTCATTCGGCATGCGCGCATCCCTTCCCAAATTATTTTGTTGAGTTTTTTCAGTGTTTGTTGCCGCTTCAACTAAAAAGAGGGGAAATGATAGAACATTATTTATAAAATTTGGCAACGAGGTGCGCAGAACTGCTTAAATTTTTTGTGTCACGGAGTTTGAAAAATTCTATACTCCTTCGACCATCTCCTCCAAAAATGCTGCAGTAAAGAGGAAAGTCGTTGCCATCGACGTTAGTAGTTGACCTTATGCTTGGACAAATCCGGTTCTACAAAGCAAGAGATGGGAGCTTGTACGAGGAAATGTGAAGGTGTCAATGCCTGTTCATTATTTGGATCTGAAGAAAGCGGTGTAATGGGTCTTGAATTTAACACTGCCTCAATTGGAACCATTACTGTTGCCAGCTCTTCGAACGTTAATAGAGATCCTTGAAGCGTGCGATACAGATGGGCTTTTGCTGATTTAATAGCAGCTTCCCAAATCCCACCAAAACGTGGAGATCGAGGTGGAATATGATGAAAGCTAATGCTGTTATTTGAACATCAGTGGATGATTTCGGACTGAGTTTGTTGCTTAAGAAAGGCCTCTCTAAAATCACTGAGTAGTCTTCGTGCTCCTACAAAATTGGTCGCGTTGTCACAGTAAATATGTTTGCATAAATTCCTTCGGCCTATGAAACGTTTTAGAGCTGCAATGAACGCATCTGACGAGAGATCCGATACGACCTCAATATGAACAGCCCTTGTGGAAAAACAGATGAAAACAACAACATAAGTCTTGTAAGTTTGCTTTCCTCTCTGGCGGTACGTAGTCTGGAACGGTCCACAGAAATCTGGAGACGCAAATGGAAGTGATTGGTTGACTCGGCTTACTGGTAAATCCCCCATGATTTGATGAGCTAAACGTGGTCTATATTTGAAACAATGAAGACAGGCGCGCACAATTCTCCTGGTGTATTCTCTGGCATTCACGACCCAAAAACGCTGCCGGAGGATGGCCGCCAATGCTAAAGAACCTGCATGAAAGTTTTTAACGTGTAAGTGATTAATATATGATTTTACAAATGGATTGTTGCGGGGAAGAAGGATAGGGAATGTGGCATCATAGGGTAAATTAGAATTTCCTAGTCGGCCGCCGACTTGCAATATGCAACACCTGAACTTTCATCCCAGAAAGGGTTGAGATTTTGTATATGACCTTTTAACTCTTTTTTGCCCTGAAGCAACCTTATCTCTTCAGCGAATTCAGATTTTTGAATACAGTTTATTATTCTGAGAAATGCGTTGTCTATTTCTGTGGATATTATCTCAGAGCTTACGATATTCTGTTTCTTTTTCTTCAACTGGAGATTGTTCCAAAATCTGATTGCCAGTGCGATTCTGGTTGCCAGTGCGATTGCTTCGACAATTCTTCGTGAAGTCGTTGCGTTCGTAAATTTTATTTAAAAAATTGCCCGAATTTGAACATACTAGAATAGTTTTCAAATTGCGTCTCAGGAACTTCTATATTAGTTCTTAGAATTTTGTTAAGTGGCCAGAGATTTGAGGGCTGTTGAAGATATGCTGGCCCGGAAAACCATATAGATGTCTGCAACTCCGCCACATTAAATTGATTAGTTTTTCTGATATCTAATAAACTTGTTGGAATAAAACCCATTCCAATGAGGTTAATTTTTCTGGATTCACTAGAGCAATAGCATCCCAACAAGACATCACTTGTTAAAATCCCAGTACTCTTAAAAACCGTGCAAAAATTACCCTTTACTAGCTTCTCTCAAGATTACTTTGACACCAGGTTCTGATACTATATTATATGATTTAATATTACAAAAAATTTACTATAGGCTATAGGAGTTGGGTTAGTACGAAGAACCAGGTGTATGAATTCGATATGATTTTTCTTAAAATTTTGTTGTAATATTGTTCGTTTATTATTAAAATATCCGTTCATAATATTCTGGGAAGTTGATCGTGTGGACCGAAAGAGTCAAACCCACACCCCAACTAGTTTTTGTTGTGAGTTATGTTATTCTTAGGGAGTACGGTTTTTTACTATAATTTTTAACTGTACAGCAAATTCCATTTCAGACATCATTTCGAGATGTTCCGCTTAACACAAAATTTGGTAATCATCCAGATTATGATACACCCCTCCGATGAACTTGAAAATTTAGTATGTTGTAATATTCGTCATCATGAACAAGAATTTATGTACATAGGTATGTTGGGCGCGGAAATCATAACCTCCACAACGCAATTGAGCCATAGATTGCTGTCATTCAACATTTAATTGGAAAAAATTCTAGGTGTGTGTACCTACGCACATTAGAAGTTATACTTCTGTGGCGTGATTTTACCCAAATTTTTAAGTAGCATGCAAATAATTTATGGATGTTTGTTTTTTTTTAAATATTTTTAACTTCCCAGTATAGGAAGTTATTGTAATCGGTCCGAAAATCGAAATCGAAAATTTCAACGTATTTTCATCTTTCAAGGTCCCAGGAGCATTTTAAGCAAAAAATTGGGAGGAAGTATGTGTGTGTGTGTATGTGCGTACGGATGTGGTCATTTTTTCCTGCACGATATCGCGCGAACCAAAACTGATATCGACTTCGTTGAGGTGTCGTTCGAAGCGTATCAACCGAAATATGATCTGAAAAGATTTTCATGAAATTCGGTCCAGCCGTTTTTTTTTGTTTAAGCGACGTAAGTGATTTTTGTACCTGCACGATATCGCCCGAACCACGAAAGATATTGACTTACTTGAGGTGCCGTTCGAAGCGTATTAGCGACAATATAATCTGAAAAGATTTTTATAATATTCGGTCCAGCGGTTTTTTGGTTTAAATGACTTAAGTGATTTTTGTACCTGCACGATATCGCGCGAACTATAAAAGATATCGACTTAGTTGACGTGCCGTTCGAAGAGTATTAACCAAAATATGATCTGAAAAGATTTTCATAAAATTTGGTCGAGCCGTTTTTTTGTTTAAGCGGCTTAAGTGATTTTTGTACCTGCACGATATCGCCCGAACCACGAAAGATATTGACTTACTTGAGGTGCCGTTCGCAGCGTATTAGCGACAATATAATCTGAAAAGATTTTTATAATATTCGGTCCAGCGGTTTTTTGGTTTAAATGACTTAAGTGATTTTTGTACCTGCACGATACCGCGCGAACTAAAAACTATATCGACTTCATTGAGGTGCCGAAAAACATAATTACATAAATTTTATATACATTTTCGTCATCCTAATCTTGTAAGTGCGCACATTTATTTTGACATTTTAGCGAAAATATTGATAAACAATTGTGACAAATTCTCGGTATTATACATATATTCTATATTGCCTATTGTTCATTTATTATTAAAATATCCAATCATAATATTCAACATCCATCATACTGGGAAATTGATCGTGTGGACCAAAAGGGTCGAAACCACATCCCAACTAGTTACTCTTTATTTTCAATAAACTTTTTCATTTTTGCAGTACAAAAAGAAATCTAAATAATGATTTTAAGCGATTCTGAAATGAATTTAAGCGCATTTAACAAAAAACCGCCATAACGGTTGCACGGCTTGCACGATATTAAAGCTGCCATACCTCATTTCATATTTTTCTTCTTTGTCAAAATATGTATTTCTTTTCTTCTAATGTCAAAATATGTATTTACAATTTATTTATTGATGGGTATAGTGGTTTTCTTACTTGTTTCTCTTTCCTCCATAAGCCCCGGAATACATATGTTGAAACAGAGGTAGAGAGCCTCGCCTTGTTTAACATAATAATTTATAAATAATGAAAAGAAGGGTTTAAAAAGGGAAAAATCTTCGAAAATTTATTTCTTATTTTTTTTACAAAACGTGATTTAGTTGCCACCTTCCAAATACTAATTTAAGAAATTTTTATTTACAAAACTTACTGACGTGTACACACATCTGTGAAAAAAGGGTTGTCACTTATGGAAGGATTTTTTTAATGAAAAAACCAAGCTTAGGTGTAACTCTTTATACTACCAGTCTGTCATGTCGTTCAGTTCATGGTGCAATGTCTAGTAGTAAGCTTGGTTTGAAGAATAGAGGAGAATAGGAAAGGTTTGAGGGGGTCTGGAGGGTGTAGAAGAAAATGACGATGAACCTCACGTTTGAACTCTAAGGTGTTGTACGAGTTCGGAAATACTGACTGAGGAAGATTATTCCACAGTCGAGTTGTTCTATTCATAAACGAACTTCTAAACCGTATTGTGCGTGAACGAGCGGGCTCTAGGGTATGCGGGTGAGCCGAGCGGGCTAGTCTTGTGTTGCCGGAAAAGTATTGCCGTGCAGGCAGGAGGTCCTGAGTTGCCATGGTAATAGCGATAAAGTATGGAGAGGGCTACTACATTCCTACGGTGGCTTAAGGTGCTTATGGAGGCGCGAAAGGGGCCATCACCAATGAGTTTGAGGGCACGATTTTGCACCTTGTCGATACAAGCCAAGGTGGTTTCTGGGGCGCCTGCCCAGATATGCGAGTTGTATATTGTAGCTAATGGGGCTGACTGGAGGAGGATCTTGCATCTCTTGAGAAATCCAAGACATTGGGAGGCTTGTTTGGCGATTTGGAATATGTGATCATTCCATCCCAGATGCTCCGTTAATGTTACCCCTAGGATGTTGAGAGTTGAGTCAGCCGTTAGATTCTCTTTATCCACTGAGATAGGAGGAAGGTCGGTACAATTTTTGTTGGAGATCAGGCAGTACTTCGTTTTAGTAGCATTGAATTCGACGCGGTTCATTTCGCCCCAATGAAGAATCGATTCTATATCCCGTTTGATCAAAGTCGACATCAGTTTTTTTTTTTTTTTTTTTTTTTTTAATAATAATAATAATAATTTATTAAAGGATGGTACACAAGATTTACATCTTTTAGAGTACATATAAAGTAACATTAACAGAAAGGATTTATATAAAGAAAAAAAGGAAAAAAAAAAAACTTAAAATTTAATTTAAAACAAAAAAAAAAAGAGATTTGATCTAAAAAATTACACTTAAAATTAAAAAGTAGAATAAAATTAAAGAAAGAATAAGAGTAGAAGAAAATTAAGATTTAGATAAAGTAAGTAAGTGAAGGAAGAGAGATAAAGAAAACTAGCGAGAAGAAGAAGAAGATAGAAAAATAGATGCATGTCTTTTGAATACAGTGGCTGTGCTCATTCTCTGAATGTGATTTGGAAGGTTATTCCAGATTCTAAGGGTATGCACAAAGAAGGAACGACTACCAATTAGGGAAGTGTGAGCTGGAATCAGAAATTTTAAGGATCTCAAGGATTGCAGAGGAACGAGGAAGTCAGCAAGGTAGCCAGGGTTTTTGGAGTAAAAGACCTTATGCAAGAGGAGTAGAGCCATGAGATCAAGGAATTGAAAGAGGTCACAACCCAGTAAGGAATTTAGAACACCCGACACATGATTGGACCTTCTCATATGATAAATGAACCTAATGCAATCATTAAATGCCACTTTAAGACGCTGACGGCAGGAAGAATCAAGGGAAATATACACCAACGATCCATAGAGAAAATGAGGAAAAACAAGAGATTTGATGAGTTTAGCACGAATGGATGAAGATAACAGACTGCCATGTAGCCGCAATTTACGAAGGGTGCCATAGATTTTAGAGAGCATCAATGAGACATGATTGCAGCAGGAGAGTTTAGAATTGACAACAATACCCAGATTTTTGGCACATTCAACGATTGGTAGAGGAACATTATCAAGTAAAATAGGCGGGAAATCATCCAGGGACAGCGATGAACGACTAAGGAAAAGTACTTGCGATTTAATAGGATTTAGTTTAAGGAAATTACTAGAACTCCACTCATTGATTCGAGACAGGGTGTTATTGAGTTCAGAGATCCAGAGTTCAATCTGATGAGAAGGACACGAGATATATAGCTGGAGGTCATCAGCATAAAGATGAAAAGAGCAATGACGAATAACGGAAGGAAGATCATTAATATATAGGGAGAAAAGCAAAGGACCAAGAATCGAACCCTGAGGCACACCTGCAGGTACTCTAAGGAAAGAGGATGTTACATTATTATGCCGAACACACTGAAACCTATCGGAAAGAAGAGAAGAGAAAAGACGAACAGAAGAAGAAGAGAAGTGATACCGTTGATTAAGTTTATGTAGCAGATGCGAGTGAACCACAGAGTCAAATGCTTTGGAGAAATCTAGTAGAACTAGTACTGCCATATCACCTCGATCAAGGGCAGAACGAAGATCAGTCGTTACCTTCAGTATAGCAGTTTCGCAACTATGGGATTTACGGAAACCAGATTGGAGATTTGAAAGGAAATTATGAGAATCAAGATATCGCACGACTTGAGTAAACACAATTTTCTCAAAGACTTTAGCTAGAAAAGGAAGAATACTTATTGGGCGAAAATCAGACAAATCAGCAGGAGAGGGCTTTTTAGGTATGGGAGTCACTATGGCTTTTTTCCAGAGTGAAGGGACTTGGGAGGTTGTCAGGCAAAAATTAAGAATATGCGTGATAATTTCAAGAATTAAAGGGGAGAGAATCTTAAGAAAGCGAGGGGAAATTCCATCATTGCCAACGCTGTTGGACGAAATGGAAAGCAATATTCCAAGTACTTCAATTGAATCAACACAACGAAAATCAAAACCATCAAAACGTGGAGCATTGGAGAAAGAGGAACAAGGAGAGGAAGACAGGGTAGAATTGGGAGGGGATTGAATGAAAGATGCATTGAGTGAGTTTACATCAACATCATAAGAGTTAAGCTCAGAAGAATGGATGCCTAGAGAACGGAGATTAGACCAAAGTTGCTTAGTGGACAGAGCAGGATCAAGTTTACGTGAGTAAAATTCACGCTTGGCCGATCTGACTTTGCTATTGATTAAGTTGCGAAGATTTTTGTACTCACAAAGGTAACTCAGGATCCTCGTTCTGCGGTAGCGTCTATACAGAAACTAACGTTCAACAATCAAGTTGCGGATTTCGTAAGAAAACCAAGGACAAGTTGGAGACTTACAACGTCTTCTTGTAACTAAAGGGACACATTGATTAAATAGGGACTGAGTGAAAGAGTTAAACAGATCAACCTTAGTGTCTACGCAGGTTGTATTATAGATATCAGCCCAAGGTATAGACGAAGAAGCTTCAGAAAGGCGAGTAAAATTGATATTATTGAAGTCGCGATACGAATAGAAGGTAGGCAGGGAGGAGGAAGAGTAAAAAGTAAAACGAAGTGAGAGGAAGAGAATATCGTGGTCAAAGAAGCTAGGAGGAGAAATTTGGCTATGTTTTAGCACTGAATTGGTGGAGGTAGCAGTGAGTACATCAAGGAGCGATGGATTATGGCAGTTTAAAAATGTGGGCAGATAATTTAGAATTCGTAGATCCAATGACCCCAAAAAGTATTTGAGTGTATTTGAACGTTCATTAGTCTTCAGCAGATCAACATTAAAGTCACCAGTAACAATTATATTATCATAATGACAGGAGAGGCTAGAGATAAAATCAAAGAAGTTAGCAGCTATATCGGGAGTAAACACATTGGGTGGACAGTAGACACTTACAATAACACATTTGTCATGCGATGATTTTATTTCTACTCCGATAAATTCAAATTGTGAGCCAATGGACTGGCCAACTACTTTTGAGGAAAGAGAGGAGGTGACATATATTGCAACACCACCCCCAGTACGACCCAAGCGATCATTCCGATGCAAGCAAAAAGCAGGCAAGGAAACATAAGAATTTGGGATTTCTGGTTTAAGCCACGTCTCATTGACTACAATAACATGCAATTTGGTGTTATCAAAAAGGTGTCTTAATTCGTCCATTTTATTCCTCAGGCTTCTTGCATTAAAGGTACATATATTCAGCCCTGAGGAAGAGGAGCAAAGAATATTTAGTAGAATTCCTTCATTGTGCACTCTATCAGAGAGATTGGTCATTGAAAGATGAGCCACAGAGCCACAGAAGCCAAAATACCCATGCAGAAAGAAAATAAAGGAAAGGTAAAAAATTAGAAAGAAGGAAGAAAAATAGAAGAAGAAGACAAGGCGAAATTCTTAAAGCTAACATAAAAAAAAAGGAAACATAAGATAAAATATATATGAAATTAACATAAAACAAAACTATAATAAACAAAGGTGGAGCAAAAACTATTAAATATAAATAAAATAATAACAATAAAAAGAAAAAGAAATAACAAATAATAAACAAAAGAAAAGAAATATTCCATCGCATTGATGCTCCCTGGTATCAGTAGGCTGCTCCGAAGTTTTCATTCAACTCTGGTAGCTGTCCCGATTGCGTCGTTAAGGTCAAGAGCAGAAATAAATTTTTGCGGCTGTTTATTTCTGTCTAGCTGCACGTAGACAAAACCTCGACGCGTGAAGACTGCAGTCACCATTTTCCTCTTTAGCAGCTTTCTAGCCATATGGAAGATGTCATTATTTTTTGACGTTAAACTCTCATTGAAATAGATCTGGCTGTCAGAGACAAACCCTAAATTCAGCTCCTTCAGAGTAAGAGCTCCATGCTGACGCCTCTTTTGCAAAAATTCCTGCTGCTCGTTGGGTGATGAGAATTTCACCACCAGCAACGAGCCAGTCATGCTGGAACTATTGGGCTGGGAGTCCAAACGCTGGCGCTGCAGTGGTCGAAACACGCTTACGTAGGACGAAAGTTCGTGACCGATGGTGGTAGCCACAGCATTTAAAATTTGCTTTGGACTGAGACTGTCAGTCATGGGTATGCCACGAATCACCACGTCCTGCAGTCTGGATTGCCGACGTAAGTCTTCAAGTTCGTTGGAGACTACTGCAACGTCATGCTGCACAGTCTCGACCTCGTCTCGTAACTTACCCACTTCGCTATTCAGGGCGCTGCACACTTCCTCGATACGCGTGGTCAGGCGAGTCTCCAAATTTTTAAGGTGGTCTTGAAGAGCAGTGAATTGCTCTTGAAAGACAGAGAATCGCTCATCCAACAAACGGTTGAAATTAAGCAGCAACCTCCTCTCCATGAGCTCAAAGCTGTGATCTGCGGCTGCAATGGACGATGATCGGGGTGTCCCGCTGCCTCTGCTGTCATTCCGCTTCGAGTTTGTGAGCACTGGCGTACTCTTCGTAGCGGATACACTCTCTTCACTCTCGACAAAACCTCTAGTTTTGGGCCTCGATTGACTAGTTTTCGACATTTTATATATATGTATTTTATTATAAAAACTTTTCAATTGGTAGAATTAAAGATCAAACCGAGCAAAGAAAGAAAAAGACTCGCGGGTTAGTTAAATATAAAATCAGCTAGAGTTTATTAGATTGGAAGACACTAGAAAACTTTGAAAATTACAGGGAGCGGCTAAAAACACGTCTACTCGGAATGCATAAATCAGTTGACGGTGGTAAAGACAAGGTCTGGCTCGTGCTTGTCTTATATTGTCGAAGTAGTAAGGGAAATTCAGAGTACCGTCATCAGCGAAGCAGTGAAGTGGGTTGAAGGGGATTGAGAGCAGATCATTAATGAAGATTAGAAAAAGTGCGGGTGAGAGAATTAACCCCTTGGGAACTCCGGCCGAAATGACATGTGGGTTGGATTCGACGCCGTCCAATACTACCTTAATTGAACGGCCTGAAAAAAAGCTCCTAATCCAGTTCCTTAGAACTAAGTGTAGTTTATTCAACAGAGCTGGGTGCCATACTCTGTCAAAAGCCTTTGATATATCTAGAGCAACCAGACTAGACTCGCCAAAGCTGTGAATGCTTTGGTTGATACGCTCGGATAAACACACAAGCAGATCGCCAGTAGACCGTTTAGATCTGAAGCCGTATTGCCTGTCGCGTATAATTTGGTTGGATTCTAGATATTTCATCAGCTTCTTATTAATTATTGTCTCCATGATTTTGGAGAGAACAGACAGAAGTAATTGCTATTGGGCGGTAGTTTAATGGGTCGCTGGCTTCACCTTTTTTGGGATTGGCTGAACATGAGCTAGTTTCCAAGAGTCGGGATACACTCCGGAGAAGGGCAAAAAGTTTGCGCAGAGGTTTGGCCAAAGGTGAGGCACATTTTTTTAGTACCATAGGGGGGATTTTGTCTGGACCAGTGGATTTATTGACGTCGAGTTCTTTGAGACTCCTAAACACCTCGCGAATCCTGAAGTGAACTCCGTCCATTGAGTGGGTGGTATTCTCGAGAGTGGGGGGTGACATAGCAGCATCGGGTAAAGAAGAATATACGGCGAAGAGAGAAGCTAATAGGTCGGCCTTGGGTTTGCTTTCTGTTATCACTTAGTTGTTGTGAATAAAAGGAGGTGTTGAGGAGGAAGTAAAATTCTTTTTGATGGCAGTTACCAAGGACCAGAAGTTTTTGCTGCCTGTAGTGGAGTTAAGAATCTTACTTCTCAATCTATCATCAAATGATGATTTGACTTTCCTGATGATGGAGTTACAGGAGCTTCTCAATTTGATGTACTCACGACGAAGTGGCTCATTCATGCGGCTTCTTTAGCTTTGATTGCGTTCATACATTCCCCATTGAACCATTTGTTCGGCCTAGGCTTCACAGATTTGGTAGAGTGAGGGATGAACAAGCGCATACCCGCTCGAATAATTTTGGTGACACAGAGGGGCGCATAGTTCGCATTGGCATTACGGAAACACAAATCCCAGTCAGCGGCCTGGAAGAAGCGAATAAGACCCAACCAGTTGGCTTTCCCATAGTGCCACACAGTTCTTTTAGGAGCTGTGGTGGTTGTGGTCGAGGATGGATATGGGATATAAGCGCTAATTAGATTATGGTCCGAGTTGCCAAGGGGTGAGCTAACCTTGATGGAGTACCGCGTCGGATGAGAAGTTTGAAACAGGTCAAGGAGATGGGCTCCTTGACCTGGAATATCAGGGACTCTCGTCGGACATTTGACAATTTGGTGCAAGTTGTTGAGGCTCGCAAAGAGCTCGGCGTCTTTGCCAAGAACACTGGTGCCATTTGAGTAATTTAGCCAATGTACTTTGTGAACATTGAAATCACCCGCAACAATTATTTCGCTTTCTGGGTGGGAAAATAAAAATCCGGAAATCTGTTCGCAAATAGCATCAAATGCTGAGGTGGTAGCCTCATTACTAATATTAGGACTTCTACATAAAAAGCAGAAAAATATGACGTGGCTATGGATAATTATTTTAATTCAAATATGGTTAAAATCAGAGGACGTACCACTGTACACCTTCTGAACCTCGCCGACGTATCTACACCTTGTCGTGGTGGTGAGGCTTGCGAGGCCCCCTAAGGGTGCCCTGACTAAGATAGATGCACGCAATCCCAAGGTGTAAACAATCGTGCTGAAGGGATGAATGGTACTGCGTTAGTGTACTACTAACGATGGACTCCGGATACCAGGCGACCTCCGGTTTAAATTAGCCTTCCCATGGTAATTCGGAGCTCTGCCATGGGCGACTGTCCTTTCTCGCGCAACTCGTGGGATCAATATATATACCTTTAAAAACAATGAGGATGGAGCACCTCTCAACGCTCCAACCACCTCTGGGGCTTCCATAGCCCCCCAACAGGCCGACCTACAAGACCAGTTGGACATTCCCTGCGAACCCATGCAGCAGGGTGCCGATCACACAGCCTGTCCACAGCGAAGAGGAATTTTCGGGATCCCTCTTCTATGAGGGCAGTCTGAGCGAACCGCAGTCGAGCACGCTGAGATCACTCCTTCAATGGAAGAAGATCTCCTTAGAGGCCCACCTGCGGAACCGCGCTCACCTTCTGCTCCATCGGAGGGGCGAACCGAAAAAAAAACTCTTTCTAAAAACCGGAGTGGCGCAGCCAGCAAACGTTTTAAGCGACTTTTGGAAGCTGGCTACTCCCGGGAAGATGCTTATAGAATTTGCGTGGCCCCCGAGGAAGAGAGGAAAACCATTCTTCCTAATAAGAAGAGGGGTAGATCCTCTGGATCCTCTCCTGGCCAAAATGCCCCTGCAAAAAGGACGAAGGCTCCAGCTATACGGCTTGGAAAGCCACCTGAAAAGCCTTCACCAAAGAAGTGCGAGAAGGGTGTGCTCGCTTCTGATTACCCAGAGACTCTCCTGACCACGGATCAGCTAACTGCTGTGCAAGGGAGTCTTCTGGAGGCGATAGCCCAGTTGGGACAAAGCTCAGAGCAGCCGAGGTTCCTAGGTGTCGCTGCGCGCCCGGCGTGGCTAGCCATCACCTGCGCCGACTCGGCCATGGCCATCACGTGGTCAACCTTAAGCCTTGGGAAGGAGCTAGTCTCGTCGCTGTGGACGAAGACAAGCTGCCGCGCAGCCATGTTGTGGTCGGATACTTTCCGGCTGTAACCGAAGACCCTACTGACACCATGCTAAAGTGGATAGGGGTCCAAACCAGGTCTCTAAGGGTGCAGGGATGGAAAGTACTCCACAAAGTGCATCGCCCACCATTCACAGAGATGACGTTCTCTGTGGACCAAAGGTCAATTGACGAGCTGAGACGGACAGGCGGCCAAATTGGCTACAAGTTTGGTTGGGCACAGCTTAGGATTAAGGCAGCAGAAAAGATTATGTCCAAGGCTGCCTCTGGCCAAGCTCACACTGTCCCCTCAGCGACCGCCAGTACTTCGCGAGCAACCGCGACTATTTCCAAGGAAGCAGATATCCCGAGGCTAACATCTGAAGCCTCGCATGAGCCTGCTCCGGGAATGGGAGAGGTAAGCTCCATTGTGAGATGGTGACCACTGGACTTTCTGGGCTGGTGGTTGGGGGGGCCTTTAACGAGGTAATGAATCCCTCCACCATCTCAGTATTGCAGGCGGCTGGGGCAACGACTAATGCCCCACCATACGACACATGCGAACATATAGCCTCCAGAGAGGCTGGCGGGATCGCCGGGGAAGCATGTCTGGAAATAAATGTTTCTTCTATTGCCGCTACAGGCCGCCACTCAAATCCTCAAGGGGTAAACCTTCCCAGCCCAGTAAGTCTTCAAAAAAGGGGAGGAGAAAAAATCCCTTCAGAAAATGAGTACTGCTTCCAATATGAAGCTTGTCCACGCCAAGGCTGCTTCTGCAATACTTGAAAAAAGGTTAATCTCGGGCAATTTAGATGTGGCCCTAATCCAAGAGCCATGGGTGTACCGAGGAAGAATATGTGGCCTCGCTACTAATGCTGGCAGACTGATCTACTCTACCGAGCATGACTGCCCTAGAGCAGCTCTGCGAAGAGACTAACATGCCTTCCTCCTTCGCAGTTCGTATCCAGAGATCTGGTTGCGGCTGAGGTAGTGCTACCTGGAGACGTAGGAATGCCCAGGCTTGTCATAGCCTCGGCCTACTTCCCTGGTGAAGAGCCTGCCCCACCACCGCCAGACGTCAGGAGACTTGTGGAGGACTGCACTAGGAGGAATATTCAGTTAGTGATTGGTTGCGACGCCAACGCGCACCACCTTGTGTGGGGAAGCACCAATACTAATTCTAGGGGCGATTACCTCCTTGATTTCATTACTACCTACAATTTACAGGTTATGAACAAGGGGAACGAACCTACCTTTTCTAATGTGACTAGGCAAGAGGTAATTGACCTGACTCTTGCGAGCACATTCGTCAGTTCCAGAATACTGAACTGGCAAGTTTCAAGTGAGCCATCAATGTCTGACCATAGACATACAAGGTTTAACTTGAGAGCTTCTGCAACATCCTCGAAAGCATTTAGGATTCCACGGCAGACTGACTGGGAAGCTTATCTCACAGCTCTCAGGCTAGGAATCAGCCATATGGATATTAATCCCATTACTGAGGCCGATCTCGACCTTGTCTCTACCAATCTGCATGAAACGATCATCGCAGCCTTCGAAAGTAGCTGCCCTGCGAAACCTCGAAGCACCCACCGAAAGGTTTCGTGCTGGAACAATGATCTCTGCAGGCAAAGGAGATAAGTTAGAAAACTATTTAATAGGGCTAAGGTCTCGGTCAACTGGGACATAAGAAAGTCCTTACCAATTATAACAAAGATTTGAGAAGATCCAAACGAAGGTCTTGGAAAGCCTTTTGCGAAGAAATAGACAAGCTTCCAGCCTCCACGAGGTTATACAAAGTTCTGTCTAAGGATCACTCCAATGGCATTGTCTCTCAAGACTTCTGAAGGGTCCTTTACGGAGAACACCAGGGATACCATGGAGCTATTAATGAGCACTCATTTCCTCGGCTCTCAGGTAATTAACCCTGGATTGGCCTTTGAACCTAACATTGAATCGGAGGTAGTACTTGCCCACCGGTCCTATAATAGGAACAAAGGCCTGGCAAACAGGATTTTCACTGCCGCCGTAAGATTGAGTGGGCCTTCTGGCTGCTGGAAAGGACCACATCTTCCCAGCTCTCCTTCAGAGAGGTTTGGAAGAGATCTTACCAATTCTGCTACCACTTTTTCGGGGTAGCTTTATGCTGGCCCATATTCCAAGGTGTTGGAGAGAGGCTAGGGTAGTCTTTATCCCTAAATCGGGGAGAAGCTCATATAGGGAAGCAAAATCCTATCGACCCATCAGCCTCTCCTCCTTTCTTCTGAAAACGATGGAGAAAGTTCTAGACAGTCATATTAGAGAGGGTCTTACAGCGAAAACACTCCACTGCCTGCAATTTGCCTACCGGCCAGGCAGATCTACAGAGACTGCCATTCATGTGCTAGTGAGAGATATTGAGAAGTCTCTCAGGGCCAAGGAAATCTCTCTCTGCGCCTTTGCAGACATTGAGGGTGCGTTTGACAACGTTACCTTCGACGCGATCAATGAAGCAGCAGTAAAAAATGCATTCCTCCCTCTACTGCGAGATGGATCACGTCGCTTCTCAGCAGTAGATTGATAACTGCTGAGATGAATGGTGAATCGATTACGGTAATGGCTGCTAAAGGCTGTCCTCAAGGGGGCGTCCTATCACCCCTCCTATGGTCAACCGTGATCGACGAACTTCTTGCCGACCTGAATAGCCGTGGATTTAAAGCACAGGCCTATGCAGACGATATCGTCATAACGATTAGCGGCGGTCATGATAGCACCGTTTCTGACCTCATGCAAGCTGCTCTGTCACATGTGCGTAGTCGGTGCCGTAGCAAGAACCTGGGTCCACAAAAAACTGTCATCGTACCATTTACTTATAGAACGAAGCTAAATTTAAAAGCTCTCTCTTTGGACGGCAAAGAAATAGTTTTCTCAAAGGAGGCTAAATATCTAGGCATAATCCAGGATCAAAAGCTCTCATGGAAATCTCAAATGGAGAGAGGCCCATGGTCACATATGCATCCATCGCATGGTGGGATAAGACCAAACAAAATGTGCTATGTCTTGGTATCACAGGGGCCAAGAGCACCTGTCCGACTGCGCCTATGGAGGCCCTACTGAACCTCCCTCCAACACACCTGGTGGTGAAAAAAGAGGCTCTGGCAGGGGCACTGCGTCTACGGGAGCTCTTCTCCTTTAAGCCAGGAGACCTGCTGAATCATTTATCGATCCTCAATGAGCTGAATCTGGAGCCAATGATATCTCTGTCCGATATCATTCCTGCTACTCTTGACTTTGACAAACCGTTTACGACGATTATTATAGGTCAGAGTGGCAACATGGCAGGCCTCTCTTTAGAGGAAGCACGGCCTTTTGGTACACGGACGGTTCCAAAACCGATAAAGGGGTAGGGCTGGGTGTTTATGGCCTAAGGAGTAAAATATCCATGGCTCTGGGCATTACCCCCACTGTTTTTCAGGCAGAGGTACTCGCCATCCAGGTGTGTGCTCAGACCTGTATTAATAGAGCTCCAAATAGCTCTAACATTGTTATTTTCTCGGACAGTCAAGCTGCACTGCTGGCCATTAAATCGCACAGAGTGTCATCAAAGACTGTCCTGGATTGTGTCCAATCTCTGAAATTCCTCAGCAGGAACAATAGTGTCACGCTGATGTGGATTCCGGGCCACGAAGGTCACATTGGTAATGAAATTGCCGATGGCCTAGCTAGCGTAGGCGCAAACTCATCTCCTATTGCCCGGAACCTTTCTGTAGCTAAGCAAGCTGCCACGTAAAAATGGCCTCACTTGCTGTGCGACTGTGAGGCTACAGCGAGGAAGAGACTGAGCCTCCTCCAGCGTGACTTCCCTACTCCCAGGGAGATTTGGGACAGTAACCCTAAATCAGTTTTAGGCTATGTAAGATGCCTTAACCTTTATGGTTTTCAAAGACGGGGATGGCACAATAGACCAAATAAAATAGGTCGCAGTGCCTGCCAAGGTGCCGCCATGCAAGAAATAGAACACCTTCTGAAACGCCACGTTATTCCTAATATATATGGCTAATCCCCTATGGGCGGAAAAGTTGTGCATTAGTTATACGCTGCCATCAGAAATCGATCTAAATCAAGATCTGGTAACACTTGGGTTTCACTCAGTGCGAAAATAGCAGGGGTATGGAGCAGTAATTCGCACGTAACGGCCAGGAAATTCGTATTCAGTCCCCGAATGTTATTACAAAAATTGATTATAAAATCATTGTCACATTGAGGACTGTTTTGCGTGAGGTCCATGACCTCATTTGTAGCCGGCTGCACCGGCGATGCATCCATCGGAGCTAACGGGAATAGCCTTGTTGCATATGCCTGCTAAAACAAGACGACTCCTATCAGCTGACCGATTAAGGCTGCAGCGCCGGAGCGGCCGGCAGGAAGCGCGGGAAGCGGGTGGAGGAGACTTACTTGTTGTCCGTCAGTCCTTCGGTTATTGTTGTTGCTGTTGGTGGCTTAGTTTTTTTTTGTGTTATTAATTTTTTATGTTGTTTGTTTTGTGATTTATGTTATTATTTTGGTGGTTAATTAATTTGGTTTTATTAAGTTTTTGTTTGTTATACGTTTTTTTTTGTGTTGCAATTTATTAATTTTTTAACTTCCCAGTATAGGAAGTTATTGTAATCGGTCCGAAAATCGAAATCGAAAATTTCAACGTATTTTCATCTTTCAAGGTCCCAGGAGCATTTTAAGCCAAAAATTGGGAGGAAGTATGTGTGTGTGTATGTGCGTACGGATGTGGTCATTTTTTCCTCCACGATATCGCGCGAACCAAAACTGATATCGACTTCGTTGAGGTGTCGTTCGAAGCGTATTAACCGAAATATGATCTGAAAAGATTTTCATGAGATTCGGTCCAGCCGTTTTTTTGTTTAAGCGACGTAAGTGATTTTTGTACCTGCACGATATCGCCCGAACCACGAAAGATATTGACTTACTTGAGGTTCCGTTCGAAGCGTATTAGCGACAATATAATCTGAAAAGATTTTTATAATATTCGGTCGAGCGGTTTTTTGGTTTAAATGACTTAAGTGATTTTTGTACCTGCACGATATCGCGTGAACTATAAAAGATATCGACTTAGTTGACGTGCTGTTCTAGGAGTATTAACCAAAATATGATCTGAAAAGATTTTCATAAAATTCGGTCTAGCGGTTTTTTTGTTTAAGCGGCGTAAGTGATTTTACTACCAGCACGTTATGGCCCGAACCACAAAAGATATTGACTTACTTGAGGTGCCGTTCGAAGCGTATTAGCGACAATATAATCTGAAAAAATTTTTTTAATATTCGGTCCAGCGGTTTTTTTGGTTTAAATGACTTAAGTGATTTTTGTACCTGCACGATACCGCGCGAACTAAAAACTATATCGACTTCATTGAGGTGCCGAAAAACATTAATACCTAATCTTGTAAGTGCGCACATTTAGTTTGACATTTTAGCGAAAATATTGATAAACAATTGTGACAAATTCTCGGTATTATACATATATTCTATATTGCCTATTGTTCATTTATCTATAATATAAAAAAATTATTAGATAAAAAAAACTTTTTAATATAACACGTTTTTATAACGAACTAAAAAGTATAAAATAATGGCACTAGCCCCATACAGATTTAGAACCTCAAACATATTTCTAACACCACACAGATAGTCCTGAAAATTTGTGATTGTGAATTTGTAATAGCTATGAAAATATATGTAAAATTTTAAACGAAAAACCGTGGGGCGTATATATTATTGATGCGAATGATTTCTCAACCCAGCTACTCTACACTCCTTACTATTGTCTACAGCATGCGCCCCACGTTTTTTCGTTTAAAATTTTACATATATTTTCATAGCTATTACAAATTCACAATCACAAATTTTCAGGACTATCTGTATGGTGTTCGAAATATGTTTGAGGTTCTAAATCTGTATGGGGATAGTGCCATTATTTTATACCTACTTTTTAGTTCGTTATAAAAACGTGTTATATTAAAAAGTTTTTTTTATCTAATAATTATTATCTGCTTTTTAGTCTTGTGTGCGACATTTTGCAATCACTTTTTAACATGGTCATGATATTATGACGGATACATGTGGAAAATTGTTACCTAAATCTACTAATAATATACCAATCTTTTTAATTTTGATATTCCTGAAAATTAAAATGAAGGAGTAAGCTAAATTAATTTTATATGATTTTTATTTCAATAATAGCTGCATCTCTTTTTTGATCATTTTTACTATTTTCACTCGTGAGTGCTCGCAACTACTCTTTTACTGAAAAGCGCTTAGCTGACTTTTGATTGTATTTAACTGCTTTCTTCATATAAAAACATTTATAAATTAAATTTGAGTCGTGATTATCTGAATCTTTTATCTTTCATTTTACTTTGAATAATTTACCGTATTAATTTAAATTATGTAACTGATACATCTGAAGGTTGTTGTAAAGTTAGGCAGCAATCCACCAGTTTATGTCAGCCGCCAAGTTAAATTTACAATGACCTCATATAGCTTATTGTATTCTACTTATCACACCCTTTTCTGTAGTACCTACGTCGCGGGTGTTGTGATGAAAATGGTAAGCCGTGCTCTGAAGAGAATGGTAACCACCCTCCTGAGTAGGCCGCCATGGACCTAATGAGGTTCTGAGTATATTGTATTGCTTACGTTGTTTTACTTATCATACCCTTTCATTTGATACCCATGTCGAACGGGTTCTGAAGAGAATGGTAACCGGCCCTCCTTAGGAGGTCGCCATGGATCTAAAGACATAGCTTATTGCATTACTTATGATGCCCTTTCGTTTGATACCCATTTCGAGGGGGTGTGAAGAAAATGTTAATCCGTTCTCTTGAGATGGCCGCCATGGAACAAACGAAATATTGAGGATAATATATTGCTTATGGTATTCTACTAATCATACTCTTTCATTTGACACCCATCTCGAAAGGGTTCTGAAGAGAATGGTAACTCACCCTCCTGAGTAGGCCGCCATGGACCTAATGAGGTTCTGAGTATATTGTATTGCTTATGGTGTTTTACTTATCATACCCTTTCATTTGATACCCATGTCGAAAGGTTTCTGAAGAGAATGGTAACCGGCCCTCCTGAGGAGGTCGTCATGGATCTAAAGACATAGCTTATTGCATTATTTATGATGCCCTTTCGTTTGATACCCATGTCGAGGGGGGGTGAAGAAAATGTTAATCCGTTCTCTTGAGATGGCCGCCATGGACCAAACGAAATATTGAGGATAATATATTGCTTATGGTATTCTACTACTCATACCCTTTCATTTGACACCCATGTCGAAAGGGTTCTGAAGAGAATGGTAACCCACCCTCCTGAGTAGGCCGCCACGGACCCAATGAGGTTCTGAGCATATTGTATTGCTTATGTTGTTTTACTTATCATACCCTTTCATTTGATACCCATGTCGAAAGGGTTCTGAAGAGAATGGTAACCGGCCCTCCTAAAGAGGTCGCCATGGATCTAAGGACATAGCTTATTGCATTACTTTTGATGCCCTGTCGTTTGATACCCATTTCGAGGGGGTGTGAAGAAAATGTTAATCCGTTCTCTTGAGATGGCCGCCATGGACCAAACGAAATATTGAGGATAATATATTGCTTATGGTATTCTACTTATCATACCCTTTCATTTGACACCCATGTCGAAAGGGTTCTGAAGAGAATAGTAACCCACCCTCCTGAGTAGGCCGCCATGGACCTAATGAGGTTCTGAGTATACTGTATTGCTTATGGTGTTTTATTTATCATACCCTTTCATTTGATACCCATGTCGAAAGGGTTCTGAAGAGAATGGTAACCGGCCCTCCTGAGGAGGTCGCCATGGATCTAAAGACATAGCTTATTGCATTCGACACATGATTCCCTTTCATTTGATACCCATGTCGAGACCCTTTCATTTGATACCCATGTCGAAAGGATTCTGAAAAAAATGGTAACCCACTCTCCTGAGGAGTCTGCAATGGATCTAAGGGCATGGCTTATTGCATTCGTCTTATGATGCCCTTTCATTTGATACCCATATAGAGGGGGTTGTGAAGAAAATGGTAATCCGCCCTCTGGAGATGACCGCCATGGACCAAACGATAAATTGAGTATACTATATTGCTTATGGTGTTCTACTTAACGTACCATTTCATTTGATATCCATGTTGAAGGGTTTGTGAAGAATATTTCAATCCGCCCTCCTGAGACGGCCTCCATGGACTAAAGGTATGTACCATATTGCATTGTCATCACAGCTAAAGCTGTGTGCAAAATTTCACCATGATAGGATATCCGGAAGTATTTGAAAAATCGAATGCAAAATTTGTTCCGTGAAGAAAACAGTAATCCGTCCTCTATAGTCCTCCGCCATGGATCTAACGGTATAATGAGTATACCATATTGCATTGTCATCGGAGCTGAAGCTGTGTGCAAAATTTCAGGGTGATCGGGTAACCGGAAGTAGTCAAAAAATCGATTGCAAGATTTGTACCGGACAAACAGACAGACAGGAAAGCGAGCTAATAAAAACGTTTTAATAAGTCGGGTTTTCTTTCCTGACGCTATAATTCCAGAACGCACGATCCGATTTCCACGGTTTTGCATTCGTTGGAAAGGTCTCGGGCTCCGTGAGGTTTATAGCAAAAAAATTTCAACAGAAAAGCGGCGTTTGGTCCATAGCAGCCATCTCAAGAGGGCGGATTACCATTTTCTTTACAACCCGTCGACATGGATATCCAACGAAAGGGTATGGTAAGTAGAACACCAAAGGCAATATAGTATACTCAATATATCGTTTGGTCCATGGCAGTCATCTCAACAGAGCAGATGACCATTTTCTTCACAACACGTTCGAAATGGGTATCCAATGAAAGAGTATGATAAGTAGAACAATGTAAGCAATATAGTATACTCAATATGTCGCTTGGTCCATAGCGGCCACGTCAAGAATGCGGATTACCATTTTCTTCACAACACCTTCGACATGGATATGAAATGAAAGAGTATGATAAGTAGAACACCATAGGCAATATAGTATACTCAATATATCGGGTCCATGGCGACCATCTCAAGCGGGCGGATTACCATTTTCTTCACAACCCCTTCGAGATGGGTATCAAATGAGAGAGTATGATAAATAGAACACATAAGCAATATAGTATACTCAATATATCGTTTGGTCCATAGCGGCCATCTCCAGAGGTTGGATTACCATTATCTTCACACCCCTCGATATGGATTTCAAATGAAAGGGTATGATAAGTAGAACAGCATAAGCAATATAGTATACTCAATATATCGTTTGGTACATGGCCAGAGACATGGGTATCAAATGAAAGGCTATGAAGAGTAGAACACCATAAGCAATATAGTATAGTCAATTTATAATTTGGTCCATGGCGGCCATCGCAAAAGGGCGGTTTACCATTTTCTTCACAACCCCTTCTAGATGGGTATCAAATGAAAGAGTATGATAAGTAGAATAATATAAGCAATATAGTATACTCATTATATCGTTTGGTCCATAGCGGCCATCTCGGAAGGCGGATTACCAGTTTCTTCACAACCCCTACGATATGGGTATCAAATGAAAGAGTATGATAAGTATAACACCATAAGCAATATAGTATAATCAATATATCGTTTGGTACATGGCAGTCATCTCAAGAGGGCGGATTAATATTTTCTTCACAACCCCTTCGACATGGGTATCAAATGAAAGAGTATGATAAGTAGAACACCATATGCAATATAGTATACTCAATATATCGTTTGGTCCATGGCGGTCATCTCCCAAAATCAATTTTCCCAGATTTGTTCTTTTTTCACTATGGCTTTTTCCTATCGCAGACTGTGTCACCATAATCTTATTTTATTGAAAGGCGTTGCAACGCACGCGGGTTTTTGCTAGTTATTAAAATATCCAATCATAATATTCAACATCCATCATACTGGGAAGTTGATCGTGTGGACCGAAAGGGTCGAACCCACATCCCAACTAGTTTAGTTTGCAATTATGTACAAAGATTATAATCTTAATGAAGTACATCAACTGAACAGAAGGAACAAAAATAATAAACATGGAAGCATTTAAAAAAAAATTATAAAAATATAAAAATGAACAAAAAAAAAATTAAAAATTAGAAATTAAAAAAAAAAGAAAAAAAAAATAGGAGAAAGAAAGAGAAAAAAACAACAGATAGGTATTACAAAAATAAAATTATATAATACTTAATTATGTATTCATGCTTCGAGAAGATATTAACTCGCAAAGACGTTTCTTGAAAATGCCCATTGAATCGATACATTGTATATGGACTGGTAGAGCGTTCCATAACATAGCTGCGAAGACAAAGAAAGAACGTTGTCCAATCAAAGTACGGAAACGCAGGATTATCAAATTATTATTTCTAAGCGATTGTGAGAGCTGTACGAACTCATTAAGGTAAGCAGGCTTGCGTTGTTGTAATATATAAAGTAATAAGCGCAGAAGCCTATACTCACGATAGTCACTCAGGGAGCAGCCAAAAACGGAATTTAAATAGGGTGAAATATCGTCAAAACATCAGAGCTTATACACAAAACGGACGCAATCATTAAAGGCCACTTCAAGCTTCCGAGCGCAAGAAAAATCGAGAGAGGGGTAAATTGAGAGGCCATTTTTTTAGGTGATAGACTAGAGGCTTAGGGAAAGCCCCTTTGTACTGTTCGACAATCTATTTTTTTCGTATAGAGTGTAATGTCGAACAGCAGCTCTAGTCGGAAGATAGGGAGAAGAAACAGAGACAGAGAGAAGAGAGAAGGAGCTGCCACAACCTAGCCGCGATATTTTATCCCGCCTACTCCCAACTATTTCGCCACTCTGACATCGACAACTCGCTGGAGTGTTATGCCTCCTGAAACGAGTTGAGTCTTATCAACCAACCGATGAAATGCGCTTGGTGGAACGGGAAGGACTAGCGAAGGTTATGACAGGAGGAATCTGGAATGTAAAGAGAGGAGAAGAAAGAAGGGAAGTTATATGGGTGGGAAAGTGAAAAAGGCGAAGGACCGTGGGGCTGGGCGGGATTCTGAGGACAACCGAGGCCCCCGAGGCCATGCATTAGAAGAGGTAAAAGTAAGGCTTTAAGCAAATTCAATCGAACGGTCCTTTTAAGCAAACCACAGTGGTATCTAAATTTTGCCAGGAGCCCATATGTCTTGCCAACAGTAGAATTGATGTGATCGCAACAGGTCATATTGCTATTGAGAATGGCTCATAGATTTCTTACTTTATCGACGCGGTCTAGAGGAACTCTATTTAAGGAGATTACTGGAAGGTTAGTGTAGCGGCAACCCGAATTAACAAGTTATCAGAAGTTCACACAAAACGGAGTTACCGCTACATTAGCCACCCGCGTATGAACAAGTCAATCACTATACCCAGTCTAGTGATCGCTCTCCTACAATAAAGACATTATAATATAAACGTCTGTTTTTCATTTTTAAAATTGGCGCGGCAATAACTGGTGACCCCGAGTAAAAGAACCCGTTCTTAAATTTAAAAAAAAATAATAATAAGGGTTTTAATAATTTCTCCGATACGAAGGAATGATATTATCATAATCAGCATATCAGTGAAGCGACATTCATAAAGTGAAAAGTGTCTCCCATTATACAATATACATAAGTCTTTGTTCTCCGAATTTGATTTCATATCGCATTTTTATATCAAAATAAAATATAATTCATTGCGGAAAGGAAATTTAATCAAATTCAGATTTGTAGTGGGAGCCAAAAGAAATGCATTTCCTAATTTTTACGTGATTACAGTTAAACTCTACATTGTCGGAAAAGAACATCATAAGCACAAAGATTTTTTTTTTCTTTCATAAATAAGATAATAAATTCTTACGTATAAATGAAATTTAATTGGAAAATTGTAACTCTGTGAACGTGCCCGACACACAACATATGTATACATCAATGCAACGCTAATTAACGGCATTATAAACCGCATGGTCAAGGCGAAGGACATGAACAATACTTAAATGCAATGCTAATTAACGGGATCATAAACCACAGGTCTACGATGGAGAAGGACCACCACCCGAAAATCTAACGGATAAATTAAGATAATTTTTTTTTTCTTTTCTATATTTTTATATATCATCTAATTTTAATATGTTAAATTTAAATATTATACAATATAACCATACTTACAATATTTTCATTTGTTTTTTAGGGTGAACTTGTGTTCAGAGGCAGAGGAAAAAATAATGCACATGCTAATAACGCAGTAGAATATAAAGACAAAACAACAAAGGAAATAAGAAATAATACATAATAAAAAGCGCAGTGAGTACACTTTCAATACAAGAAACGTAAAGCAATTTGGTTTAGTACATAATGACTTTGCATTTTTTCAATAAATAAAAATGGGTTCAAAATTCTTTTGCAATTAAACAAATTAAATATATTTTGTAGATTAAGTTTTTATTGCGCTCTTCTTTAATATATGAAATACATACATATATAGGCAATTACCAAAACCTATTCGATTATTTATTTTGGAAGTTTAATTTTTTTTTTCTTCAACGGCATTTATTAATATTAGGAAATATTTTATATTTGATTATGAAATCGTTAACCAACATCGCAATATTTCAATTATGTTATTGATTCAACGGAAAGTTATCTAGCACAATCCTTTAGTACAAGTACCTATTAAAAAGCCTGCACAACGTAGTTAATGCAAAGAGTAGTAAACTACACAGTTCACGCGATTTATAAACCTTTCGTAACGAAATTATTTAACACACCAACGAACGCCATGTCCAATCATAACGAAGAAGCAGAAACAAGTTCGGTAAAAAACGGACCCAATCTGGGAACAGCCAGAGCCTCCAAGCTCTTTCATCAACAGTATTAAGGTACCACCTTTATGGAGCAATAGGCCAGATTTATGGTTTCTCCAAGTAGAGAGCCAATTCAGGGTTAGGAGGATAACAGCCTCAGACACTAAGTACGACGGCCTCACTCTCGCAGGAAACGATGGAAATTGTAGCTGACGTTCTACTTAACCCACCCCAACAAGACAAATACGAAAATCTTAAAAAACACTTGCTCTCGCGTTCAATTGATTCGCAAGAGCGAAGACTCGACACTCTATTACATAGAGTACAGCTAGGTGACTACAAACCGTCTGAGTTATATCGACATATGGAGTCCCTAGCCGGAAGAAATAGTCTAGTCAATCCCTCATTATTAAAAAAGCTATGGATGAACAAACTCCCACACACATTGCAAACGTACATAATTGCAACAGAGAGCTCTCACCCCTTAGATGAGCTATTTACAATCGCAGACAAAATGCACGACGCGAGCACTATCCCCAATATCTCCGCGGTGCACACATATGAATCCAAAAAGACAAATGACAACAATCGCAGCGTCGACGATACGCTTCAACAACTGTCAGAACGAATAAAACGACTAGAGTTTAGAAATTAGAACCGATCAAGATCACGCTCCTCGTTCCAAAGGCGTTCCAATTACAGTAGCCCAGCTCGCAATAACAAAAGCAATTATTGTTGGTATCATCAAAAGTACGGCGCTAAAGCCAAAAAATGCATACCACCTTGCGTCCGAAATACAGGAACTAAACCAGAGCCGACAACAAACAACTACACAAAAAACTAAAAATAACTGCTTCGTGTGCGGCAACGAAAGCAAGCAATTTTTCTCGCCGCCTCTTCCTTCGGGATAAAAATAGTGAAATTAATTTCCTAATTGACACGGGGGCGGAAGTGTCCATTATTTCCAAAAGGTTTGTCCCCAGAGCAATTATCCAAGAGAGTGTCCACCTAACGTCAGCCAATGGCACACCAATCAAAACTTTCGGGTACAAGCATTTAACTCTAAACCTTGGACTACGGCGCTGTTTCGTCCATACATTCACAATTGCGGCACTCGATTACGCCATTTTAGGAGCAGATTTTCTGCAAAAATTCAATTTGATGGTTGATCTTCGACCTTATTATTGGTAATCGGCATATCACGTAAATGCAACTGTGATTCACCCAAACTCCTAGTCATTGAAGGAGAATATGGGACCATTTTCAACGAGTTTCCGTCATTGAAAGCCCCACCCAATTTTAACTCGGACGTTAAACATACTGTTGTACATCGCATTCACACCAGAGGCCCCTTACCCGCCGCGCGTCCGAGAAGACTTCACCCGCAAAAATATGCCATAGCTAAAGAGGAATTTGAAACGATGGTTCGACTAGGCATTTGCCGGCCATCAGCATCCTCCGTTGCCTCGCCGCTACACATGGTCCCGAAAAAGAATTCTAGTTGGCGCCCCTGTGGAGACTACCGTCAGCTCAATAGTGTCACAGAATTCGATAAATACCCACTACCCAATATCCAAGACTTCACTACCAGATTACACGATTGTACCATCTTTTCTAAAATCGATCTTGTGGAGACTACCGTCAGCTCAATAGTGTCACAGAATTCGATAAATACCCACTACCCAATATCCAAGACTTCACTACCAGATTACACGATTGTACCATCTTTTCTAAAATCGATCTTGTTCCAGCCTACCATCAAATCCCGGTAGCCCCATACGATATTTATAAGACTGCAGTGATTACCCCTTTCGGACTTTTCGAGTTCCGCAGGATGCCTTTCGGTGTAAAAAGCGGCGCTCAAACTTTTCAACGCTTTATCAACGAAGTGCTAACAGGTCTCGATTTCGTTTTCTTTTATATTGATGATATACTGGTCGGTAGTAAATCACCTACCGAACACAAAAAGCATTTGCGCATTCTTTTCAAAAGGCTGGAAGAACATGGTATAAATGTTAACCCGAGAAAATGCCTACTAGGCCAAGCGAACTTAGATTATTTTGGACACAAAATCAGCGCAAAGGGCATACTTCCCTCTGAGGATAAAATAAAAGCCAGTACAGTACAGTATATGCGGACCATAAGCCCCTCACAACAGCTATTGCCTCAAAAGCTGACAAATCACCTTGACAAACTAACCACTTATCGTTCATCTCGGAATTTATTAACGATATTAGATATGTCAAAGGCTGCCAAAATGTAGTTTCCGATGTTCTATCAAGGGCACACGTCGATGTTATCGAAAATTCCAAAAAAATATATCTCGAAACATTAACTAAAGAGCAACAATCAGACGAAGAATTGCAAGCTCTTTTAGGCAGTATAGACGAGGATAAAGCCCGCTCTTTTACTTTAAAAAAAATCCACATACCTTTCGACAATCTGCACATTTGATGTGAAACGTCAACCGGTACTGATCGGCCTTACGTACCAGAAAAGCTTCGTCGTATGATTTTTAGTGCGGTACACAATCTTTCGCACCCAAGCATAAGGTGTACAAACAAGCTACTCACGTCAAAATATTTTTGGCCCAACATGTGTTGTGACCCCCACAATAAATTCCTTTCATGCAACATTGTAAACGGCTCCCACGCTTGGAGTCCACACGAGCTGTTGGCACAAACAAAAAACCTCCTATGATCAAATTACAATAAATAAATATCATTCTTTTCCGCTTAAGGGTACCTTACCCATTCTCGATTTCTGATTTTTGTGATTTTCATTGGGCCGGTAAATGATGAAAAATCGACTTATGAGGTACGGATATATTTATACATGTAATTGAAAACCTTAAGAACAAGAAAAAAATGTAACATAGTTGTGTATGAACATTTTATAGCCTCTTTTTGCGGTCAACTAAAAGTCCTCTTTTTGGATGGCGGGCATGATTGTAATTGACTGGAACGTCTGAAACCAAAAAATCGAACGGAATTTTAAAGAGCTCATGTTTGGCTAGGGAATAGACTATTATTATTTGTTTAGTGCAAAAATTTACAAAATGGTGGACTTATGAATTTTTTTTTTCAAAATCCGAGTTTTTTTTTGTAAACTATTAGGCTGTAATAATAGAAGATCATCATCAATCTTTTTACAAATAGTCTAAGTTATAGCTTTTGGTGTTTAGAAAAACATATCAAAATTTCAGAACGATCGCTTTTATAGTTTTTGACTTACAATGCCCGCCAATCGTAAAAACATAGTTTCGAGAAAAATGCCTTTAAAGTTTTTGAAGTAATTTTCCGCGCCACGGCGAAACTAAGCATTTGCGATTTGACGCGCCCACCATCAATCTGCTGGAACTCCAAGAGTATTCCGAATTTCGACTCGAAACTTTCAGGAAATATTTTTGAAGAGTTATAGATTCGAATAAGACAATAAAAAAAAATCGATTTTTTGAAACCGAGAATGGGTAGGGTACCCTTAAATGCAAATAAGCACTTTTTCACTAAATATCATTCTTTTCCGCTCAAATGCAATTAAGCACTTTTTCCTTATTAAAAGTGCTGCGCCAGCACCTCGTGCTATCGCCAAGCGTGTGGGACCGTGGCCGACTCGAGCTGAGCCAAGATTCTTGGCTCAGTTCTCGTCGTGCCGTCGGACCAAGTGCTATTCACTAATATTATCCTCTATTTAAATAAAGTTAAAAAGTACAGAGTAGTGTTGTTTTCATTCATTTAAATAGTACAGAGTAGTGTTTTCAGTAATTACAAAATCATTAACAAATTCCGTGGCCGGCGGGGCTCAACACATGAACAAAGAAATAAATCTTGTATTTCTTGTCAAAAGGCAAAGAACACACAGCAACCCCACAAGGACATTTCGATACACCTTCTGGGAGATTTCAACATATCCACATGGATATAGTGGGCCCACTTCCTCCATCAAACGGGTACACTTATTTACTAACAATCTCACATTGGACGGAAGCAATACCAATCCGAAATATAGAAAGCAAAACTATCTGTAATGCTTTCATCCAGAACTGGGTCGCAAGATTCGGCATATGCCAAACCTTGAAGACGGACCAAGGAACCCAATTTGAATCTTTGTTATTCAAGGAACTGTCAAGCATTTTAGGGTGTCATCGCATTAGGACCACAACCTACCACCCCCAGTGGGTCGGTAGAAAGGTTCCACAGGCAGCTCAAGGTGGCTCTCCGTGCGTCCTCGCAGCCAAAGAATTGGTACACAAATTTATTGTAATCGGTCCGAAAATCGAAATCGAAAATTTCAACGTATTTTCATCTTTCAAGGTCCCAGAAGCATTTTAAGCAAAAAATTGGGAGGAAGTGTGTGTGTGTGTGTGTGTGTGTGTGTGTGTATGTGCGTACGGATTTGGTCATTTTTTCCTGCACGATATCGCGCGAACCAAAACTGATATCGACTTCGTTGAGGTGTCGTTCGAAGCGTATTAACCGAAATATGATCTGAAAAGGTTTACATGAAATTCGGTCCACCCGTTTTTTTGTTTAAGCAACGTAAGTGATTTTTGTTCCTGCATGATATCGCCCGAACCACGAAAGATATTGACTTACTTGAGGTGCCGTTCGAAGCGTATTAGCGACAATATAATCTGAAAAGATTTTTATAATATTCGGTCCAGCGGTTTTTGGTTTAAATGACTTAAGTGATTTTTGTACCTGCACGATACCGCGCGAACTAGAAACTATATCGACTTCATTGAGGTGCCGAAAAACATTAATACATCAATTTTATATACATTTTCGTCATCCTAATCTTGTAAGTGCGCACATTTAGTTTGACATTTTAGCGAAAATATTGATAAACAATTGTGACAAATTCTCGGTATTATAGATACTAGTTGGGATGCCGGTTACCGAAATTCGGTCAAAAAAACAATAAATATATAAAATTCACGATTTGTTCGAATTTAAATTCAATTTAAATATTGTTATTTAAAGAAAAAAAAAAATTATTCGCAATGGCGAATTTTTAATTACTATGAAACATTTCCATTGTCGCTCCAGAACATCTAAAATTTCCCAGGATTTTTTTTAATCGCATCCATGACGTCTTGCTTGGCTATGTGGTAAAATGATAAATGCCATTTACAGTGTCATTTAACAAATTACACTCAGAGCTAATCATTGCAAAGGCTGCATTATACGAACGAATATTTGCAAAAAATTTTTAGAACGATTTTTATTACCACTTTCATTTGAAGTTAAACCTTCAAAAAATTATTGAAAAAGTAATTTTGAGAAAGTGGAGGTAGATTAACTTTGCCTTTATGACAACACAAAGAAAATGCCTCAGTATTACGTAAAGTTACTTCAGTCAGAAAATGTTTGGCACGACAAAAATGACAACTCATATTAAAAGAACCACAACATCAACATTCATTTCATTCACACCACTATTCAATTCATTATTTTCAACATTCATTTCATTAGCACTACGTAAATTTCTAACGCGACTTCTAGTATTTTCGCGAAGGGATCTAAAATCGACATTCGAGCGTCTCCGTCGTTGTCTTGGCATTTCGAAAAGAAAACGCGGAAAAAAACGTAAGTACTCACCGATAAATTGCACTCAAAATTCGCAGTTAACTGTTTGGAATGACAAAAATACAACTCAGATTCCGAGAACCATACGAAAACGAATAAAAATTACGCAGAATAACATTCAAAACACACTTAAATGAATCAATTACAATTTCTAAAGGCATTCGCCAAAAAACGAACGGCAGCGCCTTACACAATACAACTCAATAATACTATACACAAAAGAGTATAAATAATGCACGCACAAAGTGACCGAGTTTTTTTATGTCAGCCGCCAAAAATCCACACAAACGCTTGTTTTTCTCCGTTTCTCGTTCGCTTCACTGAAACGGCATTTGTGTCAATCGTAGGCTACTCAGCTCTACGTTGATGCTCACAAAAAATTCAAATTTTCCAACGGCTTTTTAAAATCCGAAAAATTAAAATCGCTATAACTTTTTTATTCGTGAATCGATTTCGTTGAAATTCCTTATTACAAAACTATGCCATAAAAAGAACATTTTCTGAAAATTTAAACGAAATCGGTCCACGAACAAAAAAGCCTTAGTGTGTACAAACTTTTTGTTTGCCTATTAATATATAAGATATTCTATATTGCCTATTGTTCATTTATTATTAAAATATCCAATCATATATTCAACATCCATCATACTGGGAAGTTGATCGTGTGGACCGAAAGGGTCGAACCCACATCCCAACTAGTTAATTTTTATTTTAATACAAAGAATTCGAGTAAAGTAGAAGTAATCTTAAGCATGGAATTAGTTAGAATTTATAGTTTGTAGGATAAATACATATACTTGTATCAAACGGAGCTAAGACTCTTTTACTTAGAGCAGCCGGCACCTATCCTACATTTCAGCTATTTTTTAATTATTACGTCGATCACCTCCTAACACCTAGTCTTTGACCGACTTTAAGAAAGTGACGCCGTAATAAGCAGGCTTAAGGCTAAATTCGACTAAAACTAAAGAAATGCGGATAAATGCAAACACCCTTGAACGAACTGAGCTGAATAGCCGTGAAATGGAACTGGTAGAAAAATTCTGCTACCTCGGTAATATTACCGAAAATGGCGGGGGCAGAAGAAGACGTCAGTTCCTGAATAAATAAAACAAGAAGCGCATATGCATCCCTGTTCGGCATATGGAGATCAACACAAATCTCAACCAAAACCAAACTACGGCTGTTCACCAACGCTCCAATGTTAAGGCAGTTCTTTTGTACCGTTCCGAAACATGGAAAGTCACCTAATTCATCACAGGGCGCTTACAAGTTTTCATCAACAGATGTCTGCGTCGTAACCTAAAAATACGCTGGCAAAATAAAATTCCTGAATCAGGCGAAGGAAATGGAGTTGGATTGGACTTGCGACGTGAAAACGAGAATCTAGCCAAACAGGTTCTTGACTAGAATCCGCAAGGATGCCATCGAGTCGGAAGGCCTAGAACAATGTGAAGGAGAAACCTATTAGCAGAGACCGCAACAACTGGGAGATCACGGTCGGAGCTGAGAGGTGTCGCACAAAACAAAGTCCGCTGAAGGGCAAGTGTTTCCGCCCTATGTCCCATTAAAGGGGAGTAATAAGAAGAAGAAGGGCTTGTCGAGAATTTGATGAACCCGTGCGACTTCCTTACAATTTTACCTGAATCTGGAAAATTACTACGATCGGTCTGCAGGAAAAGGTTAACGAAAACATATTTACTTATTTGTTCCCTCAAGCTTAGGGATCACCCTATGTCGTTCAAGTCATGGCTCAGCGTCTTGTAATAAGCTTGATTTGAAGGATAGAGGTGAAAGGATAGGTTGTGAGTAGATGTCAATGAACCTTACGTTTGAACTTCGATATGTTATATGGATTCTGAAACACCCACTGACTGCGGAAGATTGTTCCACAATCGATTTGTTCTATTTATGAACGAACTACTAAACGGTAATGTGCGCGAAGAGGAGAGCGATTAGTAATTTTACCATCCTCATTTACCTCGCTACATGCCCTAGGCACCTAGGATGCATTCTGCCATGTAAGAAGGTATGGAAGTAACGTAATATATATAGTATAGAATGACAGAAGCGCGGTTTACCATATGCTGCATTCATGTAATTGGAGTGTCTATGATTTCAAAATTCTTGTCACTTTCTACACTCCACTCTAAGTGCGTTACGTAATTTATGGATGGCCCCTCATGGCGGGCGGATCATGCTCAATTCTACCACAATTTTACACCTACCGAGTCGTGTCAACACACCAGGCAAGCAGAGTGATAAATGTTTTAACAAGGATTCAATCTATTTCTAACTAAGTTCATCTAAAATAACGAAAACGTGTACTCTTGTTACAATAAAATTCATTGTGCCAAAACCCCGTAGTTATTCATGTCACTAGTTTTCTAACATACTGTAAACTTATACTGCAAGTGATATTCTGGCCTGTCATTATGGCTGAAGATATTCAACGACAACGGTACATTTGCAACACAAATTCGTGAGTATGAATTTAATTAATTATTCAATTTAAAAAAAAGACAAAGAGCGCCGAAGATGATTCACATCTTTCACGGGCGATCCTTTTTTCTTCTATTTCGCCAAATTTTGATTTAACACAATCGCATTGAAAGTTTTTTTCCTGCCAATTTACAAATTACGTTTCATATTTATTAACTTCTGCATTTTATTAATAATGCCATCGGCCTTCATCTTTTGCTGTTATCGTCCCTCATCCAAAGTCAATGTCAACTATCAATCAAGATAAAAATCGGCATTTATATTAAAATAATATATATTTCGCATTCCGTAAGCAAAAAAAAATGGCGGGCTAACATTATTGCCTTTTTTGTTTCGATTGTATAAGACAGCCAAACTTGTTGAAAACTGGTGTTTTAGTCAATAATTGTTTGTAGGCAGGGCCGGCTTTACGAATTTTAACCATTTAAAGCATTTCTTTTTGATCGATTAGGGTATTATGCAAAAATTGTAGAATAATAATAATAATAATAGATTTATTGGAAAGGTACACAAGATCATATATCTTTTAGAGTAGGTACTACATTTTAAAACAGGTAATCTAACTTATATTTAAATAAATTTAGTGAGTGGGATAAAGAGGACGGGATAATACAGAAGAGGATATGAAAATAAGTGGATATAAAATCTAAGAAGAAGAAGAGGAGGAAGAAAGAAAAAGAGATGCTTGCCTTCTGAAAACCGTGGCTGAGCTCATTCTTTGAATCACACAGGGAAGATTGTTCCAAAGTCGAAACGAATGCACAAAGAAGGAGCGACTACCAATTATGCTGTAAACATACTAAGGGCGAAAATAGTTCCCACAGCGACTGGCAAAAACGAATAGAACACACAGCTTTTCTATGAGTATGAAGGGTGCAGCACAATATGCAGACCACTCGACGACGAGGTCGCCGAGAGTGGCGACTCAATCAATCCAAGTTCTATTTCGTAGCCGTCGCCCCTCAAAGTTGCCTGGGCGGTGTGACATGGGATTGTGTTGCTATTCTCGTATGTTCCTGTGCGCGTGTGTAGCATTCGGATGTCGAAGATGATTATTCTTGTGTGTGCTTTTTAATTTGTGTGCACCGTCGCCGTCGCCCTTAGTATGTTTACAGCATTAACGAACAATGAGCTGGAATGAGAAATTTGGTTGAACGCATGGATCGAAGAGGACAGAGGAAGGTAGGAAGGGCTTTTAGAGGATAGAGCCTTATTTAAAAGAACTAAAGCCATGACATCAATAAAACGAAAGAGGGAACAACCTAGCAAGGAATTTTGTATACTCGACACATGATCTGATCTTCGCATATGAAAAATGTATCTTAAGCAATCATTGAAAGCTACCCAGTGGGAAAAATTGGGAGCGATGCACAGGGGAGTGTACTTGGAGCACTCTCAAGGGAGCTTTCTTGGATTTTTCATAAATTTTATATAAAAAAAGAAAACGGGCAATTATCTTCATGCCCATAAAATGTGACATTAGCAAACTCAATAGACTGGCTCTCGTTCGATACGGAGGACAAGCAGCTTTGGAAGTTGATAGAGTTTAGTTGGGGGACTGCTTTGGTAAAGCCACTCTCGGGAAAAAGGCAATTGCAAAAGAAAAACAAAATAAAAGCTTTTCGATACCGGATCACATACCCACAGGCGCCCATGAATATTTCTTTTTTAAAAAGCTTTTTTATAATGCTCCAACAACGCGTTTTTGGGAGCATAAAAACGTATGCTCCCTCGCAATGACATGCAATGTTAAAAAGAATATAGAACGGGTATGGCAACGGGAGCACTCTATGTCACTCTTGGAGCACTCCTTTTTCCCACTGGCTACTTTAAGGCCCTGTCGGCAGGCTGAATCTAAGGAAATATATATGTACAAGGGAACCAAAGAGGAAATGTGGTACGATGAGGGATTTAACAAGCTTGAGCCGAACAGCGGACGACAGAAGGCTACCATAAAGCCAAAGCTTTCGCAGTGTCCCATAAATCTTGGAAAGAATAAGTGAGACTTGATTACAGCAAGATAATTTGGAATTAACGACAATGCCAAGATTATTAACACGCTCAAGAATAGGGAGGGGAATACCATTAAGTAGAACAGATGGAATGCTGTCAGGGGACTGAAAACGACGGCTAAGCAGAAGTATTTGGGATTTTTAACTTCCCAGTATAGGAAGTTATTGTAATCGGTCCGAAAATCGAAATCGAAAATTTCAACGTATTTTCATCTTTCAAGGTCCCAGGAGCATTTTAAGCAAAAAATTGGGAGGAAGTATGTGTGTGTGTGTGTGTGTGTGTATGTGCGTACGGATGTGGTCATTTTTTCCTGCACGATATCGCGCGAACCAAAACTGATATCGACTTCGTTGAAGTGTCATTCGAAGCGTATTAACCGAAATATGATCTGAAAAGATTTTCATGAAATTCGGTCCAGCCGTTTTTTTGTTTAAGCGACGTAAGTGATTTTTGTACCTGCATGATATCGCCCGAACCACGAAAGATATTGACATACTTGAGGTGCCGTTCGAAGCGTATTAGCGAAAATATAATCTGAAAAGATTTTTATAATATTCGGTCCAGCGGTTTTTTGGTTTAAATGACTTAAGTCAGGGGTCTCCAAACTTTGAAGCCTTCGGGCCATAATGATTTTTTCTGTTTGTTCCAAGGGCCAAACCAGTTTTAATTTTTCTGCCCTTAACTATATTTCTAGACTAGACTAGAATATTCGCAAAGTGCGCGACCTAAGCAAACTTACGCTTTTTTGCATTTCAATTATTATTGTGTATTGTGACACTTAACGACATCTAGTGGCGAGAAGTAGTACTATGGCCTCGATTCCCAGATCCGACGGGAGGGAAGTGAGTGAGGATTTGACACTTTGCGATTCTCAAATCCGCAGTCCCGGATTGGTTTAAATCGAAAATTCGGAGTGAAGACTCACGCGATAATGAAATATATGATGTCGGATTATCTCAGGCGCATTTGTCGTTCAAATCCGCAGAAAATTTGTTGCGGATCACACTTTTACAGCGCGGAAAATGTCAAAAAGAAATTCGGGGTTGCGGATCTGAGAATCGCAAAGTGTCAAATCCGAAACTCACTTCCCTCCCGTCGGATCTGGGAATCGAGGCCTATGTATTGTACTATGTACTATCTATTCCGATCACTTCAAGATGGCAGTAATTGCATATAGAAAGGCTAGCGGTGCAACCGCGAGTCAGTCTGCGTAGGAAAGAAAGGCGAAGGAAGCGAAACTGTCTATCTCTATTGTGAAATAAAGTAACACACGTGCATAAAAGTATTTTGATTTTACTTATTGTTTTTATGTGTGATTTGTTAGTATGGAAAAGAAGCGAAAAATTGACAGTGAATGCAGAACGTTCCAAGATAAATGGAACTTTCAGTATTTTGTGATTGAGTCCAGTAATAAGGCGCTATGTTTAATTAGTAATGAAAACTTAGCTGTTCTTAAAGAATATAACATTAAACGACACTATGAATCGAAACATTTTCAAAATTACTCCAAGTATACAGGAAGTTTGCGGACGGAAAAATTTGAAGCTTTGAAACGCGGACTCAAATCGCAGCAATCATCACTAAATCACAATTACATAAATCTCATTAGTGTTTTTGTTTTACTGTGATTAGTGGGATTCATTTCAATTATTTGTTAGTTATTAATATGCTTAAACTTAGATACTTAAGTTAAGTTTTCTGCGTCATCATTTCTGTCGTTAAGTTTTACCTTGCAAGTAAATAAAACCGAGTAATTATCATTCTGTGTTTTCTTCTTCAACTTATCACAGCAATAGTAACAACAATAAATCATTGGTTGTCGCGGGCCAGATTGATGACACTGGCGGGCCGGATTTGGCCCGCGGGCCGTAGTTTGGAGACCCCTGACTTAAGTGATTTTTGTACCTGCACGATATCGCGCGAACTATAAAAGATATCGACTTAGTTGACGTGCCGTTCGAAGAGTATTAACCAAAATATGATCTGAAAAGATTTTCATAAAATTCGGTCCAGCCGTTTTTTTGTTTAAGCGGCGTAAGTGATTTTTGTACCTGTACGATATCGCCCGAACCACGAAAGATATTGACTTACTTGAGGTGCCGTTCGAAGCGTATTAGCGAAAATATAATCTGAAAAGATTTTTATAATATTCGGTCCAGCGGTTTTTTGGTTTAAACTACTTAAGTGATTTTTGTACCTGCACGATATCGCGCGAACTATAAAAGATATCGACTTAGTTGACGTGCCGTTCGAAGAGTATTAACCAAACTATGATCTGAAAAGATTTTCATAAAATTCGGTCCAGCCGTTTTTTTGTTTAAGCGGCGTAAGTGATTTTTGTACCTGCACGATATCTCCCGAACCACGAAAGATATTGACTTACTTGAGGTGCCGTTCGAAGCGTATTAGCGACAATATAATCTGAAAAGATTTTTATAATATTCGGTCCAGCGGTTTTTGGTTTAAATGACTTAAGTGATTTTTGTACCTGCACGATACCGCGCGAACTAAAAACTATATCGACTTCATTGAGGTGCCGAAAAACATTAATACATCAATTTTATATACATTTTCGTCATCCTAATCTTGTAAGTGCGCACATTTAGTTTGACATTTTAACGAAAATATTGATAAACAATTGTGACAAATTCTATATTGCCTATTGTTCATTTATTATTAAAATATCCAATCATATATTCAACATCCATCATACTGGGAAGTTGATCGTGTGGATCGAAAGGGTCGAACCCACATCCCAACTAGTTTAGGATTTAGTTTAAGGAAGTTGATAGAACTCCATTAACTTATTTGGGATAAGGAACTATTAAGTTGAGATATACAGGATTCAATCTGATTCGGAGTACGAGGTGTATAGTTGGAGAACATCAGCATACAGGTGGAAGGAGCAGTGACGGATTATAGAGGGAAGGTCATTAATATACAAAGAGAAAAGGAGAGGGCCAAGAATTGAGCCTTGCGGTACTCCCAAAGGCACGGGAAGGAAAGAGGATAAAGTGCTATTATGGCGAACACATTGAAGCCTATTGGTAAGAAGGGAAGAGATAAGCCGAGTAGCAGAAGAAGAAAACTACCACTTTACAGGTACGGGTTTGAAAGCGGGGCCGCTGAACTACATATAATGTCAATGTTAGAAAAATTTTATGTTTTTTTGGCGGACTATGGAGAAGGCGCGATTTACGTGTCCGACATTTTTATCACACCAAAGGCAGTAGTTTTTGGCACATAACACCGTTTGTGTCCGACGGTTATGTATAATTTTTTTGAAGTTATACTTCTTTAGGCGCGTTTTGAAAAATATTATGAGAGTGAATTTTGACGAATTCGCAACGCAACGCAACACAGGAGAAGGCTTAGCACGGAGGATATGGGCCAAGGGGTGGAGGCAATGGAGGGCAAGCATTTCAACTTCCATTCTTCATGCGCACTGGGATTATCATTATTATGGGCATATGGAAATTCGTAGCCGATGCCGGCTCACGATGTCGTTAGGTGAGGGAGTTTTTATGCCGAGGCTATGGAGGAAAATAAATTTCATGTTCGATTCATCAGCTGGGATTTTCGTGCGCATAGGAAGTTTCGTAGTGTTTTAGGCACAAACAGATTGGTTGCGCCAATCTGGCTGTGGTTTTATTTTTGTATTTTACATTACAGCTATTTTACTAGTATGTATACTTAATTTCTAGTTCGCCCGTAGGCTTGTAGTGGCCTACCTATATTTAGTGGTTGGCCACTAAATATTAAAAAAATGTATATTCCCGTAAATCTAATTTATTTACAATATATATATATGTACATTGGCTGAGTTGCTAATTGCAACTGAACTTAAAATCTAATTGTTCGCTTTAAGGCTGGAGATATTCCATCGCCTACTTAAAAGTAGACAAGGAAATATCTCCAGCCTGCTATTAAACTATTTTCTATGGGACACCAGGTAGTTGATATGATAGCCTACCTGGGTCCCATAGGCTGATGTTTTTGGGTGTTTCAAGTTTACTATTTATTCATTTATATTTCGTTTGGCGCGTATTTGCTTGGTAACTCTGCTGCTTTGATAATGCCTTCACTAGCTATTTTTCTCACCAATTCATTCGGGGGCATGATTGCGAAGTCTATTTTGCATTACATGTTCCAGTATACCAGGATTGGATTGGATTTTCCGCTGCAATATAGAGGAAGGTACAGTTCCTTAGTATTTTCCTTTCCAAAAACTGCAACTTATTTGCCACCTTTGTGGATATTGTACTGGTCGTATTATTGATTTATAGCGCAAGTTTTTAGTTTCTGTTGATGATTCCTAGATTTCATTAACGGGCTTAGCCTAGTTACTATTATCCCACCAAAAAAACATTAAAAATGTGAATTAGAAGTTCGTGGGCGCGGAAATTATTTATTGGGACAGTTTAAAACACACTTATAACAAAAAGAAGTGATATGGATTAGTCAAGATGAATCGTTAATAGCATGAAATAATTAAACACGTGCATTTACGAACGAATTCAAAGGAATTATATAACTGCCAATTTTTATTTAAAACTCAATAAAGTATTATCAACCGCGAAAAAGGTATTTGGATGGCGCGTTCGTTGTATACCTAGCATGATTCTTTGCTGAATTCAGCGTGGCTCAGTCTATAGTATTTCTAATAAAATTTGTTACATTTCGAAGGGCAGCTAAGATTCATGCTATAAAATTGTTGTAAAATTCCTTTGAATTCGTTCGTAAATGCACGTGTTTAATTATTTCATGCTATTAACGATTCATCTTGACTAATCCATATCACTTCTTTTTGTTATAAGTGTGTTTTAAACTGTCCCAATAAATAATTTCCGCGCCCACAACTTCTAATTCACATTTTTAATGTTTTTTTGGTGGGATATCACTCTTTTTTGTTTTAATACATTCTAAAATAAAAAATAAATAATCTTCTGTATAAAGAAATATTATGTATTTAATTGTTCATTATATTTTTTTATTTATTTTATAAGTAGGTAATAACAAAATAACAAAATGCAGGAATTCAAATTAATATTATTGCCTTGGTAAAAAAACAAACATAAGCTCCTTCCGAGTTTCTCGGCCAAGATTTTTTCTGTACTATGGAATTATTGATCCATAACCAGCTCGATTTTTCTTTCAACATGCTGATCTAATGACCTTGTTCGAGTGTTCCTTTGAACTTGTTCGTAAATGCACGTGTTTAATTATTTCATGCTAGTGTGTTCTAGTTATGATACCTTTTCATTTGATACCCATGTCGAGGGGGTTGTGAAGAAAATGGTAATCCGTCCTCTTGAGATGATCGCCTCGGATCTAACGGTATATTGAGTATACTATATTGCTTATAATGTTGTTCTTATTCCCTTTTATTTGATACCCATGTCGAGGGGGTTTTGATGAAAATGGTAATCCGCCCACTTGAGATGACAGCCATGGATCTAACCAGATATTGAGTATATTATATCGCTTATGGTATTCTACTTATGATACCCTTTCAATTGATACCTATGTCGAGGTGGTGGTGAAGAAATGGTATTCCGCCCTCTTGAGTCGGCCGCCATGGATATAGAGACATAGCTTATTGTATTCTACTTATCATACCCTCTCATTTGATACCCATGTCGAGGGGGTTGTGAAGAAAATGGTAATGCGTCCTCTTGAGGTGGCCTCGGTGGATCTAACTATTTATTGAGTATACTGTATTGCTTATTGTATTCTACTTATCATACCGTTTCATTTGATATCCATGTCGAGGGGTTGAGAAGAAAATGGAAATCCGTCCTCTTGAGATGACCGCCATGGATCTAACCAGATATTGAGTATATTATATCGCTTATGGCATTCTACTTATGATACCCTTTCAATTGATAACTGTGTCGAGGTGGTGGTGAAGAAATGCTAGTCCGCCCTCTTGAGACGGCCGCCATGGATATAAAGACATAGCTTATTGTATTCTACTTTTCATACCCTTTCATTTGATACCCATGTCGAGGGGGTTTTGAAGAAAATGGTAATCCGCCCTCTTGAGGTGACCGCAGTGGATCTAACCAGATATTGAGTATACTATATTGCTTATTGTCTTCTACTTAAGATACCTTTTCAATTGATACCTATGTCGAGGTGGTGGTGAAGAAATGGTAGTCCGCCCTCTTGAGACGGCCGCCATGGGCATAAAGACATAGCTTATTGTATTCTACTTATCATACCCTTTCATTTGATACTCATGTCGAGGGGGTTGGGAAGAAAATGGTAATCCGCCCTCTTGAGATGACAGCCATGGATCTAACCAGATATTGAGTATATTATATCGCTTATGGTATTCTACTTATGATACCCTTTCAATTGATACCTATGTCGAGGTGGTGGTGAAGAAATGGTAGTCCGCCCTCTTGAGACGGCCGCCATGGATATAAAGACAAAGCTTCTTGTATTCTACTTATGATACCCTTTCTTTTTATACCCATGTCGAGGGGGTTGTGAAGAAAATGGTAATCCGCCCTCTTGAGATGACAGCCATGGATCTAACCAGATATTGAGTATATTATATCGCTTATGGTATTCTACTTATGATACCCTTTCAATTGATACCTATGTCGAGGTGGTGGTGAAGAAATGGTAGTCCGCCCTCTTGAGACGGCCGCCATGGATATAAAGACATAGCTTATTGTATACTACTTATCATACCCTTTCATTTGATGCCAATGTCGAGGGGGTTGTGAAGAAAATGGTAATCCGCCCTCTTGAGATAACCGCCGTGGATCTAAATATATTTTAAGTATACTAAATCGCTTATTGTGTTCTACTTATCATTCCCTTTCATTTGATACCCATGTCGTGGGGGTTGAGAAGAAAATGGCAATACGTCCTCTTGAGGTGGCCTCGGGGGATCTAACTATTTAATGAGTATACTATATTGCTTATTGTATTCTACTTATCATACCCTTTCATTTGATACCCATGTCGAGGGGGCTGTGAAGAAAATGATAATCCGCCCTCTTGAAATGACAGCCATGGATCTAACCAGATATTGAGTATATTATATCGCTTATGGTATTCTACTTATGATACCCTTTCAATTGATACCTATGTCGAGGTGGTGGTGAAGAAATGGTAGTCCGCCCTCTTGAGACGGCCGCTATGGATATAAAGACATAGATAATTGTGTTCTACTTATCATACCCTTTCATTTGATACCCATGTCGAGGGGGCTGTGAAGAAAATGATAATCCGCCCTCTTGAGATGACAGCCATGGATCTAACCAGATATTGAGTATATTATATCGCTTATGGTATTCTACTTTTGATACCCTTTCAATTGATACCTATGTCGAGGTGGTGGTGAAGAAATGGTAGTCCGCCCTCTTGAGACGGCCGCCATGGATATAAAGACATAGCTTATTGTGTTTTACTTATCATGCCCTTTGATTTGATACCCATGTCGAGGGGGTTGTGAAGAAAATGGTAATCCGCCCTCTTGAGATAACCGCCGTGGATCTAAATATATTTTAAGTATACTAAATCGCTTATTGTGTTCTACTTATCATTCCCTTTCATTTGATACCCATGTCGTGGGGGTTGAGAAGAAAATGGCAATACGTCCTCTTGAGGTGGCCTCGGTGGATCTAACTATTTATTGAGTATACTATATTGCTTATTGTATTCTACTTATCATACCCTTTCATTTGATACCTATGTCGAGGGGATTGTGAAGATAATGGTAATACGCCCTCTTGAGATGACAGCCATGGATCTAACCAGATATTGAGTATATTATATCGCTTATTGTATTCTACTTATGATACCCTTTCAATTGATACCTATGTCGAAGTGGTGGTAAAGAAATGGTAGTCCGCCCTCTTGAGACGGCCGCCATGGATATAAAGACATAGCTTATTGTATTCTACTTATCATACCCTTTCATTTGATACCCATGTCGTGAGGGTTGCGAAGAAAATGGTAATACGTCCTCTTGAGGTGGCCTCGGTGGATCTAACTATTTATTGAGTATACTATATTGCTTATTGTATTCTACTTATCATACCCTTTAATATGATAACCATGTCGAGGGGGTTGTGAAGAAAATGATAATCCGCCCTCTTGAGATGACAGCCATGGATCTAACCAGATATTCAGTATATTATATCGCTTATGGTATTCTACTTATGATACCCTTTCAATTGATACCTATGTCGAGGTGGTGGTGAAGAAATGGTAGTCCGCCCTCTTGAGACGGCCGCCAGGGATATAAAGACATAGCTTATTGTGTTCTACTTATCATACCCTTTCATTTGATACCCATGTCGAGGGGGCTGTGAAGAAAATGATAATCCGCCCTCTTGAGATGACAGCCATGGATCTAACCAGATATTGAGTATATTATATCGCTTATGGTATTCTACTTTTGATACCCTTTCAATTGATACCTATGTCGAGGTGGTGGTGAAGACATGGTAGTCCGCCCTCTTGAGACGGGCGTTATGGATATAAAGACATAGCTTATTGTGTTCTACGTATCATGCCCTTTCATTTGATACCCATGTCGAGGGGGTTGTGAAGAAAATAGTAATTCGAACTCTTAAAATAACCGCCGTGGATCTAAATATATTTTAAGTATACTAAATCGCTTATTGTGTTCTACTTAACATTCCCTTTCATTTGATACCCATGTCGTGGGGGTTGAGAAGAAAATGGCAATACGTCCTCTTGAGGTGGCCTCGGTGGATCTAACTATTTATTGAGTATACTATATTGCTTATTGTATTCTACTTATCATACCCTTTCATTTGATACCCATGTCGAGGGGATTGTGAAGAAAATGGTAATACGCCCTCTTGAGATGACAGCCATGGATCTAACCAGATATTGAGTATATTATATAGCTTATGGTATTCTACTTATGATACCCTTTCAATTGATACCTATGTCGAAGTGGTGGTAAAGAAATGGTAGTCCGCCCTCTTGAGACGGCCGCCATGGATATAAAGACATAGCTTATTGTATTCTACTTATCATACCCTTTTATTTGATACCCATGTGGTGGGGGTTGTAAAGAAAATGGTAATACGTCCTCTTGAGGTGGTCTCGGTGGATCTAACTATTTATTGAGTATACTATATTGCTTATTGTATTCTACTTATCATACCCTTTAATTTGATAACCATGTCGAGGGGGTTGTGAAGAAAATGATAATCCGCCCTCTTGAGATGACAGCCATGGATCTAACCAGATGTTGAGTATATTATATCGCTTATGGTATTCTACTTATGATACCCTTTCAATTGATACCTATGTCGAGGGGGTGGTGAAGAAATGGTAGTCCGCCCTTTCTTGAGACGGCATGGATATGAATACATAGCTTATTGTATTCTACTTATCATACCCTTTCATTTGATACCAATGTCGAGGGGGTTGTGAAGAAAATGGTAATCCGCCCTCTTGAGATAACCGCCGTTGATCTAAATATATTTTAAGTATACTAAATCGCTTATTGTGTTCTACTTATCATTCCCTTTCATTTGATACCCATGTCGTGGGGGTTGAGAAGAAAATGGCAATACGTCCTCTTGAGGTGGCCTCGGTGGATCTAACTATTTAATGAGTATACTATATTGCTTATTGTATTCTACTTATCATACCCTTTCATTTGATACCCACGTCGAGGGGATTGTGAAGAAAATGGTAATACGCCCTCTTGAGATGACAGCCATGGATCTAACCAGATATTGAGTATATTATATCGCTTATGGTATCCTACTTATGATACCCTTTCAATTGATACCTATGTCGAGGAGGTGGTAAAGAAATGGTAGTCCGCCCTCTTGAGACGGCCGCCATGGATATAAAGACATAGCTTATTGTATTCCGCTTATCATACCCTTTCATTTGATACCCATGTCGTGGGGGTTGCGAAGAAAATGGTAATACGTCCTCTTGAGGTGGCCTCGGTGGATCTAACCATTTATTGAGTATACTATATTGCTTATTGTATTCTACTTATCATACCCTTTCCTTTGATACCCATGTCGAGGGGATTGTGAAGAAAATGGTAATACGCCCTCTTGAGATGACAGCCATGGATCTAACCAGATATTGAGTATATTATATCGCTTATGGTATCCTGCTTATGATACCCTTTCAATTGATACCTATGTCGAGGAGGTGGTAAAGAAATGGTAGTCCGCCCTCTTGAGACGGCCGCCATGGATATAAAGACATAGCTTATTGTATTCCACTTATCATACCCTTTCATTTGATACCCATGTCGTGGGGGTTGCGAAGAAAATGGTAATACGTCCTCTTGAGGTGGCCTCGGTGGATCTAACTATTTATTGAGTATACTATATTGCTTATTGTATTCTACTTATCATACCCTTTAATTTGATAACCATGTCGAGGGGGTTGTGAAGAAAATGATAATCCGCCCTCTTGAGATGACAGCCATGGATCTAACCAGATATTGAGTATATTATATCGCTTATGGTATTCTACTTATGATACCCTTTCAATTTATACCTATGTCGAGGTGGTGGTGAAGAAATGGTAGTCCGCCCTCTTGAGACGGCCGCCATGGATATAAAGACATAGCTTATTGTATTCTACTTATCATACCCTTTCATTTGATACCAACGTCGAGGGGGTTGTGAAGAAAATGGTAATCCGCCCTCTTGAGATGACAGCCATGGATCTAACCAGATATTGAGTATATTATATCGCTTATGGTATTCTACTTATGATACCCTTTCAATTGATACCTATGTCGAGGTGGTGGTGAAGAAATGGTAGTCCGCCCTCTTGAGACGGCCGCCATGGATATAAAGACATAGCTTATTGTATTCTACTTATCATACCCTTTCGTTTGATACCCATGTCGAGGGGGTTGTGAAGAAAATGGTAATGCGTCCTCTTGAGGTGGCCTCGGTGGATCTAACTTTTTATTGAGTATACTATATTGCTTATTGTATTCTACTTATCATACCCTTTCATTTGATACCCATGTCGTGGGGGTTGTGAAGAAAATGGTAATGCGTCCTCTTCAGGCGGCCTCGGTGGATCTAACTATTTATTGAGTATACTATATTGCTTATTGTATTCTAGTTATCATACCCTTTCATTTGATACCCATGTCGAGGGGTTGAGAAGAAAATGGTTATCCGCCCTCTTGAGATGACAGCCATGGATCTAACCATATATTGAGTAAATTATATCGCTTATGGTATTCTACTTATCATACCCTTTCAATTGATACCTATGTCGAGGTGGTGGTGGTAGTCCGCCCTCTTGAGACATCCGCCATGGATATAAAGACATAGCTTATTGTATTCTGCTTGTCATACCCTTTCGTTTGATACCCATGTCGAGGGGGTTGTGAAGAAAATGGTAATGCGTCCTCTTGAGGTGGCCTCGGTGGATCTAACTTTTTATTGAGTATACTGTTACGTTTTTCCGGCTTAACGGATTCGTAGGATTAATTAAGGAATACACTTTTTAATTATCCACACAAAATTTATTTATTACGAAACAAAACACAATTTAATAACACAAATACAATTCTTACAGTTCACTATAATCACTTTCAAATTTACTATCTCGCACTATTAGGCCGCGTTCTCATGGGCTGCATGCCGCACGACAAACGCTTTCAATGTTTTCTGATTGGCCAGGAAAATATATCTGTATGCACACATGTTTTCTCTCTCGCACAGCCTTGCTGCAAAAATCGAACAAGGGAAAATCCCTTAATCATGCGGCAAATTCACGGAACTGCCAAGTTCGAACTTTTGCCGTGCGGCATGCAGCCCATGTGAACGTGCTGCAAAATCATGGAACTAGTGATGTTTCGATTCGAGCGATGTTTAAAGTGATTTAAACAACAATATTTCACATTTTGACATCAACATTAATCGTTAACATAATTTTTTTATTATTAAAGTAATCCAATTCACAATTTTCAAAATCACAAAAGACTGATTTTTGACAACCAGCAGATGCTCTCATATGAACGAGGGGATGCTTCTATGCGGCAAGCTTTTTGCAGCCTGTCACGAAAATTTTCGAATACTACCCGAAGATAAGCCGATATCAAGCTTTAGCCGTGCGGCATGCAGCCCATGAGAACGCGGCCTTAAATTCTATCTGTCGCTATATTATAGTTCACTTTCAAATCACTACTTTTCACTGTTATCACTCTAAAACACATTTATCGCCTTTTAAATCAAAACTGACTCGATAGCGGCTGCCAGGCGCTTTTATATAGGCAGCTTCACCTTTGTCTACTTTCTGGGACCTTCGCTTTCTGGTTCCTTGTGGTATGTTCGGTAAGTTTCGACCAGCTTGAAGTTGTCTTCGCTTATCGCTCGTTAGTTTAGTACATAAATTCTTAATTCAGACAACAACCGAAAATCGTTGATTCTTCCTCTCGACAAACAGATGGCGCATAATCATCACATTGCCCCCTTCTTAGGACTGTTCGTCCCGAACAGTTGTCCATCCTGGATCCGGCTGATGATATGGGCACGGCCTGTCTATGTGCACAATCTTCTTCTTTGCTTTGGGTCCTTGTTGAATCCTGTAGACCACATCGTTGATCCGTGTTAGGATTTTATAGGGCCCCTCCCACTGACGCTGAAGTTTCGGAGACTTGCCTTTCCGTCTTCGAGGGTTGAACAGCCAAACGAGGTCACCTTCCTGGAATCCGCTACAGTTTGCTCGGAGGTCGTACCTTGTTTTCATCCTGTCACTGGCTATCTTGAGATTCCTCCTTGCGAGGTGGTGGATATCTGCAAGTCTATCACGAAGTTCACCTGTATAACCGCCAGTAGATTCGTTGCTTTCCACAGGTGTCCCAAATTTCAAGTCGCTTGGCAGCCGGATTTGTCTTCCAAAAATCACACTAGAAGGGGTTTGTCCTGTGGAATTATGAACTGCTGTCCGATATGCCATTAGAAAAATAGGGATATAACTGTCCCAGTCACGCTGGTGCTCGCTATCGACTTTCCTTAAGTGCTCTAGCATTGTCCTGTTGAATCGTTCTACCATTCCATCGGATTGGGGATGAAGGGGCGTGGTCCTGGTCTTCTTCATTCCGAGTATCTTACATACTTCTTGAAAAACTTGAGATTCGAAATTTCTCCCTTGGTCAGAATGAAGCTCATGAGGAACACCAAATCTGCAGATCCAATTGTTCACTAATTCCTCTGCAACAGTGATTGCTTCCTGATTTGGAATGGCATATGCTTCGGGCCACTTACTGAAGTAGTCCATAACCACCAAAATGTAACGATTCCCTCGGTCTGATGCTGGACAAGGTCCCGCCACATCGATTGCAATTCTTTCAAATGGGGCTCCCACGTTGTATTGCTGCATTTCTCCTTTTGTTTTTACTCGAGGGCCTTTGCTGCTGGCACAAAATGTGCATTTACGGCACCAGTCTGTAACATCGTCTCGCATGTGAAGCCAATAGAATCTATCTCTTATTTTTGCCAAAGTTTTATTGACTCCCAGATGTCCTCCTGATGCGCCATTATGACACTCCTCGAGAATATCTCTTACTCTACTGCGAGGGACTAACACCTGCATTCGGTGAGAGGTACCGTCAGCGGTTTCCCATTTGCGCTTTAACACTCCTCGCTCGATGTGCAATGAATCCCATTGGGCCCAATAGCTCTTCAGGGTTTCGCTTCTCTCTGCAATATCCTTCCATTCAGGCTTCTCCTCGTATTCCTTCCATGCCAGAATCGAAGAAATATCTGGGTCGTCGCGTTGGGCGTCTCGGAGTCCCTGATCGTCCCATCCTGTCGTTGGCTCAACGGTCGTCCTTTGACTCTTTTCCTCAATACGCCCACAATGTTTGCAATCTTTTACGCATGGTCGCCGGGAGAGTGCATCTGCATTTCCATGGTTTCCTCCTTTTCTGTGGCCTATATTAAAGTCGTAGGACTGAAGTCTCTCGATCCATCTTGCCACTTGTCCTTCAGGATTTTTAAATTGCATCAGCCATTTTAATGCTGCATGATCCGTTCGAAGGATGAAGTTTTGCCCATAGAGATACTTGTGGAAGTGCTTAGTTGAGTCCACGATTGCCAACAGTTCTCTCCTTGTGACGCAGTAATCCCGCTCCGATTTTGACAGCGCTCTACTGTAGTAAGCTATGACCTTTTCCTGCCCTTCGAAGTTTTGTGATAGCACTGCACCAATTCCGACATTACTCGCATCTGTGTCCAATATGAATTTTTCCCCTGGCTTCGGATATGTAAGTATTGGTGCTTGGCAAAGTCCTTGCTTTAGTGTCTTGAAACTTTCCTCGCATTTTTCTGTCCAGATAAATGGTCTTCCTTTTTCTGTCAGTTTATGTAATTCCTTAGCTATGTCGGCAAAGTTCCTGACAAAACGTCTATAATAGGTGGCTAGTCCCAAGAAGCTTCGAAGTTCATGTTTATCCTTCGGTGTGGGCCAATTCTTAACTGCTGCTATTTTCTCCGGATCTGTTTGAACTCTATTGGATGAAACCACATGTCCGAGATAGTTGACTTGGTCACTGAACAGCACGCACTTTTTAGGGTTGAGTTTCAGTTGGGCAGTTCTCAACTTTTGGAAAACCTCTCGTAAATTGCCCAGATGTTCCTCGAAACTTTTTCCAATGACGATGATATCGTCCAAATAAACCAGACAAGTCTTCCATGTCAGTCCTCGCAAAACGCATTCCATCAGTCGTTCGAATGTTGCTGGAGCATTACACAGTCCAAACGGCATAACTGTAAACTGCCACAAGCCGTTTCCTACAGAGAAGGCTATCTTTTCGCGGTCCTCGGGGTGAATTTCGACTTGCCAATAGCCGCTCTTAAGGTCCAGGGTAGAAAACCATTGAGCTCCAGAGAGAGTATCCAGAGTGTCATCGATACGAGGTAATGGGTAGCTATCCTTTTTGGTGATGTCATTTAACCGTCGATAATCCACGCAAAACCTTGTGCTGCCATCTTTTTTTCTGACTAGAACCACGGGAGACATCCAAGGGCTTTTCGACTCCTCTATAAGGCCTTGTCTTCTCATGTCCTCAATCATATTGGCTGCTTCTTCCCGCTTGGCTAGTGGTAGTCTTCTCGGCGGTTGCTTGATTGGCTGGGCATCTCTGGTGTCGATCCTATGTTGGACGATGTTCGTTTTTCCAAAATCATCATCTCTCATGGCGAAGATATCACTAAAAGCCTCCAGTAATGTTCTTGCCTGGAGGTCCTGGTTTTGTTCAAGACAACTACTTGAGAGCACTGTGTTTACCAATTTCGTAGCCTTTGGCTTTGGTTTTGCCACCGGTTCCGTGTGAGCGCACTCCACTAATGTAATCTGTTCTGCCGGTTCTCCTTTCCCCAAAACCGTATCCTTCTTCAATCGTATTTCGCGCTCGTTGGTATTTAGCACTCTCATGAACACCTCCCTTTTGTCATCGATGCTCACCAGACATTTTCCAATTGCTATACTTTTGGCCTGTTCCGTTTTCTCTGGTTCGATAAGATAGAATCGGTAGCTCCCGGGATCACCATCGACTATTGCTCGCACCAATTTCTCAGCGCACGGAGGAAGCACGGTATCTTCTCGAACGACGACTTTCAGCTGCGAAAAACACGTGGATCCTATGGCCATGGGAATCTCCTTGTTGTCATATCTCAGTATTTCCTCTCCGATGTCCAGTAGAATTTTATGCGTTTTCATAAAGTCCAGTCACAGAATACACTCGTCTGTTATATCAGCTACCAGGAACGAATGTGAAAATCCGATGTCTGCGAGAACCACATCCAACATAGTTTCCCCGTGTACTCGTACTGGCTCTCCTGTTGCAGTTTTCAGTCTGTATTGGCATGCGTCTTTCAGCCACTTATTACCGACCAAGTCAGCCCGGATGACAGATTTTGAAGCACCAGTATCTACAGTTATTGTGCATTTTTCGGCTCCAATCTTTCCATCGATGACAAGGCTGTCGCCACTACGCTGCAGTTGTTTGATAGTGACGATGATGATACCGGGGGCTTCGATTTCCCCGACCAACTCCCGCCCCATGGAGTTAGTCTTTATTCGTTTCCCTGCTGCTGTCTACGGGGCGACACGGAGTCATTTTCTTCGGCCTCCCTCTGGTCACCTTTCTGTCTATGTCCGCATTTTTCACAACACTTTGCGCCACTCTTATTCTCGGGGGACTCCGCTCTCCTTCGCTTTCTACAATTCCTATGCAGATGACCCGGTTCACTACAGTTCCATCATCGGAGTCGACCGCGTACTTCCGTTTCATTCATTCTGTTGCAAATATCCTCTGTTGTGTGGATCTCTCTGAGGCGGACTGCACTTCTTGATGCTTGCTTCGCTGCCTCGTACGCCAGAGCATATGCCAAAACTTCAGCGGTATTTTTCTTTCCGGCCAATCTGGCTGCTTGTTGTAGATCTCGGTCGGCAAAAGAGTTAAGAAAAGCCTCTCTTGCTACTTCGTTGATGTAGTCTTGGCCGAAACTAGGATAAGCCAGATGCACTAACCTCTCGATATCGGCGCATAGTTGTTGTAAAGTTTCTCCTGGCTTTTGAAGTCTATTGCGAAGTTGAAGTCGATAAACCTCTTGCAGGTGCTGATCACCGTAACGCATTTCCAGCGCTTGAACTAGAACCCGTAGCTGTTGCGATGTTCTGCTGGTATTGACTGCATTATTTCTGCTGCTGTGCCCCTTAATGACAACGTTAAGGCCGGTGCTTTTTCCTCCTCAGTCCAGAAATTGCCTGCTGCTGCCGCTTCGAATTGAAGCTTATAAGTAGGCCATGGGCTTTGCCCGTCGAAAGTTGGAGGCTGTAGTTTCCTAACTCCGATGACTTCATGAGATGCCGTCGCTGGGTAGTGAATCTTTACTCTTTCCAGATCGGCTCTGACGGTTTCTAGTTCAATTTCGAGTTTTTCTAGATCATTCCTTACGTTTGCCTTGATGGAAGATTCGAGATTTTCCAGATCATTCCTTACATTTTCTTTCATGTTATCTAGCTTGTTGTCGACAGAAAGGGAGAATGATTCGATTTTCTGCTCCAGCTGGTTCTTCTGCTCTTCCATAGACTCTTTGAGTTCTGCTAACGAGCGTTCATGAGCTACTGCTAACAGTTTCTGTTCATCTTTTAACGCCAACACTTCCGACTTGATCTCTGTTGTCGAACGTTCTTGCGCTTCCTTCATCTCTGCTGAGGACCGTTCTTGCGCTTCTTTCAGCTCTGCTGAAGACCGTTCTTGCGCTTCTTTCAACTCTGCTGATGACCATTCTTGCGCTTCTTTCATCACCATCAATGTCTTAAGAAGTTCTGCCATACTCACTGTCGCTTCTTCTGGATCTGCTTCTACCTCGCCTTCAAACATGTAGGTTTCAGGATCCTTACCTTCGTTCACCATAGCTTCTCGAAGCAGGGCGGTTAGGGAACTTTTAGCCCCCACCGTTGACAACGAGCGTTTACTTAATTCTTTTTTCAACTTTACAGTGCGCAAATCCACTAGCTTTCGACCCATTTTATTAATAAGTCCTTATTTCTCACGCACAAAATTTAAATTCCGATCACAATTATTGTTCAAGTTCACTTATTTCACTTATCTCTTAATTAATCCCACTTCTGACACCAATTGTTACGCTTTTCCGGCTTAACGGATTCGTAGGATTAATTAAGGAATACACTTTTTAATTATCCACACAAAATTTATTTATTACGAAACAAAACACAATTTAATAACACAAACACAATTCTTACAGTTCACTATAATCACTTTCAAATTTACTATCTCGCACTATTAAATTCTATCTGTCGCTTTATAGTTCACTTTCAAATCACTACTTTTCACTGTTATCACTCTAAAACACATTTATCGCCTTTTAAATCAAAACTGACTCGATAGCGGCTGCCAGGCGCTTTTATATAGGCAGCTCCACCTTTGTCTACTTTCTGGAACCTTCGTTTTCTGGTTCCTTGTGGTATGTTCGGTAAGTTTCGACCAGCTTGAAGTTGTCTTCGCTTATCGCTCGTTAGTTTAGTACATAAATTCTTAATTCAGACAACAACCGAAAATCGTTGATTCATCCTCTCGACAAACAGATGGCGCATAATCATCACAATACTATATTGCTTATTGTATTCTACTTATCATACCGTTTCATTTGATACCCATGTCGAGGGGGTTGTGAAGAAAATGGTAATCCGCCCTCTTGAGACGCGTACCATGCGTACACTTTTTGTTAATTACCCAACATTTGACATCAGCAGTGCTGGATTTGACTAACTTGTAACGAATATGTCATATTTTTAGAAATAAATTACGATTACGATCTCGGCATTCAGTATTTCAAAATTTTACTGTACATTTGTACTGTGAACTACATGTTTTTTATAGTACCTAACGCAATCTGATACCATAGTTGCGACTAACTACTTTAAATGAATACATTTTGTTAATCATCTAATGCCATCTAGCATCAACAGTTCGAGTAAACACTTTTCGACTAACTAGTAACACCATCTCATTTATTGAGCAATTGAAATAACTTAGAGCGCCATCTGACAGAATAATTTTGAGTACCCACTTTTTTAGACTGAAGGAGAAGAAAAAAGTTCGATTCGAAATATAAAAAATGTAAAAATAAAGAAAACGAAGAATGATAGGAAAAAAACTCATGGAATAATAAATTATTTATATTTTGGGTATCGGTTACAAATGAAAAATTACTTATATTGCTTATAAAAAGGTGATAAATCGCATAATTTTATAAAAAAAACACCTTGTTTTCTATGTTTAGGCGTAAATAAGGCATTAGCTGTTTGCCCTTACGAACTCGGCAAACTACCGCTTGCCTTGATACGGGCGTTTATCAGTAGGAGTCTTACGTGTGGGTTCCACATGATTCTGTGATGCATCTGCACTCCCAGGTACTTCATCAAATAATTGTGTGACCATTAATGATTATTCTCCATTGAGAGATTCCTGAAGCAGGTTATTAAACTTTTCCCTGATTAATTTCTACGTTCTATTTATCTAGGTTATCTATTATTTTGTTGACGTGTGTTTGGAGTTCTTCTGTGGTTTTAATAGGTGAGACTTGTACTCCAAACAAGTGCATCATCAGCGTATTATATGCAAGTTGTGTTAAGAAGGGAAATCATGTTGGGGAAGTCGTGTATAAATATATTGAAAAGCTTGGGGCCTAAAATGTAGCCTCGGGGTACTCCAGACTCAATTTTGAACGGTTGAGAGGTTAGTTCTGTGAAGCAGTCTGAATTTACAAGTTGTGATAGCAGTATCTGCTCCAAAGTATTCTGATTTAAAAGTAATCTAATTTTTGAAACAACATTATGGCCATATAAAAAAGACTGAGAAGAAGTTCTTGGCAGAGGCGAAGATTCCCGTCCACTATTAACTTTCTCCAAGATCATGTAAATCTAGCGCTGAATAATGATCGATTGGTTTCAAATACACGGCACGGTACCATAAATGATGCTGTATTTGCCCGAAACTCTTTGTATGATATTTCAGTTACCCTAACGCGCTCAATTTAAATGAGTAACCACAAGTAGAAGAAGCTAGAGAAGTAAACATAATTTAGAAGTGACGTTGATTTCAGTAGTGGCAAAGGAAGTAAAATTAGTCTACCCAAGGTCGATGAACTCACCGGCTAATAACAAAGATGGAAGGATGGGTCTCGAGAGAGCATGGAGAAGTGAGTTATGAAGGCATACCTCCATCGGCTCGGACAATATGAGTCCACGCAATGCCCGGCATTCCTAAATGTGAAAGAGGACACAGACCATGCCCTTTTGGAGCGTCGAAGATTAGCCGAGGAACCGACAGCTAAAGGCACGGCTAAGAGCAAAGAAAACTATAATGGTACCATTGTGTGATCTATGGAATAAAGTGGAGGAGAAGTTAAATATCCTCTATTGGTAGCTAAGGCCGAAACCAAAAGGAAGAGAGTAGGGCTTAGAAATAGCAGCAGTATTATCAGGTAGATAAGAGCTGAACCAGCTGTCGCCGCATATGAAGGTTAACAATCTTTGCGTGTTGACAGGAAATCAGCCAGTCTTAAGAAAATTTGATGAGGCATCTTAAAACCATTGTAGTTAGGCCTGATAAGTCAACTAGTAGGTGATTTCAGTTAGGATTTGAGTCCCGTATAATCTGCAGGCTAGAGCCTGTCGGCATCGTGATGCTTCCAACTTCCGACGCATGAAAATAATAAGACTCCAATTAGTTATTTGTATGCCAAAGAAGTATAACTTCTAATGCGCGTACATAAGTACACACACCCACTGTTTTTTTCCTTCATGAAATAAACGACTTTGATTCGTCGGAGGGCGAAATCGGCAAACAAATTTTGTCGGACACATATACCATGTAATTCCACATATTTTTCTTAAGCGATCCTGAAAAAATCAGGTGGTTATTAATAAATTTTTGGAAGCCCATAACTTAGCAGGTTTGGGGTGGTAGACATTCTTAACGGTCCAACATTTTTGTCGGACGAGTATTGTTTCGCGCGTATCATCGCCATCTCATGCGGCTATGATTGTTAGAAAAACAGTATCTATAAATTTTTTGGGCACCATAAAAAGGTTGACTTTCGAGCAACCTGGAGGAAAAAAGCCCCGGTTTCATAAATTTTCGCAGAGCAAAAGATGGTAGACTAGGTGTCCTTAAACTATACAAAAAGTTTTAAGAGAGTATGTATACATTTTTTTTTGACGTGACAACGTCTAATAAAACGGTTAGCCGGGATGCCCAAGCGACAAAGTGTCGCATAACCGTGTGTGTGGGCGTGGCTTACGCTGCATGTAGTAGTGGCAACGAGTGGCGTGACTGAAGCTGTATGTAGTAGTGGCTGTCATTAGCCGTTTTTTTTAATGAACTATATAGTTCTTCCATCGAGTTCATTAAAAAAACGACAAGGGAAATTTCATAAAAGCGCATACTTCGATGCTTAAAAATTTCAAAATTAAACGGAAGTTAAGAGTTATTTTTTACACTGTTACACGAAATCCTCGCTAGAAAATAAATATGTTACTAAAAAATCAATTATTTGTTATAAATTTGCTCTCATCACTTTCCTGTTGTTTTTATTTTTAAATTACGTCTCTCCGACCACCGAAAGTATGCAACATGCCAACCCCCGAAACAACATGCCAAACCCCGAAAGTATGAAATATGAAAATTAAGAAATTTCCCAAAACCTCGATAAGAACTCCGATAAAACCTGGGTTTTCAGATTTGTATGGGGAAGAACTATATAGTTCATTAAAAAAACACGGCTATTGTTACATTTGAGAACGAATAAAAAAATAAAAATACTGCAAAATTATATGTATATTGTGTTTATTATATATTGCATGTAATGCATAACAGATAACGAGCAACATGGTAGTTGTCACGTGATAATCGCCACAGCGCGAAGCGCCGTGGCCCGGCGCACCGGTTTTTTTGTTCGTGGGCACTTAGGTTATTACTGTAAAATATAAAATTAAAAAAGAAATTAAAAATTAAATTAAATAGAAAAAAGATAAGAATAAAATTATAAAAATTAAAATTATAAAAATTAAAATTATAAAAATTAAAATTATAAAAATTAAAATTATAAAAATTAAAATTATAAAAACTACGCTATCCATGAAGAGAACCTCAGTCACCATGATTTGATTCCAAAACATGGTCTAGTGCATCCACAGATGTTACTTTCAGAAATGGTCCATCTTTTATTTTCTGGATGTAAACTATACCACGCCGTGAAGCACCATAAATCATTTTCTGCACGTTTAATTTAATGGCAGCTCTAAATATACGTTGAGTGTTTTTGGGCAGGCTTTCGGAAGCAAAAATTTTTGAAGGAGATTTAAAGCAGCTGTTCACATTGATCACAAGTTGAGTCACCACGATTTACAGCAGTCGATGGAGTGGCCTTCGACGACTTCGGCTGAGCTGCACGCCCTCGAGTTAAAGCAGGAGAATGGTTGCGGGATAAACCGTCATGGTCAGGCTGCACTTGCTGTTGCTTATCATCCTGAAGCTTATGAGCAAGTATGCCCTGTTGGTTTTGTTTTGTGGATTTTTCCATAATGTTAATAATCACTGGAATATTAATTTCAGTACAAAAATTGCAAGCACAGAGCGCGAGTGATAAGATAATTTGGTAAATTAGAAGCTAGGAAACTAGATTAAATTGCGGAAACAAAAACTAGCGACGCGGATAGACGTATTAGTCAAACATTTGATCACTTACACAATGAAGGTAGAGGAATAATTTTTGACGTACTGAAGTTTGAATTTACATGAACTTCTTCCATGAATCCATTCCAACCAACACTATTTTTATTAGAAAATGTTGACCAGGTGAAGTCTAACATAGAAGTTTCATAAAAATCGTCACGATTGTTATCAAAAAGATTTTTAATAGTGATTGCTTGTGAGCCTTTAGAAGCCTTTTTCTCAAAATGTCGTAATTCGATGAAACCTATGTACATATCTTCCCGATATCTTCTGAAGATGGAATCGTTTTTAATGGAGCAATTGTTTTTTTGGAAGTAACAGACGATGCTGGAGTTACAATCATAATACCGCCCATGGCGTGGAAGGTATTTTTTCCATCTATGGTGCACGTGTTGTGGTCAGCATTGTCGTAGACGAATTGAATGTATGCATCAGTGAAGTGAAGATGTCAGTTCCAGAATAAATAAAGCACGAGGCGCATATGCATGCCTGTTCCGCATATGGAGATCAACGGAGATCTCAACTAATACCAAATTGCGGCTGTTCAACTCCAATGTTAAGGCAGTACTTTTGTACGGCTGCGAAACATGGAAAGTCACCCAATTCATCACAGGGCGCCTACAAGTCTTCGTCAACAGATGCCTGCGTCGTATCCTAAAAATCCGCAGGCAGGATAGAATTTCAAATGAAGAACTATGGCGCCGTGCCGGCCGAGAAAGGATAGACGACCAAATCAGACGAAGGAAATGGAATTGGGTTGGCCACACCTTGCGACGTGAAAACGAAAATCTAGCCAAACGGGCCCTCGACTGGAATACGCAAGGATCCCGTCGAGTCGGAAGACCTAGAACAACGTGGAGGAGAACCCTACTAGCAGAAGTCGCAACAATTGGAAGATCCTGGTCGGAGCTGAGAGCTGTCGCGCAAAACAGAGTCCGCTGGAGGGCAACCGTTTCCGCCCTATGTCCCATGAGGGATTAAAGGAGCGCAATGCTGAAAAAAAAATGATGATGATATCAAAAATTCATCTAGACAGATAAATAGCTAACTAAAAGACACACATTAAAAAAAAAAAAACATGAGTACGGAAACTCAAATTTTCGGCCTGTTAGAATAAATTGAATAGAAAAAAACAGTGGGTGTGTGTACTTATGTACGCGCATTAGAAGTTTTACTTCTTTGGCATGCAAATAACTAATTGGAGTCTTATTATTTTCATGCGTCGGAAGTTGGAAGCATCACGATGCCGACAGGCTCTAGCCTGCAGATTATACGGGACTCAAATCCTAACTGAAATCACCTACTAGTTAACTTATCAGTCCTAACTACAATGGTTTTAAGATGCCTCATCAAATTCTCTTAAGACTGGCTGATTTCCTGTCAACACGCAAAGATTGTTAACCTTCATATGCGGCGCCAGCTGGTTCAGCTCTTATCTACCTGATAATACTGCAGCTATTTCTAAGCCTTACTCTCTTCCTTTTGGTTTCGGCCTTAGCTACCAATAGAGGATATTTAACTTCTCCTCCACTTTATTCCATAGATCACACAATGGTACCATTATAGTTTTCTTTGCTCTTAGCCGTGCCTTTAGCTGTCGGTTCCTCGGCTAATCTTCGACGCTCCAAAAGGGCATGGTGTGTGTCCTCTTTCACATTTAGGAATGCCGGGCATTGCGTGGACTCATATTGTCCGAGCCGATGGAGGTATGCCTTCATAACTCACTTCTCCATGCTCTCTCGAGACCCATCCTTCCACCTTTGTTATTAGCCGGTGAGTTCATCGACCTTGGGTAGACTAATTTTACTTCCTTTGCCACTACTGAAATCAACGTCACTTCTAAATTATGTTTACTTCTCTAGCTTCTTCTACTTGTGGTTACTCATTTAAATTGAGCGCGTTAGGGTAACTGAAATATCATACAAAGAGTTTCGGGCAAATACAGCATCATTTATGGTACCGTGCCATGTATTTGAAACCAATCGATCATTATTCAGCGCTAGATTTACATGATCTTGGAGAAAGTTAATAGTGGACGGGAATCTTCGCCTCTGCCAAGAACTTCTTCTCAGTCTTTTTTTTATGGCCATAATACTTGTTTCAAAAATTAGATTACTTTTAAATCAGAATACTTTGGAGCAGATACTCTATCACAACGTGTAAATTCAGACTGTTTCACAGAACTAACTGTTCAAAATTGAGTCTGGAGTACCCCGAGGCTCCATTTTAGGCCCCAAGCTTTTCAATATATTTATACACGACTTCCCCAACGTGATTCCCCTTCTTAACACAACTTGCATATAATACGCTGATGATGCACTTGTTTGGAATACAAGTCTCACCTATTAAAACCACAGAAGAACTCCAAACACACGTCAACAAAATAATAGATAACCTAGATAAATGGAACGTAGAATTAATCAGGGAAAAGTTTAATAACCTGCTTCAGGAATCTCTCAATGGAGAATAATCATTAATGGTCACACAATTATTTGATGAAGTACCTGGGAGTGCAGATGCATCACAGAATCATGTGGAACCCACACGTAAGACTCCTACTGATAAACGCCCGTATAATAGTAACTAGGCTAAGCCCGTTAATGAAATTTAGGAAGCATCAACAGAAACTAAAAACTTGCGCTATAAATCAATAATACGACCAGTACAATATCCACAAAGGTGGCAAATAAGTTGCAGTTTTTGGAAAGGAAAATACTTAGGAACTGTACCTTCCTCTATATTGCAGCGGAAAATCCAATCCAATCCTGGTATACTGGAACATGTAATGCAAAATAGACTTCGCAATCATGCCCCCGAATGAATTGGTGAGAAAAATAGCTGGTGAAGGCATTATCAAAGCAGCAGAGTTACCAAGCAAATACACGCCAAACGAAATATAAATGAATAAATAGTAAACTTGAAACACCCAAAAACATCAGCCTATGGGACCCAGGTAGGCTATCATATCAACTACCTGGTGTCCCATAGAAAATAGTTTAATAGCAGGCTGGAGATATTTCCTTGTCTACTTTTAAGTAGGCGATGGAATATCTCCAGCCTTAAAGCGAACAATTAGATTTTAAGTTCTGTTGCAATTAGCAACTCATCCAATGTATATTGTAAATAAATTAGATTTACGGGAATATACATTTTTTTAATATTTAGTGGCCAACCACTAAATATAGGTAGGCCACTACAAGCCTACGGGCGAACTAGAAATTAAGTATACTAGTAAAATAGCTCTGACAAATGTAAAATACAAAAATAAAACCACAGCCAGATTGGCGCAACCAATCTGTTTGTGACTAAAACACTACGAAACTTCCTATGCCCACGAAAATCCCAGCTGATGAATCGAACATGAAATTTATTTCCCTCCATAGCCTCGGCATAAAAACCCCCTCACCTAACGACATCGTGAGCCGGCATCGGCTACGAATTTCCATATGCCCATAATAATGATAATCCCAGTGCGCATGAAGAATGGAAGTTGAAATGCTTGCCCTCCATTGCATCCACCCCTTGGCCCATATCCTCCGTGGTAAGCCTTCTCCTGTGTTGCGTTGCATTGCGAATTCGTCAAAATTCACTCTCATAATATTTTTCAAAACGCGCCTAAAGAAGTATAACTTCAAAAATAGTATTTTTTTGAAAAAATTAGGCTTTTTTTTAAACATTTTAAAAAAACGAAAGTGAAATTTCAAAATCCGGCTAGAGGAGTCGATAGGTAAATTCAAGATGAACATTAAAAAAAAAAAAATTTGTCAATAACTTAAAAATTACGACCTCTAGAGTAATTTGGGTGAAATATCAAATATCTCGCCATTGTGTGCCGGACGACCGACGTTTGAGGAAGAATTATGTAGAATAAAATGCAACCATATAATAAGCATGATAAAATGCTTTCACTTTGACTAAATCATCGACACTATTTAATCTAGCCATAACAGTTTTTGCTGTATTATTTTGTTTTTTGTCTTTAATAAGTTGAATAATGTTTATTCTCGTGTCCTCATTTGAAATCGTTCGAACAATATTTTTGGTTTCATGAGTGCAGTTGACACCACATAAAAAACAACAAGTAACAAAATCGAAGTTTTTGTTGCAGATTTTATAATTTCCTTACACACCTGAGATTTTTTACGTAGAGATTGACGAGCCGAATCTATGGAACTCTGTCTGTTATACGTCTTTCGACAACTGTTGTGAACATACATACATATGCCGACGTCATATTTGCCAATTTCCTAGATTTGTTATCAAATCGTAGTTTGCTAGAGGCAATCAGGGTAAGTATACCTTGTTCCAGAAGTTGAATTTCATCCTTTCCACATGCCTTGTCGGAAATCACACAAACAAATTCCTCCATGCCTAATGAAATCTCTTAAAATTATTTAATTAAAAATGATTTACTAATTGTTTTTTGTTCACATACATACATACACCCACACTTACCCATACTTAAGGTATAGATAAAGCGTAACTCGCAAACATACATAAAAACATATAAGGAAGTAATCCTTACCTAAAAACGGTATTGTTAAACACAATGGAACAATCTACACAAGTACTGCTTCTGCAACAGTAGAACCAAGAAAAGAGAAGTAGAAAGAACAACAGGGAACTACAGTAACCATCTCACAAGAAAATTTTCAGCGTGAAAACTTAACATAACTCATACACAATTCGCCTTCGCCTACTCGTCTTACTCGCGGGTAGCAAGTATTACCTATAAGCATGATGAAAGAATACCAGTGTAGACCTAGATTAACTTGTAAACCCGGTTTCGCTGCTTCTGAAGGAATACTAGTATAGTTACTCGCAATGATACTTCATTTTTCCATCATCAAATATGTAGTATCAGATCAATATTCTAACTATACCTTCATAAACTCAAAAAATCATTTTATTAGGTAATAACCCAACAAGTACACTATTGCGGAGTTAGCAACCATGTGTCTCGCGTGAACGCATCAAATGTAAGGACAGGAGAGCAGCAAGCGAGTTGGAAGGGGAAAGAAATTAAATAAAAAGAAGTGTGCGAGCCTAAAGCTGTAATTTTTCTCTTGATTTCTAGGGTGAAATAATTGTTTAAACAAATTTTTTCACATCTGAAACTGTTACATGAAGCTCCCTTATAATATATTACAATAAATTTACAGTTTTACACTACTATAAAAGCTTTATAACAAAGAGAGTTAAAGAATTAGCGAAGCTTACGGAAAAATCGATATTTGAAAAAGGATGTTTTTGGTTTTTCGAATTTTTATCGATGTTTTTCTATTGTGACACTATCATTTTTTACACCATCTTAAAGTAGAGGATTGAACGAAAAAAGCCGTCTTAAAAATTTTTCAAATAAAAAATTCGTTCGCCAACTTTTTTGATTGAAAATAGGGTCTTTTTTTAATTAACGTCACAAAAACAAAACTAAACAACCAACCGCTTTGAAAAAATTTGGGCCTTTTCGAAACATGAAAATCTACATTTTAATCAAATTTCATTAAAGTTGGATCATTTTTGTGAAAGATAAAAATGATAAACGAAAAACTCGGCTTTTGACGTTTTTCTCCATTTTTTGAGGTTATGTCGAAAAATGGTTTGAACAAAAGCTCTAGATCTTTTAATTATTTACTACGTTTACATTTAACGTTTTTCGATAGCAGGTCTACTTTTCTCAGAAATCGTAAAAAACACGTTTAACCCCCCGAAACCCACATTTTGGCTCCCCCGCCCCCTTTCCAGTCATCTGTTGCGGTGCTCTCGATTTTTCCTTGTTTATGTAGCATTTCTCCTAAGTTTTCCCGCCTTCCATATACTGCTAAGAATTTTTTTTTCTCAAAAATTATCGGCACTGCTCGAATAAAACGCTCACTTGGCGTACTACTCGCACAGAACGCCCAGGCGCTATGTTCGAGCGAAGACTGTAGTCAGCGCTAACTGCCGCCTTCCGAGCGTTCAAGAGTTTCCCGAGTGAATCACTCCGTTTAGAGTACATACAACAAAGAAATTCTTGTAAAACCAAAAACCACCATCAAGAGAGTTAAAACCTTATTTGACAACAAATTGAGAAGTAAACCTCCGGTAGCAAAAACTTCTGGTCCTTGGTAAGGCTGCGGTTACTGAACACGCTAGTAATGCTAGCACTAGCTAGTACTAGCTAGCGCTAGCAAATATAATACATGTTAACAGTGCGTGGTGGTTAAGAACGCACTGGAGCGCTAGCGCTTGCTAGCACTTCCTAGCGCTAGTCATATTCTGCAATCGATTGAAACATTGATACTAGCGCGAGTGTTTGAAAAGTAGGTAACTCACATTTTGCTTTGCTAAAGTACTTAGTAAAGATGGATTGCGAAAAATTAATTTTAGAAGTGCAAAAGAGACGTCCATTATGGGGCATGAAAATTAAAGGTTACAGCGACCGAAATTTGACTGGTAGATTATGGAATGAGTGGCTGATGAAATGAAAGTCATAAGTAAGTAGATATTCAATGTTTTATTTTTACTTCTCATTTCATCATTATATGAAATATTTATCGGTTAAAAGAAAGAAAGGAAAAATATATTATTTCTTAGAAACAAAATAAGACTTATATAAATTACGCAGAGTAGTTGCTTGTAAATTTTTTTTTTCTGTATTTATTGCATGTGTTTTCATTTTTCGTTTAAATAAAAGTCTATGTTTTAATAATAAACTTTGAGATGCCTTCATTTCCTCTGTTAAAGATAAAGCCATGGTGATATTCACAAGTCAACACACAACTACTGAACAACGAGCTTGCTTCAGCTAGCTTTAATAATAACCACACAACTAGAGCGAGCTCGCGCCAACGATACTAGCGGTTGCTAACGCTAGCATTACTAGCGTGTTCAGTAACCGCAGCCTAAGTCTTTTCAAGAAGAATTCCACTACAACTTCAACCCCTTTCTTTATCCACGATCAGAAGGTGATAACAGACAGCAAATCCAAGGCCGATTTATAAGCACCTTTGTTCGCTTCAAATTCATTCAATGGACAGGGTATTCTTCAGGAATCGCGAGGTGTACACTGGCAAATAAAAAATAAATAAATAAATAAATCTTGTTATGGATTTTTGCACCGATTCAATTCTATTCGAACTACTATAAAAGCTTTATAACTACTATAAAAGCTTTATTTACTAAGGACTCCAAATGCATGAAGCATATTCAAGAGTTGGCCTTACCAAGGAAATTAAACAATGGGAGCTCTTGAAGCAATTAATTATATCGTTAACAATAATCAAGAATAGCAAAGGACTGTCCTGAGGTACACCTGATATGACACATATTATTCTAGAAGAAACAGAATCAAGAACGACATACTGCTTTCTATTTTATAAATAAGAGCTACTCCATTGCAGAAAATGGAATGAAAGGAAAGCCAGACTTACCTAATTTATTTATAAGAACTGTAATATTAACCTTGGCAAACGCTTTTGAGAAATTTGTAAATTACATCAACCTGCTGACCTCTTTCCATATTGAACAGACAAAAATTAGTAAAGAGTGCAAGATTTGGGACCGTCGACCTATCCCTTAGAAAGCCATGTTGCTGAGGACAAATCATTTCCTTACACAGGAAAGATAATTTCCTCGCAACCCAACAGTTTAAAAGTTTAGGAATAACTTTTATATAGAGGTGTATAATTCGTAACCAAATGTTTGGTTCCGTTTTTGAAAACAAGTTTCATTATTGAGATCTTCAAGAAATTGGCCATCACACAAAGACAAATTAAATATATAAGTTAAAGGTTTGATAAGACCAGAAACACAAGTTTTTATAAGAGCGGGACAAATACTATCCAGGTCTGAAAAATAATTGATTTTAAGATCTTGGATAGTAGTCTCAACATCCTTTGCGTATAGGGGCCCATACACTACAAGGTTTTATGCGTACCAACAAGGCGTTCAAACAAAGATTGACAGTGTGTGGTGAATTTGGTTTTTGGTTTTATGTTTGTCACAAGTTTGTCCCAAATATCAAAATGGTTTGATTTTTTCGTGGTTTTATCAGACAGTTCTGTGCATAACATAAAATTTCAAAGGCTATTGATTACAACTTATTCCTAGTTAAAGAACTCATTTCGATTTGAAATCTTTAAAGGAAAATGAAAACCATAATAGTGTATGGGTAAGCTCCGCGTTCAAACAAGTTTGTCAGAAAGATTGTGGGACATGTTTGTACGCATAAAACCTTGTAGTGTATGGGGACCTTATGGCAAAGAACTTTTTGTTTTTATACTCCATAATGTTCGGAAAACTTGAAGAATTTCATTTGGTCTTCATATACATAACTCCATAAACTTTTACTGTTACTCTTTATGTTATTCTCAAAAGAAAAAATGTATTGTTTGTTATCTCCACCAGACCAAATCAGGATGGTATCTTTCTATCTAGCCCACAATGATGAGGGCCCTTTACCCCCTATGGCCATGGGCGCCGCCAGGATTTTTTGTAAGGTGGTGCATGTGGAAAATTTTGTTTATTTCACAAATGTTTGACATATTGCGAATTCATTTTTCAATAACGTCCCCTCTAAGCCCGCGCGCCATGTAAAAATTTTTTTTTGGCGCCCAGTCATCTTTTTATTTAACCGTTAGAAATATTGCCAACTATTTTTTTTATCTGCCCAAATAGTTTGAAAATTTGTCACCATTTTCTTTTCGCAAATGCACCCCAGTTTAAAAATAAATTCGTTCAAATTTTCACATTCAAGTGATTTTTTTTCCAATATCTCTACGTCAGCTAAAATATAAAGTTATATTAAAAAACACTTTTTTGATAAATTTTGCCCGATTTTTTGTAATTTAAGAAACTTGCCCAAATTGTATTTTGTACCGCACATGGTTTTTAAAAATTAGGGCGAACGTTGCTTTGTTGTCTTTTGGATTTTGAATTCAGAAAAAAAAATTATTAGCAGGAACACAATGCTCGCCATAAGCCGTGGGCTATGAAAGCTTTTCGTTGTCAAAAAATAGAAACCAACAAATGTTTGAAATGTCAAAAAATTCTGCTTTGCAAAGCAGCGAAATTAGGATTTGAGATGAGAAAGCAGCGGCAGAACTCTCTGCTGCTTTTCTTGTCACGTGACCCGCGAAAGCCAATGGGAACAATTCTCTGCCGACGGTTCTGCTTTTCTGCTTTGAATCTGATACAGCCTTGACGATTGACAGCGATGGCAAAATTTGAGAGCGATAAAGCTTTCATGGCCCACGGCTTATGGCGAGCATTGTGTTCCTGCTATATCTCAGAATGCTGAGGCTCAGAACGTCAGAACTTTTGAAAGTCACATTCAACTTTTATTAAATTTGCAGATACATCAAATTTTGTTGTTTTGCATTTTATACATAATGTATAAAAAAGTCCCTTAAAAAATTTAGCTATTTTTAGTTTCATATAGTGTATTTTATAAAATAAAAATACTATAATAAGAACTACAGAAGTATAAAGTTGAAAAGGTTCTACAGTTTGTATATAAGGTAATTAATATAAACATTTCTTTTTAAACACTATTTAGTTACTAATTGACCACGGTTTCTATACAGACAGAATCAATCCCAACGAATGATATACGGAATTTCTTAATCAAGAATAAAAAACCTAAACTGGACGAGAATGAAGGGAATTCTCTTACACTTGCATCTACTTCTGCTTTGTCACCTTCATCATCGATTCCCACAACTCGTTTAGAAGAACCATTAAGTGATTTAGATATTGGTATATATTTAAAAAAAGATATTAATGAAGATATGCGATATAAACTTTTAAAAACACCTTGGATACCAAGCATAGAATATAATTTTAAGAAGGATATCGGTAGTGCCGAAAAAAGAGCATTTCGACTGGAATGGTTAACGTTGTATCCATGGTTATCGTACTCCGCTGCCGAAAAAGGACCGTTTTGTCGTATTTGTGTGTTATTTCCACCTGTAGTGCATTCGAGTTCATTGGGGGCTTTTATTGTTAAACCATGCATACAATATAATAAATTTAATGAATTAGCAAAATCTCATGCATGCACCCAAAGGCACCGTGAAGCAATAATAAAATCAGAAAATTATATCAATGTAATAACAGGAAAACAAGTAAGTGTGTACCAAAGCTTAAATATTGCTTACGACAAAGAAATTCAAGAAAACAGATTAAAACTGCGATCCATTATAGCTTCGATCATTTTTTGTGCCAGAAATGATTTGCCTCTTCGTGGTAAAACTGATGAAGGATCTGTATTTACAGAGTTACTTCACTTCCGAGTAAGTTCTGGAGATACAATTTTGAAGCAACACTTGGAATACGGGGCTAAAAATTCGTTATATATATCCCATCAATCACAAAATGAAATTATTGAAGCACTGGAGAGTGTACTGCGGGAGAAAATTATTAATGAAATTAAAGAAGCACAAGTTTTCTCTGTTCTAGCTGATGAGACAGCAGATATAGCAGGAATAGAGCAAATGTCTATTGGGATCCGCTACTTAAATCAAGATCAAAATAATATGTTCAAAATTCATGAAGAGTTTATGGGGTTTTTTGCTCTCTCGGACTTGAGTGCCCAACCTTTATCTAAGGTAATAATGAAAACATTACAAGATTTCGGTTTAGATCTGAACCTCTTGGTTGGGCAAGGATACGATGGCTGTGCTACCATGTCCGGCCATATAGGTGGTGTTCAAAAAATAATACGGGGTCTGTATCCAAAAGCAATGTTTTTCCATTGTGCAAATCATAGATTAAATCTTGTAATAAATGACACAAACGCAGTAGTTGAAATCAGAAACACGGTAGGAACTATAAAAGAAATAATAAAATTCTTCCGCGATTCTACTCTAAGAAGGAATATGGTTCCAAATATTCCTTTACTGTGTGAAACTCGGTGGTCAGCCAAACATAAGGCAATACGCATATTTAAACGGAATTTTCTAGAAATAATGAATGCTTTGGAAAAATTGTCCACAAGTGTGAATTCCCAAACAAAACAAAGGGCACACCATCTTTATATCGCAGCAACTAGCAGTAATTTTGTTGTAGCTCTGCACATAATTGCTATCTATTCATTTATACTAGAACCCGTCACTAATCAGTTACAGGGAATCCAACTTAACTTGCAATCTCTAAATGAAAAAATTGGCGATCTAGTAAAGATTTTAAGTTCTCATAGAAAAAAGGCAGAAGAAGAATTTACGCTAATTTTTCAAGAAATTCAAACTTGTTGCGACTTATTGAATATTGACCTGAAATTGCCCCGCTTAGTGAAGCGTATGACACATAAGTCAAATCACTCAGCATACTCTGTGGAAGAATATTATAGAAGATCAATATTCATTCCTTATTTTGATTCTATTGTTACATCATTGAATGAACGTTTTTCTGAAAACCATAATGTACCTTTTGCGCTCCTGAAGCTTCACCCTCATGAAATGAAATTGTTAACAAAGCAAGAGTTTATAAAAATTGTTACAAAAATTGAAGATTTCTATGGAACATCTATGTTGGAAAATTTTATTATTGAAGCCACAACATGGTATGACACTTGGGCTCAAAAAAACCTAGATACGTCAAATATTGAATACATTGATTTATTAGAAAACGCCAAAAGTTTTTATCCATCAGTTTTCCAAGCTATTAAAATTGGCCTCACACTTCCTATAACAACATGTACGGTTGAACGCTCATTTAGCACATTGAGAAGAGTGAAGACTTGGACAAGATCAACTATGTGCGAACAACGATTATCGGGCTTATGTATGGTGAGTCTCCATAAAAAAAGAACTGTTGATAACGAAGATTTTCTAATCGAAGTCATTTCAAAGTTCGCTGAGAAGCCACGTAGGTTACAATTATTATTTAATAAAAATTAAGAAGAAAGAAAAATTATGTTGTTTTGTTTTTAATGCTTAAAAAATTAAAAAGTCGAACATTTTTATCAAACAAAGGTGGTGCAGTTGCACCACCTTGCACCATGCTGCCGGCGCCCATGCCTATGGCCTTTCAAGACCAGGTAAGATTCACCCATCCTACCACGGTTCTGGTTATGCGGGGAGATGCAAATGCGCACCATACACAATGGGGCAGCACGGACACCAATGATAGAGGGGAAGTTATTTTTAACTACCTACTGAACACCAACCTTGCTATTTGTAACCTTTATTACCAAGAACAGAGAGGAAGTTCTTGACATCACCCTTGTCTCGGACTGCCACTCCGACCGAATAGTGGTCTGGAAGGTTTTGAAGGAACACTCCTTTTCAAATCATAGATTTATAGAGTTCCAACTGCAAGACTCGAGCCCAGCCACCCATTCCAATATAAAAAACCTCCAAAGGACAAATTGGGGCTACTATACTAGGCTTATCGCAAAAAACCTTGCCCCCAAGCCTCCCTTTATACCCAAAAACCGGGAACAACTCGACAGCATTGTGGACATTTTCACGAAACAATGCACTTACGCCATTAATAAAGCTTGTCCGAACCGGCCACATAAACAGGCTTCCAAACCCCCATGGTGGTCTCGCGTACTTGAGACACTCCGATAAGAGTGCAGAAAGGAATTTAATTCAGCGAGACGCAGCAACAGCAAAACCGCCTGGGGCTGCTATAAGTCAAAGCTGAATAGATACAAAACGGCAATAAGGAAGGCCAAACGAACCTCCTGGGCTACCTTTTGCAGTAGTATAGAGTCCACATCGGAGACCTCAAGGCTGCGTAAAATATTAACTAAAACGCCAACAATGCTTAGTTATTTACGCAAGGAAGACGGCGATTGGACCGACTCAAGCAGGGAATCCCTGAAACTACTTATGGACACCCACTTCCCGAGTAGTACTACAGTTGATATAACTATCACGACCAACTCTTCAGCCTCACAACAGCTGATCAAATCTATCATAAGTAGAGCAAAAATAAAATGGGCTGTGAATACCTTCCAGCCCTACAAATCACCAGGCCCTGACGGCATAGTGCCGGCACAACTGCAGCACACTCTTAGTTATATTATGCCCTGGTTGCAAACCATGTTTACCGGGTGCCTCCAAAATAACTGCATTCCCTCTAGTTGGAAAGAGGTTAAAGTAGTTTTTATACCCAAGCCAGGAAAAGCCTCCCACGTAACACCCAAAGACTTCAGGCCAATCAGCCTATCATCCTTTCTATTAAAGACTCTGGAGAGGCTAATCGAAATATATCTGAGGCAGACCATATTGATCTCGGAACTCTCTTGCGCACAACACGCCTATACAAAGGGCAAATCTACTGATACTGTTCTTCACTCACTGGTCTCAACCATTGAAAAATCCCTCGAGGTTAAGGAATATACATTAGTAACATTTCTTGACATTGAAGGAGCATTTAACAATGTTTTGCCGAATGCCATTACCCTGGCCTTGACAGAACATAGGATCGAGACATAGTTGGTGTCTCTTATCCACCAAATGCTTACTGGCAGGATGGTGAGCTCGATCTTGGGCGATAGCTCGGTCCGAAAGGCCGTAAATAGAGGCACTCCGCAAGGAGGAGTACTCTCCCCGCTGCTATGGGTCGTAACTACGAACCAGCTGTTGCGACGCATGCAGGCAGAGGGACATGATGTCCTGGCGTACGCAGATGATGTTGTTATCATCAAAAAAGGAAAATTTCTTCAAGTCCTCTGTGATCTGTTGGAGGCAGCGCTACAAACCCTCTCAAGCTGGACTGCTACCCGCGGACTCAGCGTTAACCCAGTAAAAACGGAGCTGGTCCTCTTCACAAGGAGGTATAAGACCTCTCCGTTAACAACCCCCGGCTTAACAATGTTAGGCTCAAAATTAACAACAGTGCCAAATATCTGGGAGTAATCCTGGACAAGAAACTCCTCTGGCATGAAAACACAGAAGAGCGCATTAAGAAAGCAAACATCGCGCTTTTCGCCTGCAAAAAATCTATTGGTAAGAAATGGGGCTTCTCCCTTTACATTGTGCGATGGATCTACACAGCGATCGTCCGGCCAATTCTCCTTTACGGGGTTCTAGTGTGGTGGCCAACTCTGAGTAAATCCAGCGTGTTAAACAAATTACAGAGAGTACAAAGATGTGCGGAGTTATGCATAACAGGAGCACTTCGCTCCACACCTACAGAGGCCTTAAATGTTATGTTATACCTCCCTCCTTTAAATCTCGTGGCAAGGGAAAGCGCAACCATCGCAGCCCTTAGAATAAAAGAGTCCGGTTTCTGGACTGGAATCAGGGGAAGGCACACGAAGGTACTGAACTCAGTTACTATCCCCACAAAAACCGACTTCTGCATTCCCGAAATTACCTTCACGAGGAACTACGGAGTCCACATCCCTTCACGTCGTGAATGGATAAATAGACCACATAGGTTTCAGGATGCCATAACCGTTTCTACTGATGGCTCTAAGCTCGAGGGTCGAGTGGGAGGAAGAGTATTTTCCCCAAAAATTGGGATTGAAGTCTCCTTCCGACTTCCCGATCACTGCAGTGTATATCAAGCGGAGATTCTAGCCATACAAGAAGCTGTTCTGCAAATTAACCAGCAAGGCGATGGGAACCGGACTGTCTACATCTTCTCAAATAGTCAGGCAGCTCTGAAAGCCCTGCGCTCCTGCACAAACAGCTCTAGAACTACCTCTGAATGTCGCAGATCTCTTAACGAGATGGCTCAGCAGTTCAGGACCCTCCTCGTTTGGGTGCCCGGTCACCGAAATATAGAGGGAAATTGTAAAGCTGACGAACTGGCTAGGAGAGGCACGACCGCTACTCTCCTTCCAGAAAAGGAAAGAGTTGGTAGGCCTTGGGCCTCCTTTAAACTTCGATGCAAGCAACACACAATCACACAAGCGAAAAAGCATTGGAAGGATCTTAATAAATGCACTTTGGCCAAATTAACCTGGCCCTCCTATGATCTCAGGCGAACTACCTTATTACTGAGCCTTGGGAGACAAGAACTCTCAGTTATAGTGGGAGTCTTAACCGGACACTGTCTGATAGGGACGCATGCGACCCGTTTAGGTCTTGAGACCCACGATTTCTGCAGAAGCTGTAAGAACCTTGACGAGGCGGAAAGTGTACTACACCTCCTCTGTCACTGCCCGGCCCTAAGCAGGATTAGGCTAACCACATTTGGTGTATCCTTTCTAAGCAGCCTTGCGGAAATCTCGAAGTTTGGGATCCTGCAACTTAGAAGATTCATTACTTCCTCGAGATGGTTTAACGAAGAAACGACATTTTAACATCAAGTTTAAAGTGGGATCACTATGGCATCACAATGGGCCTATCCTTCTGGCCTAAGTGTGTGGGCTTGAACCAAAAGCTCAGCCATATCTTACCTAACCTAACCTATCTCCACCAGAACTTTTGAATGATTGTTGAGCTTTAATTTTTACATGTTGCAATCGATTTTTTGAATACTTCTGGTTACCCGAGCACCCTGAATTTTTGCACACAGCTTCAGTTCCGATGATAATGCAATATGATATACTCATTGTACCGTGAGATCCATGGCGGCCGTCTCAAGAGGACGGATTACTGCTTTCTTAATGAAACCAATTTTTGACGTGACAACGTCTTATAAATCGATGAGTATAGGAAGTCATTAGCGCAAAATGTCCCGTCCCGTTCCCGTCGCTAAGTAGTGGTGGGGATAGTCGCGCGAGGTACGGTTTTCGATTTTATTTGGCTGTGGAAGTTAATTCGAAAAAAAAAAAATATAATAATAATTAAAACAAACAACTTTTCTACCGATCGCAACTTTATTTCGGGAACTTAAACTTATACAATTGCCGGCCGAGCTTAGACTGACTAAAAATCTAATTATCCTAATTCTACTGTTCAAAAATAAAAGGAATCATTTTTCATCTTCTCATGGGAAGCTTCTTTTGAGCAGATTCTCATAAGTGCCTGTTTTTGCAGATATGCACTTCTCTATGAGAATATTCAGAATATACTCAACTTACGTCGAGTCTCAGACAGATCAGGGATCATCGCATTATCTGGTACTGATAATGTCACGTTGCCTGGTGGTGTGTTTACTCCTCCTCGGTTAGAGTTGGAATTCTCCTGAATTTCAGTATGAATACTTTCTTTTTTATTTATGATTTTTATAATGTTCCTTTTACTTTTCAACCAAAATATTATAATTATTATAGCTATTATTACTATTATACTTAACGTTATAGTCACTCCATATGACACAGTTTTATGGAATTTCAATTCCTCTATTTCTTTAATGTTTTCAAGATGTTTAACTACAATATTATCAAATGTTATCGCTTTCACATAGGACTGATTAAATTTTTTATTCGGATAAAAAAACTTATCTAGTATGACTTTCTTTTTATTATAAAATGTTTCTTCATACATATATCTCGATTCCACAATTATAAAAGGTAATAAGATAGTTTTTGTTTAATATAATATTCCGATCGTCACAATTTTGAGTTAATTTTTCGTTTACTGCATTTTTTATTAGCAAGGTTTCATCATCTAAAATTTCAACTTTAGTTTTATTATTATATCTAAGTGTACAGTCATTACTCCAAATACAATTTTTGCTGTTATTTAAATTTTTTAACATAACGTCTTCTTCATAAGATCTTATCTTCAATTTGTACAACATATTCATTATTATCTTCAATTTCCAAAAAGTCTTTATTAGGTAATGGTGTAATTAGTGAAAAGGTGAGGTTTTTCACCTTTGGTTCAATATAAGAAGCCAAGAAAAAAATGAAAAAGAAAATGTAAAGCCACTACTAACGTTATAAAAAAATTTCTTTATTCAACTTATGTCCTATCTATATGAACTCTGGAATGCAAGTGCCGGTTCCCAATTTCTCATTCTCTCTTCTTTCTCGAAGTATAAGCTGACACTTATGAATGTGGTTCACGACAATAATTAAGCAATAGTGTACAATGATAGTAATGAATTTTTAACAACAACAAATTGAATGATAGCAATTGTGAAGTTATGAATGTGGTTCACAATACTGATTAAGCAATAGTGTACAAAGATAGTAATGAATTTTTAACAACAACAAATTAAATGATAGTAATAATTTTTAATTAACAATAAATTATATGTTAACGCCCGTTGAGGGCTGAGAGAGTCCTCAAGTTCTTCTTCTGCGGTCGGTAGTGGAGCCAACTTGTGGATAGGTCGCCTCAGTACGCCTGCCTTCGTTTGGACATCAACCACTCGGATTTTTCCGTCTGGTCCTGCGGTAGTTTTTGTGATCTTTCCCAATAGCCATTTCTAGAATTAAGAGAAAGAATATATTCTGCGGCCCAACGCTTCCAAAAATGTTGCTGCAGCGCAGAAATGCGCCGCCACCTATTTGTTAAAGATACATTGGTATCAAGAATTGGTTCTAGAATGCTGCTTAACGGAGCTTGGCTCCAGAAATAAGCAGGTGTTAACGCTTCCTCGTCATTTGGATTTGATGAGAAGTGACACAATGGTCTAGAATTCAGAATGGCCTCTATTTGACAACACACTGTTGACAATTCTTCAAAGGTAAGGAGTGCGTTTTGCAATGTCCGTAACAAGTGTGACTTCGTGCTTCGTACTGCAGCTTCCCAAATGCCCCCGAAATGTGGAGCTCTTGGAGGAATGTGGTGCATCTCGATACCTTCTTCTGCGCACCACTCACCGATGTTTTTCTGTGTTTGTTGATTCCAGAAAGCTTCCTTTAATTCCATTAGCTGTCTGCGTGCTCCAACAAAGTTCATTGCATTGTCACAATGCAAATGTTTACAAAGACGACGGCGACTAACAAATCTTTTGAGGGCTGCTAAAAAGGCTTCCGATGAGAGATCAGAGACCACTTTCATATAAACACCCCGTGAAAGGAAGCAGACGAAGACTGCTATGTATGATTTGTATGGCCGTTTTCCTCGAATCTTTATCGTTGTCGATATCGGTCCGCAGAAGTCAACTCCTACGTTCTCGAAGGCTGAAGTTCCAATAAGACGGTGCGCTGGTAAGTTGCCCATAATAAGCTGCATGAGCTTAGGACGATATCTAAAACAGTGGATGCATTCTCTGACCACCTGGCGAGCGTAATTTCTGGCATTAATAATCCAATATTTTTGTCTGATTGTAGCTACTAAAGCTTGTGGACCTGCATGAAAGTTCTTTCGATGTAAATATATAATATAGTGTTTGACAAATTCGTGACCTTTCGGTAACAACAAAGGATGTTTTGTTTCGTAAGGAAGATTGGCGTTTAGTAGTCTGCCACCGACGCGTAAAAAATCATCCTTGTCTAAGAAAGGGTTTAGTGATTGGAAGGCGTGGCTGCTAGTCAGTGTTGCACCATTCTTTAAAGTTTTTATTTCATTTGCAAACGCGTTATGCTGTACTATCCACACAAGCTTCATTTCAGCTGCTTGTAACTCTGGCGCTGTTAAGATACCTGATCGTTCAGCTGGATTTCCCTTGTGTCTGCCTTTCGATACAAATCTCAATACGTATGCAAAAATTCTACGCAACTTTGCATAATTGCTGCAATTAATTATAATATCTAGATCGTTGGTCACTGATGCACAAGTTAATATAGTTTGCACCTTTTTTTGTTCAGGTAAGCTCGTAATTTTAATTTTCCTTTCGGGCCAATTTTTCATTGGTTGTAGCAAAAATTCAGGACCTCTAAACCAAATCGAGAATTGCAACTCCTTCACAGTTGCGCCTCTTGAGATAATGTCAGCAGGATTAGATTTGCTAGGCACGTAGCTCCATTCTGCATTTTGGGTACGTTCTTGTATCAACGAGACCCTGTTTGCTACAAAGGTTTTCCAATTTGCTGGATGCGATGACAACCAACCTAAGACTATTTGTGAATCCGTCCACAAATAAGTAGCATTAATCTGTTTCGTGAAATGTTCCATTATCTTTGCTAGTAATTGAGAAAGCAATTCTGCTCCACATAATTCCAGACACGGAAGCGTTCTGACAGTTTTGGTTGGAGCTACCTTTGACTTTGAAGCTAAAAGGTGAACTGATATCTTTCCGTGTATATCGACACATCGAGCATAAATATTACAACCATAAGCTCTATTGGAGGCGTCTGAGAACCCGTGAATTTCTAAGCGTTGTATCGTGTTGTATGAACGAATGAAGCGAGGAATCTTAAGTGTGTGAATATCTTTCATATTATTGAGGTATTTTTCCCACCGGGTAATAAATTCTTGAAGAAGTGATTCGTCCCAATGTAATTGTAAAAGCCACACTTCTTGCATAAATATTTTTGCTCGAACTATTATAGGATTTACTAGTCCCAAAGGATCGAATAAGTTTGACATCCTTGACGCTTTGTAAGTCGTGAATTCGTATCTTCTTCTGAGACTGTAAATGTGAATAAGAAGTTATCGTTATTCGCATCCCACGACATACCTAATGTTTTTATGATTTCAAGATCGTGCATCTTCAGTGGGTTTTCTTTGTCAGTGAGTTGACATTGGAGTACCATTTTCTGAGATCGAGTTTGGCTGATGACAATACTTGCTGTAACTGCTCTTTAATCCGGATAACTTCGTTTTCGGTATCTGCGCCAGTAAGGACGTCATCCACGTAGAAATCTTCCTTTATAATTCTGCTAATCGATGGCAACGAAGAGGCAAGGTTATCAGCTAACTGTGTCAAATAGCGAGTGGCTAGGTATGGCGCTGAGGCTGTACCGTACGTTACTGTATTTAATTGATATGTTTGTATCTCGTTGCTTACTTGATCTCTCCATGCTATACATTGTAAATGCCTGTCTTCTGGTCGCACCAGAATCTGCCGATACATCTTACTAACATCTGCTGTCAATGCATATTTCCAACATCGAAAACGAAGTAATATTGAGAATAAATCCTGTTGTACTGTGGGACCAACAATTAATATGTCGTTAAGAGACATTTGAGATGACGTTTTGCACGAGGCATCAAACACCACCCTCAGCTTTGTAGACGAGCTTTGAGGGCGTAAAACATAGCTGTGTGGCATGTAATAGTGATGAAGGGGGAGATCATGGTGGGCTATTATCTTCATGTGTCCGAGCTCGATGTATTCTTTCAAGAAGTTCGCATGTTCGTTTTTGATTTCCGGGTTTCTTTGCAACCGCTTTTCCAAGGATAGTAATCTACGTTTAGCTATATCATATGAATTTCCTAGTGATGAGTATGGAGCCTTCAGCGGTAGTTTTACAACGGCCATCATCTTGTTGACTAGTTGTGCTTGCGAATATATCTTCGCACATTTGATGTTCAGGACTGAGCTTTGGGGCTCGTGATGCAATGCCTTCTATTTCCCAAAACCTTTCTACAAGCTGGGTTAAATTATTGTCAGTTTGTTCATGTTCAGAAGAATAAGAGGCTACACAAATATGTTTGATCGCTGATGAAACAGAAAGTTTGCCGCCAACAATCCACCCAAGTAAAGTTTTTTGAAGAATAGGAAGATTTTCGTTTAGTTTAATTTGTCCCACTGATAATAGTTGGAAGAACCACTCTGCACCGATTAATAGATCTACATGCTGAGCCTTTCAGGATCTGCTAAGTATGTTGTTAGGAATATTCCAATCTTGAACGTTGAATGTTGTTCCAGGTTGGAGGCTAGTGATCGATGGCAATAAACACATATCGACGTCCATTTCAAAGTCATTAACTCTAGATTTAATTTTTGCATGAGTTTCATATCGTACTTTGGATGATACTTCCCCGATGCCGTTGATGTCAGTGCTGATATAACGTCGCTTTAAACTCAATTTGTGAGCTAAATTACCGGTAATGAAGTTTAATTGCGAGGCTGCGTCTAATAAAGCTCTGGCGAGGTGATAGATTAAGTTGATCCTTGATTTTTACGATGGCTGTCGCCAACCAAACATGATCCTTAGAGCGTTGCCCTTCGTTATCCTCCACAGCGGAACAAAGCGCCGATGGTGTGGTGACTTCTTCTTGCGTAAACACTGCTTCGATAGAATTCGAGTAGCCAGCGACCAACGATGTGTGCTGATCATCACTTGATTGTTTCCTAGAATCTGAAAATTGATGTAGTATAGTGTGATGTGGTTTGTTGCAAACCCTGCATGTTGAAGATGAGCGACACGATTTAATTGAATGACCCTTTCGTAACCAATTGACACATAAAGCTAAGTTTTTGGCCTTTTCAAATCTCTCTAATCCAGGTAGCTGGGAAAATGACTTGCAATTCGATATAGTGTGAGTATTTTCTGAGCAATAGCTACATCCGGTGTTAGTCACTTTCAAGGAAGTTGCAGACCTTTTGTTATCAGTTTTGACATTCCTGTATTTGGATAAAAACACTTGTTGTTCGGCGGAATTTGGTTTCTTTTCTCGTACTTCTAAAAATTGACAACGTCTGCTTAGGATCTTTTCACAATCGCCCCTGTGGGAAACTTTGAATAATCTATGGCCTCATCCCACCGAGCTTGAGATTTGATATCTAATCTTGAACTAGCAATGTGTATAATTATTGAATTTAAGATATCCGTATCATTCCCTAATGCACGAAGAGCGCTTAAATGAGCACTAATATTATCAACTAAAAATCGTAATTGTAACGCTGAACCTTTATTCACCTTTGGAAGGTCAAACAAATCCGATACATGTGATTGGAAGATTAAACATTTATCTTCAAACCTATCCTTTAAAATCTGTAACGCTTGAGTGTATGTAATCGAGGACGTTCCTAAAGATTCTACTGCACGTAGAGCTGCTCCTGATAAGCAGTTAATTAAATGAGTATATTTTTCGGTGGTAGACTTATCTTGATCGTCATGAACCAACTTGTTAAATGTAGCTATAAAATTTGGGTAATCGGAGTAGCGCCCGGAGAACTGAGGTAATTTTATTGGTGGTAATTTAGGCTTATTACTGTTACTTGATGGGAGGACTGTCGTATTTCCGTCCATACTGGATCGCCCTTTACCTGGTAATAATGTTAATATTTTAGATTTCACCTCACAATACAGATCTCCCAGCTCTCCTCTCGTAACGCTGTTTTGTGGATCGTCCGGGGTAAGTTTTTCTATTGATGATTGATGAGATAGTAGCAACTTCCAATAGGATTCTAAAATACCCAGTCTGCAATCTAACTCTGTTGAACTAAGAGTGTCAGCCTTACTATTTATGTATGTTTTAATACGTGTTATGCATCCGCGTGCATTGGATCTCAAGCCCTTTAGCTCATCCAATTGTTTTTTAGTGTATTCTTCAGCCATGTTACAATTTGTTGTGATATCGAAAAAATAAAATAATTACTAGAGTTCTTTATTTTACTGCTTGAACTAATTATTTGGCTGATGAGAAATGCTAAAATTCACAAATATTTTGGTACAATGAAGGGGAAAGTTTAAATTATTTCAATACTAAAATTCGCAAATAGATTAAATATTATAAAGAAGGAAGTTGAGTTTTATTTCACCACTTCAACCAATGTATATAAACTATTTATTATCTTCAAGGAAGAATTACACTCTAATTCCTATTTATTAATTTAATAAAAACACTTCCATTGCTCGATTAGTCAAGCAAATTTATTCCAACGAGAATATATGTATTGTTTTTCACTACCAATTGTTGGCGCTTAATTCATGATTCTATTTCACTGGCGAATTATATTTATGCGTATGTTATGTGTAAACAAAGGTTTATTTATTTGTTTGATTTGCAAACCGAAATTTAGAAAATTTGCGCAAAATCTTTGATAGCAATATTTTGCTATGTTTCAACGAATTTTATAAAGTTCCAAAGTCTAAATTCAAATATTTTAGATTTTGTACAAATACCTTGTAACGGTTTCAACAACGAATTTTATAATCTTTGTGTATGACTTGCATTCTTTGACAGCAATATTTTGCTATGTTTAACGAATTTTATAAAGTTCCAAAGTCTAAATTCAAATATTTTTAGATTATGTACAAATACCTTGTAACGGTTTCAACAACGAGTTATATAATCTTTGTGTATGACTTGCATTCCAGAAATTGCTGTATCCTCACTTTTTTTTTTCTTTGTATGTGTATGGCTTGGATGTGGTTTATACGGTTTATTCCATGTCCGTTGCCCAATTTCGATATGTAAGAAATTTTAGATTAATTAAAGGAAATTATGATTTTTCTCAGTGGATCAATCTTACCGCGAAGTTGTCGCTCACGTTGATGCGAATTTTATTCCGTTGTATGCATGTAGCTTCATATGATTGCTTGCATAAAGGTTTACTGTTAATTCCTTCCCTAAAAAGCATTTCTTTTTGCCATGTGGAGCACACACGATTTCAACAATAAATTATGAATTGAATTTATAGTCACTATTCACTAATCACTATTCCGAGTCCTGTCACGGTCGCCAAAATGAAAAGGTGAGGTTTTTCACCTTTGGTTCAATATAAGAAGCCAAGAAAAAAAATGGGAAAGAAAATGTAAAGCCATTTTACAGTAAGTACGACAGCTAGAGTATCAACATTTAATCTTGATTTGTCTCTTGTCCAAAAATCAGTACTAATTGAAAAATCTCTTTCAACTGCTGCATTAGTTCCTGGACAGCATAACGTAAATTCAACAAGAACAACTAAATTTTCATATGGGATGTGTTCATTTTTGAAATGGTTAAATATTTCCACCCATCTTTTATCAATTTCAATATGTTGATTTTCCCATTGTTCTACTTTATCAGAATTTAAATATACATTCAGTCTTCTAATTTCATCAAACAGACAATTGTCATCGATTTTAATATCAGGCATTTCTTTAGATAAAAACTCAACACATTTTTCAATATCTGCCCAATTTACTTCCGAAGAAGTCAGAAAACACCATTGAAAACTGTTATTTCCTGTCAAATTTGTTTCAGACCATTCTTCGACATATTTGGTAAAAATTCTGCACTTCTTTGGTAAACTTTTCCGTTATGCCCGGATTTGACTCCTCTATGTTTGACAATTTTCTTTTTATTATTAAAGGATTATCTATTTAGACCATTGTTTCTAAACCTCGGGGTCACGATTAGATATAAGGGGACTCGCAAACTGTTTAAAAAAATACAATATTTTAAAATATAATGGAAGTGTTATATAACCAGGTAATAATTTTTTTGACATGAATATGTCTTATCCCTGGGGTCTATTTGAAAGAATGTGCGGAGGCGAAAATCGTTACCATGACTAATTACTGTTTGGCATACTTTTAGGATAAATTTTAGAAGCAAATTAAATTTATATTTAATTTTGCATACTTTTAGGTGAAAATATTATCGAAAGCTTTCTTAAGGTTAGAAAATTTTCGAGACATATCTTTTGACATGAATATTTGTCGTTTTGATTAATTATAATTGTTTTTAATTTTTAATATGAATATTTATATTTTTCAAAATATAAATTAAATTCTAAAAGTATAAACTATGAAAATAATTTAATATTATGGGAACTTTCATAATTTAAATTAAAAATAATGCAAAATAAACTTGCAAAAAATATATTTTTCGAATTCAGGCTTAATTCATCCAAGTAGTTTGCCAAACTGCAACACACAGTGCAACTAGTTGCCCAAACTCTAGGCCCCGCCCCCATAAAATTAAAAGATTTTGATTTATCCCAACTGAAACCCCAACTGTCAAATCAGTTTGCCAACTGCCCCACACACGATGCGATTCAGTGACAACACAACTCAGTTAGGACAACTAGTTGGCCTTTGGATGGGCCCCATTAGAAAAGGTGTGCTTGAGTCGTCCGTCGCGCGATATTTTTGTGTTTTCGAAGCGGGGCGGAATCAGAATCGATATCAGGGAATTTTCTTACTACGCAGTTTGCGGATTGAGTGTGGTGCGGCCGCGGTGCGTTTAGAATTTTTGCAAAAGCACAATTTTTTTTATTTTGAACGATTTCGTTTCGTGTGTTTGTATTCTGTTACATTGTGTAAAAGGATAAGGTGGTTGAAGGGTATGTATTGAAGCGAGCCAGATTATTGTTGTGTGCATTCCTTTCGACCCCCTCCAGGGGTTCTTTCCAATAAGAACAAGAAGGTGATTTCCAATAAGAACAAGAAACAAATAGACCCCAGGGATAAGACATATTCATGTCTACTGTGCCATCCAGAAGCCATGGCACTTCCCGTCTTTTTTCACTTAAAAGTGATTCTATATGTAGATCGACATTCCATTCACACAAATTTCGTCGTAGGGTGAATCTACATTGGAATGGAACCGTCGCGGCCTGGCCGGCTCAACATGGCTGATGGATAAAAGTCCAACATTTTGGCCAGGGTTTCCCGGTAATAACTCAATTTTACGCCGATATCGAGACATGGTTCTTTTCCTGCCGTCTCCATGGTTTCTTACCGAGAAAAACAAGGAAATCGCCGCCTTAGATTTTTATATTTCAACAAATTTTAAGGTGAAGGGGTCGCAAGATTTTTACTTAATTTTTTATCTTCTCGGGGGTTCGTGACACTAGAAATGTTGAGAAACAATGGTTTAGACGTTTCGCTTTTAGTCCAGTCGTTTTTATGGTAGGAGGAACAAACGAAACGAGAACCAAAAAAGCAATATTAACAGAGATTAACAGATTTGTTCTAAAATATCGAAAAGGAGGACAGCTAGGAGGACATTTTTCGAGGGAGGACAGAACCTACAAAAGGAGGACTGTCCTCCCTAAAGGAGGACGATTGGTCACCTTATCTTTATTCAACTTATGTCCTATCTATATGAACTCTGGAATGCAAGTGCCGGTTCCCAATTTCTCATTCTCTCTTCACTCTCGAAGTATAAGCTGACAGTTATGAATGTGGTTCACGATAATTTATTTGTGTTTTTATTTTTTTATCCAAAGATAATTAAAAAGGAAATAAACGCGAAAACATATCTGGCGCAGTCGTGACGAACCAAAACTTATTTTAAGATAATTTCGCGAGTTTTATTTAATATAAATAATTTTTTACCGTCCGCTTAACCCCAACCTCCACCCAATAGTGTGTTTTATACTTTATGAAAACAAAACTCATTTTTTTTGTGTTCATTTTAGTCGGGGGGTGAATAATAACAATCAAGTGAAAAAATAATCTACCAAGAGGCGGAATAACAAGCCCAAATCCGTCTTAAAACCCCTCTGAGGCTGGAGTGGAATCTTGGTAGTTATTTTTATAAAAAGAAAAAGTGAACAAAAATTCAATGTGATTTTGTGCAGACATAAAAAAAATAAGTTTAATAAAAGAAATTAAATAAATTTAAAAAAAGCAAAAGTAAAAAGGAAAAAGTGTGCAAAAGCAAACTTCAAGTTTATGAGCAGGCCAAATAGGCAAAAGGAATTTGATGTGAAGAGATTTAAATTAACTACAGGAGAAGTAATGGAAAACCAACAGGAGTTAAACATCTTGATGCAATCTCTCCAACAACAACAAGCTGAAATACAACAATTGAGAGATATAATAAATCATCAACAAAAACGGCAACCACAGCAAGATAATGCATTCAGACTTACACCTAACCAGATTTTGACCCACTTCCGGCGCTTGAAATCATTTGATGGAAAGGAAGACTATGGATTAATCGAATTCATCAAGTCCGTAGAAGATGCCATAAGCCTGTGTCGTGATCCTGATCTCAAACAATATGCCATTCGTATTGTTATGAATGACAAAATAATAGGCGAACCTAAAAGATGTATCCAGCGGCTAGGAGAAGATAAGCCGTGGGAAGAAGTAACAGGAGAGCTGAAGCTGCATTTTCGCCCCAGGAAGGATTATGCTGAGTTGATAAATGATTGTAGGAATATTAAGGTAGGAACTTTAAGAGAGCTTTTTACGGTTGTTAAGAAAATTAATTACGAATTAAACGAGTTATATAATTTTGAAAACGTAGATGATAGGCCAACGCTTTATACGCCTAGTAATAATGATAAGCTTCTTGTAGGGATTGTTTTAGAAAAATTAGACGTTTTGGTTAGAAGAAATGTTACAAAGAATCTCTCTTTAATCGAAATATATAATAAATTTTCCGAGCTAAGATTACTTGATGATGAACGAGTAATAAATTTCAATCATAGAAAGTCCAAACATAATTTAAGAAATAATGGTCGAGATCAAAGCTCGAAACCAAGAATTCACACAGATAGAAACTATCACAACAACCATGATACTAAAAATGAGTTCATATATAATTCCGAAAGACCTAATAGCAGTAGGAGTTACACTCACAGAAATGACAATAGCAATATGCGAAATAATCATAATTCTAATTTTCAAAAAAATAATTACCAAACTCGTAGGAATATTGAATATAAATCTAGTAGAACAAATTTTAATAATAGATCTGCTAATTATAGAAATAGGAATAATAATAATTATAATACTGTCTCCTACAACGATAATAACGATATAGAACCTATGGAGATACATAGGTACAATTCAAAGTCAAAATTTTTCGATGAAGCCTCAAAATCCAAGCTACCCATAGTAAGACTTACAATAGGAAGTCACAATTTTAGGTGTTTAATTGATACCGGATCAGAAGCTTGTATAGTTCAACCAAAACTCTTTGAAAGTTTTCCCGAAATAAAATTACTGAACCCACTTTTCGACACAACTCTCAACGGTACGAACAAAATCCAAAATCAAATACTCACACCACTTCCAAAAGAATTCCTTAATAATAAAGGCCTAATGTCCTGGATAGTAGTTCCAATGCAAAAACGAACGATGCTATTTTAGGCATAGATTTGCTTACCAAAATGAAAGTCATTATAAATCTCGAAGAATTATGTTTACAAGTTAATAAAAATAAAATATTTTTTGAAAATTATTTCCCTTACGATATAAACAATATAACGATCTTAGAAATCAACGAAGGAAATATTATAGGTAAATTAAAAAAAGATAGTTTGAACAAAGAAGAATTTAATGGCATTTCAAATTTATTAGAAGAATATCAAGATCTCTTGTACAAAGATGGTGATAAGTTATCATGTACCCACGAGATACAACATGAAATCACTACAACTATAGACAACGCGATATATTCCAAAATTTATCGATATCCTCAAATCCATGAGAAAGAAATCGAAAAGCAAATTGCAGATATGCTTTCTCAGAATATTATTAGGGAAAGTAATTCACCTTTTAATTCTCCTCTTTGGATTGTTCCAAAGAAAATTGACAAATCGGGGAAACAAAAATGGAGGATAGTAATCGACTATCGAAAACTTAATGAAGTAACTGTTAGTGACAAATTTCCTATTCTCAATATTGAAACGATATTGGACAAATTAGGAAAAGCACAACATTTTTCTACATTGGATCTGGCAAAGGGCTTCCACCAGATTCTAGTTAAAGAAGCAGATAGGAAGAAGACAGCCTTTTCTACTCCAAATGGACATTATGAATTCATCAGAATGCCCTTTGGATTGAAAAATGCTCCATCGACCTTCCAGAGAATGATAAATTCTGTTCTCAGGGATTACATAAATAAAATTTGTGTAATCTACCTTGACGACATATTGATAGTCAGTACTTCACTCGAAGAACATTTGCTAAGTATTAGAAAGATATTTAATAGGCTGAGGGAAGCGAAACTAAAATTATAAATAGATAAATGCAGTTTCTTTTCTAAGGAAACTTAGTATCTAGGACATGTTTTAACCTCCGATGGTGTCCGACCCAACCCTGAAAAGATTAAAACCATACAAAACCTTCTTCTTCCGACCACACAAAAACAGATAAAATCTTTCCTAGGTGTTACAGGATTTTATCGCAAATTTATTAAAAATTATGCTAAAATTGCGCAACCTCTAACAAAGTATTTAAAGAAAAATACTAAAGTAAACATAAATGATCCTAATTTCATTGCTGCATTCCATAAATTAAAGGAACTTATAACAAACCACCCAATCCTTAAGTATCCTAATTTCAGTAAAAGCTTTAAATTAATTACCGATGCTAGTAATTATGCCATTGGAGCCGTCCTTACACAGGATGGCCACCCCATATCGTATGCTTCAGGAACGCTAAATAGTCACGAAATTAGTTATTCAACTATAGAGAAGGAACTATTAGCAGTAGTTTGGGGCGTTAAGTATTTTCGACCTTACGTTTTTGGCAGGCAATTTGAATTACAAGCAGATCACCAACCAATAAAGTGGTTGTATACAAAATATTCGGGCAAAGATATCAATCCTCGATTACAGAGATGGTTGATTCAACTAGGTGAATACGACATTAAGATAGACTATATAAAAGGCAGAGAAAACAAAATTGCTGATTTCTTAAGTAGAATCAACAATGATAGAAATGAGATAAACCTAATAAACATAAAAGATTCAAATAATACCCAAAGTTCACCTAGTTTTATAGAAAATGACTATGCAGATAATGCATTAGTAAACATGTTTTCAGAAAGTGTTGACAATTTGAACACTACCGCAAACTCTGAAATTAATAACGATTGTTTCTATAGAAACACTAAAAATATAAATAACATTGAAGAAGAGAATGGTAACGAAGAGTCGGTCAATGTTCAAACCGCTCATTCGCAAGAAGAAAATTTGGAGGATCATATCCCTATCCTCGATACTGTAGTTAACAGGTTTAAACTACAAATGACATAAACAACAACAATATCGAAAACATTTTAAAAGCAAATGTAATAAAAGGCACAATAGGAATTTATACTGATTTGAGTGATCATGATTTCAATCAGCAAAACACAGCAAAAAATCATTTTATTATTAACCAATCGTAATGCGTTTAAATTTCTTAAATGTAGTTACTTTGCAAAAGATATAGAGGATGAAGAAAGTCTAAAAGTTCAAATATCACTCTTTCACAAAAACGAAGTTGGCCACTCCGGAATAATTTCCACATACGAAGGAATAAAAAAGAAAATATATCACGCTAAATTAAAAGTTAAAATATGGGAATTAATAAACAATTGCAGTATCTGCTACTCAGGAAAATATGACAGGCAACCCATAAAAAGTAAATTTCACATTACCGAGACTCCTTCAACGATTAACGAAATCGTTCACGTTGACGTTTACGTGAACAGTAAACACTCTTTCATAAATTTTATTGACAAATTTTCTAAATTCGGCATGAGTTTTCATTTAGAGGACCGAAATAGCATCACTATCGTTGAAAAATTACAACAGTTTATTTCAATAAGAGGCAAAGTTAAAAAATTTGTTTTCGATAATGAATTCAGTTCAAAAAATGTCGAAGACTTTTGTAGAAGCGAACATATCGATTTTCATGTCACCAAGCACAATAATCACACAGGAAACGCCGACATAGAGAGGCTTAATAATACATTAACAGAAAAAATTAGGATTTTGAATTTAGAAGACAAACAACCCATTAAATTACAAATACTAACAATATATAGTAATTCGCACCATTCAACAATTAAATGTACTCCAGCAGAAGTACATGAACATAAAGTTGACCATAGCATTATAAAAAGGAAAATAGAAGAGAAGAAAAACAAAATAATAGCACAGAGAAATTGAATTTGAGAAAGTTACGTAGAGACCAGAACAACAGGATTTATAAAGAATTACAAATCACTCCGTCATAAAGAACAACCAAAATACAGAAAATTTAAATTAAGAAACATTCATAACAGCAACATTAAACGTCCCTTTAAATTTTCAGGTCAAAACAATTCTAATATGGATGCTGATCTTGACAATGTTCCTCCAAGCCCGAGCAATGCTAACCATCGAACAAATTAAATCAGATTGTAGGCAAATACCATACTGTTCTACATATAATACACGCAGAAGAAATTGTAAATATAATGACTAACTTGGAAAACAATATATGTACAAAGTTTAAACATAACACATAAAATATCCTTACTAGAACAAATAAAATCTTTCAAAAGGAAAACCGTGACATTATTTCCAAAAAGATCAAAAAGAGGATTAATGAATATAGTAGGTATAGGTTTAAAATGGATGTTTGGAACTCTCGATGAAAATGATAGAATCGAAATAGAAGAAAACCTAGAAGTAGTTAATGAGAATAATAAAAAGTTTATAGACGTAACTAATCAGCAAATTAAAATTAATGATAGCTTTAATAAATCTTTCACATTATTAAAAAACATTATAGAAAGTGATAGACAAAATATATTAAACGCATTAGAAGATAGAAAAACAGTAGAGAGAGAAATATTAGATAGAGAAACAGTCCTAGAATACCAACTTAGAATATATACGTTAAAAGATCAATTAGAAAAAATCCAAGACAACATAATCTCTGCTAAAATAGGATTAGTTCATCCAAGTATTCTTAATGACGAAGAAATAAAGCTGTACGGAATAGATTTAAGTAAGCTAAGTAATATAAAAGTCGGTGTAGCAAAATTTTTGGAAAATTCTATAATTTTTGCAATTAAAATCCCTACAAGAACGATAAAATTTAGATTAGAAGGTAATTGCACCAATTGCAAATTCTGAATATAAGCAAATTGAAGAAAATTTAGAATATATAGTAATAATAAATAATAAAACTTTCACTTTCGAAAATAACTTAAGTCTACAGCCAAGCAAGAATTGCGTTATTAGGAAGAAATGTAATATAATTAATAATAAGATATGCTAAGAAGAAATCATCGAATTAAGCAATGATCTTATAATAATAAACAATATCAACCAACAATATTTAAAAAGCACTTGTGACGAGAGGAAATTATCTTTAACTGGAAATTTTGTCATAAATTTCACAAATTGTACAATTAAGTTAGGAAACAGAGAATTTAGCAATAGAGTAGTCAAGTTCACCGAAAGATATACCATACCACAATATGAAAATATAACTTTAAATGACAAATCCATTGATTTTCAAGAAATTTCACTGCATCAAGAGAAAAATTTAAAAGAAATAAAAGAATTAAAACTGCATAAAATTGTAAATTGTAGTTTAGGCTCTACTAATATTATATTTCTGGTAATAATTCTAGCTGTTGTATTTTATAAAAAAAATAAAAGTAAAGATAATCCAGGAGAATTATCAAACAAGGGATGGAGGAGTTACATCCATTGAGCGGATATCAAAGGATATCCACCAAAATATAACTATCAGGCCGGAAATCATGGAATTCCTAAAAAATATGGAAAACATGAAAAACCAGATCGTGAAAACGGCCTGATAATCAAAAAACATTAAAGGATGTTTTCTAGAAGCAGGCAATTGCCGAAAGATTTGTTGAGCAGTTCTTTGTCGAAACCTCGCACATCTCATACATTTCAGGATGAATGATCTATCTAATTGGTGTGGTTCCTCCAATAATCCAGATACATTTAAGTGTCCTGAGTTCCTCCATGAAAAGTTTTCAAGTGTGCTTCATGAATACGTAAAGGATTCAACGAATGGTTTTTAGGCAGAATAAAGGGGTTTTGGCTGGAAAACTGAGTGGTGAATTCTGTAATCTACCACCGATCCTTAGTAATCGTTCATATTCTATAAACGGAGTATGCTTAAGCAAAGGGATTGAAGTTTGTAGCCCAATTAATCTTTATTATTTAGTAGTTAAGTTTGAAGGATTTTCCTGGTGAATTAATAATCCAGGTGTGTGTGATTGAGGAATCCGTCCATAAATAAATAGGTGCAGATGTCAAGTCTAACACATCTAGTACATGTTTAACTAAACGGACTAGAAGAATATCAGCGCAGAGTTCAAGTCATGGAATGGTAACCCGCTTTAGAGGGGCGACTTTGTTTTCGCTGCAATCAAGGCGTTTTTAGTGAAGCTTCTAAGATAAACTGCTGCGGCAATAGCTTCAGTTGAAACGTCAGCAAACCCATGAATTTCAACTATAGAAGAAGAAGAAAGAAGAAGTACTCCACTTATGAGAGTGTTGTCGAGGTAATGGATGATCCCAATGTTGCTTCAACACGCAAAGACTTTGCATAAAGGTTTTTAATTTAATCATCACTGGGGACAATAACCCTAATGGGTCGAACATCTGAGGGACATTAGACAGTACACTTCCTTTGGAAATGGAGGTTAACTTCGTGAATGCAGGATCTGCAAAGTTAAAGGTATCTTCCATAGGATTCCAAGAAAGACCAAGCTCATGGAGCAATGACTGCTCTTCGCTTTTCTTAGCAGTTTCAGTTTGCAAGTCTTCTGGCGGCAATATTTCAATAATAACACTGTAGAACAAATGACAAACTATTTTTTCTCACATGGAAAAAAATTTGATATTCATTTAGATCTGAATTTTTGGAACACGACTGTTTTGGTAGTTTTTAATTATCAACTCTTTTTCAAAAGTTATTAACTTTTGAATGTTATGATAATGCAAGCAAATGAAAACAAATAATTTTGTTTTTGGCAAATATTTTATTTTAATACAACAGAAAATGTATACAAAAGTACTATATATACTATAAATATAAAAAGTTTTTGTTTCGAACATTTTTCAAACAGTTTTACGTAAAATTTCTGATCCGACCATATTAAAAAAACCCATATTGAGTAAAAAAAAGTTCGAACTTTCAAAAGTTAATAACCTTTGAAAAAGAGTTGATAATTACAAACTACCGAAAACAGTCGTGTTCCAAAAGTTCAGATCTCAATGAATATCAAATTTTTTTCCATGTGAGAGAATTCGTGTTTCATAGTGTAACAGATGAATGATTAGCAGCCCATTTTTGCAACGGAAAGTCGCCTACCATGCACAATTGTTTTACCTGTAGAAGTATCTTTTGGGCTCCTGAGATGTTATCCGCCCCTCCAAAAATATCATCCACATATCTTCCCTTAGTAATACTGATTTAGCCAATGGATAGTTGTCGCTTTCATCATGAAGAAGCTGTAGTATCGTTCTCTTAGCGAGGAATGGCGCACAGGCTAAGCCGTATGTGACTGTAGTAAGACGATAAGTTTCTATATCTCCAGCAGAATCTTTCCACAAGATTCTTTGCAAATCCCAATCATCTGGATGAACTTGAATTTGGCGATACATTTTCACCATATCATTTACGACAGTAAATAAATACTTGCACTGTCGCAACCATGAAAATGTGGCCGCCATCTTGGAAGCGCCTTCTTGATTATTTTACAAAAAAAAATTTTAAAAACCGACTTCAGAAAAAAACCATTCCCGCGATGCACAAAAAAGGAAGAAATAATTGTTTGTAATTCTTAACAACATCAATCAAATCAGAATGGATCTAGAAAGAAGAATCACTTTTGAAGACGGTGCTATAACATGTGGGTGATATATTAAGGGCATAAGCCTAACAAAGAAATCAAAACAATTACCGAAGCAAGAGTTAGTGCAATCAAAGTGAACTACTACCTGGCACCGTCTTCAAAAGTGATTCTTCTTTGTAGATCCATTCTGATTGGATTGATGTTGTGAAGAATTACAAACAATTATTTCTTCCTTTTCTGTGCATCGCGGGAATGTTTTTTTTGTGAAGTCGGTTTTTAAATTTTTCTTTTATTTCGTGTTTTTAGTCCATTCATTTTTTAATATTGCCTGTCATTGCAGGGAGCCTACGTTTTTACGCTCCTCAAAAGCGTTCTAGGAGCATTATAAAAAACCTTTTTAAAAAAGAACTAGTTGGGATGTGGGTTCGACCCGTTCGGTCCGCACGATCAACTTCCCAGTATGATGGAAGGAAGCTCTTTGAAATAACGATAAGAATGGTAAATCCGCCAGGCTTTTCTAAAGAACTTTTTTTTTGTTGAACAGTAGCAAACAAACATGTCCCTGGCACTTCGTTCTCTACACTATAAAGCGAATTCATTTTGAGCATGTTGACGCGCTGATGATAAACTGCAATGGTAAAAACTTCATTTTCAATTCGAACGATTTCAGGAGATAGTACCAAAATTAATCAATGTAACGGATTTGTCAAACTTGTCCGAAAAGGCCAAGCTGTAATCACTGGAAATCCCGCGATGAGCTCAATTCCCAAAACTGTAGGACATGGAAAGCAATCCGTCGTTCAAACAGTTCTGAACTAAAGTTTAGAAATTTCGTCATGTTTGTAATGGTTAACGTATTTGTTAAATGGTTTTTAAAGAAAACTCGGATTTTGACGAGTGATGACTCTTTGGGAAGCTATTGCTCGGCTGAATCCATAAAAGTGAACTTCATTTTGAACGGATGTCATTCCAACGCTTCGATCGGCACCTCAATGAAGTCAATATCATTTTTGGTTTGCGTTCTATCGAGCATGTACAAAAATCACTTACGCCCTTTAAACATAGTTACCGATCGATAGAATTTTATGAAAATCTTTTCAAACTGTACTTTCGGTAAGACGCTACGATCGGCACCTCAAATAAGTCGGTATCATGGTTGGTTCGTGCTATATCGCGCAGGTACAAAAATCACTTACGTCGCTTAAACAAAAAAAAAACGGCTGGACCGAATTTCATGAAAATCTTTTCAGATCATATTTCGGTTAATACGCTTCGAACGACACCTCAACGAAGTCAATATCAGTTTTGGTTCGCGCGATATCGTGCAGAAAAAAATGACCACATCCGTACGCACATACACACACACACACACATACTTCCTCCCAATTTTTTGCTTAAAATGCTCCTGGGAACTTGAAAGATGAAAATACGTTGAAATTTTCGATTTCAATTTTCGGATCGATTACAATAACTTACTATACTGTGAAGTTAAAAAAAATTATTTGCCTTTTTTAGCCCAGCCCGAGAGAGTTGGTTCCCCAAAGCAGTCCCCCAACTGAATTCTAACCACTTCCAAAAGCTGCTTGTCCTTCCATCGAAAGAGAACTGGGCTATTGGTTATGCTAATGACACATTTTATGGCCATGAGGATAATTTCCGGTTTTTTTGTTGTATAAAATTTATGAAAACTCCAGTAAAGGGAGAGTGCTTCAAATAAACTCTCCTGTGCATCGCTCCCAATTTTCCCCACTCGTTGGTTAAAGTGCTTACCCTGTATAGTATTAATTCCGTGACAATAAAACAATTTGTTCGCTGCCAATGAAAGGTTCAAGGCTTGCAAATTTTAATACTATTTAATGCCTAACTTCTTTCCAGAAAGGCGGTAAAGTAGCTTTTTAATTCAAAGGATAATACTCGTACAGATTACTGTACTATACTCGTCATACACTTTCATTTGATACCCATACCAAGGGCGTTGTAAAGAAAAAGGTAAGCCACCATTTTGTGTTGGCCGCATTTTGGGTTTTGAAAGACGCCACATAGCGAAGTGTATTCTACTTGTCACACCTTTTCATTTGATACCCATGTCTGGGGTCGGAGAGCGCAATTGCAAAATTTGATCGCGATTGTATTGCCATGCGAACTATACGTATGTGCAAAATTTGCAATTGATCGGTTATATGGAATTGGGTAAAAATCAAGTTGCAAGATTTGTTTACACTACAAACACATACAGATCAAGATAATATAAGGCATATAAAAAGTTAAGTTGCCATTGATATCGGAGAAATTAAATGTAATGTAATAAAATTCCTTGATTCTTCATCCGCGTCATGGTATATTTCTTTATTCGATATAAACAATAGTTTTTTGAGCTGCAAATTTCGCCATAATATTGTTCTCATCGGCTTTTGTTCTGGAAGCAAATTTACAGACGTATTCGCGTCGAAAACTTGTTTAATATGGAACAAAATTCCCCGAAGGAAATTAAAAAATAATTATTTTGTCGATATATAGAAAAAAAAAGCACCGCGAGCCCAAGGATCGAACTCGCACCCACAGATCCCACAGCCAAGAATACCACTCTCTAGCCCTTTGCGCTATGTCAAGTACTATCGGCCGCTGACCAATATGTTAATAAATCATTTCAGAAAGAAGAAAAAAAGAAAAAGAAAGCAAAAATTCTGCCCCGACCGGGGATCGAACCTGCAAGCGCCACACGTCGCTGAACCGAGAATCCGACGCTCTATCCACTCACCCATCGGCTTGCTGCCAGACTTACAACAATAAAGTAGGGGTATTCACGCTAAAGTGTATCATTGTAAACGGTGTAAATATACAATGCAAATTTACAACGAAGAGTGAACGCTCCTTTTGCAATCTATTGTAAATACATCGAAGAAGAAGACAATTTTTTCGTTTTGACAGGTAGTCAAGATGCCGCGCAAAAGTCCAAAGGAAAATTTACTTGACGAAGTAATGGAAATTGCAGTGACGGAAATTAACGAGATTGACGATTCGGGTAATTTTTATTATTTCCATAAGTTTCACCAATAAAATATGAAAATTTTCTAAGATCTCGAATCTGAAATTGATGACCTTTTGGAAGACCTGTACGAAGATATTTTTCTTATTTTATCTTGCCGTTGTACTGGAATGTCTCGTATACCTAAATCGCAATTTACCATATCCTGATCCATTTTGAACACCTGTCAAATATATTAATACAACGATACAATACGTAATACAACACTTTTTAGTGTAGTAAAATTACAACGCTCTTGTAAATATTTTTATATGAGTAAGCCTTGTATTATTTTACAAAGGTGTAACCAAATACAGTTAATACAACGATACAAGGCTGAATACAACAAAGCGTGAATACCCCTAGTAATTTGTTCGGTGCCTATGACATGTTTAGGTTGAACCAATTTTAACAGTTTTTTATGCCTAACTTCGAACTCCGTTATCAGAATTTAGAAAAAATTTAACGGGACCAACGTGTGAAGCTCCCCCTTCAAATGAACCAAAAAAAAGCAAAAAAGTTATTGGGTTACAAAGTTATGCGTGAACAGGACCACAAAATACCTACACGTCGAATTGAGTAACCTCCTCTTTTTTTGAAGTCGGTTAAAAATGGTCAGATTGCATTGTTACGTGAAGTATACATATGTATGTGCAAAATTTCAATTCAATCGGAAACCGGGAAGTGGATCAAATAAAACTTTCAAGATTTTCTTACATAGTTACAAGTGCAGCTAATAAAAGCGTATTAATAGTTTATCGCCCATACTAGAGATGAGCAAAAATGGTCTTGTTCTCGCAGTCTTATCTTGCTCTTCCACATTTAGCAAGAACAAGAACAAGACTTAGTTATGCTTGCAAGAACGAACAAGATTAAGTGTGAAAGAACAAGACCCAGAGCAAGACTTTAGCAAGATTCTTGAAAATTTTCTCCTAAACTCATTTTTTTAAAAACAAAAAATATAAAATTAATTATGATGTTCAGAAATTATGATATCAATACATGTCTGTATATTTATTTTTTAGTATGATAATAGTAAATGCATTTGCATGCTTTGTGCGCACCCATACTATCCGGGATAGTGTTTTTTTATGTGCCAGTGCTAAGCTCAGGAGTCACCCTTTGTACTACTACAATAGTCCGTCATGTCATTTGTCTCGTCATGGTGCAATGTCTAGCAGTAAGCTTATTGCGGGGGAGGGGTGGGGGGTATAGGTTAAGGGTTAAAAGGAAAGGTACTGAAGAAGGTGGTGATGAACCCTGCGTTTGAACTCTTGGATGTTGTAGAAGCTCGGAAATACTAACTGCGAGAGATTATTCCACAGTCGCGTTGTTCTATTTAAAAACGTTGAGTGGGTGAAAGGGGTAGTTGTAGGTGGAGGGAATGAGACGAGTGGACTAATCTGGTGTTGCGGGTATAAGATTGCCGTGGAGGCAGGAGAGCGTTTAACTCGGAGGAACAGTCACTATGATAGTAGCGATAAAATTTTGTCAGTGCTATTACACTCCTACGGTGGCTCAAGGGTATTACGCAAAGTTCTAATGCTAATTTTTTCGATTAACTAATCTACAAAGCCTTCCTTTTATAATAAAAAAAGAATCAAAAATAGAACTTTGCGCATTTTAGAGAAAATGTCATTTAAAGAGCCTCCTACGAAAAAATACACACTACCACAAATTTTAAGCCCTGTATCATAAACCAATGAACTTATCATATAATACAAAATTAAATAAGAATTAACATACCTTTCTTGATCACCGACATAATACACTTCCATAGATTTTAACGTTAAACGTTAGAAATTAATGTTTTTATATCGCGCATAAACTGGCATTCCTTTTTCGCCGAAGTATTATTTTGCCTAAACTATGAACTTTATGATGCGCTCGATGACTCATAGCAGTCAGCGACTTAATATTTTTACACGTGATCTGATACATTATTACAACTACGATGATACAATTTTTTTGAAAAATTTCCACATTTTGAAAATTGAGTTTTGAGCAGAACCTTCTATGAGCGGGCCCCACTGTGCGGCGTCGTCATCAATTAATTTGAGTGCGTTTTTGCCCCTTATCTAACCACGCTAAGGTGGTTATTGGATCGCCGCCCCAATCGAGGGAGTTATATTCTAGAAGAGGCCGAATGTAGGATTTATAAATAACAGCACGGGCCGATGGCTGGAGGAGGAACTTGCAACTCTTAAGAAATTCCAAGCACTGGGATGCTTGTTTGGCGATTTGGAATATACGGTCATTCCATCGCAAGTCTTTGGCTAATGTCACGCCTAAGATGTGTAGGGATGGGTCGGCCATTAGTTGAACTTCATCCACTGTCAAAGTTGGAGAGGTGTTGAACTTCTTTTTGGAGATAAGAAAGTACTTGTTTTGGTGGAGTTGAATTCAACACAATTCTTCTTTCCCAACTCTAGAATCAGGTTAATGTCGTTATTAATCGAGTTGGACATTAGTTCGCGATCATCAAGATAGGATCTTGGATGAGTCTGTCTTGTATCGAAGCTGTACGAGTAACGTAGAGTACCGTCGTCAGCGAAACTGAGAAGTGGGTTGGAGGGGATTGAAAGTAGGTCATTTATAAAGATAAGAAATAGGACCGGTGATAAAATTGACCCCTGGGGGACCCCCGCAGAGATCGGGTGGGATGCAGATTTGAGGCCATCCAATACTACTTTGATTGAACGGCCGCAAAGGAAACTCTCGATCAACTTCTGTAGAAGTGAGTCAACTCCAATAGCTTTGAGTTTAGTTAACAGGGCTGAGTGCCAAACTCTATCGAAAGCCTTGGAGATATCCAGATCAACCAGACTAGACTCACCGGTTCCATGCAGACTACGGCTGAGGTGTTCTGTAAGACAGACTAAAAGATCGCCAGTGGATCTTTTTCGTCTGAAGCCATACTGTCTGTCGTTTATGAGTAGGTTTGATTCTAGATATCCCATAAGCTTTTTGTTGATTATCGTCTCCATGGTTTTGGAGAGAATAGAAGTAATTGCTATTGGGCGGTAATTGGAGGGAAGGCTGGAATCACCTTTTTTCGGTATGGGCTGAACATGGGCTAGTTTCCAAGAGGTTTCGCCAAAGGTGAGGTGCATTGTTTTAAGACGATAGGGGGTATATTATCGGGTTCAGTGGATTTGTTGGCATCGAGCTCTTTGAGGCACCTGTACACCTCGCTAGTCCTGAAAAAACGCTGTCCATTGAATGGGCGTTACGCTCGGAAATAGGGGGTAACACATCAGTTTCAGGTTGAGAAGAATTTGAAGCGAACATAGATGCTAATAAATTGGCCTTGGATTTGCTGTCTTCTCATCGTGAATAAAGGAAGGGGTTAAAGTTGTAGTGAAATTCTTCTTTATGGAACTTACCAAGGACCAGAAGTTTTTGCTACCGGAGGTTGCATTTAGGAGGTTTTTTCTCAATTTGTTGTCAAATAAGGTTTTGACTTTCTTGATGGCGGTTTTACAAGAATTTCTTTGTTGTATGTACTCTAAACGGAGCGATTCACCCGGTAAACTCTTGTACGCTCGGAAGGCAGCTTCTTTAGTTTTGATTGGATTCATACACTCCCGATTAAACCATCTGTTGGGCCTAGGCTTCACAGATTTGGTAGAATGGGGAATGAACATATGCATTCCTGCCTGTTTGATCCTGAGGATACGAATAGCTTCGGAATTGGCGTTTCTATTTCGGAAACACAGGTTCGAGTCTGTAGATTGGAAAAAGTTAATAAGCCCCAGCCAATTGGCCTTCCCATAATGCCATACAGTTCTTCGAACTGGTTTAGGAGGGGTAGGAAATTCGAATGGGAAGTTAGCGTAGTGGTCTGAATTGCCGAGAGGTGAATCAACTTCGACGGAGTAACGCGCTGGATGAGAAGTTAGAAAAAGATCAAGGAGATAGGTTCCTTGATCAGCAACATCAGGGACTCTTGTGGGATGATCCACAATTTGATGCAAGTTAAGGCCCCCATACACGGTCAAATGGGATGTATATCGAAGGGCGGATGTACAACCAAAACTATCGATTGTGGGCCGGTCGGCCGACCAAAACTCGTTGCGCTTATGCGTTTGATCAAATTCTGGATGTACAACCAATTTGACCGTGTATGGGAGCCTTTATTGATGTCTGCAAAGAGCTCGTCGTCTTTGCCAGAAATACTGGTGCCATTTGAGTAAGTCAGCCATTTAACATTGTGAACATGGAAATCACCCGAACCATGATTTCACACTCACGATTGGGCGACAAAAATCTCGAGATCTGTTCGGAAATAGTATCAAATGATGAAGTGGAGGCTTCGTTACTTATGTTAGGGCTTCTGTATAGGAAGCAAAAGAGTATGACGTGGCTTTGGAAAATGATTTTAAGCCAAAGATAATTAAAATCTGAAGTCGTGCTTGAATATATTTTATAATAAGCAGTGTCGTCCCTAACATAAATTGCAATACCCCTATGGGGGGAGAGATTGTGCACAAAAGTGTATCCCGACACCTGGTAATGACCTAAGTCATTATCGGGCGATATTTGAGGAGCTGGCGAACAAAACCGGATTAGTCCGCAAAAATAAATTTTACACACTGGGTAAAAAACTAATATTAATATATGGAAATGATTAATAACATAACATTACACTATTATAGGTAGGTGGATTAGATCAGTTGTTGAATCAGTAATTATTATATTCTTAACTTTTATATTCTAGAAGTTATTCAAGAAATAAAAATGGACTAATCTGGTTTTGTTTGAAAAAGGTCACATTCTCGTCCATTTTTAACATTAAACTTGATGGAATTAAGAAAGCAAAACGCCTACAATGATTGCAAGTAACAGCTGATTTATTTTTTGAGTTGCCAGATTAATACTGGTGTTGCCGTCCAAAAAATACAGACATTTACCTAGTTTATAGCAGAAAAATTAAATCGATTTAACTCAAAGTTACATCCTCGAATTAGCGTATAAACGGGTATTAAATACATTCTTATAACTATGGCTTAAGCCGAAATATTTCGGTTTAAGCCATAATTCGAATTACCTCGTTTATAGGGTAAAAAATTTGGGATGAACCATAATTCGAATTATTTTTGGAGTAGCTATTGTCTACCCCGTGTTTATTTTTGCTGTACATTTCCGGTTTTGATTGAAAATATGGTGAAGAAATGAATACTTGAAAGGACAAATCCGCTTCAGAATGAAAATTGATGAAATTTATAAAACTGTTTTGTTGGATGTCGAACTGATCCGGTTTTGTTTGAAAACGCACTTTTAAAAGCTTGTTTTGGCTAATGTAGAGGCGGTTTTGATTGAAAATATTAACAGGAATAGACGCAAAAGGTCTTGGACACCACGATTCGGAAAAAAAATGATTTTGAAATTTGAGTGGACTACTCCGGTTTTGTTCGCCAGCTCCTCATTTGGGTTTCACTAAGTGCAAGATTGAGGGTTTATAATTAGATAAGTGGCACTCAACAAAAGAGAAATTCGCATGAAGTCCACGAATGGTACAAAAGTCAATACCAAAACTTGACTTGTAACGGGACCTCGGTTGCGCGGGCTCAATCGCCACGTTCTCGGGGATCCCGGCATTACATTTGCCGCAACCATTAGAGTCAATAAAATTTGTCCTCGTCAAAGTGTTATGCCTTTTGAGACGGGGCAAATTTCATCGACCGACAGGTTTTAGCCGCGGCACCTGCAGGACCGAGATGTGAGAGAGGGTAGGGAGCAAGGGTACTTATTTGTGACGTTCGTCGGGCCGGTCTGTCGTTGAGTCTAATGAAGGATGATGGGCCTTCGCGTTGGACTGCCCTCGTTATTTTTTTTTGTCAGTGTTTTTTTATTATAGAGTTTTTTTGTGCACTTTTTTTGAGTTTTAATTTTTCACTCTCACTCTTTTTTTTACCAGTTTTGTTTTGTAATTTTGATTTTTTGTGTCGGCGTGTTTTTTAGGGACCGTAACAGCACAAGTTCGTTCTCTTTGCTGTCCTAGCCCAAACTGGTATTAAGATGATTTTGTAGAAAATACTTTCTGAAATGAGAATGCTAAAGATTTGGGTGCTAAAACTTCTAAATCCATATTTTATACGATGTTAAAATTGGTTTAATTTGGTGGTTTTCAGAATAAGCTTAGGTGAAAAAGTACGAAATAAGGTAAATTTTAACATTAAGGTAGGTGACCTTCAAATTTTATTTAAAAAAACCGACGGCTCATAACTACCTGTTAGAAAACATTATCTGTTTCATTGTAACTGACCTGAAATAAAAAGAAAAATATGCATTAAAATTATTTAAAATGTTACTATTATTAACAGAATCTATATAAATAAATTTGGATGTATGTACTGTACAGGGTGCATCATCTAGACCTGCGCTATTGCAACATTGAATAACTCTGAAGTTTTTTAGCCCGATTTCGATAAATGTACACTGAAACATCATTCAGTACCATTTAATCTATGAGTCAATACACAGAAGAACGGGCTGAGATTGTAGCGCTTTACATTTAAAACAATCGTTCAAACGAAACGGTGCTTTTAGTAAAAACACCTTGTATCTGGTGATTTGGAGTGGCCTCCTCGTACTCCGGATTTAACGATTTTCCTGTGGGGCTATTTAAAAAGTTTATGCCAGCAAGCCGAAGACCATTGATTAACTCAAAGCTTACATAATAACCGAAATGTTATGCAGGATGCCCCTGCTTTTTCCGTATCGAATGGAAATGGTAATTTAATCGACATTATTAAAAAACTTAAAACTGTGGATGTCATCATCCAAGAGAGAATGTCACTATAAAGTTTATCACTTTTGTCGCATGACATTAGTTAACTCATCATAATCGAAGATATCCCACAAATTGAATACTGGGGATAAAAATATAATAGTAAGAAAACACTTTCAAAGCAAGAAGACTATAACCTAGAAATCACTCATGCCTTCAAATTATTGACGTAAAGCTATTGAAACTAATAATTTATTAACTTCCCAGTATAGGAAGTTATTGTAATCGGTCCGAAAATCGAAATCGAAAATTTCAACGTATTTTCATCTTTCAAGGTCCCAGGAGCATTTTAAGCAAAAAATTGGGAGGAAGTATGTGTGTGTGTGTGTGTATGTGCGTACGGATGTGGTCATTTTTTCCTGCACGATATCGCGCCAACCAAAACTGACATCGACTTCGTTGGGGTGTCGTTCGAAGCGTATCAACCGAAATATGATCTGAAAAGATTTTCATGAAATTCGGTCCAGCCGTTTTTTTGTTTAAGCGACGTAAGTGATTTTTGTACCTGCACGATATCGCCCGAACCACGACAGATATTGACTTACTTGAGCTGCCGTTCGAAGCGTATTAGCGACAATATAATCTGAAAAGATTTTTATAATATTCGGTCCAGCGGTTTTTTAATTTAAATGACTTAAGTGATTTTTGTACCTGCACGATATCCCGCGAACTATAAAAGATATCGACTTAATTGACGTGCCGTTCGAAGAGTATTAACCAAAATATGATCTGAAAAGATTTGCATAAAATTCGGTCCAGCCGTTTTTTTGTTTAAGCGATTTTTTGTTTAAGTGATTTTTGTACCTGCACGATATGGCCCGAACCACAAAAGATATTGACTTACTTGAGGTGCCGTTCGAAGCGTATTAGCGACAATATAATCTGAAAAGATTTTTATAATATTCGGTCCAGCGGTTTTTTGGTTTAAAGGACTTAAGTGATTTTTGTACCTGCACGATATCCCGCGAACTATAAAAGATATCGACTTAATTGACGTGCTGTTCGAAGAGTATTAACCAAAATATGATCTGAAAAGATTTTCATAAAATTCGGTCGAGTCGTTTTTTTGTTTAAGCGGCGTAAGTGATTTTTGTACCTGCACGATATGGCCCGAACCACAAAAGATATTGACTTACTTGAGGTGCCGTTCGAAGCGTATTAGCGACAATATAATCTGATAAGATTTTTATAATAATCCGTCCAGCGGTTTTTTGGTTTAAATGACTAAGTGATTTTTGTACCTGCACGATACCGCGCGAACTAAAAACTATATCGACTTCATTGAGGTGCCGAAAAACATTAACACATCAATTTTATATACATTTTCGTCATCCTAATCTTGTAAGTGCGCACATTTAGTTTGACATTTTAGCGAAAATATTGATAAACAATTGTGAAAAATTCTCGGTATTATACATATATTCTATATTGCCTATTGCTCATTTATTATTAAAATATCCAATCATAATATTCAACATCCATCATACTGGGAAGTTGATCGTGTGGACCGAACGGGTCGAACCCACATCCCTACTAGTTTATGAAATTATTTAAAAACTTGTTACTTGGCACCAAATAAAGAACTTATTTTCATCACGTCGTAATCGTTTTGGTTTAACATGATAAGTGACAGTTCCTTTTCGCAATTCAAATGCCCGACAGAATTGCTTTGACAGCCAGCCACAGTCGCTGGGACTCTAAACCTCGGGAACTAATTTGCAAGAGAGGAAGCGAAAATTTCCCCTCTTTTTCGATCCCAAGAAAGTAAAAAAAAAATTGCGCATATGGGATCCCGCGGCATCCAATTTGTCGTAAGCAAACACTCTTACTATGTTTCTCACTAACAGGTGGAAGTTGCAGTAATCACCAGAGACTATTAAATTAATATTGCCAAATCATATATATCTTTAATTTCAGAAGTTTCAAAATTTGCTATCAGCCTTAAATTAATACTATATACATATGTACATAGAAATGGCTTAGAACTTTGTTAATAATAATTGAATCGATATTTTCGAACGAACTTCTCATTTTCTTTAGCGCTTGATCAGATAATTTATAATATTTAACAATGCCACCATGTTCTATTGGTAGACTCAACAATCAGTAAGGTCGCCCTTTTCCTCGTACAGAGAAGATGGGAAATCGTTTCTTCCCCAACTTCGTTACCAGGTACAAATTGGAGCAAAGCCAGGTGCATCCATCACTCATCATCTCGCAATTTGAGGCTCTAGAATTCATCCAGAGGTCCAGATGGGAGTAAACCCAGGGGGGCCTCGGTAGCCTAGGGAGTAAGGCGCCTGGCTACTATCCCAGAGGTCCCGGGTTCGAATCCCGGCCAACCCCACGGTCCGCTTTTCCACTTTCCACCCACATAACTTTCCTTCTTTCCTCTTCCCTCCTTACATTCCTGATCCCTCCTGTCATAAACTTCCTTAGCCCTTCCCCGCTCCACCAAAAAGCGCATGTCATCGGTTGGTTGATGAGATTTAACTCGTTTCAGGAGGCATAACACTCCAGCGAGTTGTTTCTCGATGCCCCGATGTCAAAGTCGCGACAGTAATGGTTGGAAGTAGGTGGACTAAAAAAAATATCGCGGGTAGGTTGTGATAGTTCCTTTCTTCCCCGACTAGAGCTGCTGTTCGACATTGCACTATGAAGAAAATAGATTGTCGACACAGTATAAAGGGCGTTTCCTGTGACTCTAGTCTTTCACATAAAAAAAACAAACAGCTTCTGCATAGCTCGTTGTGGAGGAGTCCCAATCTTCCCCTATGCGGGCCAAAGGGACAGTGACCAGTAAGCACCTTCATTACATAGCTTATCTCTTTTTTGTTCAACTGAACAAGAGATTTTAAACGCTTCCCGTTCAAAGTCGATATTGTGTGAGCGGCACACTGTTGCTGTGGTCCATCTGAGCCCAACTCGAGCTAAGCTGATTTTTCTCAAAGCCAGTTTACTAATGGCAGTATAGTACAGTGGCTACATCTGGGTTAAGTGGGGTGTCCTTTCCATTTCGATGCCTTGCAGTTTTCCCTAATTGCCTTATGTTCTGGAACCCAACACAAATTTATAATATATCAAACTGAGTGATAGTCTCACCCAGAGACCTGCGGCAGTTGCAGAACAGTCGTGGATGTTGTAACGACAGAATTAAGAGCCTTGAGGGCCGCCTGGCTAACCGATAGTAACAGATATTCTTATGAAATAAATTATTTATCTTCAGACATTCGAGATCGTCCCAGATCGCAGTGACTTCCGTCTGGAAGATGCTGCAATGGTCGGGTAGACGAACGGAGGTATCTATATTCCAAACCTCGGAGAAGTTGCCACAACCAACAATGTTCGCAATTGTAGAGCCAACTATTTAGATACATAATGACCCAGTCGAGATAACACCATTTGTCCAGTCATCGTATTGATACCTTTCTCCAAGGTCCACGTAGGTGTCTGATTACGACTGTATACCACCAGTGGACGATGGGGGGTTTAAGGCTCCTATTCACTCCGATCGGTCTTTGGCATAAGAAGAGAGCTGTTTCGGCCTTATTAGCTTCTCTCTAAAAGATTCGGCCTCCACGTTAGTTTCCTATCCGGTATGAGACTTAGCCATTTCGTATCCTCCTTAACCCGGGGGCTACACGATCAATTTGTCTGCAATTGCAATTTGAAATATTGCATGTCAAAGTTTTATCAGCAGGAATTTTATTGCATTGCAAATTCATTCTTACAAGAAATACGTAGGAGATAGTTGTTGTGTTTGGACCTAATTTTCAAGGATTCACTTATTTTGTAATAATAAAAAAAATAGTTAATAGTCTCAACTTTTGCCTTTTAAAAAATTTTATGTTAATTCACATAAAATTAAATAATCCAGCGTCAAGTAATCTCCACTGCCTAGGTTTTTCCACTTTCCGCCATTTTGTTTTAAAGAAATTCCGAATTTCTTGCATATGCAAGCATTGCATTTACAATATTGCATTGCATATTGCAGCAATATTGCAATGGAAAAATTGATCGTGCAGCCCCCGGGTAAGTTGCAGTCTATCATTGCAGAATCGTAGAGAAGGGAAATCGGGAAGTACATATGTATGTATATGCTTCCTTGTAAATAGTCTAGTGGATAGCGGTATTTGGCTCCGAATTCTTTCGGACAGCACCGATTGATGGGAAATTTTTAATAGTAAGTAGGTAGAAGTTCAAGAAACAAAAGTTGCATTGTGTTGATGTGTGCTTTTTTAACTGGGGGAATACCACCCCTTCTAGGGGGTGAAAATTGGCACACTCATAATAATTGAAGAAATCGAGAGAGGGATGAAAGGAAAGCAAAAAAAATATGATTGTGTATTAAAGAACACAAGGCAGAAGTGAAACCTCGCGTACATACTTATGTATGTATGTCTATATGTTCTTTATTATTGTATTTTTTTTCTTCATTTGCTCGTGTCTTGTATTATAACCTAAAATATTTATGAAGCAGGAAATAGGAAGTAAGAACTATAATATTTTAACTCAATTGATAAATCGTTGTACAATGAATATTTTGAAAGTAATGCGGTACAGTGTATAAAAATGCAAGTACATATAGTCGTTGAATGTGACAATAATATTACGAGCTAACAATAACATTACAAGGAAATATACATACAAGTATGAATAAGAACATGATATTACTGCTGTTCCGGAGCTGGCAAGAATGATACAACTGATTTGTGGTAACTAAAGTACAAAACAAATGTTTAAAATTTCGGATTCCCAGCATTTATAAGACATGAAATGATCAGCATACAATTTACGATTTACTTCTCAAACGAAAATAGCGGAAATGGCGGATTTTTCATGAACTTAAGTGTTCCATTTGGACTTACACAGAACGGCACAGAGGGACACACTGTGTCGAACATACTTGTCTTTCTGTGTCTAAATGGCAGGCACCCATAGGCTGTGTTCCGAAATATAACCCAGTATACAGGGCAGTGTTAATGACATCATTAATATTGATCCTTATTTTACATGTGTGAACGAGTGTGATACGTAAAAGATTGGAAGCTTAAACATTAGCTGCGTTCCATTGGGTGAAATTTTCTACTCTCGAGTACTCTGGAGCTCATGGCCAATGAAACGCGATTTTTAATATCAGATATTAATGCGAGAAAACATAAAATCAAACTAATTTATTGTCCTAAAAATAAATTTGAAGAAATTATTATTTATATAATAGAAGAAAATATTATATCTTACCATATATTATATTTGCCATTTTTAAATATTTACTTTAAAAATGCACTTTCAAATATTTAATAAACAATTTACTTAACCGTAAAAAGCAATCCCATCTCTTTTTAAGTAACTAAAGCTTGAAAACCTGGCGGTAATATTATGCATATCGCCCAATGGAACCCAGCTAGTTTCAAGTTATAACACTTTCATGTACGCTATTAAATCCCAGCGAAAGCACTTAAATTTACTCTTTTTCACTGGTTGATATTACGGAATACGGTCAAAATCTCAATTCTGGCAATATATTATACAGGGTGTCCCACATAAACTTACAAAGCGGCCGGCTGTGGATAGGTCTTGGATAGACGAACAAAAACTCGTATGGGTAAGGGGGGGGGGGGGGAATTGTAACGGTTTACCGCCCAATCGCGTACATACTTATGTCTATATGTTCTTTATTATTGTATTTTTTTTCTTCATTTGCTCGTGTCTTGCATTATAATCTAAAATATGAATGAAGCCATAATATTTTAACTCAATTGATAGATCATAGTATAATGAATAGTACAGTACAGTGTATAAAAAGGAAAAAGCCATCTATATTTAAGTAGCTAAAGCTTGAATTTCTGGTGGAAATTTTATGCGTATCGCCCAATGGAACTTCAGCTAGTTTCAAATTGTAACACTTTCATGTACACTGCTGTTATTCGCAGCGTAAGCACTTAAATTTACCCTTTATCAGTGGTTAGTATCCTGGTTGATATTATGGAACACGGCCGTAATCTCGATCCCACCAAAAAAACATTAAAAATGTGAATTAGAATTTCGTGGGCGCGGAAATTATTTATTGGGACAGTTTAAAACACACTTATAACAAAAAGAAGTGATATGGATTAGTCAAGATGTATCGTTAATAGCATGAAATAATTAAACACGTGCATTTACGAACGAATTCAAAGGAATTATACAACTGCCAATTTTTATTTAAAACTCAATAAAGTATTATAATACTTACTTTTTTGAGTTTTAAATAAAAATTGGCAGTTGTATAATTCCTTTGAATTCGTTCGTAAATGCACGTGATTAATTATTTCATGCTATTAACGATACATCTTGACTAATCCATATCACTTCTTTTTGTTATAAGTGTGTTTTAAACTGTCCCAATAAATAATTTCCGCGCCCACGAACTTCTAATTCACATTTTTAATGTTTTTTTGGTGGGATATCACTCTTTTTTGTTTTAATACATTCTAAAATAAAAGTAAATAATCTTCTGTATAAAGAAATATTATGTATTTAATTGTTCATTATATTTTTTTATTTATTTTATAAGTAGGTAATAACAAAATAGCAAAATGCAGGAATTCAAACTAATATTATTGTCTTTGTAAAAAAAAAAACATAAGCTCCTTTTGAGTCTCTCGACCAAGATTTTTTCTGCACTAGGGAATCATTGATCCATAACCAGCTCGATTTTTGTTTCAACATGCTGAGGTAATGACCTTGTTCGAGTGTTCCTGTATAGAATATAGCACTAATCACTTTATAATTTGAACCTCCTATATGCAATTTTGCAGAAGTGATAGCTTTGATATCGCATTGCTCAATTTTAATAAACTTTTGACGTGACAACGTCTAATAAAACGGTTAGCCGGGATGCCCAAGCGACAAAGTGTCGCATAACCGTGTGAGTGGGAGTGGCTTACGCTGCATTTGTAGTAGTGGCAATGAGTGCCGCTTAGCTATATTGTGTTTATATCCCAGCGGGAAAACTAGTAAGTGGTTACCCTGGTAACCCACGAATTCTTCAATGATTTGTGTAAGCGCCTACCTGGTAATCGAAAAATTCTACTGGAAATTTAGGAAAATGGAGGTCTTTACGTTGTAATGAATAGGTAAGCGACTAGGTAATGCCTTGAGAAATACTTTCGTTGGAAATGTGATGTGCTTTTGTCATTCTTTGTCTTTGGCTGGTCAAAGCCTCTCTTCTTGAGTTTATTCCGTCCTCATCAATTTTATAAGATTAATTTATACCACTAACAATGAGCAACAAAATCAAAAAGATGTCTTGTTAGAAAAATCCATACCAAATGTAGCAAAAATGGAATGGTACTTTCGGAAAGCATTGTTTTTATTGCTAAAAAGGGTACCCAGTAATTTATTCTGCATGCCTTACATGGTAATCTGTGTATTCACCTAATACATTTCGCCTCTGAAATAAGTCCTCGTCTGTAATGCCTACTGTAAGTACTTACCGCTCTAGGGCATCCCCATGTAAAAGTAACCTATGATTTCATCACAAAGGTAATGTGTCCATCTCATTACCACCTCGCTTACCTACCCATTACATTTCCCGCTGGGATATTACTGTCATTGTTACATTTGAGAACGAATAAAAAAATAAAACTACTGCAAAATTATATGTATTTTGTGTTTATTATATATTGCATGTAATGAATAACAGATAACGAGCAACATGGTAGTTGTCACGTAATAATCGCCGTGGCCCGGGGCACCGGTTTTTTTTTCAGTTCGAATAATTTCAGTTGTATTATGAGAACAGGTGCTGCCGAAATCATTTCCGATTTACGAATCTTTTGAGTGTACGAACAATTTTTACATTGACCACTCAGGGTTACTCGTTTTCCAAATTCATGATCAATAAGTTGCCATTCGAGGGGGTTGTGAAGATAATGGTAATGCGTCCTCTTGAGGTGGCCTCGGTGGATCTAACTATTTATTGAGTATACTATATTGCTTATTGTATTCTACTTATCATACCCTTTCATTTGATACCCATGTCGAGGGGGTTGTGAAGAAAATGGTAATCCGCCCTCTTGAGATGACCGCCATGGATCTAACCAGATATTGAGTATATTATATCGCTTATGGTATTCTACTTATGATACCCTTTCAATTGATACCTATGTCGAGGTGGTGGTGAAGAAATGGTAGTCCGCCCTCTTGAGACGGCCGCCATGGATATAAAGACATAGCTTATTGTATTCTACTTATCATACCCTTTCGTTTGATACCCATGTCGAGGGGGTTGTGAAGAAAATGGTACTGCGTCCTCTTGAGGTGGCGTCGGTGGATCTAACTTTTTATTGAGTATAATATATTGCTTATTGTATTCTACTTATCATACCCTTTCATTTGATACCCGTGTCGTGGGGGTTGTGAAGAAAATGGTAATGCGTCCTCTTCAGGTTGCCTCGGTGGATCTAACTATTTATTGAGTATACTATATTGCTTATTGTCTTCTACTTATCATACCCTTTCATTTGATACCCATGTCGAGGGGGTTGTGAAGAAAATTGTAATCCGCCCTCTTGAGATGACCGCCATGGATCTAATCAGATATTGAGTATATTATATCGCTTATGGTATTCTACTTATGATACCCTTTCAATTGATACCTATGTCGAGGTGGTGGTGAAGAAATGGTAGTCCGCCCTCTTGAGACAGCCGCCATGGATATAAAGACATAGCTTATTGTATTCTACTTATCATACCCTTTCATTTGATACCCACGTCGAGGGGGTTGTGAAGAAAATGGTAATGCGTCCTCTTGAGGTGGCCTCGGTGGATCTAACTATTTATTGAGTATACTATATTGCTTATTGTCTTCTACTTATCATACCCTTTCATTTGATACCCATGTCGAGGGGGTTGTGAAGAAAATGGTAATCCGCCCTCTTGAGATGACCGCCATGGATCTAACCAGATATTGAGTATATTATATCGCTTATGGTATTCTACTTATGATACCCTTTCAATTGATACCTATGTCGAGGTGGTGGTGAAGAAATGGTAGTCCGCCCTCTTGAGACGGCTGCCATGGATATAAAGACATAGCTTATTGTATTCTACTTATCATACCCTTTCGTTTGATACCAATGTCGAGGGGGTTGTGAATAAAATTTTAATGCGTCCTCTTGAGGTGGCCTCGGTGGATCTAACTTTTTATTGAGTATACTATATTGCTCATTGTCTTCTACTTATCATACCCTTTCATTTGATACCCATGTCGAGGGGGTTGTGAAGAAAATGGTAATCCGCCCTCTTGAGATGACCGCCATGGATCTAACCAGATATTGAGTATATTATATCGCTTATGGTATTCTACTTACGATACCCTTTCAATTTATACCTATGTCGAGGTGGTGGTGAAGAAATGGTAGTCCGCCCTCTTGAGACAGCCGCCATGGATATAAAGACATAGCTTATCGTATTCTACTTATCATACCCTTTCATTTGATACCCATGTCGAGGGGGTTGTGAAGAAAATGGTAATGCGTCCTCTTAAGGTGGCCTCGGTGGATCTAACTATTTATTGAGTATACTATATTGCTTATTGTCTTCTACTTATCATACCCTTTCATTTGATACCCATGTCGAGGGGGTTGTGAAGAAAATTGTAATCCGCCCTCTAGAGATGACCGCCATGGATCTAACCAGATATTGAGTATATTATATCGCTTATGGTATTCTACTTATGATACCCTTTCAATTGATACCTATGTCGAGGTGGTGGTGAAGAAATGGTAGTCCGCCCTCTTGAGACGGCCGCCATGGATATAAAGACATAGCTTATTGTATTCTACTTATCATACCCTTTCGTTTGATACCCATGTCGAGGGGGTTGTGAAGAAAATGGTAATGCGTCCTCTTGAGGTGGCCTCGGTGGATCTAACTATTTATTGAGTATACTATATTGCTTATTGGCTTCTACTTATCATACCCTTTCATTTGATACCCATGTCGAGGGGGTTGTGAAGAAAATGGTAATCCGCCCTCTTGAGATGACCGCCATGGATCTAACCAGATATTGAGTATATTATATCGCTTATGGTATTCTACTTATGATACCCTTTCAATTGATACCTATGTCGAGGTGGTGGTGAAGAAATGGTAGTCCGCCCTCTTGAGACGGCTGCCATGGATATAAAGACATAGCTTATTGTATTCTACTTATCATACCCTTTCGTTTGATACCCATGTCGAGGGGGTTGTGAATAAAATTTTAATGCGTCCTCTTGAGGTGGCCTCGGTGGATCTAACTTTTTATTGAGTATACTATATTGCTTATTGTCTTCTACTTATCATACCCTTTCATTTGATACCCATGTCGAGGGGGTTGTGAAGAAAATGGTAATCCGCCCTCTTGAGATGACCGCCATGGATCTAACCAGATATTGAGTATATTATATCGCTTATGGTATTCTACTTATGATACCCTTTCAATTTATACCTATGTCGAGGTGGTGGTGAAGAAATCGTAGTCCGCCCTCTTGAGACAGCCGCCATGGATATAAAGACATAGCTTATCGTATTCTACTTATCATACCCTTTCATTTGATACCCATGTCGAGGGGGTTGTGAAGAAAATGGTAATGCGTCCTCTTGAGGTGGCCTCGGTGGATCTAACTATTTATTGAGTATACTATATTGCTTATTGTCTTCTACTTATCATACCCTTTCATTTGATACCCATGTCTAGGGGGTTGTGAAGAAAATAGTAATCCGCTCTCTTGAGATGACCTCCATGGATCTAACCAGATATTGAGTATATTATATCGCTTATGGTATTCTACTTATGATACCCTTTCAATTGATACCTATGTCGAGGTGGTGGTGAAGAAATGGTAGTCCGCCCTCTTGAGACGGCCGCCATGGATATAAAGACATAGCTTATTGTATTCTACTTATCATACCCTTTCGTTTGATACCCATGTCGAGGGGGTTGTGAAGAAAATGGTAATGCGTCCTCTTGAGGTGGCCTCGGTGGATCTAACTTTTTATTGAGTATACTATATCGCTTATTATATTCTACTTATCATACCCTTTCATTTGATACCCATGTCGAGGGGGTTGAGAAGAAAATGGTAACCCGCCCTCTTGAGATGACCGCCATGGATCTAACCAGATATTGAGTATATTATATCGCTTATGGTATTCTACTTATGATACCCTTTCAATTGATACCTATGTCGAGATGGTGGTGAAGAAATGGTAGTCCGCCCTCTTGAGACGGCCGTCATGGATATAAAGACATAGCTTATTGTATTCTACTTATCATACCCTTTCGTTTGATACACATGTCGAGGGGGTTGTGAAGAAAATGGTACTGCGTCCTCTTGAGGTGGCCTCGGTGGATCTAACTTTTTATTGAGTATACTATATTGCTTATTGTATTCTACTTATCATACCGTTTCATTTGATACCCATGTCGAGGGGGTTGTGAAGAAAATGGTACTGCGTCCTCTTGAGGTGGCCTCGGTGGATCTAACTTTTTATTGAGTATACTATATTGCCTATTGTATTCTACTTATCATACCGTTTCATTTGATACCCATGTCGAGGGGGTTGTGAAGAAAATGGTAATCCGCCCTCTTGAGACGCGTACCATGCGTACACTTTTTGTTTATCATCGAAATGATAGGAAATGCTATTTGACATCAACAGTGCTGGATTTGACTAACTTGTAACGAATATGTCATATTTTTAGAAATAAATTGCGATTACGATCTCGGCATTCAGTATTTCAAAATTTTACTGTACATTTGTACTGTGAACTATATGTTTTTTATAGTACCTAACGCAATCTGATACCATAGTTGCGACTAACCACTTTAAATGAATACATTTTGTTAATCATCTAATGCCATCTAGCATCAACAGTTCGAGTAAACACTTTTCGACTAACTAGTAGCACCATCTCATTTATTGAGCAATTGAAATAACTTAGAGCGCCATCTGACAGAATAATTTTGAGTACCCACTTTTTTAGACTGAAGGAGAAGAAAAAAGTTCGATTCGAAATGTAAAAAATGTAAAAATAAAGAAAACGAAGAATGATAGGAAAAAAAACTCATGGAATAATAAATTATTTATATTTTGGTTATCGGTTACAAATGAAAAATTACTTATATTGCTTATAAAAAGGTGATAAATCGCATAATTTTATAAAAAAACACCTTGTTTTCTATGTTTAGGCGTAAATAAGGCATTAGCTGTTTGCCCTTACGAACTCGGCAAACTACCGCTTGCCTTGATTCTGGCAATATACATTGTTTTAATACAATTCAAAATTTATCATATGATAACTGGAGATAATACATAGATGTAAGGAATTTTGCGATCCATTATCACTGAGCAAATATCACTTGTCTAAATAGAAAACAATCCTGTTTGTAAGCCAAAGAAAACCACTAAATGTGACAGCGGATCACCTCAAATACAAGTTAAATGTGATATTCAAAATTTATTTTAAAAAATATTTTTCAAAAATGATCTCTAATGTCACACTTTAATTGTAACACTTTGTAGCTAACTAGCTGTCGATATGACAGTTCGAAATTATTATTCCCTAATGTAATTGTGAGCCCACGAGATGACAATACTCAAGTTATACTCTCGACACACGACAGCGCTTTACAACGAAATATCGTTGTTACAACGAAAGCCCAAAAAGGGGGTGACACACTATAAATTGCTTCGTTACATTTTTAACTGTCAAAACTGTCAAAAGTGTTGTGAAAAAGCTCGCAAAAATTATGAATAAAAATATAAAGGAATCTATTTATTTCCTGCTAATAAATTACTGCAATTTAGTAAAGAGATATATTTCGACAAAAAGGAATTTACAACGGAGAAAACAATTCCAACTAATGAAGGCGCTTTTTATAAAAAAAAAAATGGATTTTCTTCTTGCTACGTCGGTGGGCCTTCGCCGGTCTCTCAATCGGGTAATCTGGAAACACGTATGATTTTTTAATTAGTAAAAATATGTGTAACTAATGATTTAGTTTACAGGAAAGAACGTCGTCGTTTTGGGAGGTAGATGTTCTGCTTATGTCCGAACAGACTTTTAAAGAAAACTTTAGGATGTCAAGAACCATCTTTGCGTTGCTGTGTCAAAAATTGTCCAGTTTAAATCGACAAGACACTAACATGAGGAAAGCTATTCCTTTGGAAAAAAGGATAGGTATCGCAATATATGCTCTGGGGTCCTCAGCTGAATATCGCAGCATCGGACATCTATTTGGTGTCGGACGTACAACTGTTGGAGAAATTGTGATAGAGTTTTGTAAAGCTGTGTGGAGAATTTTAAAACCAGAATATTTAAATTTCTTTGAACCGCTAACTTCAGAAAAGTTAGTGGATACAATTGAGGGATTTAATAGGCTTGGGTTTCCCCAATGTTTTGGAGCGATAGGTATGCAAATAGCATAAGATTCACGTATTGGATATCCTTTTGACATTTCTTCATTTTCAGATGGCTGTCATATCGAAGTAAGTCCCCCGAAAGATTATGGATATGATTACTACAACTTCAAGGGGTGGTATTCCACAGTTCTACTCGCAGTTGTTGATTATCGGTAAACCTCAGATACTGAACCATGAATGAAAGTGCAAAAACATAATACATTCTGTAAATTATAGCTACCGTTTCACCTTCATTTCCGTCGGGGCACCAGGACGGGTGAGAGATTGTTCCCTTTACGAAATCTCTCCACTTAAGAAGCTGCAGCGAAACAGTTTCCTTTTTATGCAACATAGGAGATTAATGAAAGATTGCATTGTTCCTCCTATGCTAATTGGGGACTCTGCGTTTGCTTTAAGTGACACACTAATGAAGCCATATCCATTCTTGAATAATTTGAATGCAAAACAAGCTAATTTTAATGCAAAATTATCTGCTGCTCGTCGTGTAGTGGAAAATGCTTTTGGCCATTTGAAAGCAAGATTCCGTAGGATTGGCAAAGGTCTTGATGTTAGAATTGAAAACACAAATGACATCATAAAGGCAGCCACTGTATTGCATAACTTTCTGAACTGCAACAACGACGAGGTGAATCAAATTTGGATTAATGAACAACTACAATTTGAAAATACACGAAGACGAGAATACTCTGAGCAGTTAAGTGATCGAGCTGATACAGCTGGTCTCAGTATTAGAAATGTTATCGCAGATGTTATTCAAACTCAGGCTTGAGAAAGCTTATAAGCAGATATAATTTAAAATAATGTTTTATAAAAACAAAATATAATATATTATTTTTTTTTCAAAATTTCCAAAAATTGGTTTTGAAATTTTATTGCTTCTCTTTGAAAATCTTCATCTTTTTTAGCGATCTCTTCCGTAAGTTTTCTGTGAGCAGAGAGTTCTTTTTCTAACATGGCATTGCTGATTTTCATCTGTTGTAGCACTTCGGATTGAAATGATAATTTATCTTGTCTTCTTTTTCTCGATGGAAGTGATTTTTCTCTGGTTGCTGCGGATGTGGATGTACTTAAAGGAGGTGCTCTTTCTGCTGATGAGGAATCAACAAATTCTACTGGCTCTGGAGACTGAAACTCATCCAAAAAGTGTGCGCTATCAAAACTTGGGCTTCTCCCTAATGGCGGAGAAGATAAATCAAATGCCTAAATATGATATAAAATATAAATATTCAAAACAGTACTAAATTTTTCTATTTCAATCCATACATCAGTTCCCTCCAAATCTTCTAAACTGTTGCAGGGATATCCCCCAATTATTTTATTTACTGGTTCATAATATTCCCACTGTGAAGGTGATGAACCCGTCCCAAGTTTTTTTTGTTCGTCTCTGGAACATCAAAGATAACGTTCACATTTAAAAATTATTCCTCAATTAGAGTTACAATGTCACCTGTATTTTCTAGCCATATTGTTTACTTTGTCCCTTATTTCTTTCGAGGTAACAACAACTCCTCTTTTCTTCATCTCTGAATTCATGTCACTATAGACATGAGTGTTTTTCCGCGTCCCCCGTAATTGTTCGGAATATTTAAGCCAAACTTCTAATAAATAGGCTATACACTCCGCAGTCCATTTAAATCGAGATTTATTCTCTATTTTCATTTCCCTGAAAATCGCAATTTATTACGTTAATTATTTGAATTTAAACAATTAAACTCACAATTATAATCTTAAAAACCGCTTTCTTGTTCTATGTTCGTTATTTTAGCAAGTTTTATTCAATGCCTACTTCGGTTTCTGTACTAGCAGTTTTTGAGTACAGTGGACATAAGCACAGCAAAATGGATTTTTTTTAAATAATCTAGCAACCGGTAGGTGGCTCTTTCTCAGAACTTTTTGAGTTATCGTTGTTAACAAAGCAAAAAATGCTTTGTTACGTTTCTTTGTTACAAAGCAAATTTCTGTGTTAACAACGATTTCTCGTTGTAACAACGCCCGTGTGTCGAGAGTATTATTACATATGTACTCAAATATATATTACCAAAAACACTTTTAGTATTAATTGACAAAAATCAAAAACATTTAACTGGCTTTACAAAAACTTTATCTTTAATAGTTCATACACAATCTTAATTTTTTAAATAACCGACTCCTCAGATTTACTTTACCGATGCCTGCGCCATCTATGTACAAATTTAAATAAATTGTAAATATTTTCCTGCTGGTTTGGTAGAATTTGTTTATACATATGGCATCACTTAATGTAATGTAATGTAAATGAGTGAGAAGGCAACTTCCGTTTCGTACAACTGTCCTTGTTTTCGTTTCAGTTTTCTGAATTCACTCGTACTGGCTCGAATCACTCCCACCCATATGATTTTTTGTTCGTCTATCCAAGACCTATCCACAGCCGGCCGCTTTGTAAGTTTACGTGGGACACCCTGTATATTTTACTACAATTAAAAGGACCCCGCACGTTTCTTATGGAAAATGACTTTCGGTCAAATTGAACGAGTCTATGCTTTTTGCATAGAGGAAGTCTCTCTGAACAAAAGTATCAAAAAAAAAATTAAAAAAAATTAAATGAACACTAGCATTATTTAAATAATGCGACGTTATTTCTTTGCTATACCGCAAAAAACATCAACAGACCGAAAAATGAAAAACTTCAGATGTCTAAAAGTACCAAAAATCTTAAGTTTTGGGTTTCGTGCCCATTGAGACTTTTGTTCAGGGAGACTTCCTCTATCCAAAGAGCATAGACTCGTTCAATTTGACCGAAAGTCATTTTCTATAAGAAACGTGCGGGGTCCTTTCAATTTTAATGAAAAAGTTAATTAAAAGAATGGCGCATTTTTCATCAAAAAATTTTGTTAGAATTTGAAATTAACAAAGCAAAAAATTGAGGGTTATTGTAAATCTCACGCGATTTACAGTTATATTTTCAATTTTTGATGAAAAATGCGCCATTCTTTTAATTAACTTTTTCATTAAAATTGAAATTTCACGCTTTGTTTAAAATATTTTTTATTTTTTACTTTTCAGTACATTTTTCAGTTAATGAAAAGAATTTTTTTTAAAAATTTTTTTAACCATTTATTTTATTATGTGTTTTTTATGTCTATTGGGAGCGAATTCCGGGGACTGGCAGAAACGTCCGCACTATATACACCGGCCAAGTCCAGACTCATCGCGTTTCTGCATGTAGTACATAAAATATCCTCATATATCTAATCACACGCTAACAGTACTAGTAGAAAAGAGGCAATTGCCCGTGCGGATTCGGGAAACAAAAGTCCGCTACTAATCACCTATTTTCTTTACTACAGGCATGTTAAAATACTTTAACTCAAAAAGAAAAAAGCAGAAGCCAAAGAATAAGCATTTGAATTATACAAAACCGTGCTTAAACCAGTACTAATGCGAAGCAGAGGCGATTACTAGATAAAACGAGCAGGTCCTCGGAAGTTGCAAGAGAATAATTGTATGCAGGATCACAGACGCAGTGTATGAAGAGGGTGTATGGAGAAGAAATACAACGACTAGGTGTCGCCTACGATGTACGAACGTGAAATGAGAATTCCTGAAACAGCGCCCCCAAAAATCCAGTTCAGCCAAACGCCAAAGGGAAGAAAGGTGCTAGGACAACCTATGAAGAGATCTAAAGACGAAATAGAAATGGACTTACGTGCCTTTGGGATTACTAAAGCCTGAACTAAATACCGTACCGCAACCGTACGTGCCCTAGCGTACGAACATTAGTATTTATGTGGCACCGACCTAAATGAAACAAGAAAAAAACAAAATCATGACTTGCCACAATTCACATTTTCAACAAAGTTCCCCATATAAAAAGTTGGAATTTAAAAAACTCCATCCTGGGGTCACTGCGCCTGACCCTTTGGATAATAAAATACAATTCAAATCGATTATTTTCCGCGCACCTGATATGTAGTGAAATAGCCTTGAATAAGAAAAGTTGCCTAAAAAGAATATTTCATTTCTTCCGAGAAATTGTATAGATGTTTTCAAACTCCGTGACACAAAAAATTAGAACAGTTCTGCGCACCTCATTGCCAAATTTTATAAATATTGTTTTATCATTTCCCCGCTTTTTAGTTTAAACGGCAACAAACGCAGAAAAAATTCAACAAAATAATTTGGGAAGGGATGCGCGCATGACGAATGAATAAAGTTAATTAATCTTTATATGTGTTGAGCAGAGCTTTTAAATACATGTAAAACTCCTGCTCAACCAAGACAGTTTATCCATCGTAAAAAGCATAATTTTACTATAATTATGCGAAATATTTCTCATCCCTAAATTTAAAATAAACTAAAAGAATTACTGGAAAAAATTCTTTTAAAGATATGAGCATTTTCATTCATAAATTGAGAGTTCTCCGCAGCCGCAAGCAGCACATCCTCCCCAAGCAGTAGCGCGAATGCGACTGGCGGAAAATATCAACAATCTAATATTCACCATTCATCACCACCTGGTTGGTTCATCACCACCTTCTTCAATACCCCCCCCCGTACCTTTTAACCCTTAACCTATACTCCCCCCCCCCCCGTACTAAGCTTACTGCTAGACATTGCACCATGACGTGACAAATGACATGAGGGACTAATAGTACAAAGGGTGACTCCTGAGCCTAGCACTGCCACATAAAAAAAATCAAAGTGATAAAAACACAAAGTTCGTATTTTTTAGTAGAAATTGCTACAAATTATTTCTGTAGCATATGTGTAAAACACAAAAACTCTAAAATAAAAAAAATATATAAAAACTTGTGTTTCTCAGTCATAATTTGTAAATTTTTTAAATAATCATTGAAGCCCTAGAAAAATACACCTCCTTTTAGCAATGCGCAGTCGCGACTGATTACATGGCAGCAAGTGATTTGATAGGAGGAGTTAAATGAAGCTTTTGTCTGAGCTTTTAAACATTTTTAAGAGCTTAAATGGGGAACATGCGCGGGATGTCACGACGTTTGAAAACAACTATATATATGTATGCCTGAAAATAAGAAAAAAACAAAATCATGACCTGCCGCAATGGAAATTTTAAAAAACCATCCTGCGCACGAGCACTTGGCCATTCACATAAAATTGTGTCATCTGCTGCCTGGCTGATAAGGCAAAGTGTGTGAGGGGTGAGGAAGGCGAAAATGCATTTTGTCCGTGTGGAATGAAGTTTCGAAGCCACTCTGCCCTACGCCTCTTTCTTTGCTATCAACAGAGAACTTGGGGAAATGCGCGGAGAGCTTATGTGGAATGTGTATCCTAAAGCTTCGCACTAGGATTTATACCCAACAAAATTGCTAGTGACAAAATTTTGTATAAAGCGGAACATCTGTTGTTAGCGGGCCATGATGATCAAGAAGGCTGTTGTTACTAAGCAACATGTTATAATTGTTTTGACAAAATAAATTTCTTTTTTTTTATGTTTTTCATAAGCAAATTATACGCTCGTATATATATCTCGCTCGAGAACTCTTATAACCAAATAAAATAAACATCTTTAAACGAATTTTGTATTATCTTATTTATTTATTTAAATTCAACCTCACTTAAGATCAAATATCTGTATTACAGATATTTAAGTCTGTGGTAGAACTGTAGATAAGCGTCAACCATAAAATAGAAATAAATTCTAATTTTTATGGTCGTCGTTATGGTCACTTCGCCAGTAGTTTCATTTTGTTCGTTCCTATGTAGATACGGGTGTTTCTCACTAAAGTAGTAAAATCGCTGTCTTTGGCAAATATTACGTAAACTGTGGGGATAAATATTTATATTTGTGTAAATTTCAATTTATAACTATCTAAACTATAGTATACAATAAAGAAAATATTTCACTTAAAAACCTACATATATGGTTTCAATAACGTATTTTTTAGGTCTAAAAACAGTCCCCTGGCCGGTCACCAAACCAAAATATTTTCTATTGAGTTCATTAATTGTACTAATATTCTAAACTAGTTGGGATGTGGGTTTGACCCCTTCGGTCCGCACGATCGATTCGATCCCGCACTAAAGCGGGTGTTCAAATTCGTATTGAGCGTGCTGAAGCGCCGTTGACGAACTGAGAAGCGAATGACTTCTTTTGGAAATTCCAAAGCTTTCCGGAGATACTTATTAGCAAAACTTTAACTGTTCACATCCCATGCTGTTGAAGGCTTCGTTTCCGGTTGCCAAACGGATTGTGTTTACACTGATTTCAGTAAGGTATTTGACAAGCTTTCACACTCCATTATACTTTTCAAACTAAAAAATTAGGTTTCCCTCAAGCCCTTCCTCCTACTTAGCTGACAGGACCTACCAAGTCCTTTTGCGAGTCGACCTCGACACCTTTTACTCCTGGTATGCTAACAACAACCTAGTTCTCAATATTAGTAAATGCGAAGCCATGACTTTTTGTAGGCGACGTGATCCTATAATTTATAACTACTCATTCTTTAGTGAGGGTGTTCCCTGTGTTAATTTTGTCAAAGATCTCGGGATTAGATTTGACACCAAGCTGGACTTTTCTACTCATATCAACTATATTTCTTCCAAGAGCAGCTTAGTCTTGGGTTTTATAAAAAGGTGGTCCAAAGAATTTAACAGCACCCTGATCACTAAACACCTCTACATTTCGCTTGTCAGACCTTTACTTGAATATGCGTCCCAGGTTTGGTCTCCTCACTATTCTTCGCATGTTGGAAAAATTGAGTCGGTTCAACGTAGGTTCGTTCGATTCGCATTGAATCACCTTCCTTGTGAAGACCCTTTAATTCTTCCACCATATGAATACCGACTTAAGTTACTCAACTTAAACACTCTCCACAAGCGTCGTGAGGTGGCCGATGTTGTTTTCGTCCACCAGCTTCTTAATGGACGTGTCGACTCAGGTTTTCTAAGTCGTCGTGCGTCGTTTAGAGAGAGCCGATACAATCTGAGAGGACCACCGCTCTTACACATCAACTCCTCTAACAACAATTATGGCCGATTTGAGCCTGTTAATCGCATGTTCATTAATGTAAATAATAATATTAATGTTTTTAGCGTGAGCACGAACAAAGATCTACTTAAAAGGAGTCTCTTTGTTCTCTCATGACTGTTTATGTGTTTCGCATGCAATTTTTTATTGGTACTTAATTTTTATGTTTGCATGTCTCTGCCGAGCCCACGTGGTCGTGGAAAATGTTTCTCAGCCCAGCTTATTATTATTAAGTACTTGTCAGACTCGGAAATCCCAGGATGAACCGCAATTTCCTGAAACTAAATCACGCGTAGAAAAATTTCCCCGTCAAAAAGTGCTTATCCAAAGATTGAAAAATTCGCGCTCTTTCTAAAGGGTAACGAAATTTTTGGACGGTTTTGAAAGGTTGTCGGATTTTGACAAGTGATGTTTTGTTCGAAGGCTATTGCTGCGCAGAACCCAAAAAAGATCACTTCGTTTAGAACGGGTCTCATTCCATCGAGTTTATTATATGTTAGCAAAACTTGTCAATTTAAGGTCTTCCTGACAATTAGCCGAAGTTTTTCTATTTAAACAAAAAAGGCCACACCGTATATTATTAACCCGCCGTATGCTACATGGTTTTTTGTGTACATAGTCTGCTGCATGGGATGTTTCGTTTCCTTGTATAATTTAGGGTACTAAAAATGCTTTAAAAAATTTAACAAAATTTGGGTTTGCTCTTTTAAGTGTTAACTTTAATTTTTATTTGTTTTAATAGCCAAAGAATAACTTTCAATATTTTTAATTTTTAATAATTCATGCAAGAATAAGAGGAAATAAGCAGATTTTAAAAAAGTCTGGGGTATTGAAATACCCCAGTAGCAGACGGCGGGTTAAATTTTTTTCAGAGCATTTTTTCGTTAATATTCCTTTTTCGGCACCTCAATGAAGTCGATATAGTTTTTACTTTGCGCGGTATCGTGCAGGTACAAAAATCATAAACGTCGTTTAAACAAAAAAAAAACGGTTCGACCGAATTTTATGAAAATCTTTTCAGATCATATTTTGGTTAGTACTCTTCGATCGCGCGAACCAAAAAAGATATCGACTTCGTTGAGGTGTCGTTCGAAGCGTATTAACCGAAATATGGTCTGAAAAGATTTTCATAATATTCGGTCGAGCGGTTTTTTGGTTTATATGACATAAGTGATTTTTGTACCTGGACGATATCACGCGAACTATGTATAAAAGATATCGACTTAGTTGACGTGCCGTTCGAAGAGTATTAACCAAAATATGATCTGAAAAGATTTTCATAAAATTCGGTCGAACCGTTTTTTTGTTGTTTAACCGACGTTTATGATTTTTGTACCTGCACGAGACCGCACGAACTAAAAACTATATCGAGTTGATTGAGGTGTCGAAAAAAGAATATTAACGAAGAAATGCTCTGAAAAAATTTCGTAATATTCGGTCGGGCCTTTTTTGTTTAAATAGAAAAACTTCAGCTAATTGTCAGCAACACCTTAAATTGACAAGTTTTGCTAATATTTAATAAACTCGATGGAATGAGACCCGTTCTAAACGAAGTGATATTTTTGGGTTCTGCACAGCGATAGCCTTCGAACAAAACATCATTTGTCAAAATCCGACAACCTTTCAAAACCGTCCAAAAATTTCATTACCCTTTACAAACAGCGCGAGTTTTTCAATCCTTGGATTAGCACTTTTAGACGGGGAATTGTTTTCTACGCGTGATTTAGTTTCAGGAAATTGCGGTTTATCCCGAGATTTCCAGTAGTTACCGCAAAATTTGTTCTTTTTGGTCAAGTCTGACAAGTACCTAACAGTTACAGTTTTGCTAATATCTCCGGAAAACTTTGGAATTTCCAAATTAAGTCATTCGTTTCTCAGTTTGTCAACGGCGCTTCAGCACGCTCATACAACCAATATAAGCACCAGTTGCTTTGAGATTTAGAAAACCAGCCAAAAAGCACGTGAAACCAGCCAAAAGGTTTCAGCGAAGACTGTAGCAGACAACCAGCCTGAACCAACCAGAGAAGCCCAGCCGAGAGTAAGGTTTGAAGAACCACTCAGCCCCGCATCATCAGAACAATTGCCAGATGACATACAGAAAAAGATAAGACGACAGCAACGTGCCATGGCAGTATTAACCCGCACTCTCAATGACATAACAGCCAAGTCAAGTAGTACACAGTCAAGGGTGTTCTACGAAATCAACCTTCAAACCATCCACAAAATGTTTGACGCATTAACTGAACTGGATCAGCAATTTTGGGAGAAGGTAGTGGATGCGCCACTAGAGTACACTAGAGAAATATATGACAGTCTCTACAATTGGGTACAAGAAACCCTAGTACACCTACACGAGAAACTAGAAGTCAAGGAAGGCACCACGCCAAATGGGCAGCCGCTCCAAATCAAACTACCACTTGTCACATTGCCAGTCTTTGATGGAGACTATACAAAATGGACCCAATTTCATGACATGTTTGTACAAATGATAGAGTCAAAACCAATCAGCAAGACGGAAAAGATGTTCTACCTAACAACCAATTTGAGCGGTGAAGCAAAGGCACTACTGAACCATCTTCCTATATCAGATGCGAACTACACCACAGCATGAGAGACGTTAAACAAAAGATATAACAACCTAAGGTTGCTTTGTACGGCATTGCTCAACAAACTCTGGGACCAACCATGCACGCAGGGTCAATCAGCAAGTTCAATCAAACATCTCCATGATGTAACCAGGGAGTGCTTACTCGGTATAGAAAACATAAAGGTTTCCACCACATACTGGGATCCAATGTTAATCCATCTTCTTCTCAAAAAGTTGGATAAGAACACTCACGCTCTTTTTGAAGTTTCATTGGACTCCCCAAGAACCACTCCCACCATAAAAGACCTGCTAAATTTCCTAGAGAAAAGATTCCAGACCTTAGAAGCTCTTGGTAAAGAATCAGTAGGCCATTCTCCAGGGTGAAACCAAGGATCCTCGAGAAAAGGAAAGAGTTACTCACGCTCCTCACTGATGTCTACAAACAAATCAACCCAGTGCATATTATGCCAACACAAGAATCATCCACTGTACGCATGCCGAGAATTCCTAGCACTACCAATTGCAAGCCGTCGAAAAAACCATCAGGCAGCACAATTTATGCATGAATTGTTTGAACGATGGAGGCAGAAGAATGTAAATCCAGAAGCTGTCCCAAGTGTTCTGAAAGGCACAACTCCTTACTACAATTGGACGTTGCCCCCAAATCAGTCCACGTTAAGCAAGGGAACACCAAACCCCAGCCTTCAACTTCAACACCAGTTCCTAACTCATACTTCAATCCAGGAAGTTCAAGGCAACCTCAACCACCAGCTATACCTATTGATACAACTGCGCCGAATCCAACGGCATTAACAGCCAATGCTAGAAATAATTTGCGTGATATGTGATGCTAAGCACAGTTGTCGTAGAAGTCAGCTGCGGACAGGGACAACGAGTGCGATGTCGAGCAGTCCTTGATTGTGGATCCCAAATCAGCTTTATCACTGAGGATTTGGCAAAGCGACTACGAGCTCTCCGTATGCCTAAAACAATGTATATCAAAGGGGACCGACAAAAATTAAACCATAAAGCCAATGTACAGGTGCATTCCACAATTAATAACTACTTTACACAACTAGAAGTTTTAGTGATTCGCGACATCACACAAAGGCAACCAGGCCACAAGATCGAAAGGGCAGCATGGCCCATTCTAGATAACGTACACTTGGCGGATCCAGACTTTCATATACCTGGCAACATCGACCTGTTAATCGGAGCAGAAATATTCCTCGACTTACTATTAGTCGGACAGATCAAGCTCGGTGAGGGACTGCCAAGACTCCAGAATACAGTATTTGATTGGATAATAGCTGGACCAGTTCACCATGAGAGCACATCCTACACTGTTTGCGGCATCTGCAGTGAAGATGAGAAACTCGAGAACCAACTCCGCAAATTCTGGAGACTGGAAGAAGGCGAAACATCATACGAAATCAGTACATTGACCAGAGTAGAACAAAGGTGCGTGGACCACTTTAATCAACATGTAAAAAGAAACAAGGAGGGCAGATTCATTGTCAAACTTCCCTTCGCACAAGATCCCAACTCTCTAGGAAAATCAAGAGACATCGCGATGCAACGATTCCACTCATTGGAAAAAAGGCTCCTTCGACAACCGGAGCTACAGCAACAATATATCAATTTCATGCGGGAGTATGAAGCATTAGGACATATGAAGGAAACAGATACATCCTCAATCAAGGGTCCTCATTACTTCCTGCCACACCACTGCGTTACTAAGTTAGATAGTAGCACGACAAGACTACGACTGGTTTTTGATGCGTCAGCAAAGACTGCTTCAAACCTATCACTAAACGACGTACTCTGCAAGGGCCCAACCATTCAGAATGAACTACTCTCAATCTTGATACGCTTCAGGTTTCCTAAATTTGTATTTACCGCGGACATTGAGAAGATGCACCGACAAGTAAAGATTGCCGAAGAGGACCAACAGTATCAATTAATAGCCTGGCGAGAGCATCCACAAGAACCATTGAAATATTTCAAACTCTGCACTGTCACATATGGATTAACACCAGCTCCGTTTCTAGCTACTAAATGCTGGGATATGCTTGTTACCCAAGGTACCCTGACATTGGCAGCTCAGGTTCTCAAACGCGATTTTTATGTGGACGATATCATGTCAGGATCAGACAGCTTACCCGAAATAGTAGAAATTCAAAGGCAACTTAAAGATCTACTGTCTTCTGCCGGATTCAATCTTCGCAAATGGTTCGGAAATTATCAGCAGCTCCTGAAGAACATCCCAAGAAAAGACATTGAGCTTGAAGTAAACTATGACAAGCCTACGGACGAATCCATCAAAACACTTGGGCTGACTTGGCAACCAAGCGCTGACACCTTTCAAATAAAAACCAACTGTAATGACACAAGAAGGATTACCAAACGAACAGCTCTCTCTGACATATCACACATCTTCGACCCACTTGGATTCATGAACCCTGTCACAATAATCGCCAAAATGTTTATCCGCAAGATCTCGACATTGAAACTGGACTGGGATGCAGCCTTACCAATGGACATGCACACTAGCTGGAGTAGATTCCGAGAGGAGTTAAGAGTACTCAACGACATACGAATTCCAAGACATATAGCATCTGGGAAAGGTATAAAACAATACAATTTCATGCCTTTGCAGATGCATCTGAGGCGGCTTATGGAGCTGCTATATATGTATATGAGGACGACACACCATGGCATCATCACTGTTCGTTTGCTGTGTGCTAAATCAAAGGTAGCCCCAGTAAAAACCACGACCCTACCAAGACTCGAACTATGTGCTGCAAAACTGGCAGCCCAGCTGATTTTTTTGAACAGATTCGGAAATATTTCTGGCCTGGATCCGATCAGATTCGTCATCCTACCACACGTTTGTGGCCAACCGCGTTGCAGCAATTCAACAGTTGACAAATCCAGATCAATGGAGGCACGTTGGATCTAAAGACAATCCTGCTGACATTATTTTACGAGGAATGACACCAGCTAAACTGATTAAATGCAATCTATGGTTTTATGGACCACAATATCTACACGGCCCAGAGACGATTTGGCCAGTACAACCACAAACAACGAACACAGATATAGAAAGAAACACTCAAGGGAGAGTGGCATGAACATCAACCAATCAAATCTCATGGATCAGTGACATCAATCATGGCAACTCATTTCAAAGACTAATGAGAATTGTGGCCTATGTATGTTTTACGTTTTGTTCGAAGACCAACACAACAGACAGAGAAGCAAAAGACTCGGCAGCTAACAGTCAGTGAATTAAACAAGGCGCACCGAGCGATCATTTCCCAGATACAACAGGAAGGATTTAAAGACGAGCTCCATCAGCTCCGTCAACACAAATGCGTCAACAACAACAGTCCATTGAACAGCTTGTGTCCTTTCCTCGATGAGGAAAATATTATCCGCGTCGGAGGCAGACTAGCAAATGCAGAGATACCATACAATGCTAAGCATCAAATGTTGCTTCCTTACGCTCACCCATTGGCTACCGTGATAATGACAGACATCAATATTCGTCATTTACATGTTGGGCAACAAGGTCTTCTGGCAATGACAAGGCAACGCTATTGGCCTATGAAAGGCAAAAACATGACCCGAGCGATCGTGCAACACTGTGTCCGATGTAACAAGGTGAAGCCTAAACTTATGACACAAATGATGGGAAATCTACCCACAATGAGAGTTCAACCTGCCAGACCTGGGGTATAGACCAGTCATTAGAGATTTTTTCATGTTATAAAATTGTACAGCAAACTGCTTGCACTACTACTTCAGGGGTGTCTCATAGATTACTAAAACCAAAAAACCAGCCAAAATTTCCTCATGTGGAATTGTTTAAACAATAATTAGCAACAAAAATGGGTACTTTTTCCGTTTTTGGCGTATACAATAAAAAGTACTGGATGAATCACGTTACTCCCAACAGGATATTTGTAGAGAATTGAAAACCCTACAAAATGGGGTTTTCTGGACCTCGATCGGATAATTTTTTGCCGAGAAAATCTAGAAAACCCCTTAAAAATACCATTTTTTCAAAAACTCATACCTCTGTTACTTTGCAATATTAGGGTATGATTTTTTGGGACATAGTGCCCTGGTACATATACTATGAACTGCCAAAAGATGAAATTTGTCGCATGTATAGTTTCTGCATAATTGCAGTATAAACAAAATAGACCCTAATCTTGCACATTGCGCCAATATTAGCAGAGTGGCCCGATTGAAATTTCCAAAACGGTTTCTGAAAGTATAGGCTAGGGGCTACAATTTGTCTATCTTACATTTTAATATAAGTTTGGAGAACAATGCTAAAAATGCTTTTGAAAATGGTTATAGGGCGAACATTCTAATTCGAGAAGTTTCTAGGTAGCGGTGGCGGGGTATAAAGCAACGAAGGAGGCGTTAGGCCGGCCGCATACCAAAGCTTCATATGCAGCTTTTCGTCACTATTGCTTGAAGATAAATGCAGCAAAGCAGCATGTGACAATTTGTTCCATATAAAAAAAAGTGTAATATGTAGCTAATAAGCATGTGAAGCTTCGTGCATTTTTGCAAGTGAATTGAATATTTGAGTTGCCTTTCAGCATGGAGCCCGGTACTAGTACTTCAGTACTTCATGGTAAATGAACTTCATGAAAGCTAAATGCATGAAGAATAATTTAATTTTTGAATAAATTAAATGGAAAATACTCTATCTAAGTCTTATTGGAGTAAACCTTTTTTCCTTAAAGTAATAAATATATGCAGTCGGAATCTACATAATATTTAATTGAGAGATATTTATTAAGGGAAAGTGGTATTTAACAAAATACACTATCGTATTTTTTTTTATAATGGTAACAGGTACATTATATTTTTTTTATTATATATTGCGAACATACGTTATTTAGATTCAATGCTTAATTTGATTGAAAATAAATAATTATTAATAATATTATGAACAATTTACAGATTATTCAATGGCAAAAAATAAAAGGCATCAACTAAGAAATATGGAATAACTTAACCAGCTTAAGCATCATGCTTTTTTGTGCAACAGTCTCTTCTTCGCTTAGCTACCTTACATCTATACTTTTATTTTCATTCTCGCGATCATCATTCTATTTGTAGCTTAATTCGTATAAATTATTTTATAATTGATTTTCATCTTCTTCTATAGATATGTTGGAGCACATTATTTCGGTACAGTTTGCGCACAAACTTGAGCATTGTAAACCATTCTTCCTGCACGTACAAGAAGTATACTCACACCCACAACATATACATATAGGCCCGATACGTTTCGAATTAGAATGTTCGCCCTATGTACAACTTTCAAAAGCATTTTTAGCATTGTTCTCCAAACTTATATTAAAATGTGAGATAGACAAATTGTAGCCCCTAGCCTATACTTTCAGAAACCGTTTTGGAAATTTCAATCGGGCCACTCTGCTAATATTGGCGCAATGTGCAAGATTAGGGTCTATTTTGTTTATACTGCAATTATGCAGAAACTATACATGCGACAAATTTCATCTTTTGGCAGTTCAAAGTATATGTACCAGGGCATTATGTCCCAAAAAATCATACCCTAATATTGCAAAGTAACAGAGGTATGAGTTTTTGAAAAAAATTGCCTTTTTAAGGAGGTTTCTAGCTGTTCTCGTAGTCCATTCAAAACGCGGGGGGGGGGTGTTCCAAAATAACACCGTTAAGAAAATCGAACCCTAAACGTTTTTGGGGTCGCTGATCACGAAATCGAGGTCCCGCGGTCCCAAAATTAGGGCGTCACCCCTAAAAATACCAAAAAAACCCCTTTTAGGGGGTTTTCGCGATTATTTCAGTAATAATAAAAACTAATGCGATGAAATGCACTTTTTTTAATATTTATTTGCGAAGGGGGTTGATTTATACTAAATTTAGGCGAGCTTAATGGTAAGGGGTACCCTAAAGGGTTGAAAGTACCCCTAAAATGGCGAAAAATGGCAAAAATTGTAAAAAAAAAATTTACAAGTTTTTGCTTTAAATTCGATTGTGGGCGTACTGTCAGGCAAAAATAAATTATTTTCAACCCTTAAGGGGTTAAAGCTACCCCTACTATATAGTTAATTGAAAACTAGGGGGGGGGTGTTCCAAAATCACACCGCTAAGGAAATCGAACCCTAAAGGTTTTTGGGGTCGCTGATCACGAAAATCGAGGTCCCGCGGTCCCAAAATTAGGGCGTCACCCCTAAAAATGCAAAAAACCCTTTTTAGGGGGTTTTCGCGATTATTTCGGTAATAATGAAAAATAATGCACTTTTTTAAATATTTATTTGCGAAGGGGGTTGATTTATACTAAATTAAGGCGAACTTACTATAATAAAAACAACTTTATATAAAAAAAATTGAAAATTTGTTTTTGCTTTTTGTTTGAAATTTGGTTCAAAAGGTATTATCAGCAAAAACATTAATGTTTTCAACTCTTAAGGGGGTAAAACTACCCCCACATTAAAATTGTAATTGGAACAAATTGAAATTTATTGTTTTGCATTAAAATTTTATATTTGATGAAATATTATTAAAAGATTTAGAATTTTTTTAACCCTCTTTCCTTCTGCCACCCGCCAGCCGCTGTCCGCCCTATTTCGCCCGCGCCTCTTTCGCCACACGCTTGCTGACGTCCCTCACCCACCCCGCAGTACGCCCACAATCGAATTTGAAGCAAAAACTTGAAAAAAAATTGTTGTTACAATTTTTGCCATTTTTCGGCAATTTAGGGGTACTTTCAACCCTTTAGGGGTACCCCTTACCATTAAGCTCACCTAAATTTAGTACAAATCAACCCCCTTCGCAAATAAATATTTAAAAAAGTGCAGGAGTTTTCATTATTACCGAAATAATCGCGAAAACCCCCTAAAAAGTTTTTTTGCATTTTTAGGGGTGACGCCCTAATTTTAGGACCGCGGGACCTCGATTTTCGTGTTCAGCAACCCCAAAAACCTTTAGGGTTCGATTTTCTTAACGGTGTTATTTTGGAACACCCCCCCCCCTAGTTTTCAATTAACTATATTGTAGGGGTAGTTTTAAGCCCCTAAGGGTTGAAAATAATTTATCGATCGATTTCAGGTGGCTGGGTATACCTTAGTGCATAATTTTTCCGACCATAGGGGAGTCGCCATGTATATTAGGAATGACGTGGCGTTTCAAAAGGTGTACAATAGTACATCCTCCGAATTTAATCTTTTATGGATTAAAATTATGCTTCGTAGCCACGTCATATTCTTCTGTTTTCTATACAGAAGCCCTAATATCAGTAATGAAGCCTCAACGTTAGCCTTCGATGCTATCTCTGAACAAATCTCCGGATTTTTATCTTCCCACCCGGAGTGTGAAATCATTGTTGCGGGTGATTTCAACGTTCATAATGTCAATTGGCTAAATTACTCTAATGGCACCAGTGTTTCTGGCAAAGACGCCGAGATCTTTGCAGACCTAAATAATCTGCACCAAATAGTGAACTGTCCAACACGAGTTCCGGACGTTGAAGGTCATGGAGCCCATCTTCTTGACCTGTTTCTTACTTCTCATCCAACTCGATACTCCGTCGAAGTTAGCTCGCCCCTTGGTAACTCGGATCACAATCTAGTCAGCGCTAATTTCCCATATCCATCTTCTACTCCAACCAACGCAGTTCCTAAAAAAACTGTCTGGCACTATGGGAAAGCCAACTGGTTGGGACTTATACGCTTTTTTCAAGCTACAGACTGGAATTTGTGTTTCCGCAGTGCCAGTGCGAACTATGCCGCTTCCTGTATTACTAAAATAATACGGGCAGGAATGTGTTTGTTCATTCCTCATTCTACCATATCTATAAAGCCTCGGCCAAATAGATGGTTCAATGGGGAATGTAAGAACGCAATTCAAGCTAAGGAAGCCGCTTATAGAGCGTACAAACATTCCCCCAACGAGTCACTTCGGCGTGAGTATGTCAAGTCGAGAAACTCCTGTAATTCCATCATCAGGAAGGTCAAAGCATCATTTGACAACAAATTGAGAAGTAAGATCCTCAACACACACGTAGGCAGCAAAAGCTTCTGGTCCTTGGTAACTTCCATCAAGAAGAATTTTACCTCTTCCTCAACCCCTCCATTCATTAATGGAAAGGAGGTGATAACAGAAAGCAAGTCCAAGGCCGATTTACTGGCATCTCTGTTCGCCTCAAATTCTTCGTTACCTCAAGCTGATACGTCACCACCGGTCCTCGATCGCAACGCCCATTCAATGGACGGAATTTTCTTCAGGACACGAGAGGTGTATAAATGTCTCAAAGAACTCGACGTCAATAAATCCACTGGCCCCGATAATATTCCCCCTATGGTACTCAAAAAGTGTGCCTCACCCTTGGCTAAACCTCTGCGCAAACTTTTTGCCTTGTCATATTTCTCCGGAGTTTATCCCAACTCTTGGAAACTAGCTCATGTTCAGCCCATTCCCAAAAAAGGTGAAGCCAGCGACCCTTTAAACTACCGCCCAATAGCATTAACTTCTGTTCTCTCCAAAGTTATGGAGACAATAATCAATCGAAGGTTGATGAAATATCTAGAATCTAACCTAATTATTCACGACAGGCAGTATGGCTTTAGACCAAAACGGTCTACTGGCGACCTTCTTGTGTGCCTGACCGAACACATCAACCAAAGCATCCATGGCAACGGTGAGTCTGGTCTGGTTGCTCTAGATATCTCCAAGGCCTTCGACAGAGTATGGCATCCCGCTCTGCTGTCGAAACTCCAAGCTATTGGTATTGACTCAGTTCTAAGGAACTGGATTGAGAGCTTTCTTTCTGGCCGTTCAATCAAGGTAGTATTGGATGGCGTCGAATCCAACCCCCATTCCATTTCGGCCGGCGTTCCCCAAGGGGCGATTCTCTCACCTACTCTCTTCCTTATATTCATTAATGATCTGCTCTCAATCCCCTCCAATCCACTTCATAGTTTTGCCGATGACGGTACTTTGCGTTACTCATACCCCTCCGACAACACAGGGCAAGCAAGTGCCAGACCTTGTCTCTTAGAACGTGAACTCATGTCCGAGTCTCTTAACTCGGACATTAAACTCATTCGTGATTGGGGCCGCAAGAATCGTGTTGAGTTCAACGAAACCAAGACCAAGTACTGTCTATTCTCCACTAAAACCTGCACCAACCTTCCCTCCATTTCAGTGGGCGAGGATAATATAACAGCTGATCCATACCTTAACATCCTCGGCGTGACTCTATCCAACGATTTGCGATGGAATAATCACATACACCAAGTCACCAAACAAGCGTACCAATGCCTCGGCTTCCTTAAGAGATGCAAGTTTCTCCTTCATCCAACTGCCTTGGCTACAATATACAAGTCCTACATTCGGCCACGCCTTGAATACAACTCGTATATCTGGGCGGGCGCTCCTAAAACCACCTTGGCTTGGCTAGACAAGGTGCAAAACCGCGCCATCAAACTCATTGGCGATAGCACCCTTTGCATTGATCCTTTAAGCCACCGTAGGAATGTAGCAGCGCTCAGCAAGTTTTACCGCTATTATCATAGCGACTGCTCCACTGAAATCAAAAACCTCCTGCCTACACGGCAGTCTTTCTCCCGCAACACAAGACTAGCCAACTCGGCTCACCCCTTCACCCTTCAGCCCTCCCCTTCACGCACATTACGTTTTAGCAGTTCGTTTATAAATAGAACAACTCGATTGTGGAACTCTCTTCCGCAGTCGGTGTTTCCGAGCTCATATAACATCTCAGAGTTCAAACGCAAGGTTCATCGACATCTACTCATGCACCCTCCAGACCCCTAACCTATCCTATCTCATTTTTCCTTCAGATCAAGCTTACTACTAGACATTGAACCATGACTTGTAAGACATGACGGACTAGTAGTACAAAGGGTGACTCCTAAGCTTCATCTTGCCACAAAAAAAAAAAAAAAATTTTTGCCTGACAGTACGCCCACAATCGAATTTGAAGCAAAAACTTGAAATTTTTTTTTTACAATTTTTGCCATTTTTCGCCATTTTAGGGGTACTTTCAACCCTTTAGGGGTACCCCTTACCATTAAGCTCGCCTAAATTTAGTATAAGTCTACCCCCTTCGCAAATAAATATTAAAAAAGTGCATTTCATCGCATTAGTTTTCATTATTATTGAAATAATCGCGAAAACCCCCTAAAAAGGGGTGTTTTTTGCATTTTTAGGGGTGACGCCCTAATTTTGGGACCGCGAGACCTCGATTTTCGTGATCAGCGACCCCAAAAACGTTTAGGGTTCGATTTTCTTAACGGTGTTATTTTGGAACACCATAACGCGCGTTTTGAATGGACTATCGGCGAAAAATTATCCGATCGAAGTCTAGAAAACTCCATTTTGTAGGGTTTTCAATTCTCTACAAATATCCTGTTGAGAGTAACGTGATTCATCCAGTACTTTTTAGTGTATACTCCAAAAATGGAAAAAGTACCCATTTTTGTTGCTAATTATTGTTTAAACAATTCCATATGAGGAAATTTTGGCTGGTTTTTTGGTTTTAGTAATCTATGAGACACCCCTGAAGTAGTAGTGCAAGCAGTTTGCTGTACAATTTTATAACAAAATCTGCCGTTTTTTTCGCTCTAATGACTGGCCTAGTAGGTTTCTGCGGCCCGATAGAGACACACTTCAAGCTAAGAGGAAGGCCACCTCAGAAAGCATACATCTCGTTCTACTGTTGTTTTACAACAAAGGCCGTTCGCAAGTGACCTAACTACAGAGGCCTGCATAGTAACACTCAAACGATTCATAGCCAGAAGAGGGAATTGCCAAATTTTGTTGGTGCCAAAAACCAGCCTATGGAGCTCCAGGACTCCAGGAATTTGTCTCGTTTTGCCAAACAAATGGAGTAGATTTCCACATGATTCCTCCTCGAGCACCTCATTTTGGAGGTCCATGGGAGGCTGTGGTAAAGTCAGCCAAGACACTATTACGAAGATCAGTAGCCTCAGCAGCACTTACTTTTGAAGAACTACCAACCGTAACCTCAGAAATTGAAGCTATCTTTAATTCAAGGCCTTTAACGCCATTAACTGCTAATCCCAATGTCTTGGCAGCTCTAACCCCTGGTCATTTCTTAATTGGGGAACCACTCACCACAATTGTGGACCCAAATGCTGTTCCACAAAATGTCAATCTTATCAGAAAATGGAAGCTGCTATCACATATCAAACACGAGTTCTGGCGGCGATGGTCTCATGAATACCTGTGTGAACTTCAACAAAGACAAAGGTGGAGACAACAAGGTCAAAATGCCAAGCCAGGCATGATGGTGTTAATAAAGGAAGACAATCTACCACCATTGAAATGCCAACTTGGACGAATCGAGCGGACCATCCAAGGAGTTGACGGATTGGTGCGAGTTGCTGACGTCAAGACCACTTCAGGAACACTAAGACGACCAATCCACAAACTAGCTCCATGCCAATTGAAACAGAGGAAAGGTGCACAACAGAAGAGTCAACTGAATCCCTCAAAGGCAACATTAACGCAAGACCAGCCATAGATAACGAGACACAACACAGGGCTAAACGAATGCGGCCATTAACCAGTTCATCTATCAGCACATTTCTCCTAACTTGCCTCATCCTACCAATCCTGGGACACTCTGCAGTTGAAGTTACGCCATTTACCTCACAATCAGGAATGTACTTCGAAAACCTCGGAACAGCAAATTTAATCACGAACGAGTGGTCACTCATTGTCTACTACAATATGGAAGGTTACTGGAAGGAGGGTGCTGCAATAACCGTTGGTATTGACAACTTGCGCAAGCTCTGCAATTCACACAAAGACACGGATCACTGCTCTATCGTCATCAATCAATTTGTTCGGATATCACAAGAACTCACCAGCAACAACGAATTACTGCAACCCATCGCGCCCAAAAGATTGAAGCGAGCCCCACTCAACATCGTTGGAAATATTGCCGGAGCACTATTTGGGGTCCTCGATTCGGAATATGCCGAAAAACTATCAGCCACAATAGACAACATACGGAGCAATGAAAACCATCTTTTAGATCTGATCAAAAATCAGACATCTCTCATAGATTCCACCCTGAACGTATGCAAAAAGGATCATCAGGAAACAGAGATGCAGCTAGAAGCTATTAATAAGCACCTAAGACTTATTGACGATCAAGTCAATAAATTCTCAGACGAACTTTATCAACAAAGGGTGGCAGAAGCATTTTCCATGTTGGCAGTACAACTGACTTTAATGAGAATGAACTATCAACGGTCTCAGATGGCAATTACAACCGTGCTAATTGACACCCATCATGGAAAGGTAAACCCTCAGCTCCTGTCTCCCAAGCAAGTAAGGGAACAACTATCCACCATAAAAGATTATCTACCATCAACACTGAGACTACCTGCAAGACAAGACAACTTGCTTCAGCTATACAGGTTTATGAAAATACAGGGTCGAGCTACAAGCAAATATATTATCTTTCATATATGACTTCCACTGTTTGCATTTGAAGAATTCGAACTGTATCATCTAATACCTGTACCCGTCATAGTCAACGGAACATTTATGGCTATTAGGCCATCAGCCGAATTCCTAGTGATCAATCTGCACAAGGACAAATACTATCCACTCAACAAGCAGTAATTCGCGCTATGTGAGACCATCGGCGAATCTGATCATATGTGCATTCAACAACACCCAATTTATCGAAAAGGTGCAAACGTCAGCTCCTGCGAGCTCAATCTCATCACTTACCTCGAGCCAACCAACAGTTGTGAAATAACACTGGTCTGCACATTTTTTCTCCTTTCCAATTTAATAGTCGTATCCTAAGTATTTTTTCGCGCTGAATCCGAATCCGTTGGCCAAATTGCCCTATCACGTCAGGATTTTGAGCAATCCTAACCTAAAAGTGCCAAAAAGCGTGTTTTTTGCACTTTTGCGCGTTAAATATTTCAAAACTATGGAAAGATAGGGCAAATCGGACAACGGGATCGTTTTCAGCATGCCAAAATCTACAGAAAAGCATGTCGAAAGCGTTAAATTTGAAAAAACTTTTTTTGTAATACTGAAAAGAAAAACTTCTCGGCGCGAAATCGACGATTTTTATTAACACATGATATCATCGTTGCACCGAAGTTTTTCTTTTCAGTATTACAAACAAAGTTTTTTTAAATTTCACGCTTTCGACATGGTTTTCTGTAGATTTTGGCATGCTGAAAACGATCCCGTTGTCAGATTTGCCCTATCATTCCATAGTTTTGAGATATTTAACGCGCAAAAGTGCAAAAAACACGCTTTTTGGCACTTTTAGGTTAGGATTGCTCAAAATCCTGACGTGATAGGGCAATTTGGCCAACGGATTCGGATTCAGCGCGAAAAAATACTTAGGATACGACTATTAAATTGAAAAGAAGAAAAAATGACCCGTTTTTTGCAGACCAGTGTAATCAACGCCGAAGAACTCCCTAAATGGATTCAGCAATACAATCCCAACAAATGGATTTACTCTGTGCGTAAAACCACGGTTGTCACAATCATTTGTGGCGATACCACTGCTCAACAAGCCCTTCAAGGAACAGGAATCTTGAGTATGTCTTCGTTCAATCCTACACAAAATCTCACATATTTGTAGCACTTGGAAAGCCAGGAACCTCTCCTCAAATTCACGGCACCTATCACTCATAGTAATTTTAAGGAAATTAAGAATTTACAGCAACAACTCCAAGACCTGAAAGGGAAGGAAGTTCTTCCTCATAAAATAGATGTAAACAACACACACCAACTTGCATTGAGATACACAGCCCTTGTAATTGCTGTATTAACAACGTCTACCATATTGATCATCAAATGCTACAAAAAGAAGGAGACATCCAGAGACAGACCAATTCCAGCCCCAAGATCTTCATTCGGCAGTCGGTTTGCAATCGACCCGGAACTCATCAATTGCCCAGCAGCTGGTCAAGGCGTGGGAAGATGTTAAGAAATGCAATTATCGTCAACTAAAACAAACAACGATCAAAACACGCGCATATGAAATTTGACGAACATTCCGTTCCAGCTGCGATGGATCAAAAATATTTCAATTTTGCTTAGGTAGCAATTTTGTATGTTACCTGGGCAATAATTATTGTTTACGCAGCAATTCAAATTGAATATGTTATTTTTATGCTATTTTGTTTATGTAGTGGTTTATTATTATATTTAATTTGTAAATTTTTGTAATTGTAGTCATAGGTATAAATATCTGTACTATCTGTTAATAAATTTATTCATTCCAACGGAATCGAAGCTTGAGCTTGTTATTAACTCTTTTCAGCGGTGTTACACTTAAACCTACAATCAGGCGAAGAAGCAAAAGAGCTTTTCCGCATAACAAAATACCATCTGGGAACGTCAAAATCTATGCGGACGAGTCGTAATATGATTGGTTTCTGTTGTGCACGTAGTACAAATTTCCCTATAGATGGTGCTCAACCTCGAGTTTTAAAAAAAGTTGTAGGTAACATATAGGTAACTACATTTTTTTATGCACCCTAAATCATGTTTTGCAGATTTTTCATTACACCTTTTTTATCCCCGACTATGTACACCTATTTTTATTTATTAAAAGGCGTTGCAACGCACGCGGGTTTTTGCTAGTTATAAATAAATATATCTCTAGCTCAAATGGAATATTAAACGTACAACAACATGTATGTTCATAATTTAGTACTAATGTCCATTGGTTACACTGTGCATATTTTTGAAGTTATACTTCTTTAGGCGCGTTTTGAAAAATATTATGAGAGTGAATTTTGAGGAATTCGCAGCGCAACGCTCAACCCCAACTAGCAGAAATATTTCTCTTCACAACTAAATTGTTTTATATATGTTTTTTAATTGCATGTGTTAATACTTTTGGCTGAATTAATGTTTTATAAATTGTATCTTCACTCAAATGCTATTTAGCTGTAAAATAAAGTTGTGAGAATACTTTTACGACAAAATTATAAAACTGGTTTATAATATATTGTATAGTGTTTATATAAATGGTATCTTGAAACCAATTATGTGCTTAAAGATATCCAGATTTGTTTTTACATTTATAATTATTGTATAAATGCTTTAAAAACCAATCTATAACGTAATTATAAAACAAGTGATTTCTGTATAAAAACTGAATATAATAGCAATTTAAAGGTTCACACAACTACGTTACAAAACATTATTGCTTTATAAGCTTAAAGGCTGGTGTATAAGCTTATATAGAGATGCTCTATTAAAGCTCTTTTAAGTAAATTAAATTAACATTTAAAGAACTCTCTTTCAACCAAAAAGTGTAATAGGCATCTACAACACTCTCTTACAACTACTTAGTGATTATGCACTTTGGTACAAATTATAAGTCTGCTCATTGGCAGTTCCCGATCTTTAATACAACTATTATATAGCAATAAAGAATAAACAGTGCTGAAATAAGAGGGAAAATGTTTTATAAAGGTAATTGTAAGAGCTAATTATACAGCATAATGAATAATACTCGGAGCAAAAATATCACGCAAAATCCTTTTACACGGCCGATTATTCTATAATTGTTTTATTGGTACTTATTTTATCCCAAATTTACTTCTTATAAAATATTATTATCTACCAAGTATCTAAATTACTTTCTAATTTCAGTTTCAGTAAAAGTAAAATAGTCTTACTGCAAGAGAAGACTTTTTGGTTTTGAAAATGGTAAGCAAAGGGAAGCCGCCATATTACAAAAACCGTTTATAAAAAAAAAACAATTTTTTTTGTTCTCCACTGCACTGCTTAAATGGTTTGAAATATCTACGTAGTAGATACTATATTAAGATGGAATCAAAAAAAAATTGTACCTTTGAATAATATCCTAAAATAATTAAAATTCATAAATGAGTTTAAAATAAACTTTTGTTAAATTTTCATTATTTTAATGGCGCGTTGTACCTATTCGAATTATTACCAAGACTTTCCACAGTAAAGTGAGCTTAGCAAGTAATTTTCACTCCTCTAAAGCCAATATTCGAATTTAAAATTATCATATTATTATAAAATGACCTTAGTGATGTCATCATAATCATAATATGCAGAAAGTAACAGTGCGAAAAATATTAAAATTAGTCAAATACCAAGTCAGTCAACAGCAATTATATTACCATAATGTTTTTTAATAATATCTAATGAAAATAGCTGTACAACAAAATGGTTGCAGCAACCCTCTAAAATGTAAGGATATAAGGTTTTATAAAAATGTTTTTTAAAAGTCATATAGCCACTTATACGCAGAGAATTTCTGTATAATGTCTTTATTCAACAGTTTTAAAACAGCTGTATCAGTTACTGTGTAAAAGTGATATCATTTGCTGAACAAGCGATTAAAAGACCTTTACGTACGACACTTACAGAGCAATTTTGCTGTATAAACCTGCGCCTATTTGGGGTATATAAATGTTTTTTTTTAATATTGGTAAAACGTTTTTCTACGCCTCTTGTAGAATACGAGCATTCTGATATTGCTTTTAGACACGGAATTGCGGGCATTCCGCACCCGTGTGGAATATTCATTCCATCACTTGTTATGGAATGACTACTAGGGGCGACATCTGTTGCTCAAAAGCCAAGAATATGATGGTTAATTAATAAATTAAAGGAAAAAAAAAGAAATATTTCAATAATAAACAATCAAAGATGTTCCGCTAGACCATTTTTGCTTTAAATAAACAATTCAATTATTAAATTACAGAACATAAAAGCATTTTTTGAATAACTTTTCGGCGGCATCTATTGTCAAATTATTTAATTAGGAATAGGTTGCGCCTTTATCCGTTCAACTGATATTGGTGCTGTTTACCAGTAAATGCCATTGATTCTTAACTGTCATTTTCTTCAGTTGTGATTTTCTATATTAATTAAACATGTCCAGTAATGAGAATTGTACGCCCCCAGAACTTATTGACTTAGCAAATAAGACGATGCTAGAGTTACTACCTACCAAATCTAAGGAAGTATATCTACATTCTTACGAACAATTTATGGATTGGCGTAAAACCAAAAATACGAACTCTTTTTCGGAAAATGTTTTTCTCGCATATTTTACTGGATTAGGTAATACAATGAAGGCTTCAACATTGTGGAAGGTATACTCGATGTTACGTACAACATTCAATATTAAACATAATATTGATTTGTCACAATATGCAAAATTACGTGCATTCTTAAAAAAACAGGCGTCTGGTTTCCAAGCAAAAAAATCAAAAATTTTAACAGCCGAACAAGTGAATAGCTTTATATTTGAAGCACCAGATATTTTATACCTTATTATTTATTATTATTATTATTATTATAAGGAGTGAGGGGGCAACCCATGTGGTGAACACTGCGGCCAAGTTAGGCCTATTGTGTACGTACCCCACTAGCGGAACAGACTATCGGCCTTCCGAATGAAGGCAAGAAGGTCTTTAATTGATGAAGACCGGACTTGGGCAGGGCTCAAGAACTCTCTGATAAACGTTCTTCTTCTAAGCCAGATCAGAGCAGGACCTTCACAAAGAATGTGTGTGGAAGTTTCGTCGCCTTCCAAGCAGAGTCGGCATTCTGTCTCTTAAGACAGGCCTAGGTTGTGGAGGTGGTACCGCAGTCCTACATGGCCAATGAGATATCCCACCAGCAGCCTTAGATCCGCTCTGTTTAGAGTAATAGTGCCTCTTAAGGCAAAGGGTCTTATAAGATCTTTAGCCTGTCTAAGACCGGGGACTGACTCCCAATAGACTAGGTTTATTCTACCTTGGTACAAAGGTAAAAACCTGAATGCCAGTTGAATTAAGTTCTTATTCTTAATGTGTTATGTTTTAGGTTGTGTTAATTGTAGGTGTCATGGATGCCTGTAGAAAAATTGAGTTGTATCAAATGAAGATACAAAATATACAAGACTTGGGTACTGCTGTTCTTATAACTGTACCAGATACAAAAACAAAAATTTGCAGAAAATTTACAATAACAGGACAATTTTATGACCTGTTTAAAAAATATGCCAATCTCCGCCCCACTATAGCTGACGTAGATATTTTTTTTTTAAATTATCAAAAAGGGCGTTGTACCAAGCAAGTGATGGGAATTAACAAAATGGGTGCTATCCCAAAACAAGTGGCAACGTTTTTAAAACTTCCAAATCCCGAGCTATACACAGGCCATTGTTTCAGAAGAACATCTGCCACAATGTTAGTTGATGCAGGCGGCGACATTACGACGTTAAAGCGTCATGGATGTTGGAAGTCAACGGAAGTAGCAGAAGGCTATATTGATAATTCCTTAAATAACAGAATAAATATATCTGATAAACTACTTACACATATAACTGAACCTGGTACGTCAAGGCAAAGAACCTGTACAATTACATCCCAGAAAGAGACGCACATTATTGAACCTGAAGTGCCAAGTCCCATGCCATCTACGGTGAACACTCAGAATTCCACAATTAACAAAGCTCAATTAAGTAATATTCCTAATGTAACAATTTCAAACTGCAGTAATTTTACTATAAATTTTGTTAATAATAAAGAATAAAAATTATTTTAAAAATGTTTAAAGATGGTTTGGGAATTATTTACAAACAATATCATTGACATTTACTTTTTATAATTATTTTGGATAGTTAAAATTGTTACGAATGAGCACTACTAATATGTTATTTAGGGTTAAAATATCTTGCTATGCTTTATGCATTTATATTGTTGACAATAGCTTTATATTAGGTAGGTACGTTTTTGTTTACAAAATAATAATAAAATCTATTTTAGAGGCGTAGAAATAGTATAGTCTGCAACACGTTTTGAATGGCATATTCCGCACTCGTGGACCGCCAGCAAACTTCCACTTGTGCGGAATATGCATCATTCCAAACTTGTTACAGAATTTACTATTCCAACACTAAATTATAAAACTACTGCACTTGTTAAAAAGTTGTGTAAAGATTCTTACAACATTTTTAAAACCTTTTGTGTTAGTTGGGGCAGGAATCGGAGAAGGCTTAGCACGGAGGATATGGTCGAAGGGGTGGAGGCAATGGAGGGCAAGCTTTTCAACTTTTATTATGCACGGTATACAGAAAACTTTCTGTATACCGTGATTGCTATGGGCATGTGAAAACCCGTAGCCGATGCCGGTTCACAATGTCGATGGGTGAGGGGGTTTTTATGCTGAGGCTAGGGAGGGAAATAAATTTCATGTTCGAGTCATCAGCTAATCGTAAGTTTGGTTTTTCGTGGGCATAGGAAGATTCGTAGTGTTTATTGTGTGCTGTTTGTGGGTGAGGGGTTTTTTTGGATGGAAGGCAATTTCTCTAACTCGTAGTGTAATATCATAGACGCGCCAAGTATTCAACTTGTAAAAAGTGGCAAATTACCGGTGATAAGTTATGGGGCCCATCCACAGGCCAACTGGTTGCCCAAACTGAGTTGTGCAAAGAGTTGGTGTTTTGCCACAAACGCTTCAACTGAGTTGATACTTCAACTGTCAATTCAGTATTTTATAGGCAATTTGAACGTTAAATAAAATTGTAGAAAACCTGCGATTAAGTTTTATGATTATAAAAAATGGGTAGTAATGATTTTTTATGTTAATTATAAATTTTTTAATTATTAATATAAATATTTGTATGTTTTTAAAATATAAATTAAATCCTAAACATATAAATTATGAAAATAATTTAATATTATGTGAACTTTCATAATTTAAATTAAAAATTATGCAATACAATGAAAATATAAACTTGCAAAAAAAATATAATTTTCGAATTCAGGCTTTATTAATGCAAGTAGTTTGCCAAACTGCAACATACACAGCGCGACTAGTTGCCCAAACTCTAGGCCCCGCCCCCATAAAATTAAAAGATTTTGATTTATGCCAGTTTGCCAACTGCCCCATACACGCTGCGATTCAGTGCCAACACAACTCAGTTTGGGCAACCAGTTGGCCTGTGGATGGGCCCCATTAGTTAGTGATCCGAGTGAATAAATTAAATGAAATTGATAAGGTGACCATTTTTGTTTACATTCAGAGTTAGGGTGACCATTTGTGTCGTAACAGAAACCGGGACAGAGAGCAAAAAAAAGCACAGCTTTAACTTGCTTTTATTATTATTTTATTATTGTTGAAACATGATAAATATTACATAATAGGATTACAACAACAAATAAATATCAATTCAGGTCCTGAATTTCAGGATTATAACAAAAAATAAATACGAATTCAGGATGTCAACAAAAAAAATTATTGTGTATTAAAGAACACAAGGCAGAAGCGAAACATCGCGTACATACTTATGTCTATATGTTCTTTATTATTGTATTTTTTTTTCTTCATTTGCTCGTGTCTTGTATTATAATCTAAAATATGAATGAAGCCATAATATTTTAACTTAAATCATAGTATAATGAATATTTTGAAAGTAATGCTGTACAGTGTATAAAAAGCAACAAGCCATCTATTTTTAAGTAGCTAAAGCTTGAATTTCTGGCGGAAATTTTATGTGTATCGCCCAACGGAACTTCAGCTAGTTTCAAGTTGTAACACTTTCATGTACACTAAGCACTTATTACCCTTTTTCACTGGTTAGTATGCTGGTTGTTATTATGGAACACGGCCATAACCTCAATTCTGGCAATATACGTTGTTTTAATCCAATTCAAATTTTATCATATGAAAATTGGAAATAATACACACATGTAAAGAAATTTTGCAATCCAATATCACTGAGCAAATATCACTTGTCTAAATAGAAAACAATCCTGTTTGTAAGCCAAAGAAAACCACTAAATGTGACAGCGGATCACCTCAAATACAAGTTAAATGTGATATTCAAAATTTATTTTAAAAAATATTTTTCAAAAATGATCTCTATTGTCAAACTTTAATTGTAACACTTTGTAGCTAACTAGCTGTCGATAATGACAGTTCGAAATTATTATTCCCTAATGTAATTGTGAGCCCACGAGATGACAATACTCAAGTTATTACATATGTACTCAAATATATATGTATTACCAAAAACACTTTAAGTATTAATTGACAAAAAATCTAAAACATTTAGCTGGTTTTACAAAAACTTTATATTTAATAGCTCATACACAATCTTAATTTTTTAAATAACCGACTCCTCATATTTACTTTACCGATGCCTGCGCCATCTATGTACAAATTTAAATAAATTGTAAATATTTACCTGCTGGTTTGGTAGAATTTGTTTATATGGCATCACTTAATGTTATGTAATGTAAATGAGTGAGAAGGCAACTTCCGTTTCGTACAACTGTCCTTGTTTTCGTTTCAGTTTTCTGAATTCACTCGTACTGGCTCAATCAATCAATCAATTCAAAATCCCCGGAACGAGAGCAAGGAAGTTTCACTTCAAAAGTTTCACTTCAAAATTAAATATCAATTCAGTATTATAACAAACAATAAATATGATTTCAGGATTACAACAACAAATACGTATAATTGAAAGTGATAACAACCTAGATATAGGAAAAATTAACAAAATATAACTATTAACTAATATTTAGTTACAGAGTGAATTTGTTTTAGGAAGTCTTCACAATGTTCTACTTCAATGTTCTACGAATATACATATGATTGGATATTTCAATAATAAATGAACAATAGGCAATATAGAATATATCTATAATACCGAGAATTTGTCACAATTGTTTATCAATATTTTCGCTAAAATGTCAAACTAAATGTGCGCACTTACAAGATTAGGATGACGAAAATGTATATAAAATTGATGTATTAATGTTTTTCGGCACCTCAATGAAGTCGATATAGTTTTTAGTTCGCACGGTATCGTGCACGTACAAAAATCACTTAAGTCATTTAAACCAAAAACCGCTGGACCGAATATTATAAAAATCTTTTCAGATTATATTGTCGCTAATACGCTTCGAACGGCACCTCAAGTAAGTCAATATCTTTCGTGGTTCGGGCGATATCGTGCAGGTACAAAAATCACTTACGCCGCTTAAACAAAAAAACGGCTGGACCGAATTTTATGAAAATCTTTTCAGATCATATTTTGGTTAATACTCTTCGAACGGCACGTCAACGAAGTCGATATCTTTTATAGTTCGCGCGATATCGTGCAGGTACAAAAATCACTTAAGTCATTTAAACCAAAAAACCGCTGGACCGAATATTATAAAAATCTTTTCAGATTATATTGTCGCTAATACGCTTCGAACGGCACCTCAAGTAAGTCAATATCTTTCGTGGTTCGGGCGATATCATGCAGGTACAAAAATCACTTACGTCGCTTAAACAAAAAAACGGCTGGACCGAATTTCATGAAAATCTTTTCAGATCATATTTCGGTTAATACGCTTCGAACGACACCTCAACGAAGTCGATATCAGTTTTGGTTCGCGCGATATCGTGCAGGAATAAATGACCTCATCCGTACGCACATAGACACACACACACATACTTCCTCCCAATTTTTTGCTTAAAATGCTCCTGGGACCTTGAAAGATGAAAATACGTTGAAATTTTCGATTTCGATTTTCGGACCGATTACAATAACTTCCTATACTGGGAAGTTAATAAAATAGTTTTGAATAAATACAATCACCGGTATCCAATAAATCAAAATTAATTTGAATTGCATCTCATCACAGTGTAAAAACCAACCAACAACTGGCAATTACCTTTAGCACAAAATTTTATCTTAAACTCTGCGTGCATGCGCAATTGTGATTGGGATGACTAATGGATGGTATCTACCATGAAGACTTACATTTACCTTGTTTATGGGTAAGTCGAATTTTGGCTTAACACAGAATCCGGCTCCGTACAAACCGTCTTAACTATGGATCATACAAAATTTTTTGTCGTATAAACCGGGTAATTCGAATTATGGTTTAAACCGAATTTTTTCGGCTTAAGCCGCTCTTATAAGAATATTAAATGCCCGTTTATATGTTAATTCGAACTTTTGGAGTAATGTTGAGTTAAATCTATTTAATTTTGCTGCTATAAACTGATGATGTGTACGTATGAATGGTGACTGTAAACATAAACTTACACGTAGATGAATGAGTAAGTTTATATAGATATGTACGAAAAGACGTTAAAATAAATCGGATATTATAATATTCACATGATGTGATAATTATGTAATGCGGGACATTTTCCGGGACATATATTAATGAGGGACAGGGGGCTTTAATCCGGGACTGTCCCGGAAAATCCGGGACGAATGGTCAGCCTATTCATAGTGGTTTTTTCGTGTTAATTTAGGGAGAAAATGTTGGATTTTCATATGTGGTAATGAAATTAAAAGTGAATTTAAAGTGAAATTATTACCTCAAGTTTGCAGCTTACTGCAAATTTAAGACATGATATGAACATGCAGCACGTTGCTTTGTTTCTCATATTACCAGCCTCAGCCAATAAAAATACTTTTGATTGCAGCTTGCTCTCATGCCGTAATTTGCTGCACGCTGCCAATTTTCATGTTCTGATATGGCCTGCGGACGATATAGGCGAAGGGGTAGGAGCTATGGAGGGCAAGCATTTCAACTCCAATCCTTTACCTATTAAGATTATTATTATATGGGCATATGAAAATTCGTACCCAAAGTCCGTTCACGATGTCGATATGTGAGGGGGTTTTTACCCTGAGACTATGGAGGGAAATAAATTACATATCTTAGTTTTCAGCTAAAATCGGCTCTAAACGATGCTGTGAGCACCTTTAAACGTTAAACTTTTGATAGTAGGACGCATCGTGTGACCGCTACTCGATGGTATTTGGACAGATGGTATTTGGACAGATTCGGAGTGCGTCCAAAGATGGTATTTGGACAGATTCGGAGTGTTGCGTCTGAAGCGTTGATGCTGTATTTGCCCGATACATTAATATCAATTACCTCAATTTAATTGAGTAACAACTAGAAGAAGAAGCTACGGAAGTGAACAGAATTTAGAAGTGACGTTTGTTTCCGTATAGTTGCAAAGGGAATATAATGAACCTACCCAAGGTCGATGAACCCGCAGGCTTATAACAAACGTGGAGGGATGAGTAACGAGAGAGCATGGAGAGGTGAGTTACGAGAGCATACCGGCAAGATGAGTCTACGCAATGCTTGGAATTCCTCAATGTGACAGAGGACACAGACCATGTCTTTTTAGAATGCCGGAGATTAGCCGAGCAAACTGCTGCACCGTAACCGACAGCTAAAAGCTAAAAGGACGAACGTCTTAGACTCTAATGGTACGATATTTTAATCTACTGACAACAGTGGAGGAGAAGCTAAATTCCTCAATCAGAAGGTAAGGCGAAAAGAAACAAAAAAGAAGTAAGTTAGGCTTGGAAGTACCAACAGGCAAAGAAATGCTGATGTTGGTGAAAACGTTTAATGACAAGTGGGTTCAAAAAGAGTTTTTCGAACATCAAATACATTTAATTATGCTAAAAGTGGACATCAATAATTGTTGGTCAAAATATTAACCGAAAGAAACATAGGAACCAAAAACACTCATCTAAAACTTGCCGCATATCAATTTCGAATTCACGATGCATATTGAAGGAGGCTAAACCATGTAGCCGATCTTCAGAACTAGTCGATCTGAGATACGTTTTAAGATGACATAATATAGAGAAGGAGCATTCAAAATAACTATAACGCGAAGAATTTGATATACTTTCGGAAATGCATCTACATTGCAAATGGCGAGCGCTTCAACGAATGATCTCCGAATTTGAACTTGACTGATCCCGATGTCTTCAGAATGGTCATACAAAATGGAAGAGTATGGTGTAAATATTGCACAGCTCTTCATTGATTGTTTCCATTTTACTGGGAAAACCCCAGGCAAAATTTGATAAGATATTGTGATGATTTAGGCATCAATCATTAAGATGATTGTATCTAGATATCGTATGTGGTGATATTGACGTGGTTCGTTTGTTTCGAGGTGCGCCTTGCCTTTTGTAATTCAAAGTCGTATTATTTACTTTGATTGCACTTACTTTATCGAAAATTCTCCTGAAATGCTCTGCAGCTTTTTCTTTTCTTTTAATCATTTAGTAGCTCAATAGCTTCGCCTATGTCCTGGTTTTCCTTTGAATCACCCGGTTCACTGTGCAATACATGTTCCTTTCTTTCGTTCAATGGTACTGCACTGGTTCAGTAATACTGAACTGCGTTATGAACTATGAACGAAAAGAACCAAATGAACGGGTCTCTAAGGACCTGAACTTGAATGATCTGAAAAATGAGCGAATGAATGAATCACAATTCATGCATAAGGGCTGAGATATGTTTCTCAGAGAACTTGTTTTGATTGTACTGATGATATATCCAAGATGTGAGAGAAAGTTGGAACTTCTCTCTAAGCGATTCTAGTAGGAAATAGACATTTTAAATATGTAGATGAGAGTTTAGAAAGTTGTATGAGGAACATTTAAAATTTAGGGAGAATTCGAATCTGACATCTACTATGCTACGTCTTTTACTTTTGAAGTTATAAACACTTTTAATGTTCAAATTGGCTCTATTTCGTCCTTTTTTAATACTTTTCCACCTGAATTTTGTCGAAAATACCAAATAAGCACAAAATATATAGTCCATGCGCAAATTCAGGACAAGGTTTTATACCGGAGACACACTTGTGGTATAGCAACTAAGATCGAGATATTGCAATATTGCCATATTGCAATATAAAAATTTTAAGACACACTTGCATCAGAATACTGAGTTGTTTCGATTGCCATTTATCTGTCAGCTCATCAATTAAGTGAAAATTATAGTAGAAAAGGTTTTGTGTTTTTTAACATGGATAGAACTGTTGTGAAGTTATTATTAAAATAAAAATAAAATTGCGGATAAAGTGGATTTTATCTCAAGGTCAACGAAAAAAAAAATATTTCAGGAATTGTTAAATTAATGCTATGTATATTTAAGAATTCCTGCTGAATTTTCGCTATAACATGGGTATTTCTTTGGCATAATTACGCCAAATATCTATGATATGAAGCACCGTAACTCCACGTCACTTAGCACTTTTCTCCTTTTATTTAGTTTTCTATCCATTTTGTATACTTAAAAAACCCAACTTTTACTTGGACAGGATAAACAACTAACTGCTTCTACTGACATAAAAAACTTTGATCGGTAGTGCTGCCAAAATTGAAGAATTAAAATTCTGTTCGAAATTATCATTTTGGTTTATGCCCAGACTATACTTTGGTTTAAATCTAAGGTATACTGAGCTATACCATGAATTTTTCTCAATTGGGATATTGAGTTTCAATGTTGAGTATACTGACAGTATACCGAGATTTTTTTTTTCAGTACATAGAGACACACCTGAAGTATATTGTAATATTACTCATATTGTAATTACTATACCACAAGTGTGTCTCCGGTATTATTTTTGGGTATAGGGGGTCGGTGCAAGTTTAAATTTGATTTTGATTTCGCGTTTGTTGTCGTTTTACTTAAAAGAGGGGTAATGATAGAATAAAATTTATAAATTTGGCAATGAGGTGCGCAGAAACGTTCAAATTTTTTGTGTCGGGGAGTTTGAAAAGATCTATACTTGTCTGACTTGACCAAAAGGAACAAATTTTAAGGTTACTTCTGGAAATCCCGAGATGAAACGCAATTTTCTGAAACTCTAGGATGTAGAAAATAATTCTCCGTAAAAAAAGTGCTGATACAAGGGTTGAAAAATTTGTAATATTGGTAAAAGGTGAAGTAATTTTTGTACGATTTTTCGGATTTTAACCAGTGATGTTTTGTTGGAAAGCTAGCGCTGTGCACAATCCAAAAAAAGATCACTTCCTTTAGAGCGGCTCTCATAATTCTCATTCCATCAAGTTTATTAGTTTATTACGGGTTTTTCGTAATAACCGAACTAAAAAGCAACATGTAGAAAAAAACTTGATTCTATTAGGCCCAAGATAAATAAATTGGGAATGAATGTTATATCTGAGTTGTTCAAATTTTTGGCGGGTAATTATTGGTGTTGGTCTCATTGCAAGGTGGGGGTACAAAGTGCATCACATTAGATTTGCCTCCAATGTAAAGAAAAATGTTTAGATTCGTTTTATATAGTGTTTACATGTGTGATGTGCTTTTTTCCAATTTGACACATTCGAATTATTGGCCTCGATTCCCCGATCCGGCGGGTTGGAAGTGAGGGCGGATCAATCTCCACTTAATATATTGTCATTCTGTCTGAAGTGTTATTCAACAGAAAGAATACCATGAAAAAGCGTAATTAGTGGCTAGTCTTTAGGCACAACATCCCACTAGTTAGTCTATTATAAGCTTTCCGCAATTTTGGGTTGGCCGCCATTTTGAATTGGGAATGTCGCCACATAGCTAATGGTGTTCTACCTGTCATATCTTTTCATTTGATATCCATGTCAGAGGGACGTGGAGCACAATTTCAAAAATCGGCCGCCATTTTGGAAGCGCCATCTGGATATTTTTACAAAACGGTCAGATTGCATTGTCATCCAAACTAAACTTATATATATATATATATATATATATATATATATATATATATATATATATATATATATATATATATATATATGAAAACTGTTGTCGACTTCTTGGGGCAACATTGATGGGCATTCATAGTTGAATTCATCCTCGTCTAATAACTTTGAGACTTCTACCACGTTCTCACATGTTTCACCATTGCAATTTTGACAAATCGCAGAACATTTTAAGCCACTCTTCCGGCACCCGCAGGCTGCACCACACTTGGTTTTGCACCTGCAAAAAATTAGTTTTAACAGATCCAGAGGCGCCGGTGTCATCGTCCATTTAATTGGTACAAACATTCGCGATATACTCTAAATATATGCATACGAGCTACATCTTGTGTAGGAGGGAGGGTAGAGAGATTAAATTTGCTTTTAACTACACATTTTGTGAATCGCCTATACCGTAGTATATTTAATGATGTTTCCTGCTTTTCACCACCATATAAGGCAATAAAGAAACGTTCTCCGATAATACTCAGTACAGCGGGGTCAGCTTTATCATTTTGAAAACCTCAACTTCCGAAGCTAACTCTGGGTTTTTCTCAAGGGCGTGAATAAATTTCATTTTTCCATGACTGAAAGCCGCCGATATTGTGTCGCATCCAGAGAAGGCATGAATAAATAAAATATTTTTAGCTATTATATCTCCATGTCGAAGACTTGATTGAGAATATTTTTTTTTGCGGTGAACGCCCTTTTGCGGGTTTTAAGAAAAAAACATTCGGGTGATCGCGGCCTAGAGTGGTGAGCAAAACAAGGATATCAATATCCTCCGCTACAATAGTCACGGAATCAAAAAAGTCTGATTTTTCAAGGGCACAATTTACGATAAGTGTATCTGCATCTCCTTCTGCTTGATCAATATGATAACACGTTTCTAATAACTGTATCTTCAAAAAGTCGATAAAGGCTTTTTTGTTGTTTTGGTTACTAAGAAATTTCTCCTGTGAAATTGTCGGAACACTACTGCGATTAAAAATGAAATCAGTAGATATGTGTTTTTTGGAACGTCTAAGGTGCTCCAATGACTTAGTACCAGCGATGTCTGGATCATCTGAGTAACCGTCAAATATAATTATCACGTTAGAATCGTAATGACTTCGAACGTATTTTTCGTATTTGTCTAAAATTATTTGAAATGATATATTTCGGTCCCATACAACAGCGTGCAGAAGATATCCGCCATCGATTACAAAAAGTTTATTTGACCCAAGGTCAACGGGATCATCAAGCGGTGCGAAGGCGTTAAACAACGTGGATTTAGTGCCCTTTCGCATACCTTCCTCAGAAAACAAAGATAATGGGAAAGGGGCGAGTTCATACTCAAAATATTGCTTCATTTGACCAATCGACTCCTTCGACACACACATTCGTTGAAAGAGAAGCAAGGGATTTATAACGACGGGAGTTTTCTCCACCTCAAACGAACTCGAGAGCGCACTCAAAGGAAGTACTTTGTTCTTTCTCTTGTATGATAAGTCTTGAAAATGTGCTCCAATATTTTGAGAAATTAATGCATCTCCAATCTCCATCGCGCGGTAGCAATTAATGCCATCATGAGCAACGACACCGGTAAAAATTGAAATTAATTCCGATCTCTCCAAAAATGGTTCATGCGATGCAAGCCAATGGTCTAATTTTTCTACGTCCTCATTGTCCCGAAGTACTCGTGAATCTCTGTGATCGACATGTTGGTCTGAGGTTTCCATAGAAAAACCACAGAAATCTTCTACCTGCTCGCAGACATCCTGTAAAGAAATCATTCCTAAAGTCCACGAAGCACGATACATTTTTTTTTGTTTCAAAATTAGCCATTTATTACTTACAGCTAAAATGACCAATTCATTCAATTTTCATATTTTAAAAATGAGTAAAACTTTTTACTCCAACACGGTATGCAGAAAAATGCCATAAAATACCGTCAAAAAAATAGTATAAAAAAATACATTTACCTTGGACGTACCTTCGTTTGGCACTGCATTAAAATCAATAAGAACAATCCAAATTCAATAAATGACCACATCAAATTATTCGTAATAAAATGCTCTACAAAAAAGCTCTGAGGCAATTTTTATGTAAAATCAATAATAAAAGAGTTATAGCGCTTTAAAGTTCGTCACCCCCAAAATTTTTGTCATTTTTCATCCATATCTTTTTTATTATTAATATTAAGAAAAAACATTATTTGCAAAAGTTGTAGATAATTTGATTATCTAAAAAAATGTATTTACAAAAATTCTGTAGGTCTCACGGTTTCCGAGATATAAGACAAACCATTTTTTACACTAAAAACAAGATGGCGGCCGAACGTCACGTGTCCGGATCCCGAAAACTCGGTTTTATACTCCCAACCACAATGAAAAAAAAATTTGCTGTTTTCAGAAAATGCAGAGTTGGGCCTTTTTTCTGCACCATTTTACTGGACTAAAAGAAGGAACGGCTACCCATTAGGGAATAATGTACAGGAATACGAAATTAAATCGAACGCATGGATTTCAGATGAAGGAGGAATTCTGAGTGGTAAGAGGGACATTTCGTGTGGAGAACTTTATGCACTAGGATTTTTTAGGTAATGGAATTACTATGGCTTTTTTCCATAGCAAGGGAACTTGGGAAATTGTAAGGCAGTAATTAAAAATGTGTGTTATAATTTCCACAATTAGGGGGGAGAGAAGCTTGATAAAGCGAGGAGAAATTCCATCAAATCCAACGCTGTTGGAGGAGATGGACAGCAATATTTTAAGAACTTCTGATGAGTCCACACATCGGAAGCTAAAGCCATCAGAACTAAGAGAATCAAAAGAGACAGAATTAGAAGAGGTGGAAGAGATAGGATCAGGAGGACGTTGGATGAAAGATGCATTAAGACGATTTACATCAGTATTAAAGGGGATAGGCACCGAAGCATGAATACCCAAAGAACGAAGATTATGCCACAGTTGTTTAGATTTTAAAGCAGGATCAAGTTTGCGAGAGTAATACTCGCGTTTAGCGGAGATAACCTTACTAGTGATGAGATTACGAAGCTTTTTGTATTCGCTTAGTCCTGCGATAACGTCTGTACATGGACCCGTGCTGCATTATCAAGTCGCGGATTTCACGCGAAAACCAAGGACAAGGTGAAGACAGATTGCATCTTCTAGTAACCAAGGGAACACACCGATCATAGAGAGATCGAATAAAAGAGGTCAGGAGATCGACTTTAGTGTCAATACAGGTAGTATTATATATATTGCCCCAAGGCACAGAAGAGGCTAGCTCGGAGGGCCGATTGAAATTGATGTTCTTATAATCGCGATAAGAAAATGACGAATGAATGGAAGACTGGCGTGTTGGTAGTAGCAATTTAATCTAGTAGTAATTTAATCAATACATGTAAAGCTGCAGTGTAAACACCGTCATACTTTTAATATACTTGATTTGTTCATTCATTCTAAAACAAATCAAGCAGGCGTTTCATTTTTCATTAGGTTATGGGCCCAGGACGTCATTGAATTTGTTTTTGCCGATTTTATTGTAAAGGATTTTTTTTGTAAAAGAAAAAAAAAATGAATTTAGCAACAGAAATTCAAACAAAGGAGGTGGTACAATTCGACGGGACAAATTTCAACAATTTCCAGAATACCGCATTAAAATCATTTTCGAAGAAAATGGACTGGGACGGTACATTAAGGAATATTTGACAGACGTCTTAGAAAAAGCACCTTCAAATCAACGTGATAAGCTGAAAAAGGAAGAAAAAACATGTAAATCAGTGATTGTACAAAGTATTCATGATAATCAGCTTGAATATATGTATAATTGAAAAAGGAACTGCAAAAGCAATGTTTGACGGGTTATGTGCAGTATTTGAAAGAAAAAGTATTGCGGCTCAATTTTATTTACGAAAACGGTCAGCAAATTTAAAAAAAAAAAATTTTTTAAAACCGACTTCAGAAAAAAACCATTCCCGCGATGCACAAAAAAGGATGAAATAATTGTTTGTAATTCTTAACAACATCAATCCAATCAGAATGGATCTAGAAAGAAGAATCACTTTTGAAGACGGTGCTACCACATGTGTGATATATTAAGGGCATAAGCCTAACAAAGAAATGAAAACAATTACCGAAGCAAGAGTTAGTGCAATCAAAGTGAACTACTACTGGCACCGTCTTCAAAAGTGATTCTTCTTTGTAGCTCCATTCTGATTGGATTGATGTTGTTAAGAATTACAAACAATTATTTCATCCTTTTTTGTGCATCGCGGGAATGGTTTTTTTCTGAAGTCGGTTTTTAAATTTTTTTTTATTTCGTGCTTTTTAGTCAGTGCATTCATTTTTTAATATTGCCTGTCATTGCAGGGAGCCTACGTTTTTATACTCCTCAAAAGCGTTCTAGGGGCATTATAAAAAACCTTTTTAAAAAAGAAAAAAAATTGTGTACCTTTTTTAGCCAAGCCCGAGAGTTGGTACCCCAAAGCAGTCCCCCAACTGAATTCTAACCACTTCCAAAAGCTGCTTGTCCTTCGCATCGTAAGAGAACTGGGCTATTGGTTATGCTAATGTCACATTTTATGGTCACGAGGATAGTTTCCGGTTTTTTTGTTGTATAAAATTTATGAAAACTCCAGTAAAGGGAGAGTGCTCCAAATAAACTCTCCTGTGCATCGCTCCCAATTTTCCCTACTCGTTGGTTAAAGTACTTACCCTGTATAGTATTAATTCCGTGACAATAAAACAATTTGTTCGCTGCCAATGAAAGGTTCAAGGCTTGCAAATTTTAATACTATTTTATGCCTAACTTCTTTTCAGAAAGGCGGTAAAGTAGCTTTTTAATTCAAAGGATAATACTCGTACAGCTTACTGTACTATACTCGTCATACACTTTCATTTGATACCCATACCAAGGGCGTTGTAAAGAAAAAGGTAAGCCACCATTTTGTGTTGGCCGCATTTTGGGTTTTGGGTTTTTGTCACACCTTTTCATTTGCAAAATTTGATTGCAGATTGTATTGTCATGCGAACTATACGTATGTGCAAAATTTGCAGTTGATCGGTTGTATGGAACTGGGTCAAAATCAAGTTGCAAGATTTGTTTACACTACACACACATACAAATCAAGATAATATAAGGCATATAAAAAGTTAAGTTGCCATTGATATCGGGGAAATTAAATGTAAGCAATAAAATTCTTTGATTCGTCATCCACGTCATGGTATATTTCTTTATTCGATATAAACAATAGTTTTTTGAGCTGCAAATTTCGCCATAATTTTGTTCTCATCGGCTTTTGTTCTGGAAGCAAATTTACAGACGTATTCGCGTCGAAAACTTGTTTAATATGGAACAAAATTCCCCGAAGGAAATTAAAAAATAATTATTTTGTCGATATATAGAAAAAAAAAGCACCGCGAGCCCAAGGATCGAACTCGCACCCACAGATCCCACAGCCAAGAATACCACTCTCTAGCCCTTTGCGCTATGTCAAGTACTATCGGCCGCTGACCAATATGTTAATAAATCATTTCAGAAAGAAGAAAAAAAGAAAAAGAAAGCAAAAATGCTGCCCCGACCGGGAATCGAACCTGCAAGCGCCACACTCCGCTGAACCGAGAATCCGACGCTCTACCCACTCACCCATCGGCCTGCTGCCAGACTTACAACAATAAAGTAATTTGTTCGGTGCCTATGACATGTTTAGGTTGAACCAATTCGAAGAGTTTTTTATGCCTAAGGGTGAAGACACAAAGAAAGCAGGTACCTGTTTTCAGATTTCCTGCTCGCGGATGCCTGCGTTGATCGGCGCTGATCTGCGCCGGTTCATGGCCATAACAAACGCATGTAAAAGCAGGCAAAATTACCAGCCACCATGTCTAGCTCATCAGATTTCAGCAAGCTTTTAAAAGACCACTATAGTTAATTCTTTCTTTCTTTCCTGTCACTCTTTCTCTTTCTTCTTCTTTCTTTCTTGTCTTCTCCTCTCATTTTTTTTCTCTTTTATCAATTAATCAAATATTTGTTATTTCCTTTGCTTTTATGTACAGTTAAGATGTTTAATCTTTGTGCTAAACCAATAAATATATATTATTATTATATTATTATAGATGATGAATTATTTCTTTTTGAAAGTTCGGCCTTAAAATTAAAAAATAAAACTACAAGTCTCCATGCTATAAATAAGGATCGAAAACTACATGTCGAATATCATCATTTGTTTATTTATTTCATTTCAGCACAGATTTCCCTCCAACACTTGTCAACGACATTCCTATTGCTATGCAATTTATTTTTTTATCCCATATGGGAGTTTTCACGAGCACTGCGGAAATTAAAGTTTCGATGTCCATAATCTTTGGTTCCTGTAGCCTGAATGAACCTGCGCGAAAAGAATTCTAGATTCATTCCGGTAAACTTGTCGGCGCCGGCAGCCCGCGCCGATAAGCGCGTTCCTACTTTTATTATGCACATAGACGCAAATTACACGGCATAACATTTCTTCCATCAACACTTCCAATAATTCCAATAAACCGGTTTTATAGGCAAGGGGTCGCGGGGAAGTTTGTTACTTGTGCATCCCAAAAAATTCTCGACTGCACAGAGCAACACACTAACACAATCATAATTTCATTCTCGAGGCCTACGAAAATGACTTAGGTTAACTGACAGTTTGTACACAGCTACATAGACAATAGAATTGTTACACGGAAAAATGCAGAACAGTCAGTTTATCGTGTAATTCGTATAACACGCACAAACCGGTTTGTTACAGCAGAAAGTGTTATGCCGTGTAACTCGCCTCATACTCATTCAATTGCATGGAAACATTTTTTGTGCCGATCAGCGCCGGTAGGCGCTGGTAATAGAAAAACAGGCAACCTGCTTTCTTTGTGTCTTCACCCTAACTTCGAACTCCGTTATCAGAATTTAGAAAAAATTTAACGGGACCACCGTGGGAAGCTCCCCCTTCAAATGAACTAAAAAAAAGCAAACCAGTTATTGGGTTACAAAGTTATGCGTGAACAGGACAACAAAATACCTACCTACACGTCGAATTGAGTAACCTCCTCTTTTTTTGAAGTCGGTTAAAAATGCATGATGGGAAAAGCATTCAACAGCATTTGTTGGATTACTACGACTCAATTGTTCGCGAATTGAGGGCTGCTGGTGCAACAATGGAACTAAATGAAGTAATTTGCAATTTATTTTTAACATTGCCGGAAAGTTACGCTACATTAGTCACTGCATTAGAAACAATGAGACTGGAGGATTTGAGTTTGGAATTTGTCAAGGGCAGGCTACTTGATGAATATGGAAAACGTAGCGGATTGAGCAGTCAAACAAATAAATTAAAAAATGAATCACATGCAATGAACACAACCAATCCAAAAATTATTTGTTTTAATTGCGGTAAGAGGGGGCACATAAAGTCCCGTTGTAAGTCGAAGAAGCCAAATTAAACGAAGGATCCGAATAAATGGAAGGGTAAAGTGAATAGAAATACCGAAAGTGCTAACAACACAACAGATTCACATCTTTTATTTGCGATCGACAACAACAATAAACTAGTTGGGTTCGACTATGTGGGTTCGACCCTTTCGGTCCACACGATCAACTTCCCAGTATGATGGATGTTGAATATATGATTGGATATTTTAATAATAAATGAACAATAGGCAATATAGAATATATCTATAATAGTGAGAATTTGTCACAATTGTTTATCAATATTTTCGCTAAAATGTCAAACTAAATGTGCGCACTTACAAGATTAGGATGACGAAAATGTATATAAAATTGATGTATTAGTGTTTTTCGGCACCTCAATGAAGTCGATATCTTTTTTAGTTCGCGCGATATCGTGCAGGTACAAAAATCACTTAAGTCATTTAAACCAAAAAACCGCTGGACCGAATATTATAAAAATCTTATCAGATTATATTGTCGCTAATACGCTTCGAACGGCACCTCAAGTAAGTCAATATCTTTCGTGGTTCAGGCGATATCATGCAGGTACAAAAATCACTTACGTCGCTTAAACAAAAAAACGGCTGGACCGAATTTCATGAAAATCTTTTCAGATCATATTTCGGTTAATACGCTTCGAACGACACCTCAACGAACTCGATATCAGTTTTGGTTCGCGCGATATCGTGCAGGAAAAAATGACCACATCCGTACGCACATACACACACACACATACTTCCTCCCAATTTTTTGCTTAAAATGCTCCTGGGACCTTGAAAGATGAAAATACGTTGAAATTTTCGATTTCGATTTTCGGACCGATTACAATAACTTCCTATACTGGGAAGTTAACAATCAAGTTCATCCAAAAATGAGAGTGCTGTTTTGTCGCATACGGAAGCAAATGTGAGTGAACAGCATACGGAAGCAAATGTGAGTGAACAGTGTGCGCATAGCGATGATATACATATCAAATTCGTTTTGGATTCGGGTGCGACGGAGCACATGGTAAATCGTTCGGAATATTTCAACGAGCTGCACAACATAAATGAAATAGTGATTTCAGTAGCTAAGAGGGGTCAACAATTGGGCAGCGTTAAGTTGGCAAATAAATTTTTTTTTTTTTAAATTTCACCGATCTTATATGATTGTTGACGATTTGTTGATTATTGTTGATCTAATTTTATTATTTGTTTTGTTATAAACAATTTAAAATTTATCTGTGAAGTTGGCGAATAAAATTTTTATTTTCTTATTTTTTTATTTTTTTTTTATCTAATCGATAGACAATCGTTTGTTGAACACATATCACATTATAATTTCGTTTGTTGATTAGTTTTTTATCATCAGATTTTTATTAAAAATAATTGTTTAGCGGTGTCTTTGCCACTTTTCATAATATTAAAAAAAAATATATTTCATACCGTAAAACACAGTACAGTAGAACTTCCCTAACTCGAATCTCAAGATACTACAAAAAAAAATCGAGTTACGGAGATTTCGACTTACAGAAATACACAAAAAAGTAATTTTTTATTTTAAAGTGTCGCTAATTTTTCGGCAATAGCGGAAGAAAGTCTTCTGCATCCCAATATTCAATTTTTTTGTTCTTCAACATTCACATCCCATGTTTTACTGAAGAGAACTTTCGTGACAATCCGTTTTCTATAATGTTGTTTTATATTTTTAATAACGCCTTGGTCTATTAGCTGTAATAATGAGGTCATGTTAGGTGGAAAGTATGCAAGTTTGATATTTTTTAGCTTTCCTTGTACATTAGTTGGGTGTGCAGGGCAGTTATCAACACAGAGTAAAATGTTCCTTTTCTGACATAAAGTTCACTTGTCATCCACCCCTTCTTGTTACTTTCAAAATCCATACTTTTCATATCTTTGAAACAACGCAACAACGCGGAATTTTTTTATTTTCCAATAACGAGTAATTTTAGCAGTTATTCTCTCTTTTATATTTTTCCACCAAAACATTTTTCGTTTTTATACGCAAGGGTTTTATTTGGTAAACATTTAAAAAAGAATCTAGTCTCATCGGCATTAAATATGTCTTGTTTATCGTAATGTCCAATTAAACTCGGCATGACTCAAACTGGGTTGGTAGCCAATGATCGCGAGTTTCCAAATCCGCTGTAGCACTTTTCTCTTCAAGTGATAGACACTTTAAATTTCGCTTTGCCATTTTGGAGGTAATTTTAGCACTTAGCACTTATATAAAAAATTCACCACACTTAGTAACTAACTAAGTAACTTGCTCACTCTATGTGCAGAAATGGGGACTTCCCCGAAAAATATGACTTACGATTGAAATATCCGTTCGACTTATAGAAATATTCGAGTTATAGAAATTCGACTTAAAGAGATCAAAATACATTAAAAATTGAACGAAACATAAATATTTGTCATAAAAATTCGACTTAGTGAATAATTCGAGTTATAGAAGTTCGAGTTAAAGAAATTCCACTGTAATTGTAATGTATTTAGTTATTTCATTTTTCAGGTGGCTTCTGCTGCCTTAGCAGGGCAAAAATTTTATGTTTAGCCCAGCCTTAAGGTAGAGTCCGGTATATGTTGTCACGCGTCTAATTGGCTGATTGCTTTCAGCATTTAAAATAAATTGTCAAGCGAGAGAGATATCAATAAGATGTTGTCTCTCTTGCTCTCATTAAGAAGATAGACATTTGACAATTTATGGCGTCGATGTACTGGACTGTAACGATAGTTATTTACTGCAGTATTCAGTTTACATCAGTGGTCGGCAAACTTTTCCGTAGTAAGATCACCTCAGATTAAATTAGTTAGTCTTAAAATCGACCACCTTTTTAAAGCCACATTTTTCAACAATTTATTTTTCTGAAGTTGCTTCTAAATTAGTATCAATAAAGGGGTACATAACAAACTTTACTATTGGCTCAATTTCATTGAAATCTGAAAAACGAATCTCAAACTCTTTGATGAAATTTGTCAAAATTTCTACATGTATTTCGTAAGAATAATTCGATGAACTTTTAGCTATTTTCATTAGCAAATTCGGAAAATGTTTTGGGTTAGATTTGATTTCCATAATTTTAGTTTTTGACAAAAACTACTTACTGCACTAATAAACTGCATTATTGTCTTATTTTTACCTTGTAATTCTAAATTCAATTCATTTAATTTTGCAGTAATGTCTGTTAGCAATGCCAAGTCCATAACCCAGGATATATCACTTAATTTTTAATGCAAACCTAATGGGAATTTTTTCAAATATGGATTTTGTCTCAATTATATTTCTTATTATTTTCTCAACCCAGCAGATTTTTCTACCGGGAAACAGTTTTGACCTGTAATCTATTTGCAAGTAGAAAAATCAAATTTGCCATTCATAAAAGATATCCAACTGTGGTTTATTTGGAAGGTCATCTCGAAAATGGTCAGCATATATATTTTACAACGGACATTAGTGCGGGAAGGGCTGAATGACCACCGTCCAAGCACATTGATGGGTGCAGCGAGGCGCACCGGGTTCCAGCTAGTATGTTATAGAAAAATTTCCCCGATCGACCAAGAAAACCTTAAAGATCGACCGGTCGATCGCGATCGATGGTCTGCCGACCACTGGTTTACATGATGCCAGAAATGCAAGCAATTGGAACTCGATCAGATGCGCCGAACTCTGTGTTAAAGGGTTCTATACACTACATTTTATTTTCTTCTCTATGGTATGACCTTTTAAAAAACTAGCTAAGAACGCAGTTAAATAACCACGGCTATTTATAACATTTTACCTACGGGAAAAGATTCTTAATACACCATTAATCAATCGTCAATATATTGAGACTTCCAATCACCTAAAAAAGGTGTAATTGGAGATCTCAATAGACGAAGACATTTAATAATTTTTTTTTAGATATATGTAATAATTAATAATAAATAGATAATCAATGAATAAAGAGCTTTTCTTGAACATTGAATCGATTCAATTGTCCCGCCATTCAGACGACCAACATGCGGGAGCGTACACACTACAATCACGTATATAAACTCTAACTATTTTCCTTTTTTTATTATAAAAAACTAATCAACAAACGAAATTATAATGTGATATGTGTTCAACAAACGATTCTCTATCGATTAGATAAAAAAAAATAAGAAAATAAAAATTTTATTCGCCAACTTCACAGATAAATTTTAAATTGTTTATAACAAAAAAAATAATTATCAACAAATAATAAAATTAGATCAACAATAATCAACAAATCGTCAACAATCATATAAGATCGGTGAAATTTAAAAAAAAAAATTTATTTGCCAAATTAACGCTGCCCAACAATTGATCTCAAAGCAACAAGGAAATATAATGGTGAAGACGTTTTTTAATGGTGATTGTAACAGGAAAACAATTAAAGACGTACTTTTTGTTCGCGATTTGAAATGCAATTTAATGTCTATTCCAAACTTAACACGAACGGGATATAAAGTCATTTTTGACGTTGATTGTGCCTTACATCACTAAGGGAGGAAAAACGCAATTCATTGCGTACAAGAAGGGAAAACTATACGAGGTGGACTTCAAATTAGAGTATCAAATTTTCGTTGGAATTGCAGGTGAGACGAATTTGAATTTCGCTACTAAAAATCTTTGGCATTTTCGCTTAGCAAATCTGAACGCCTCGGACTTGAAGAAATTAACTACAAAGCGAATGGTTAATGGGATTGGTCGTTTAACGGTAAAAGACGATGAAAGGTTTTGCGAATCATGCGTTTATGGTAAACAAACGAAGTCACCATTTCCGCGAAATAAACGTCATCGATCGCAACGAATTTTGGAGCTAATTTATACCGATGTATGTGGACCCATGTCTCAACCAGCATGGGATGGTACCAGATATTTCGTCAGTTTTATCGACGATTTTTCACGAGCTTCAATGGTATATTGCATCGAAAACAGAAGTGAGGTATTACAAAAATTTAAAGAATTTGTTGCAATGGCGGAAGCATTTCATGGTAGACAAATTGCTAGGGTCAAAGCAGACAATGGAGGTGAATATAAATCTAATGAATTTCAGGATTTTTGTAGACAAAAGGGGATACAGTTATTATATACGGTTCCATACAATCCTGAGATGAATTCGGTTTCAGAAAGACTGAATAGAACTTTGCAAGAAAAGGCGCGATCTATGCTCTTGGCTAGTGGTATCGATTGGAAATTTTGGGATGAAGCTGTTAAAACAGCGAATTACTTTAGAAATTGAAGCCCTACTTCGGCATTTGGAAAACAATTTGTAGATAGAACGCCAGCCGAAATTTGGTATGGACAAAAACCGGATTTGTCGAGTACTCGAATATTTGGTTCAATATGTTATAATTATATTCCTTCTGATAAAAGGACAAAATTAGATGCTAAATTGTCAAAGTGCATTATGTTGGGTTATGGTACATCATTTGGAACATATCGATTATGGGATATGGAATGCAACCCATTGATAATTGGTCGCCATGTGACATTTAATGAAAGAAGCATTCTAGAAAAATCAAACGTTATCGAAATCATGGATTCAGGGGCGGTTAACAATAAATTTTCAACTGATGCAGATGAAGTATCGATTGGCCACGGTATGAATATGGATAATACCGGTTTCAACCAAAATACAAACAACAGTACGGACCCGAATAGAGGTGGTGACGTCCAAGATAATATTCACGGTGCTGACACTGATAGCATTGGTAACATCGAAGTTCGGCAAAGTAAAAGATTGCGAAAACAGCCAAATCGCTATGGTGATTGGGAATATGATACACATTTCGCATTATCTGCACAGGAATATGTTAAAAATGATCCGATTTCCATAAAAGATGCAAAGGGTCAAGTAGATTGGCCACAGTGGAAGAAAACAATTAGTGATGAATATGAATCACTAATCAAAAATGGTACATGGTCACTGTGCATGTTACCAGAGGGACGAAGAGCCATTACGGGTAAGTGGGTGTTTAAATTGAAATACAAGGCAAATGGTGAAGTTGATAAATATAAAGCCAGATTCGTTGCTCGAGGATTCACACAAAAAAAAGGGTTTTGACTACAATGAAACTTATTCACCAACAGCAAAGTTAACGACTTTTCGCGTTTTATTGGCAATTGCACTTCAATATGGATATCAGGTGCATCAAATGGACGTAAAGTGTGCTTTTCTCCACGGATATTTGAAGGAGGAAATATATATGCAACAACCTGAGGGATTTAGTGACAAAACTGAAAGAGTTTGTAAGTTACATAAATCATTGTATGGACTCAAACAAGCTTCGCGTATGTGGAACGAACGCTTTCATCAATACATGATTAAAATTGGTTTCAAAAGAAGTTTTTCGGATTATTGCTTGTATATAAGGGTTGAAGAAAAATCTACAGTTTATATTTTGTTATATGTGGATGACATACTCATTGTATCGAGTCATATTTATATTATTGATGGCATTAAACGTTGGCGGACATTGGAAAAATAAATACATTTCTTGGTATACACGTCGTATTTGATGAAAATAAACTCGAAATGAATCAAGCTAACTATTTTGACAAAATACTACGTAAATTCAATATGAATGATTGCGAGGAAGTAGCAACTCCAATGGAAAATGGGCTGGACTTGACAAATAGTAGTTCAGTTGAAGATTGTAATGCGCCATATCGTGAATTAATTGGCTGCCTAACATATGCAGCATTAACAACTCGACCTGATTTGTGTGCAGCTACTAATTATTTTAGTCGTTTTCAAAGTTGTTATAGTGATGAACATTTTAAACATGCAAAAAGGATTTTGCGTTATATTAAAGCAACAAGAAATATTAAAATGTTATATCAAAAATATGAAGAATCGCAACCATTAACTGGATACACAGATGCCGACTGGGGGGGTGACAAAAACGATCGAAAATCAACGTCTGGTTATGTATTCAAAGTCTTTGGCAACACAGTCAGTTGGTCATCAAGAAAGCAAGCTACCGTAAGCTTATCGTCAACAGAGGCTGAATACATTGCACTAGCTAATGCAATTGTTGAAGGAAAATGGCTACGGAATCTATTAAACGAACTGAATGTAAAGTGTCATGAAGCCACAACTATTTTTGAAGATAACCAATCATGCATAAGGGTAGCAGAAGAACCAAGGGAACACAAACGCATGAAACACATTGATGTCAATTTTATTCGGGAATCGATTGGAAACAACGAGTTTAAACTAAAATACATTGAATCAGAAAATCAATTAGCGGATGTTATGACCAAAGGATTGAGGGAACAATTATTTATTAACCACAGGAAAAACTTAAATCTGAAATTAGAATAATTTGTTATGTTAACGTTTTTGGTCAAAGATTTCTTTAAAGGGGCGGTGTTGGCGGTGTTGGTAGTAGTAATTTAATCTACCCAGCGGGAAATATGACAATCGCTTACGACGAAAGCGGAAAATAAGCGCTTACATATCACTGCGAATGTAATGTATTTGTAAGCAAACGTTGTTTTGAACTGTTCGTGGAATTTCTCTCTTTACGATTATACGAACAAGAACTAGTTGGGATGTGGGTTCGACCCTTTCGGTCCACACGATCAACTTCCCAATATGATGGATGTTGAATATTATGATTGGATATTTTAATAATAAATGAACAATAGGCAATATAGAATATATGTATGATACTGAGAATTTGTCACAATTGTTTATCAATATTTTCGCTAAAATGTCAAACTAAATGTGCGCACTTACAAGATTAGGATGACGAAAATGTATATAAAATTGATGTATTAATGTTTTTCGGCACCTCAATGAAGTCGATATAGTTTCTAGTTCGCGCGGTATCGTGCAGGTACAAAAATCACTTAAGTCATTTAAACCAAAAACCGCTGGACCGAATATTATAAAAATCTTTTCAGATTATATTGTCGCTAATACGCTTCGAACGGCACCTCAAGTAAGTCAATATCTTTCGTGGTTCGGGCGATATCGTGCAGGTACAAAAATCACTTACGTCGCTTAAACAAAAAAACGGCTGGACCGAATTTCATGAAAATCTTTTCAGATCATATTTCGGTTGATACGCTTCGAACGACACCTCAACGAAGTCGATATCAGTTTTGGTTCGCGCGATATCGTGCAGGAAAAAATGACCACATCCGTACGCCATACACACACACACATACTTCCTCCCAATTTTTTGCTTAAAATGCTCCTGGGACCTTGAAAGATGAAAATACGTTGAAATTTTCGATTTCGATTTTCGGACCGATTACAATAACTTCCTATACTGGGAAGTTAATAATCGTGTTCAATTCAGTTTAGTTTTGGCAGTGATTTCAGTGAGTCGTGATTATTAGTTCGTTGAAGTTTTTTTCCCCAACAATTATAGGTAAGTATCAAATTATTTTTATTTTAGCATAATGAGAGTAGTATTTTTACAAATTTTATGATTCGCGAAATGAGTGGTACAAGCAGAAGACACCTGCGGCGTTTAGTAGCCAAAGAATTAAAAAACATGAAAAAAGAAAGTAAAAACGAAATTAGGTTAGAGCAGGAAACTGTTGATAATTTAGAACCATTGGATTTAGAAATTGTAGAATGCCCTCAAAATCTTACAAATTGCGAGGAACAAGAAAATATTTCAGAAAATATTAAGGAATGGTACATAAAGCACCGAATTACCAGAGCAGCTTGTGACGATTTGTTGCAGATTTTTAGAAAAGTTGGAGTAGATGTACCACTTTCGAGCAAAACCCTGCTTGGCACAAAATATAAACAAATTGAAATTATTTCGCTGCATCCAGGCAAATATTTCCATTTCGGTTTGGAAACATGTATAAAAAATCTAACTCCGATTCTGTCTGAAATAAAAGATACCTTACAGATTTATATAGGAATTGATGGCTTACCTCTTTTTAAAAGTTCAGGGGAACAACTTTGGTAAATATTAGGAAGCATATCGAATATTCCAAACTTGGATCCTTTTTTGATAGGAGCTTATGTTGGGCCGAAAAAACCCGAAAAAGTTAGCGAATTCCTTTCAGAATTCGTTAAAGAAATGAAGTATTTAAATAGACTATCAATGAATGGGGAATTCTTTAAATTTGAAATTAAAGGTTTTATTTGTGACACTCCAGCACGGTCATTCATCACAGGTACAGCCGGTCATACTTCAAGCAATGGGTGTTCGAAATGCACACAAAAAGGGAAAAGAATAAATAACAGATTAACTTATTCTACATCCACATCTTCCTTACGAACGGACGAGGACTTTAAAAACAGGATTGACAAATATTACCACAATCAGCCATTCTGGGAAAGCATTCATTCTTTAGAGGAAATTAATATAAATATGGTATCACAGTTTCCTCTGGATGTGATGCATTTATTAGATCTCGGAGTGGTCAAGAAAATGTTGACTCATATATGTAACGAGAAAACAGTGATTACAAATAAATTGAGTGCCAATGAAAAGGAACATCTGAACAGGAAGCTGTTGTCCTGTGGAAATTATATTCCGAAGGAATTCGTCAGAAAACCTCGAAGTTTGGATGAACTTCCCCGATGGAAAGCGGTCGAGTTTCGTCAGTTTATACTGTATACAGGAATATTAGTACTCAAAGATATTGTGAATGAGGAATTATATATACATTTTTTGTTACTCCATGCGGCGTATAGATTACTGTCCTGCCCAAAAAGTTGGAAGAAAAATTTGAATTGTGCTAACAACATGTTGACTGTTTTCTTAACGAATTTCAAAATTATTTACGGAGAAAATCGAGTCAGCTATAATGTGCACAATTTACTCCACTTATCAGAATGTGCTGATACATTGGGAAATGTTAATGATTTTTCGGCGTACAAATTTGAAAACTTTATGCAAACGTTATCTTTTTTTAACGCGCCAACCAACCAAAATTTTAGAGCAGCTGTATAACCGAACTATGGAAAAAAATACATTTGTGGCGGCAACAACTTATTAAATCCATATCCATGAAAGAGTCCATGTTCCATGGAGCCGCCCCCACCGTGATAAGAAGAGAAACAAATCACCGCGCCGTTATCCACACTGGTGACCCCGACGTCCGCGCAGGTTGTTTCTTTTCTCGAAAATTTTCGCGGAATCCTTTGCGCTAAACCTCACGTAACGTTAACTAACGGAAAACGGGGGATCAAGCCATAAAGTTCTAAAGTGAAGTGGCCAGGTTATAATAGGCGCTGTACGCAAATAAACGCCGTGCGCTAGAATATATCGATAGAATATATCGATAGAATATATGCGCTAGGATATATCGATAGAATATATCGATAGAATATTATGCGCTAGAATATATCGATATTAAAACTCAACAAAAAAGGAGGAGTTGAAAATTAAGATTCGCTTAATCAGGAGCTCAGGTGCTGGATGTGGAGGTACCCATCGTCACGCAGAAACAAAAAACTTCTGGAAATAGGCGCAACAGGAACAAAAGGAAATCCAGCGGCAGGACACTGTAGAAGCAGCAGTAAGGGCACGGTTCCAGGTTCAAGTTGTAATCTTACACCGATCAGGACCACGCGCTCATCATCGGATAATAAGGAAATTCACTAAGGAAACTAAGTTAAGTAAAATTAATTTTAGCAAAAGTAAGCATTCATAAAAAACATATCTCTAAAGTCGATTTTTTTTTAAAGAAATATTTTAGGAAACGGTACGGCGGAATAAGGCGGGATCCGAAAGGAAGTAACCGGTATAACCGTACAGAACGAAAAATATAGCGGTACCTAAAAAAAGGAAAGTAAAATACATAACGAGATGAGTAATAAGTGTAAGAAAAAAACCGTAAGTAGAATTTGAATGTATAAATTAAATAGCCGAAAAATAACGGCACACCCACATGAAACGCGAAATAGAAATGAACTCCAGCGAAATAAAAAATATGAATTAAATATTAAATTAAATTATTAAATTATTTAAAAAAATTTTTTTCATAAAATCAGGAAATAATTATAAATCTTTTTTATTATAATCTTAAGTAAGTGAAAATATTTTCGTCGGTATACAGGAATTGTAAAGATTCCCAAACGAGTAACGGCGCACGGATAATAAAAAGTAAACAAAGGGTCGAAGGTTAATTAAGTTTTAACTGATAAAAACTAATAAAGTGTGTTCCCAAAATAATAAATAATTCTAAAAAAAGCGAAAATATAATTTCGGCATAAATTAAGTATAATGTGATTAAATGCAAACTAGGAAATAGGAAAGAAAAAGTTCCTAGAAAAACGGCTGAAGTGCTTATTTACGGAAGAGAAGTTTTATAATAGTCAAAGTAAATCGACTTCGCGAAAGTTATCAGTTCATTATAAAAGTTTTAAATTATAAAAAATAAGAAATACAAAAGCACTGCCGTGAGAGAAATGCCAGTAGAAAGTATCGTAGCAATAGTAGCGAATATTGATATTTTTGTTTCTAATTTAGCTAATTCTTTTCCTACAACTGTAAATCGATATTTGAAGTAAGCATTGACTATTGTGCTAATTAAACGTTTTGTTATATATTTTTTTTTTTGCTCCACAAGTTCGCCAACGAAGAAAAAATTAAAGGGTACCCTTGCGATCATAGGCAACAACATTGGAATATAGTGTTTAGTAAGCCGGGTGATTGAACCACATATAAGGTGCCGTTAGACGTGTTAATTATTTCGAGTAGATGCAAGAGCTCGTAAATTGAGTGTAAACGAAATGATAACAGAAGGAAATATGAGTCGCTCAGAGGCCAATGCGGTTAAGTCCATTTTTGATACTTCCAGATTTTTGCAAATTTTAATGCAATAAATGGGTTTCTTCATTGTTATTAAAGGATTCACTTGTTACTACTTTTTTTCAGTGTCAAGTAGTAACAAGTGAATCCTTAATTAACAATGAGGAATACCATTTATTGCATTTAATTTTGAAAAAATCTGGAAATATCAAAAAATGGACTTAACCGCATTGGCTTCTGAGTGACTCATATAAAGAAATGGGAAGTTATTACATCAGTAAAAGCGGAGCGTGTGTAAATTAGTGCAGTCGAATTTGGCATATATTTTTTTGTCTCCTCGTGTCTATGCAATTAGTGAAGAGGTAAGGGACTAATACGTTTCTTTCATTGTTAGAAATTGACATTGAAAATAGAGTGAAACCCAAGCTCGGTTAGCCATTTCTCGTTGTTCCAAATGGAATAGGAAATTTTAACAGTATCGAAAAAAGTTGAGAAAAAATTCAGTAGGATAAGGCCATTAAAAAATAGAAAAAGTAGGTTTAGCTTCTCCTTCCACTTCGAGCCCAGAAGTTGATTATTATACATATATCCACATTAATTATTAAGAGGTAAATAACCAGTCGTGAAGTTGGTAGGGAATAAGAGCAAATTGGAAAATAAACTATCCTTACGTCTTATTATTACCATTGTTATTAGTATGTAGTAGTATTATTTTTACCTTTATTTTTACGCAAATTTCACCACTCCTTTGAAAGAAATGAAAGTGGGGAGTATGGTAGATAGGAGGCTGCAAGCAAGAATTTATAGTTTATACACACAATATGTGTAGTTTGGAAATCATGAGCTGTCGCGTAACATACAGTTCTGCCGCGTGAGGATTTTAAATTAAGGAAGGGGTGAAGCATCACACGTTCAAATCTAGTATTAAATATCGCATATTACAACAAGTATATTACATATAACAACACAAAACATGCTAGAAGAGGCATAGTGGAAAACAGAATAAGGACAGCCGACGTAGGATATAAATAAATGTTGAAAGATTCTATGTATTAGGTGCGTTAGAAAACCTGGTTAGAAATTTTTGGTAAAATCTTGGTTTCGGCAGCCGGCGTTTTACACAGTTCTTTTAAAAGAGGAGTAAATTAAAAATATATACCCAGGAGTAACGCATCCTGGGCAAACGGTACAAATGAGCAACTAGGAAGGACCGCCCCAAACGGCACAAGGAGCGAGGGCTACGGAAACCACGGCCGCCGCTGGCACCAGCAAAATGAGAGGCCCAGGAAATGAAGAGGTTTCGCGGATAGCCTTGAAAACACCCCCATTTTGGGAAGAATCGCCCGAGAGAGACAGGTATGAAAATTTAAAGAGGTGCCTGTTAAAAAGGTATTCGGACTCAGACGAGGCAAAGATATCAAAGCTACTAAACGAGGTCGCACTTGGTGACAAAAGACCATCACAGTTATTAAACGAGATGCGGCACCTGGGCGGATAAAGTACAACCGACTCACTCCTACGCTCGTTGTGGTTAAATCGACTACCAGTTCAGGTTCGAGCGATTCTGTCGGCTAGCAAGGACGACTTGGAGTCTTTAGCATCTATGGCTGACAAGATCTTAGAGGTGAGTGACTTCAACAGCGTCGCGGAGGTCGGTAAAACAGGACCCACTACACCATCGAAACTAAGGACCCTGGAAACAAAGGTCGAGGCATTGACCAAGGCGTTTTCAGCATGGCAGTACGGCAGACCGAAAGTCGGGCAACGTGGCCCGCGAACGAGATCTCGGAGCAGGAGTCGTCCTCGCGATTGGATATGCTACTACCACAGGAAATTCAAAGAAAGTGCCACCAAATGCAGTGGGCCGTGTCAGTATCAGAAATCACCGAAGTCGGGAAACGGGCCGACCACCAAGTGACAGAGGCGACTTTAGGTGAAGCGAAGTGCAAGCGCCTCTTCGTCCGAGACGAACTCACCGGGACAAAGTTTCTGATAGACTCGGGCTCGGACGTCTCCGTTTTACCACCCAGCGCGGGAGACAAGAAAAATGCCCAAACAGGACACAAATTGTACGCGGCAAACGGAACCCCAATCTCCACGTATGGCACGAAGCGCGTCACGCTAAATTTAGGACTCCGCCGGCAGTTCGTTTGGAATTTCATCGTCGCTCAGACGACGAACGCTATAATCGGGGCTGACTTCCTAGATGAGTTCGGTCTGTTGGTGGACATTAAAGGGGCCCGGCTGATCGATAGACAGACGAACCTGTCAGTAGTAGGAGCAGTTAGGTCGGTTGAGATGAACCGGATAACAACAATAGACGTGAATAACCCATTCGCGGATATACTACGAGAGTTCGTTGGTAGTACGACACCATCGGCCGCGGGACGAAAAACTCCATCGCCAACCACTGTCACCCACTATATCGAGACAAGGGGACCGCCCGTATTCGCCAAACCAAGGAGGCTGTCGCCGGAAAAGTTAAAAATTGCAAAAGCCGAATTTGAATATCTACTCCAGATGGGGATTTGCAGACCTTCAAAAAGTAATTGGTCCAGCCCACTTCACTTAGTAAAAAAATCCGACGGGGGGTGGCGACCATGCGGAGATTATCGGCGTTTAAACTCGGTCACGATACCAGACCGTTACCCGATACCTTTTATCCAAGATTTCTCGACGGTATGTGCGGGCAAGAAAATTTTCTCCACCATCGATTTGCATAAGGCCTACCATCAGATACTCATAGAGCCAGGGCACACGGCGAAGACGGCGATAACTACGCCGTTCGGATTATATGAATTCAACTATATGACCTTCGGGCTATGCAATGCAGGGCAGACCCTACAGCGGTTTATGCACGAGATCCTACGTGGCCGAGATTACGTTTTTTCCTATGTCGACGATGTATGCATAGCTTCAGCAAGTGTCGAGGAACATCGAACGCACCTACGGGAAGTCTTCTCCATCTTTCAGAAGCATGGCCTGACCATAAACGTGTCCAAGTGTCAGTTCGGCCAAACCGAAGTAAAGTTCTTGGGTCACGCAGTTAACAGGGACGGCATCAGACCTCTGGACGAGAAGGTTGCGGCAGTTAAGAATTTCGAATGTCCAAAATTGGCAAAAGACTTAAGACGATTCCTAGCCCTCATCGCGTTTTACCAAAGGTTTATACCACATGCGGCAGAAAACCAGATGGTTCTCCGGGAAATGATACCAGGAAACAAAAAGAACGATAAAACGAAATTGGAGTGGATCCCGGAAACGCTCGCGGCATTCGAAAGATGCAAAAAAGACCTAGTTGAAGCCACACTGTTAGCACACCCATCTCCGAACGCGGAACTAGCCCTACACGTCAACGCCTCCGAGCGTGCCATTGGGGCAGCGTTACACCAATACGACGGAAAAGACTTCAAACCACTGGCCTTCTTCTCTAAGAAACTCTCAACCGCGGAGAGGAAATGCAGCACGTATGATAGGGAACTTTTAGCTGTATATCAAGCCATTAGACAATTCCGAAACCTCCTAGAGGGAAGAGCCTTCCATGTGATGACGGACCACAAACCACTAATATTCGCTTTCAAACAAGTTTCGGATACCAGTTCGCCCCGTCGGGCAAGACACCTCGACTACATCAGTCAATTCACCACTGACATACGGCACATAGCGGGGAAGGAAAACGTGAAGCTGGTCAGCGAAAGGTTTGTATGGCCAAGTATGCGGAGAGATTGTGCGGCTTTTGTGAAGGCCTGTATTCCGTGCCAACAATCCAAGGTCCAGCGGCGCACAAAAACAACGGTAGACAAGTACGAACCGCCGACGGAACGATTTGCGCATATAAACATAGACATCGTCGGCCCACTCCCCCCGTCTAGAGGTTATCGGTACTGCTTAACATGCGTTGATCGGTTTACGCGATGGCCAGAAGCCATTCCGATGACAGACATGACGGCGGAGACAGTGGCACGACATCTCATCGAGGGCTGGATAGCTAAGTACGGGATACCGCTAAGGGTATCCACCGACCAGGGACGTCAATTCGAATCGTCGCTGTTTCGAGAGTTGACCACGACGTTAGGAATCACACATTTACGGACGACCCCTTACCACCCACAGGCAAATGGCCTAGTGGAAAGGTGGCACAGAACGCTGAAAGCAGCCATAATGTGTCGAAAAACAACCAACTGGGCGGAGGTCCTACCAACAGTCCTTCTGGGGCTAAGATCGACCTTTAAACCAGACCTTCAGGCGACACCGGCCGAGTTGGTATACGGCACCACGCTTCGCCTACCTGGAGAGTTTCTCACCGAGCCGTCGAAAAGACGAAGTGAATCCGAGTTGGTAAAAGACCTCCGCAAGATAATGCAAGACTTGCGGCCAACTACTACTGCTCATCATGCTAAGAGCAACGTCTTTGTACATGACGAGCTGAAGCATTGCACGCACGTTTTCGTGAGAAACGAATCGGTAAGGACACCACTCCAACCTCCATTTGATGGGCCGTACAGAGTGATACGTCGCAGGGACAAGCATTTCCAATTGGATATAAAGGAACGTCACGTAAATATCTCTATGGACCGGCTCAAACCGGCCTTCATGACGGCTGATGAGAAACCGCCGCCGTTGAAAGAGGTCGTACCCAAGCGCAGTAGCGAAGAGGAAAAGACGGCTAGACCCGTGGTGACTACACGGTATGGCCGAAGAGTCCGTTTCGTAGCGAAAACCTGACCTATTAAATCGTTTTTATCATATACAAGGAAGCAACTTTCCCAGTCCGTAGCTAGTAACTCTAGATTTTAGGGAACTTATAGGGAAAATAAAAGGTTAAACTCGTGAACCAGAATTTTTTAAAACAAAAATAAAAATTGTAACGACGCGAATCCACGTCGAACCTAAAAGATGACCTGGAGTTCATTTCTTTGGGGTGCACGAAACTGTACGCCGAGGTTCCAAAAAATACAACGTAGCGGACCCGCCTCGTTCCGGCGCTGCCGACAACAGAAAATTTTAGAAACAAAACATAGAAAATTTATATTAAATAAAAGTTATATTAAATAAATTTGAATTGTTACAAAGTAAACATAAATAATTTTTATTAAATAAGATTGAAGAATTGTATAGGAAGTAAGCATAAAAATTTATATTAAATAAACAAATTGTATTCTAAATTAAGTGAATATGAAAAAAGTTAGGAACAATAGCTATAATAGAAATTCTTGTAGGAAATATTGTATTTTGCAAAATGAGGATTGTAACTAGTTATATTTTTGCTATCTCAGCGGGTTTCCTGATATGTGAAATTGTATAAAACCTTGCTGTACTATATAGTTTCTTAGTATGTCAAATTGTATTATTATATAATTGTGCTTTTTAATAAAGGGGGAGTGATGTGGCGGCAACAACTTATTAAATCCATATCCATGAAAGAGTCCATGTTCCATTGAGCCGCCCCCACCGTGATAAGAAGAGAAACAAATCACCGCGCCGTTATCACGGTCTGGGATACAGAGGATGATAAAATATTTCTGATGAACCGTCGAGTCAGTTGCCGGCCACTTCACGCGAGATCCTCGATATAAACCGAATACCGAGTTGTTATTGTGTAAAACCCCAGTCATAATCAAATTCAATTCTCGTGGGGATAAGTGCAAGGAGTCCACACATTATTGCAACAAAGCAAAATCAACAAATCTGAACCCTCCAAATTATCAAACAGAATATCGAAATTTAAAATGCTACCGATGTATAAACATTTTTTTTTCAATTCGTTTTGTTTGAGCTCTTGTGCACCAAATAATTTCTGCTACATCAAACCACTAGTTCCGATTAAGGTTCTTGGGTTTATAAAAGATAGAAATGAACAACAGTATGTTATTGGGTCGCGATTTTCACACTTGGAGGATTTTTTCACAGAGCCTCTACAGTCTTCACAGGCGTTAGGTATAACACAAGTTAGGAATCTTGCTGATGTTGAAGAAGAATTTTCAATCGACGAAATCCTTTGCAAAGTTGTTGCATTACCAATCGAAAGCCGTTTCCTTTTTATTCCGGTACTTCACAATTGCATTTCGTGATTCATAATGTAATTATGAAACAAAATTTTTATTATATTTTCTTTTATTAATTTCTGAATAATTTAGGATGGAGTCCATGAAAAAGCAATTTGGAAAAGAAAATTTTGATCCTGTAGCGGTGCACCGTTGCGATGCTACGCTTGGGCGAGAACCAATTTATAATGAAAATGCGAAATTAAAAGAAAGATGTAAAGAACTTGGTAATATAGCAAATTATACTCACCAACGTTTTGCTTTAATATTTATAACTTAATTCTAGAACAAGAAAATAAACAATTGAAACAAAATTTGCAAATGGTATCCAAGATATTGGCAGAACAGCAAGAGGTACTAGCGAAACATACAGTGTATTTACAGAAGCTTATGCAGAAATTTTATCCCCAAACAACAAATATTAGCATCTTTCCTTTAAACTCTGAAGAGAAGTTGAAGGAGGCAGAAAAAAACAATTATTCGGAGGAGGAACTGGTAAGATTTACTCATTTTACATTTATTGTAATTTAATTTAAGATGACATCTTTTAATCTTTGCAGATTACTTACATGAGGGAAATAATTGGGACAACTCCCGTTGCACGATGTTTACATTTATTTTTCACAGAGGAGTTCCTGCTTCAAATAAATTGGGATGGACTACAAAAAAAAATTGCAATGAAGAACTTCAAAATATTTAATACATATTTATATCGTAAGAAAATTTATTTTAAATTAAATATTTTAAATTAAATTTCAGTATTTTACAGGAGCTTTTAAAAACCCAGATATTGGATATCAAAATTTCGAGGCAGCAATGAGGAAGGGGTTTAGAACTGCAAAAAACAGGCAATATAAAAAAACCTTTGACGGCAAAAAAAAAAACTGTATGAAGTCTGATATTTTTAATTTTTTCCCGAAATGAATATGATTTTCTTATGTTATTTGAGATGAACTTTTTTTATGTCATTTCCGAAATGAATTTGTTTTTTTTATGTAAATAGAGATGAAAATTGTTATTTTTTATGTATTTCCAAAATGAATTTGTTAATTTTTTGTTATTGTTTTTGTGTAATAAGATAAGTATACAAGATTAATAATTGGGTTTTTTTTTCAAGCGAAAACAATTTTTTTGAAATTTGCTATTAATCGAAAACCAACTGCTTTTTGGATGCTCAAATAAAAAATGCGAAAACTTTTTACAAACAGAAAAGCTTAATGAACGAAAAGAATGTAAACTGCTTCTCTCTGCCTTCTTTCTAAGCGCTTAATAAGCTTTTCTTTCGCAGCGGCATTGAAGTTAAAAAGAAGGGAACACTCTTACAAACAGTAAGCGCATACAGCTTCTAAGTAAGCGCTTTTTTTTCTTACAGAGCGCTTCATTTCCCGCTGGGTAGTAGTAATTTAATCAATACATGTAAAGCTACAGTCATACTCACGTCATACTTTTAATATACTTGATTTATTCATTCATTCATTCTAAAACAAATCAAGCAGGCGTTTCGTTTTTCATTATGGCGAAAGGTAAAACGAATGGAGAGAAACAGAATATCATGATCGAGGAAGCTAGGGGCAGAAATTTGGTTGTGTTTTAACACTGAATCAATAGAGGTAGTAGATAAAACATCAAGTAGGGAAGGATTACAGCAATTCAGAAAAGTAGGAAGACGATTAAGAATATGTAAGTCAATGCGAGAAAAAATCTAAGCGAGTTTGCACGTGAATTGTCCCTAAGCAAATTAACATTAAAGTCCCCAGCAACCATATTTTTATAATGAACAGAGAAGCGTAAAACAAAGTTGCGGAACTCAACACTCAACAGCAACATCAGGATTAAATATATTAGGGGGACAGTATACATTGACGACAACACATTTATCATATTTAGATTTTATCTCAACAACAATGAACTCAAATTGAGAGCCACTCGATTTATGTACCAACAACTCTAGATAGAAGCATAAAGGATACATAGATGGCAACCCCACCACCAGTACGACCAACACGATCATTGCGATGCAGCGAAAAGCCAGATAGGGAAACAAAAGAGGAAGGGACTTCAGGTTTAAGCCAAGTCTCACATACTAGCAGAACATGTATTTTAGTACGGTCGCACATATACCTAAGCTCGTCCATTTTGTTTTTTAAGCTCCTCGCATTCATAGTGCATATATTCGGCCTGAAGTGGAGGAACAGAGAATATTGAGTAGCATTCCCACATTGCACACCCGATTAGAAGAACGATTCATAAATAAATTTTATCATAACGCACAACCAAGAATACAGAAGCAACCACAAGGAAAATATCTAGAAAGCAGAGGAAAATAAAAGGAAAGAGATGTAAAAGAAAGCGGAAGAAAACAATAAAAAAAGAAGATAGAGAGAAACAACACAGTGAGGAGGAAATCTATTAAACCTTAATATTAAAAAATAATACTTAAAAATACTAGTAGCTATTATCATTATCAAGCATAGATTGTTGATGATGACTCCAGTGGCGAAAAGTTGCTCCAAAAATTCTTCACTGTGACCCAGGAGTTGACGCAGAGTTGACTGCTTCATTCAGGTCGAGTGCCGAAGTAAATATTTGGGCCCGCTTATTTTTTTCTATTTGTACATAAATTAAGCCACGACGAGTAAAAACAGATGAGACAAGATTCCTCTTAAGGAGGTTCCGCGCCGTCCGCAGTATATCACTGTTTTTCGACGTTAGGCTTTCATTAACGTAAACCAGGCTATTAGTAGAATAGCCCAAGTTTAGCTTATTCAGCATTAAAGTACCATGCTGGCGTGGCGAGTTTTCTTCAGAAATTCCAGCTGCTCATTAGCAGAAGGAAATTTTACAATTAACAACGGGCTACTCTTCCTGTCATTTGCCATCGGCGACTCAAGGTAACTTCGCAATCGTGGCCGGAACACATTTACAAAAGATGATAGCTTATGCGCGATGGTAGAGGCAATAGAATTTAAGATATGATTTGGATCATCATTATCACCTACAGGAATACCCCGAACGACCACATCATGCAATCTAGTTGGTCGACGTAGATCCTCAAGCTCATTAGACACTACGACGAGATCATGCTGGACGGTTTCAACCTCGTCTTTTAACTTGCCCAATTCAGTAGTGAGAGAGCTACACACCTCCTCGATTTTTGGAGAAACTTTCCTCTCAAGTCCGCTGTTCCCCGACTGCTCTTAAACTTTTGCATAGCTTTTTATCCAACCGCTCTCAAATAGTTAAACTCGGTGAGTCTAGGTCCACTATTGGTATGATTACCAATGGCGTTCCCCAGGGCTCTATTCTTGGGCCACTTTTATTCAGCGTTTTTATTAACGATCTTCCCTTAGCAATAAAACACTGTAAGGTTCATATGTATGCAGATGATGTCCAGCTATATATTTCAGCGCCAAAAAATCAAGTCCACACTTGTATGGAGAAGATTGCAGCCGACTTGCGCCGTGTCTACTGCTGGTCATCATTGAACTTACTACAATTAAACCCATTGAAATCACATTATATTCTGTTCTCTCATTCTCTTATCTCTTACCCTAACCTTCCAGTAATCTCCTTAAATGGAGTTCCTCTAGACCGCGTCGATAAAGTAAGAAATCTAGGAGTCATTCTTAATAGCAATATGACCTGTTGCGATCAGATCAATTCTATTGTTGGCAAGACATATGGGCTCCTGGCAAAACTTAGATACCACTGTGGTTTGCTTAAAAGGACCGTTCGATTGAATTTGCTTAAAGCCTTACTTTTACCTCTTCTAATGCACGGCCTCTCAATTTTCCCCTCTCTCGATTTTTCTTGCGCTCGGAAGCTTGAAGTGGCCTTTAATGATTGCGTCCGTTTTGTGTATAAGCTGCGACGTTTTGACCATATTTCACCCTATTTAAATTCCGTTTTGGGCTGCTCCTTGAGTAACTATCGTGAGTATAGGCTTCTGCGCTTATTACATGATATATTACACCAACGCAAGCCTACTTACCTTAATGAGTTCGTACAGCTCTCACAATCGCTTAGAAATAATAATTTGATAATCCCGCGTTTCCGTACTTTAATTGGACAACGTTCTTTCTTTGTCTTCGCAGCTATGTTATGGAACTCTCTACCAGTCCATATACAATGTATCGATTCAATGGGGGTTTTCAAGAAACGTCTTTGCGAGTTAATATCTTCTCGAAGCATGAATACATAATTAAGTATTATATAATTTTAATTTTATTTTTGTAATACATAATATGTTTTTTTTCTCTCTCTCTTTATTTCTCCTATTATTTTTTTCTCTTTTTAATTTCTAGTTTTTAATTTTTTTTTTAATTTGTTCATTTTTTATATTTTATTAATTTTTTTTAAATGTTTCCATGTTTATAATTTTTCTTCCTTATGTTTAGTTAATGTACTTCAATAAGATTATAATCTTTGTACATAATTGGAAATAAATAATAATAATAATAATAACACAAACCAAAAATGATATTGACTTCATTGAAGTGTGGTTCGAAGCGTATTAACCGAAATATGATCTGAAAAGATTTTCATGAAATTCGGTATAGCCGTTTTTTTGTTTAAGCGACGTAAGTGATTTTTTGTACATGAACGATATAGGACGAACCAACCATGATACCGACTTCTTTAAGGTGCCGATCGTAGCGTATTACCGAAAGTACGCTTTGAAAAGATTTTCATAAAATTCGATCCAGCGGTATCTATTTTTAAAGGGCGTAAGTGATTTTTGTACATGCTCGATAGAACGCAAACCAAAAATGATATTGACTTCATTGAGGTGCCGTTCGAAGTGTGTTAACCGAAATATGATCTGAAAAGATTTTCATGAAATTCGGTCCAGCCGTTTTTTTGGTTCGCGCAATATCGTGCAGGAAAAAATGACCACATACGTACGCACACACACACGCATTCTTCCTCCCAATTTTTTGCTTAAAATGCTCCTAGGACCTTGAAAGATGAAAATACGTCGAAAATTTCGATTTCGATTTTCGGACCGATTACAATAACTTCCCATACTGTTGAAGTGCTAATGAAATGGTCTGCAAGTGCAATAGGTAACAATTATTAAATTATCAATATTATATTTTTAACGCCACAAAAGCTAAAGCTTTATAGAGCATAGGGTATACGAATTTGGGTACAAGCTGAGAATGGTTTCGTGCTGAAGCGCTACTGAAATGGTGTGCATGTGCAATTGGTAAAAAAATATTAAATTATGAATATTATATTATTAACCCTACAAAATAGGGTATAAGATCATTAACCAAAATGTGGAAGAATTATATATTTATTTTTGAAAACGGGTGGAAGCTCTGTCTAATAGAATAGTGACGAATAGAGTTGCCGCGAATACTCGGTATTATTCGATATTCGGCATTAATCGACATTTTTTTTGTTATTCGTCGAATACCGAATAATAGCTAGTATTATTCGTCATTCGGCGAATAGTTGTCTGAAATAATGAACAATAATGAACCAAAAAATTATAGACTTAATAATAAAGCAAAACACATTTATTATTAATTATTTATCATTATTATAAAAAGTTAGCCAAAAATCAGTCATTTTATGTTTAAGTTAAATAGTTAGCCTTTTTAGTTAATATTTAAAGTCCAAAAGAGGCAGATTGTGGTGCAAAAAAACTAGTTTTTCTGCACGATTGGGATCAAGTCGGTTTCGCTTTTCTTCATAAATCAAACCTGTCTCAGAAAATAATCTTTCTTAATAAACAGAGCTTGCTGGTGTGATTAAGTATCGCTTAGCAAGCTTACTTAAAATAGGGAATTCATTGTTATTGGTACTCAAAGCCGCCATTCATATGGGTTTATACTTCTGTCAGCCTGTGCTAACGCGATGTAGTGGGCGATTTCTTCAGCAGCGGCATTCTTCGGCTGCTCTTCAGAAGGTTGCTCTGTCATAGATTCTTCAAAACATGCCCAAAATAGTTCATAAGTTTCGGAATCGACATTCCCACTTTCATGGTCTGAACGAGGTCTTTTGGACGCCATTTCTGGATCCGAATCATCATTTTCGTCGTCTAAAGTGACCCTAAGACCTTCTCTGAGTGCAACTCTACGGGCTCGTGCAGCTTGGGTAGCGTAAAAAAAAGTTCTTGCAGCGGGGATCTAAAAATGTCGATAAGTAATATGTCTTGTTATTCTCCAAGTTAAAACGGGATTACATATTTTCTATTAACGTCTTTCTAAAATAATCAACATGTTCAGTTTGTTGAATCAGCGCATCTTTCATAAGGTATCTGGTTAATGAAACTGTTCCAGGTATCACATCTGATATAGGTGCATATGTGGAAATCGTTAATTTTGTTATCTCTTCGAAAGGTTTTAAGCGCTTTAACAGTTGTTCTATAATCTCCCACTGGTCGCTGGTCAAATTTTGAAAATTCACGTTCCTTGATTCTGAGATAAACACTGAAATTGCTCTTTTTTGTTCAAGTAGACGCTCCAGTAGGTAATAAGTTGAGTTCCAGCGAGTTTGAATATCTTGAATCAGTTTATGCTTAGGCAGTCCGAGCTCAACTTGAACACTTTCAAGTTTTGTATATTCTGAGTGATTGAAATGTGTCACAATGCGGCGCGCTAGTCAGAATTTCTGTTATTGGGGGACTGTTTCTTAATGCATCATTTATTACCAACTGGAGAGTATGTATGAAGCAACGTTCTGAAGGAAGTAGAGTTTCCTTTAACCATATTCGCGCCATTATCGTGAACAATCGCTTGAATTTTAGCGATGGGTATTTCCCATTTCGATACACATTCTAACAGCTCTCTTTTGATATTTTCAGATGTGTGGGATTCAGGAAAATGCACCATGTTTAGAACGGCATGATTCAGTTTAAAGTTTTCCGATATCCAGTGTCCTGTGCAACTCAGAAATGCGGCATTATTTACTCAACAAGTCCAAAGATCGGTAGTAAATGCTATATCTTCAGCCGTTTTTAACTCGCTCTTTAGTTTGCTAACCACTCTCTCATACATGTCTGGAATGATTTTCTCAGTGAAGTACGTCCTTCCAGGAATAGTGTATTGCGGCAAAGCATTATTAATCAGACGTTTAAATCCCTTATGATGATCGACGATAGAGAGTGGCTCATTGTCTACAGCGATCATTTCGCCAATCAAGTAATGGTACTTTTTTGCACGAGATTCGTTGATGTCCCAGAGCTTTTTTTTCGAATACTTGTTGCAGAGACGGTTGTACCAAAGGCTGACTGGACTTCCGGGTGGATAAGGAGGTACTTGGAAATGATTCTGCTGGCGCATTATCTTGAGCATGGCTTAAACTTCCATAAATTTGACGATACTCATCTGCGAACAAGGAACCCTTAGTCAGAAATGTAGGTAGCGACAATTATTCAAATTATTACAAAACTCACAATCACAACACTACTTAAATGAATGGTAAAACTGTATAAGTAAATAAAAAAATAATAACCTGGGTGTTTGAATTTCAAATGATTTTTCAAGGCCGTCGCTCCTGCCTTTTTTGCTGCTCTACTTATTTTTGCAACACACAAAATACATTTTGCACCGTTTTCTTCCTCCTCAAAATAACGCCAAACGTGAGATTTTTTCCCGGGATTTGGCATGATTGTTTTTCTTTTTAAGTTATACCTACTTTAATTTACTTTAGTCCTTAATGCAATTGAAATTTTTAATTAAGAATATCTTACTTTACTTAAGCACTTATTATCCTTACGAAAATTAAAACGTTGACCGACGTCACGACAAAAAAGCTCATCACAACACAAATAAATAATTGCGTGCCGCACAACCGAAACACAAGCGAAGTCGAAATCCCCTAAACGCCAAAAGGGGTATTCCCCATAAAACAGGTACAAGAAAAGAATTGCCAGCATATAAAAATTTAAATCAGTATAATATGAAACTGATTTCTTTAACTTCATTGTTCTCTTTTTTAGAGATGACAGTAACAAATAAATGATTGGTAAGTTCAAGACTACTTCAAGCGGGATATTATTATAATTAAGTAATTAAATTATTTCTCATGTTCCTCTTTTAATGTCGAATAATAATGGCGAGTTATTCGACTATTCGCCATAGGGGATGGCGAATACTCGGTATTCGACTATTCGCTATAACAACTATTCGCGGCATCTCTAGTGACGAACCTACTGCGGGACTTTTTACAAGTACAATTTCATAAAACATTAAAACATAAAAACGAAAATATAAGTTTATGATAACGGAGATACTGTGTAAGAATTATTGTCAATTGAAACTGATCTTAATATCGCGTAAAAACTTCATCAAAGGAGGTTTCATCTTTCGTGGTGCTCTCAGCAACATTTGAAATCGTTTAATTCATTTTTTCATACAGAAAATGTAGTAAAGGGCGCATCGTCTCTGATGAAAAATTAATATTGAAATCACCACTCTAAATCGTGTGTTATGCGCCCATGCATAAATAGCTAAAGTTAAAATATTTTGTTCATTCTCTGCCTACACACACTTCGCTGCTAGGACTAATGATAGTGTTTTTGATAACTTCGGAATGAGTTGTTAAAGATATAGCAATGTGGTCATTATTTTGGTAGATCGTAGCACCATTAGCTGCAACTTTAGGTGGCTAAAATTGGAATAGTGGAATAACAACATATTCAAGTTTGAGCTATAACATTAATATGTCAATTTTATACACATTTTCGTCATCCTAATCTTGTAAGTGCGCACATTTAGACAACACAATTGGGACAAATTCTCGGTATTATACATATATTCTATATTGCCTATTGTTAATTTATTATTAAAATATCCAATCAACATCCATCATACTGGGAAGTGGATCGTGTGGGCCAAAAGGGTCGAACCCACATCCCAACTAGTTTTTTATGTGGCAGTGCTAAGCTCAGGAGTCACCCTTTGTACTACTAGTCCGTCATGTTATTTGTCACGTCATGGTGCAATGTCTAGCAGTAAGCTTAGTACGGTGGAGGGATGGGGGGTATAGGTTAAGAGTTAAAAAGTACGGGGGGGGGGGGTATTGAAGAAGGTGGTGATGAGCCCTGCGTTTGAACTCTTGGATGTTGTAGGAGCTCGGAAATACTGACTGCGAGAGATTATTCCACAGTCGAGTTGTTCTATTTACAAACGAATTCATATCTTGTTGAGTGCGTGAAAGGGGTAGTTGCAGGTGAAAGGAATGAGACGAGTGGGCTAATCTGGTGGTGCGGGCATAAGATTGCCGTGGAGGCAGAAGAGCGTTTAACTCGGAGGAACAGTCACCATTCCTACGATGGCTCAAGGGGTCGGTGGTGGAGCAGGCGGTGTCGTCATAAATTAACTTGAGTGCCCTTTTTTGCACATTATCTAACCATGCCAAGGGTGTTATTGGGGCGCCGCCCCAAACGAGGGAGTTATATTAGAGAAGAGGCCGAATGTAGGATTTATAAATAACAGCACAGTTGGCTGGAGGAGGAACTTACACCTCTTAAGAAATCCCAAGCACTGGGATGCTTGTTTGGTGATTTGGAATATATGGTCATTCCATCGCAAGTCTTTGGCTAAAGGTACTTGACACTTTGACACGGTCAACACGCGCTTCGGACATTAACGAACTCTAGAGTGTGACTGACGTAAAATTAATCTTAAGCCTAAATTTAATTAGAATTTATAGTTTTTAGGAGAAATATATTTGAATGGATTATTTCAACATCACAACATTTGTCACATTTTTTTCGGAAATTCGTTTTATATTTAAACTAGCATAAAACCCGCGTGCCTTGCAACGCCGTTAAATAAAAACTGTTTATTATGTGCAATGTTTTCCTTCAAAAAAAAAAAAAAAACAAACAAAAAAGTCAGCTGTTATTATCCCTAAAAAGGTTTATTATAGTGCATTTTTTTAATAAATGTGGTAAACAAATTGCTGCGTATATCAACTCCGCTCAACAAATCTGCAAGTTTTGAAGCAGAGATTGGCATGTTTATGGCATCAAGAGAAGTGACATTTTAGGTTTTGACGAACGTTCGTTAAGTTTGTTCGCCTATTTACGTGGGTGCAAGAAATTATGATGCAATCACAAATGAATATTAAGTAAAGTGAATTTCGAGCCATTCATTTCTACGTGATTATAGGGATGCACTGTCAAAATTTTAGCCCTTCAGCTTCACAGGTTTGGGCTAACCCCATTTCACCCCTTTAGGGGATGAATTTCGAGTAATCGCTCCTTAGTGGATGTCCACGTCGTTATAGAGATGCACTGTCGAAATTTCAGCCCTATAGCTCCAGTAGTTTGGTAACCCTATTCACTGTGTTAGGGGATGAATTTCGAAAAATCGCTTCTTAGTGAGTGTCCACGTCATTATAGAGATGCACTGTCAAAATTAAAGCCCTTCAGCTCCAGCGGTTTGGGTTAACCCCATTTAACCCCCTTAGGAGATAAATGTCAAAAAATCGCTCCTAAGTGGATGTCCACGTCATTATAAGAATGCACGGTCAAAATTAAAGCCTTTCAGCTTCAGCGGTGTGGGTTAACCCCATTTCAAACCCTTAGGGGATGAATTTCGAAAAATCGCTTCTTAGTGGATGTCCACGTCATTAAAGGGATGCACTGTCAAAATTTCAGCCCTATAGCTCCAGCGGTTTGGGTAAACCCTATTTCACCCCCTTCAGGGGATGAATTTTGTAAAATCGTGGATGTCCACGTCTTAGTGGATGTCCACGTCATTATAGGGATGCACTGTCAAAATTTCAGCCTTATAGCTACAGCGGTTTTGAGTTGACCCTATTTCACCCCCTTAGGGGATGAATTTCGAAAAAACGCTAGGGATGCACTGTCAAAAATTTCAGCCCTTTAGCTCTAGCGGTTTAGGTTGTGGGTTGTCTGTCAGTCAGTTACTTTTTATACAATAGAAAAAAAGTAAAGAAAAAAATCCCCTTACAACTTATTGAACCCCATTTCACCCCCTTCAACCGTTTTTTCTCCAAAAAAAAGTAGCCTATGTCCGTCTCCAAGGTCTAAACTATGTCTGTTGCAAATTTCATCAAAATCGGTCCAGCGGTTTAGGCGTGAAAGCGTAACATACATACAGACAGACAGACAGACAGAGTTACTTTCGCATTTATAATATTAATATTAGTAAGGATTGACATCTATCTGTCTACCCTAGGTTGTCTATGCTGTCTACCCACAAGCACGTGCTAAACAAACATATGGATGGCTGGGTAATTTCTATAGAGACACATGGAAATTAAAATGTGGATTGTTACAGACTGAAACAATGTTTTCTGTACTTCTTGTAAAGTTAGTTTTGTGTGACTAATGTTGTTTTTGAAATTACCGATTCATTTGTATCAAACGGACCTTAGACTCTTTTACTTAGTGCATCCGGTACAAATCCTTACAATTCAGCGGTCTTTGACCAGTTTTAAGAAAGTGACGGCGTTACAGTTAGATTTACGTAAATAATAAATTTTGAATTTTTTGAAGAAAAAAAATCATTTTTTCTGCCATAACCTAAAAACTGAGTGAAATACAAAAAATATGAAAGGCACATGAATGAAGGGCTTTTCTTGAGAAATATTTTGGTTTTTGTTTCGATTCTGTGCGATGAAAAGCTATTGAGATATCCTTCGTTGTAAGTTCGCATGTGGGTGCTAGGACCAACTTTCCCAAACAATTTAAATTTTGAAATCTCAAAAAGTAATAAAAGCTCAAGACAATTGACTTTGAAATTCTCTGCGAATTGAGTGTTGCAGCGATTAGAGCTTCGAAATTGAGGAAGTAATCGTTAAAAAACCAATCGCATTTTTCAAGGAAATTATCGAATCAGGTAAATTGTATTAATCTCGACAATTTCGCAGCATTTATAAACACATCTCAACAGATATGCAGGCGTGTGTATATGATTAAGCGTATCCTCATATACAGCACCAATGTATACACGCATGTATATTGTAGAACCCTTGATGTTCCTTCAATCAGATTATTTTTGGAGCAGCCAGATATCGGCTTTAACTCCACTTGAGGATGCTCGAAAGCAATATCTCAAGACTAAATAAAAATAATACGGGTTGACTGCTGTATCGCAACTGTTTCTTTATTTAGTTACTTGGCTTATTTATACAGCCCTCGGGCTACCAATACAATAATAGTAATCATTGATTAATAACATTAAATTCTATTGTACTTAATAAATACCTAATCAGCAAATATTTATGTATTCCTAAATTATTCCCTGATCAGCGAAATTATCTGTCGCAAGTCGTTGGCACATGCGCCCGAGCAAGGTCGCAACCTAACACCCCTTGTGCATCGTGCATACACAAGAATGCCACCTTGCAACCTTGCACCGGCGCGGCCGGCGCCTTGGCCTCGACCTTGTATGGACAGACAATGCGCTGCGTCGGGTAAACTTAAAATAAGTAATTTAAAGTTTATTACACCCTTCATACTGTTTATATTTTTTTTTTGTATTTTTTTTTTATTTTCTTACATTAAATATTCTTGTTTTTTTTTTTGTTAAATTGCCGTTGGTATTAGTTATTATGTTATTATTTTAAGTTTATACTATGTATAATATAACGAATCTTATGTTAGAAATTTGTCCTTATGTTTATTTCCTAGAAGTATGGGAGTATACGAGTTATATTATCCTAATAGAGCTCTATTTTTTTTTTATTCATTTGGTAATTATAATATTTCAGTTCAGTTATTTATTTTCCTTAATCTATTTTTATGAATTTTCATTATTTTACCGTTTTCGTCTTCTATTATGCAATTTACTGTTTCAATTGATTTAATTATATATGGACCGTTATATAAAGGATCTAGTTTTTTTCTGTTTTGCACTGAAAGTAGTACTTTGTCGCCTATTTTTATTGGTAACGGATTGCAGTCGAGGTTACCGACTTGAGTTCTATTTGCCTTTGAGGTTTCAAGATATTGTTTGGCCTTGTTTAATGCTTTCTGAAGCCTGTACTTTAGTTCCTTATTATAAAGGTCATAGTTATAGATGGGGTCTGGCTTTTCCACTTTTAGTTCTGAAGGTATAGTAGAAATTTTACCAAAAACTAATTCAAAAGGTGTATACCCATGTGTTGTGTTTGGGGTAGTATTGTAGCAAAATGAGTAATACGGTACCCATGTGTCCCAGTCGTCTCTGTTGTCATTGACGAAACATCGGAGGTATTCATTTAAGCATTTGTGGTTCCTTTCTAAAGCTCCAATTGTCTCGGGATGTGCAGCGGTGGCAAATAGTTGTTTAACTTTTAGTATGTTACAAATTTCTGTAAAAATTTGGTTTTTATATTCTGTTCCGAGGTCTGATTTGATTTTGTTCATTAATCCGTACGTTAATATAAATCCAGTAACTATTGCCTTTGCGATGGTGTTCGCTTCCTTATCCTTAGTAGGGATTATTGTTATGTATTTACTAAGATCACACTGTATTGTCACTGCATATCTGTTGTTATCAGCTGTCTTTGTAAAAGGTCCAACTGTGTCGATGGAAACTATTTCAAACGCTTTTACAGGTGTGGTTGTGATTTCCATAGGTTCCTTGTTGTACTTCTGGTGTTTATTTTTAGCACAGAGCTCACAGTGATTAACATAATTTGCTATGGTTTTCCTCATATTTTCCCATCTGTATTTTTCTTTGAGTTTCTTGAACATTCGGGATTGTCCTATGTGTCCTCCGGTAGGCGTAGAGTGGTAATCGTGCATTATTTCGTTTATTTTTGTTTCATCTTGTATATGTATTTGTGGCGTATATATTTTGATTCTTAAGTTCTTCAATTCTTTATTACCTAGGATTTTAAATGTAGTCATGTTTATTATCTTAAATATTTCGCTTTCCGCGGAAAGTCTCAGAGTCTTGGTCTGAGATTTTTTGCTTAAGTAATTTTCCAATATTGAGAATACCTGCTCTAGTGCTGGTTTCACTGATTGGTTGTTAGCCATGTTTATATATCGCTTATATGTTATACTGTTTTTGTGCACTAATTTTATTTCCATATTTACTTTATTGTTGTCGACATTAATTATTTTAAACTGTAGTTCCGGTAGTTGTGTTACTTTAGTTGGGGAGGGCACTTCCAGGATTCGCAATTGATCAGGTTGCGAGTCTTCTGTTCTGTCGTCCTCTGTAGTACTTGTATCATTTTCGTTTTCTTGTTTTGCCATTGCGCGGGTTTTGACTTGACGAATATTAACTTCTTTTAGATCTTCTATATCGACCTGTATTCTTGATAGCGCGTCTGGTCCAGAGTTTTCTTTACCTTTGATGTATTGAATTACAAAGTCGAATTCCTCCAAATCCAGTCTCATTCTTGTGAGTTTTGAGGATGGATTTTTCATGCTGAATAAATATACTAGTGGCCTGTGGTCTGTTCGAACTACGAACTTTCTGCCGTATACATAGGGTCTGAAATAAGTAATTGCCCAATGTATGGCAGTTAATTCCTTTTCTATGGTTGTTTTGTTCTTTTCACCTTGTGTAAATGTCTTGCTTGCGTACGCGATCGGGAGGTCTTTTCCATTTATATTTTGTGATAGGATTGCTCCACATGCAGCGTTTGAGGCGTCGGTTGAAATTATGAATTGATTCTTGAAGTCTGGGTATTGTAATATCGTTGGAGACATTAAAATAGATCTTAGCTCTTCAAAGGCTTTCTTTTGTGGTTCTGACCACTCGAATTTAGTATTTTTTCGGAGCAGTTTGTTTAGTGGAAGTGCAATTTCTGCAAAATTTGGGACGAAACGACGATAGTAATTACAAAATGCTACAAATCGTCTAACATCGTCTGCGTTTTTGGGTGTCGGGTAATTTTTAATAACTTCGTATTTCGAGCTGTCTGGTTTAATACCATGCGATGTTATTTGGTGGCCTAAATAAGTGACCTCTGTTTGAAAGAATTTGCATTTTTCTGGATTTAGTTTTAGGTTTCTTTCTCTTAACCTATTGAATACTGCTACTAAATTCTTTAAGTGGTGTGTCTGTGAACACCCAATTACTATGATGTCATCGATGTATAGGAATGCTGCTTCTGGTGTGAGACCTGCCATTGCTATCGCCATCATTCTCTGGAAACTGTTTGGGCTTATATTAAGTCCAAAAGGTAGTCTAGTGTATTGATAATGACCTTTAGTAGTTGAGAATGCAGTGAATTTTCGTGACTTTTGTTCTAGTGGTATTTGGTGAAATCCAGACATAAGATCCAACGTGGAGAAGTATTTTGCTCGACCCATCTGATCTAGTATTTCTTCGATTCGCGGTAAGGGGAATTTATCGGCTAACACTTTCTTGTTTAAATTCCTAAAATCGACTACTAGTCGCCATTTCTTTTCCTGGGTAGTTGATTTTTTCGGGACTATGAGTATTGGGGAGTTAAAGTGAGATGTTGAGTTTTCGATTATCCCGTCATTGAGCATTTTATCTACCTGTTTGTTAATTTCAATTTTGTGTGCTTCTGGTATCCTATAGTTTTTTGTATACATCGGTACGTTATCACATAGTTCAATGTGTTGATCATAAAAATTATTGACGGATAGAGGCTCATCTGGTAGTCCAAATATATCCTGGTAGTTTCGACATAGACTTTCTAATTTTGTTTTTACGTCATTCGGGATGCCAGTGAAGTTTAATTTAGATATAACTTGATTTGCGCGATTTGACTTTGATACATTAGTATTTATGATATTGAAATCTGATAGCGGTTGCACTTGAATTCTAGTTTGTGGAAGTATTACGACTTTGTTTGTTGTATTTAGAATTTTTACTAGTGGGTTTTGTTGATTGGTTATCGTTCGCGCGATAAATATGCCTGGTTGGACTTCTTGTCCTTGAACTACGACGTCGCAATTGCTATCTTGGCGTATGGTGCTAATTCTTCTTATCACTTCACATCTAGGCGGAAGTACTAGGGAATCTGCGCTCGGGCCAGTTAGGATTGGAACCTCTACGGACTCCCTGTGTGTTCTCATAGTGAGAGTCCATGTGTCGTAATCGATATTTGCCTTGAACTTGGTCAAGAAGTCGAGTCCCAATATCGCATCTGCTCCTATGGAAAAGTCATCATCGACTATTTGGAATAAATGTTTAACCGTAAATTGATCGTTAATACGTAGTTTTGTATAAGTAGCTCCCAACGATTGCCTTTCGGTGTCAGTTATACCGCGTATGATGCATGTGTTATTTGGATATATTAGTTGATCCTTGCTAATTTTGCCTCTTTTAAATATGGATATTTCCGCTCCAGTATCTACTAAGCATGTGCATATATCACTGCACATATCCACGTACATCTTGATGAAGTTTGTTTGCGAAATGTTGAAGGTGAATATTCTTGTGTATCTCTGGGTTCCTCCCCCAACCTTGTTGTTTCGTCTGTTGGTTGGGGGGGCTGGTATTCCCCCGCTTCACAATAATTTATCCTCATGTTATTTCTTGGGCTTTGTTTATTATAATATGTTATTCCTGGCTTTTGTCTATAATTATATCGGTTACGATCTCTATTGTACCCGTTGTAATTATTGTTTCGTTTGTATCCTGGTATTGGCCGGTTATTATTATTATACACGTTATGACCATTACTTCCTGTTACTTGTGTATATTTCTTATTGTTGAACTTGTGTTTTCGTTTTGCATCGTAATATAGGACGTTTTTTGGTTGGGGTTTGTCAGGCGCTATTGCTTTTGCTGTAATCTCGGAGAGCGTTGTTAAATTGCTTGCCCTAAGTATTAAGGAGGTTTCTGCGCTCGTAACATTAGCCGCGAATGTTTCTATAGAAAATTTCTCGGCTAGTTTTTCCGCACTTTCACCCTTCGCGACTTTCTCTGAGATGAATGCTTTGGCCAGTTGTCCCGATAGTTCTTCTACCTGGTTGGCGAAGTCTATAAGCTTTCTGTTACCTTGTGTGCAAGTTCTTAGTTGTGCCAGGATCGCATCGGACGATATTTTTACCGAAAATTTCTGTCTTAGTTTATTCCTTATGAGGGTAACTGAATTTATATCCTCGGTTATGACGTATTTTGCTTTTCCTCTAATCCGTGTTTTTATAAATTTGATCATCAGCGTCTTATGTTCCGGTGCCGTTAGTTCATCTAAGAGTTCCATTGATTCGATGAAAGGCTCAGTCTCGTCTTGCTTTCCATCGTAAGGTTGCAGAACTGATGTTGCTGTTTTTATGTCGAAAGCCATTTTTGTCTCTCTTTGTTGTTTTATGTGTATAAATATGTTTTTGGCTATTTCCTTTATTTGTAAGTATGATGTCTTTAGATTTAGGGCTGTTTCAGCATCCGTTGTTATTCTGCAAAAGTCCTTGGCTTTCCCCAAGAGTTTGTTAACTATATCTTCTTTTTCTTGTAAAGTTTTTTGTGTATACGGTCTATTTTTGCTTTTATTAAAATTTGTTAGTATTGTTTGTAGTTCTTCTTTTATTTCGTCCATTAGTTAACATTGATTTGTGCAGGCGTGCTAAGATATCGCTTTCTTAGGCCTCTTCGATGGTCTTTGTACAAGGCATAGACAAGTTCGGCAATCTTGAGTGCAATCAATATTGATAATAATATTACGACCTTTTCGTTTTCAACTGAAACAGTGTCTTTTACTATAACGTTGTTAACTACCTGTCCATTGTTATCGCTGGCTTTAGAATTTGTTTTTCCCATGTTTTACATAAATAATAACAACTTATTATTATTTTTTTTTTTTTCAATCAAAGATTTATTATTATTTTTTTTTTTTTTTTTTCAATCAAAGATTTATTATTATTATTTTTTTTTTATTTATTTATTTATTTTTCCTTTTAACCCGTTTTAACTTGTTTAATTCTGACTTAGCATAATTTAATAATTTTTCATACTTATTTCTTTCACTAACGCTACCCGCTATATTTATAAGCTTTTTATATTTTTCTACATCTAATTTAAGTCTAAATTTTCTGCCTCCACGGTGGTGTTCTTTATTTTCCACGTTCTTTTTGGCTTTTCGTCGTACTTGTCGCTCTTTGTACTCGGCGATGGTGATTCGACGTGGACCCGGGATGTAAGGAGGTACCACTGTTGTTGTTTTCGTCACCGGCTCTGGGATGTAAGGTATAATTGGTTTGTTAGGTATATAGAGTACGAGTCCCTCAGTGTTTTGTTGCGGAACTCTGCTTATACGTAACTTGATTGGGCCGGGGCCGTCCGCCGTAGTTTTTGTTACCGCGTAATTTACTGCTGCTGGTGGACTACTTTGCTGGCCGCTTGCTGTAGTTTCTTCTGATTTATTTTTTGTATTCACGCCGGGGTTCCTGGTTCTTCCTTCGTGTTTCCTTAGTTGTTGGATTTGGGCGAAGATTGTCCCAAATGCTTTGTCCAGCTCCCCAAATGTGTTGTCCGTCATCGGATGTTCGTCCTTCAATTAGTTCTTCTTGCTTGCTTGTAGTTCCTTAGTTCACGGTCGGCATGTAGAACCCTTGATGTTCCTTCAATCAGATTATTTTTGGAGCAGCCAGATATCGGCTTTAACTCCACTTGAGGATGCTCGAAAGCAATATCTCAAGACTAAATAAAAATAATACGGGTTGACTGCTGTATCGCAACTGTTTCTTTATTTAGTTACTTGGCTTATTTATACAGCCCTCGGGCTACCAATACAATAATAGTAATCATTGATTAATAACATTAAATTCTATTGTACTTAATAAATACCTAATCAGCAAATATTTATGTATTCCTAAATTATTCCCTGATCAGCGAAATTATCTGTCGCAAGTCGGCACATGCGCCCGAGCAAGGTCGCAACCTAACACCCCTTGTGCATCGTGCATACACAAGAATGCCACCTTGCAACCTTGCACCGGCGCGGCCGGCGCCTTGGCCTCGACCTTGTATGGACAGACAATGCGCTGCGTCGGGTAAACTTAAAATAAGTAATTTAAAGTTTATTACAATATATGTACATATAAGGCATATGTATAACTGGATAGCTCTTACTTTTGGTTTGGAGCATCAATTCCCCCTGCGCCTAGTTGCGATAAGAAAAATATCTGCCACCGCCTTAAAATTAATATTGGGAGAACCAAAAATCAAAAAATTAAAGCAATTTTAGCCTGAAGTCCTAATTCACCGCCACCCCGCCGATGAGAAAATATGCCTCTCCCGCCATGAAAATATTTCTGGGGCACTCAAAAATCACCCGTAATGCCTAATCGATTTTATTCTGGAGCACTAATTCTAAACATTTACTGAAAATTTAATTTAATGTAAACGCACCATTCTAAACAAGTGGTTGAAATTTTATTTTACAAATTTCGTAATATGGGTTAGTTCAGACGCTGCAAATGAATTAGAAATAATAATATAAACAAAGAGGGGATTTTAATTCATCAGAAATGCACGATAATGATATTGACTTCATTGAGGTGTGGTTCGAAGCGTATTAACCGAAATATGATCTGAAAAGATTTTCATGAAATTCGGTCTAGCCGTTTTTTTGTTTAAGCGACGTAAGTGATTTTTTGTACATGAACGATATAGCACGAACCAACCATGATACCGACTTCTTTGAGGTGCCGATCGTAGCGTATTACCGAAAGTACGCTTTGAAAAGATTTTCATAAAATTCGATCCAGCGGTATCTATGTTTAAAGGGCGTAAGTGATTTTTGTACATGCTCGATAGAACGCAAACCAAAAATGATATTGACTTCATTGAAGTGCCGTTCGAAGAGTGTTAACCGAAATATGATCTGAAAAGATTTTCATGAAATTAGGTCCAGCCGTTTTTTTGGTTCGCGCAATATCGTGCAGGAAAAATGACCACATACGTACGCACATACACACACACGCATTCTTTCTCCCAATTTTTTGCTTAAAATGCTCCTAGGACCTTGAAAGATGAAAATACGTCGAAAATTTCGATTTCCATTTTCGGACCGATTACAATAACTTCCCATACTGTTGAAGTGCTAATGAAATGGTCTGCAAGTGCAATAGGTAACAATTATTAAATTATCAATATTATATTTTTAACGCCACAAAAGCTAAAGCTTTATAGGTGTAAGAATTTGGGTACAAGCTGAGAATGGTTTCGTGTTGAAGCGCTACTGAAATGGTGTGCATGTGCAATTGGTAAAAAAATATTAAATTATGAATATTATATTATTAACCCTACAAAATAGGGTATAAGATCATTAACCAAAATGTGGAAGAATTATATATTTATTTTTGAAAACGGGTAAAAGCTCTGTCTAATAGAATAGTGACGAACCTACTGCGGGACTTTTTACAAGTACAATTCCATAAAACATTAAAACATAAAAACGAAAATATAAGTTTATGATAACGGAGATACTGTGTAAGAATTATTGTCAATTGAAACTGATCTCAATATCGCGTAAAAACTTCACCAAAGGAGGTTTCATCTTTCGTGGTGCTCTCAGCAACATTTGAAATAGTTAAATTCATTTTTTCATACAGAAAATGTAGTAAAGGGCGCATCGTCTCTGATGAAAAATTAATATTGAAATCACCACTCTAAATCATGTGTTATGCGCCCATGCATAAATAGCTAAAGTTAAAATATTTTGTTCATTCTCTGCCTATACACACTTCGCTGCTAGGACTAATGATAGTGTTTTTGATAACTTCGGAATGAGTTGTTAAAGATATAGCAATGTGGTCATTATTTTGGTAGATCGTAGCACCATTAGCTGCAACTTTAGGTGGCTAAAATTTAACAATATAGTTGAAGTTTGGAATAACAACACATTCTTCATTTATTACCCAAGTTTGAGCTATAACATTAATACGTCAATTTTATATACATTTTCGTCATCCTAATCTTGTAAGTGCGCACATTTAGACAGCACAATTGTGACAAATTCTCGGTATTACACATATATTCTATATTGCCTATTGTTCATTTATTATTAAAATATCCAATCAACATCCATCATACTGGGAAGTTGATCGTGTGGGCCAAAAGGGTCGAACCCACATCCCAACTAGTTTTTTATGTGGCAGTGCTAAGCTCAGGAGTCACCCTTTGTACTACTAGTCCGTCATGTTATTTGTCACGTCATGGTGCAATGTCTAGCAGTAAGCTTAGTACGGTGGAGGGATGGGGGGTATAGGTTAAGAGTTAAAAAGTACGGGGGGGGGCAGAAACATTGAATTTAATCATAAATTACGTTCCAGTAGGTATATGAAAGAAAGTTTACTTAACATCTTTATACATGATTTAATCGAAATTTTTCTAAAATATATTGTTTTTAATTCATTGTCTAAAGGGGTAGTTTTCACCCGCTAAAAACAAAAAGCACACATCAAGAACATATAACTTTTGATGAGGAGGGTAAGATAAACTTAATTCCCATATTTCACAAAAATCGGTGCTGCCCGAAAGAATTCGGAGTTAATACACTATTTTTACCGCTATCTACTGGACTATAAGCGTCTTATGGATTTTTGTGGATCCACAAACCAATCGGCTTCGATGGGAAACATATTGAGATAATTATCGAAAACAATGTTTATATGTACATATGTATATGATGAAGATTTTACGACATCACAGCATCTCGGATGGTGTATTTCCAATGAGCGTGGTATTACAGCAATCGCATAAGTGGCAGGCTGCTCTATATATGCCACACTATTCATTAACAGTTAATTCATCTTTAACAGTTAATAGATGATTATGCTGGGCCACAAAATTTCACTAATAGCAAACGCAAATAGAAACACTCGTCGTTTCTTGGATGGACTGTGAACTAATGCATCGGTGGTTAGCCGTTTTCGTTGTGGAAAGTTCTGTGACAAATGATTCCAATATTACAATATCTTGAACTATGTATGACGGAGTCTGTCTGTGAATATATGAGGAAGAAATCTATAGACCCTGGAATTGTTTCATGCGGAAAAGTCAGCAAGGCTTCCAAGCCTGTCGCTTCTTTTGTCTTGTCTGCACCGCCCGTTATTGCCGAGACTTTTAGATCCTGGCTTCTGGCCTGCTGGCGCCCTTACCAAGCTTTTTGTTTCCCGTAGCCGTACTCGAGCCCATCACTCAAACGTCTCCATTCTGAGTACCTCAAGGAGGTCAAAAAACTAGAGACGCTTGCCCTCTACTACCAGAACGTAAGGGGGTTAAGAACAAAAACCAACGACATCCTTCAGTCATCGGCAGCTAGCGGGTTCGATGTCATAGCACTCACGGAAACTTGGCTCCACGAAGGTTTCTTAATGCTGAACTCTTCGATTTCTCCTACCAAGTCTTTCGGAGAGACCGTTACACTGACTCGGAAGCTCGTGGGGGCGGCGTTCTTCTTGCTTGCCGCAGTCACCTTAATTGTTACCCAATTACGCTTCCTAGTTTCTCTAACCACTTAGACATTGAGCTTGTCGCTCTCAAGATTTCCTTTTCTAAATCAAATCTATTCCTGCTGTGCTGCTATATCCAACCAGATATGATTAGCACACTTGACGATGGAGGTAAAAGCCTCTATGATATTCTCATCTCTTGTGTTGATTATAGCCTGAGTATGATGAACACTGGGGATGAATTACTTCTACTTGGGGACTTCAATTTACCCAATATTCAGTGGGTGTTTGACGAAGTTGACGATAACTACCTCCCTGAAGGCAATATTAATTCTAAGGAATCCTGTTTTCTCAATTCCTTATTCTCACTCGGCCTTAATCAAATGAGTGGTGTGACTAATGTGTTAGGGAGGCAGTTGGATCTTGTATTCTTTACTGACTCAGGAAACATGATTGTTGAACCCAGTCCAATAGTCATGACGTCCGTTGACAATTACCACCCTCCTCTCTTACTAAATGACTGCTTCAACTCAAAGAACAATCCTTGTCCGGAGGCGGTAACTCACTCCTTCAACTTTAAGAAGGCTAACTTTAATGAACTCTCATCCAAGCTTGCCGTGATTGATTTCAACAGCTTACTTTCCGCAAATGAGTTGGATGTCGATGTAGCACGGTTTTATACCGTACTATATGAAGCTATTGCTTCATGTGTACCTTTTGAGCCCCAAAAATTGCGCAGTTCTGCTCCACCTTGGTATAATAATGAGCTGAAGCATTTAAGGAATCAGAAAAATAGACTCTGGAAGACCTATTTAAAGAGAAAGGACCCTCCGAGTCTTACTACATTTACTGATTGCTATAACAGGTTTCGTTACTCTCTTCTGCTCTGTATGGTGAATATCTCAGCAGCATGAGGGACCAGGTGTATACTGATCCTAGAAACTTCTTTAAATTTGTCAACTCTAAGAAAAAAGTCGATAACCACCCAAATACTATGCAGCACACTAACTGGTCTAGTAGTGAGTCTTCCTCGATTTGCAACATGTTTGCTTCATTCTTTCATCAATCTTTCACCCCTTCTAACTTTCAGCCTAATGGCAATAATTTTCGTCATATAACTCCACACCGTGAGGCTACTAGATTATCTCTTTCAATTTCCAGTGACGATATTGTGAAACATATTGATGAACTCCCATACGATTTCACCTCCGGCCCTGATGGTATCCCTCCTGCTGTCCTTAAATCCTGTGTGGAGGTTCTCCAGTCTCCACTGGAAACCCTTTTTAAAAAGTCCCTGGATAAAGGGTACTTCCCTACTCTTTGGAAGAATTCGTTCATAATTCCTATTCACAAAAGTGGTAGCAAGAACGAAATATCGAACTACAGACCAATTGCCAAGCTGTCTGTCATACCAAAGCTTTTTGAGTCAATCATTTATTCTGCAATCGGGCCCATCTGCAAGAAACTTATTTCTACGAACCAGCATGGTTTTCTTCCAGCTCGTTCCACTACCACCAATCTCCTAGAATTCACTTCCCATGCTGTTGAAGGCTTCGTTTCCGGTTGCCAAACTGATTGTGTTTACACTGATTTCAGTAAGGCATTTGACAAGCTTTCCCACTCCATTATACTTTTTAAACTAAAAAAGTTAGGTTTCCCTGAAGCCCTTGTATTATGGTTCCAGTCCTACTTAGCTGACAGGACCTACCAAGTCCTTTTCCGTGGATCCAAATCCGCGACCATTGAGGCGTCATCCGGTGTCCCTCAAGGCAGTCATCTTGGCCGTATCCTCTTTATTCTTTCTATTGATGATATTGTTACCCTGCTAAGACACTGCAGAATCCTGATTTATGCTGATGACATCAAATTGTGCCGTCGCGTAAAGAGTATGGAAGACTGCAAACTTTTGCCAGTCGACCTCGACACCTTTTACTCTTGGTGCGCTAACAACAACCTGGTTCTTAATATTAGTAAATGCGAAGTCATGACTTTTTGTAGGCGACGTGATCCTATAATTTGTAACTACTCATTTTCTAGTGAGGGTGTCCCCCGTGTTAATTTTGTCAAAGATCTCGGGATTAGATTTGACACCAAGCTGGACTTTTCTACTCATATCAACTTCCAAGAGCAGCTTAGTCTTGGGTTTTATAAAAAGGTGGTCCAAAGAATTTAACAGCACCCTGATCACTAAACACCTCTACATTTCCCTTGTCAGACCTTTACTTGAATATGCGTCCCAGGTGTGGTCTCCTCACTATTCTTCGCGTGTTGGAAAAATTGAGTGGGTTCAACGTAGGTTCGTTCGATTCGCATTGAATCACCTTCCTTGGGAAGACCCTTTAATTCTTCCACCATATGAATACCGACTTAAGTTACTCAACTTAAACACTCTCCACAAGCGTCGTGAGGTGGCCGATGTTGTTTTCGTTCACCAGCTTCTTAATGGACGTGTCGACTCAGGTTTTCTAAGGCGCCGTGCGTCGTTTAGAGAGAGTCGATACAATCTGAGAGTACCACCGCCCAGCTAGCACAGATTTAAATTTGTAACAAAAATATGTTACAATTGGGTTGTAATCTAGCTTTTTTAAACAAATTTAGTTAAATATAGGTTATATGAGTGTTTCGAATTGGAGATATGCAACAAATCATTCGGTTCAGTTACGCTCCAGTTTTAATTTTGTTACAAAAGGTTCCATAAAAGTAGCAAAACAAGAAGTCATATTTAAGTTAAATTAACGTCACGAAAACATTTCGTTTTGCAGCACATCTTAAAAATATAAATGTATTGTAACTGTCACAAATAGAATAACTAGTTAGCAACCTTAATGGGAGTAAGTTTCTATATGTTTTTATCATGTTACTTTAAAGTCACTACTGCTAAATGTTCAAAACTTCGGGTTGAAGATGTTTTTATTAAGCTATAGTGAAGTCCGGTGTGACTCTAAAATGTCAAAGTAAAAGTACCAATTGAATTGTTTGGTGACACTTTGAAAATGCAAAAGATTAAATTTGATTTATCGTCTTGGAGAAGAATTAAAAGTAATGGATAAATAAAAATATTGATGAACAAAGCACTTTATTTCTTTACATTTTACATTTTTTATTCTTTTTGTATTAACGTGCATAAAATAAAAAACTTCGCTTAAACTTACACACAAATGTTAAACGTTGTCCATTTGCACGACATTTTCAATGGCTTGTTGTGAGAAAGGCCCGGTAGCTTCTTTAAAATATTGCGTAAGGAAGCAATCAAGCAATTTTTAGTAACTCCATAAATGTTACCGATGGCTTCGGCCTGGGCTTTTACTTTCTCAGCAACTTTATTTAATTGAGCCTGCAATCCACTTACTATATTATTCATGTTCACAACTGTTCTAACCATTTCTCGATAGTCCTGTTGGAGATTGGATTTGTCTCTGTGCTTGACCGTAACAGTGTCTCATTATTTGGAGGAATCAAAATGGTGGTACCATCGGCGGTAGCTTGTATCGAATAACCTGAATAACTGAGAATTTTCCCAGATTCGTTGTCAATTTCGTGATCAGATATGTGCACTGGTTGTGTGTTGACATATCGTTCATCGGATTCGAATTCAACTTCCATTTCTTCTATGGTTACTTCCGCTTGTTTGATTATTTTGGTTGATGGTGGTGCCGTAGCCAGCAATGAATCCTATATGATTTCGATTTGATTTAGTTTGAATTGAATTTTTATTTTCAAATAAATATTTCAACTTACCGGAGGCACTACACTCGGCTTCATCAACGAATATTGCTGTGCCCGTGGCAATAATTTTGGTGTTGGCATCAAATTTTTTTTTAATCTGGTTAAATGATCTGTCTCGCTTGCCTCTTCACTGCTTCCACCGCTATTATTTTTTAAGTGGAAGTCAACCATGGATTCGGCGTAGTCAAATGATAAATCCGTATGCCACACTTTTTTTAGGTTTCTTGGGATCCAATCTGGTGCGTATGTTGAGTTCACATTTAATAATTCCGCTTATGAGCGAATTCGTGGGTAATATACAATTTTATTTTGGTTTTCAGCAGCGCCACAAAAAATTCGGTGATGCTTGTCGATTTTTTTTGTAAGCTTCGACTATCATTTTTCTGTTTATTTTTTCTTATTATTCTAACTTAAACTTGCAATTCCTACGTTTTTGTCGTACTCTTTTCGGCGCTAAACTGACACTTGAGATTTAAAAAATTTACAACATATTTCTCGCAACCGCAACTGAATAATAACTTATTTTCTATGTTATTACAACATGTTGCGAGAGTTAGTTACATAACCGCTGCAGTGAGGTTATAATTAAGTTGAAATGACTTAATAAAAAGCGGGTTGAGCAGTGTAATTAACGAAATTTAGTTTGTTACAAGAACGCTACAGTGAGGTTTTTCTGCAGTTGTAAGAATTTGGACAAAATCTGTCTAAAATCTCTATGATCGACATATTTTTTGTAGTTCTACTTTTTTCCTACACAATGCAGTTTTATTTGAAAAAAGTCAAATGCGATTTTCTATAGAATTTTATATTTCCTATAAGAATTTTCGGTGCAATATGTGCACTACGAACTTAAAAAATTGTGTTTAGCTATATTTTTCATATTTCCATGCTTATATTTAAATTTGGAAATTTTATTAATTTCTCAATTATTTTAAAATTTTCATTTTTTGGGTAGCGCGTGAATTTTCACCTGGTAAAACAGCCACATTCATCGACAAAATGGCATTCGCTCTAAAAGTTTGGTGTATAAATCATGCAATTTTTCAATTTCAAAGTACATACATAAAAGTCTTGTCTTTTCTTTACCTTCCATTTATGACTCTGACTTTTGAAACACACTTAAAATAACATCATTAGTTAAATGGTAATCATGTAAAGGAATACTTGCAAAAAACATTTTCAAAACATTCTAAAGACATATTTTATCCAAGATAACTTCTATATAACAAAACGTTTTGCGCCGAAGATCTTAATTTTCTTAATTTGCAACTTCTGTCGTTATTGATACGTGCAAATATCATTGATATAACATACCTGCGATTTATTTTTTGCTACAAATACATATTACAATTGTTGGATTAACGTAGTAATTAGATTTAAAACACAACTACAACACATTTGTAGCCTCATTGCTACCAAAGTTGTTACGAAATAAGCGTTAAAAATCTGCTTTTTCAGTCGCAATGGAGCTACAGTTGCATTACATATCTTATCTTGCGATTCTTTTACTTGTAGAATTAACTCCATTGCTACTAGTTTGTGCTAGCTGGGCGCTCTTACACATCAACTCCTCTAACACCAATTATGGCCGATTTGAGCCTGTTAATCGCATGTTCATTAATGTAAATAAAAATATTAATGTTTTTAGCGTGAGCACTAACAAAGACCTGCTTAAAAGGAGTCTATTTGTTGTCTCATGACTGTTTATGTGTTTCGCATGCAATTTTTTTTTTTTGGTACTTAATCTTTTATGTTTGCATGTCTCAGCAGAGCCACGGCAGTGGTAAATATTTCTCAGCCCTGCTGGGAAGTGCGCCTTCTGCGTTAGAAGGGAAACTCTATATATGTATATATATACATATATATATATATACATATATATATATATATATATATATATATATATATATATATATATATGTGTATGTATATATAGATTTTCATGCTTAGCTGAAAAGTGCGCCTTCTGTGTTAGAAGGGTTAACTCTTGAAATAAAAAAAAAAATCTTGGCATTTCAGAGTGCATCAGCGTTCGAGGGAAGTCAGCAGCCTGGCACATTTAAAAAAATTGGTCAAGTTGTAGGTGGTGGTCAATCAGCTCGTTGTAATGCAAACCTCGATACTCTTCTTTATCAGGAATTTCCGCTGATATCACATCATCGTCGGTCTTATCTTCTTAATTAACTATGTGCGTGTGGCAATCTGCGTTTCTGCCACTGCAGCGAATACATCGAGCAGCCCATCTCTCCGTAATGAGTGATTTCAATTTTTGTTTGAAGACTCTCGCGGTGATGTCACGGCGATCGATGGTGATTGGCCAGGGAATAACTCTTGTCAGATTTCTATCCAATACGGAATGTACGTGAAGACGATGATCAGATCTGGCGAACATACTACATGGCATATGTCATACGAGCGTATTCATGCATATGACGCGGACGTACATTGCTGGTGGAATCGTCATTCGGTTGACATTCTGCGCGTTTTCATCAGCAACTCGAAGGTGATGCATAGCCAAAAAATATGGTGGGACATTGCAGCGCATCATATGATCGGTGCGTTGTGTACACACACTGCAACTGATCGTTCTGCCAATGTAGATCGATTTCAATATTGCCCAAAACTAAATCACCCCCTTCAATATTTTATATATTTTTCATTATTTTTATAAAAACTGAATAAAACAACTATCCAGTATTACAAAATTCAAAAATTATAACATAAACACTCTGGGCCTTACAATTCAAACTATTCAATGAAATGATAAATTTCCCCACAATTCAATGGCAAATTTGCCATGCCTCTGCTAAACTATAGGTTCTAAAGGTTTAACGGTCAGTAATGTCACAAATGAAAAAAAAAGTACGAGGCAAGGGCTTCTTCACCTTTGCACTCTGGCAGAAGATTGAAAAAACATCTAACGGGGCGGCTCTTTGCTAAAAAGGGTCATTGTTAAATTCTTACATACTCTCAGTTCAATTTTATAAATATTTCGACTTTGGAATAAGCTAGAGAACAATCCAACGAAAAGCCATAGAAGCTGCATTATTCAGTCGAAGACCCGCTAAAAAGCAGTCAAAGTGCAAAATGAATATGTGTTTCATATTTAAATTCTTAAATAATATAATTTTTTTTTTATTTTCCTGCCAATTGTAATCGCATGTGGTTATAAAAAATTGCTTACCTTTATTGCTTTCAGATTCTTTTGCAATCATATCTGTAACGAAACAAACAAGTTTACTAACACATAGAAATAGTCGGCCTAAAAAAGTACGAGGCAAGGGCTTCTTCACCTTTGCACTCTGGCAGAAGATTGAAAAAATATCTAACGGGGGGGCTCTTTGCTAAAAAGGGTCATTGTTAAATTCTTACATACTCTCAGTTCAATTTTATAAATATTTCGACTTTGGAATAAGCTAGAGAACAATCCAACGAAAAGCCATAGAAGCTGCATTATTCAGTCGAAGACCCGCTAAAAAGCAGTCAAAGTGCAAAATGAATATGTGTTTCATATTTAAATTCTTAAATAATATAATTTTTTTTTTATTTTCCTGCCAATTGTAATCGCATGTGGTTATAAAAAATTGCTTACCTTTATTGCTTTCAGATTCTTTTGCAATCATATCTGTAACGAAACAAAGTTTTTGTTATTAACTAAATTTTTCTAAAGACAAGTTTACGCAGCAATCATAAAAAATCGAATCATAAAACATTAGAAATGCTAATTAAAATGAGTCACTTTGGGAGAGAATGGTTGTAGTCACAGAGAGTTAAATTTTGTTTGAAATAAACTGGCCATACGATTTCTCGACGCTATAACTAACAGAAAACTCGTTAGAACTACATATGTATATGAATATGTCTCGGATAAATACGATCCTTTGGAACATATGAAAAAAAGGATTAATAGTATGTAATAGACTAGGCAGCGGCTCCCAGACCTACATCAAACTATAAAGGCTAAACCCAAAGTCCATTGCCTCCTCTTTCAGCACCCTCTAGACTCCTATTAACCTCCTTCTATTCCTTCTTTAGAACCAAATTTATGACATTGCACCAGGACAAGTACGCATGGACAGGTAGTACCATAGCGGACTCCTAAACTTTCGTTCGTTCGGGTAGGTACGGTCACAGTACAGTTCGCCATATTTGGTTCATGCTTATTCTTATGCTTGGACTTTCGCAAATAAGAATACCTCAAGTGGCATAGACAGGTGGATTGGGCAATGTTCGCACAAAAAAAATATGAGATGTTTTCAGTACAAATTCCCTGTCCACTAGATTTTACAAATTATTTTGACACTGATCCCATGTTTGTCTCACTTATACATATATTTTCATGAGAACTTTATAACAGTACTTACCGGAACCCGGTTCGCCTCGTTGCATACATAAACCAATAGTAGCCTCCGCTTATTTTGCAAACGTGTTTCGAGTTCCGTCTACCCGTTTTCCGTCTCTCCATCTTTCTATGTTCCGATATTTATTTGCATGTTAGCCACAATTATCCGTTTTCTGTCTCTCCGTGTTTTGGTGTTCCGATATTTATTTTTATGTGGCTAGAAGCGTCCGTTTCCATGGCACCCTCGATTTTATTGACAAGTGAGTGAATTTGCGAATTCTATTTACTCAATCTACAAAAAATTGAAATAACGTTTCCGTCCATCCGTTCAAAAGTTGAAATTTGTTTATCTTCTCCGTTTACGTGTTTTTTTCGTTCCGTTCTTTTTTTGTTTATCTGGTCAACCAGTATTAAGACTTAGTAATCAACTTTGACAGGAAGCGGAACACGGAACACGAAGATCGGAAGGTGTGTGCTATGTGGCTCCCGCTTAAAGCGTGGGCCACATAGAACACGTGTTCCGAGTTCCGTCTACCCGTTTTCCGTCTCTCCATCTTTCCATGTTCCGATATTTATTTGTATGTTTGCCACAATTATCCGTTTTCTGTCCCTCCGTGTTTTGGTGTTCCGCTATTTATTTTTATGTAGCTACAAGCCTCCGTTTCCATGGCACCCTTGATTTTATTGACAAGTGAGTAAATTCGCGAATTCTATTACTCAATCTACGAAAAATTGAGTGAAACGTTTCCGTCCATCCGTTCAAAAGTTGAAATTTGTTTATCTACTCCGCTCACGTGTTTTTATCGTTCCGTTCTTTTTTTGTTTATCTGGTCAATTAATTTAATTTATAAAAAATTTATTGAGCTTCGTAACAAGTTAAACATATTTCTTTACATATTTCTTACTGCTCACTTAACACTATGTTTGAGCTACTACATCAATATAAAATCCTACGGAGAACCTTGGTTCATTCAATCAATACTTGCTTACAAGTTTACTAATACATAGAAATAGTCGGCCTAATGTCTGCTTCGCGACGCCGAAACGTAACATAGCCTTAGTGGCTTACAAAATTTATTAAAATTAAAGAAAAGAAAGAAAAGGAAATTATATAAAAACTAGTTGGGATGTGGGTTTGACCCCTTCGGTCCACACGATTAACTTCGCAGTATGATGAACGAAAATGGAAAAAACTGACTTCTTACAAAATAGTTATACATTTAGCACTAGTGGAAAATTGGCTAGTATCAGAACTGATGACAAAGCAATCCCGAGAGAAGCTAGTTCAAATAACTATTATAGTAGTGAATTCAAAAGATTTTTCTAAAGAACTTGTTTTTCCTGAACGTTAACAAACAAACATGTCCTCCGTATTTCGTTCGCTGCACTAAAACGGGTGTACAAATTCGTATTGAGCATGCTGAAGCGCCGTTGGTAAACTGAGAAGCAAATGACTTCATTTGGAAATTCCAAACCTTTCCGGAGATGTTAGCAAAACTGTAACTGTTAAGTACTTGTCAGACTTGACCAAAAAGAACAAATTTTGCGGTAGCTACTGGAAATCCCGGGATAAACCGCAATTTGCTGAAACTGTATCACGCGTAGAAAACAATTCCCCGTCAAAAAGTGCTAATCCAAGGTTTGAAAAATTCGCGCTTTTTGTAAAGCGTAACGAAATTTTTGCACGATTTTGAAAGGTTGTCGGATTTTTACAAGTGATGTTTTGTTCGAAGTTTAGAACGGGTCTCATTCCATCGAGTTTATTAGATATTAGCAAAACTTGTCAATTTAAGGCCTTTCTGACAATTAGCCGAATTTAAACAAAAAAGGCCCGACAGAATATTATGAAATTTTTTTCAGAGCATTTCTTCGTTAATATTCTTTTTTCGGCAGCTCAATGAAATCGATATAGTTTTTAGTTCGCGCGGTATCGTGCAGGTACAAAAATCATTAACGTCGCTTAAACAAAAAAAACGGTTCGACCGAATTTTATGAAAATCTTTTCAGATCATATTTTGGTTAATACTCTTGAAACGGCACGTCTACTAAGTCGATAGCTTTTACAGTTCGCGCGATATCGTGCAGGTACAAAATCACTTATGTCATTTAAACCAAAGAACCGCTCCACCGAATATTAAAAAATCTTTTCAGTTTATATTGTCGCTAATACGCTTCGAACGGCACCTCAAGTAAGTCAATATCGTTCGTGGTTCGGGAGATATCGTGCAGGTACAAAAATCACTTACGTCGCTTAAACAAAAAAACGGCTGGACCGAATTTCATGAAAATCTTTTTAGATCATATTTCGGTTAATACGCTTCGAACGACACCTCAACGAAGTCGATATCAGTTTTGGTTCGCGCGATATCGTGCAGGAAAAAATGACCACATCCGTACGCACATACACACACACACATACTTCCTCCCAATTTGTTGCTTAAAATGCTCCTGGGACCTTGAAAGATGAAAATACGTTGAAATTTTCGATTTCGATTTTCGGACCGATTACAATAACTTCCTATACTGGGAAGTTAAAAATTAAAATGAATAAATAAGAAAACTTGTTGGGATGTGGGTTCGACCCTTTCGGTCCACACGATCAACTTCCCAGTATGATGGATGTTGAATATTATGATTGGATATTTTAATAATAAATGAACAATAGGCAATATAGAATATATGCATAATACCGAGAATTTGTCACAATTGTTTATCAATATTTTCGCTAAAATGTCAAACTAAATGTGCGCACTTACAAGATTAGGATGACGAAAATGTATATAAAATTGATGTATTAATGTTTTTCGGCACCTCAATGAAGTCGATATAGTTTTTAGTAAGCGCGGTATCGTGCAGGTACAAAAATCACTTAAGTCATTTAAATCAAAAACCCGATGGACCGAATATTATAAAAATCTTTTCAGATTATATTGTCGCTAATACGCTTCGAACGGCACCTCAAGTAAGTCAATATCTTTTGTGGTTCGGGCCATATCGTGCAGGTACAAAAATCACTTACGTCGCTTAAACAAAAAAACGGCTGGACCGAATTTCATGAAATTCTTTTCAGATCATATTTCGGTTAATACGCTTCGAACAACACCTCAACGAAGTCGATATCAGTTTTGGTTCGCGCGATATCGTGCAGGAAAAAATGACCACATCCGTACGCACATACACACACACATACTTCCTCCCGATTTTTTGCTTAAAATGCTCCTGGGACCTTGAAAGATGAAAATACGTTGAAATTTTCGATTTCGATTTTCGGACCGATTACAATAACTTCCTATACTGGGAAGTTAATAAAATTATATACTATACAAACAAAAGAAAATGATAGAGATAACAAATTATAAGATTAACAAATTGACACAAGCAAAAGAAAAATTAAACAAAATAATAAAAAGGAATAGAATCAAATAAAATAAGACTTCAAGTCCTACTTAATGGGCTAAGAATCTTAATCCTAAGGGCGACCCAAGAGCCTCTGATCAAATGAGATCAGTAAGTTATATTATTTATCACAATAAAAAGGCACTTACATACTAAATGAAGAAGTAGCTTCACCAAGAAAAGAAAAGTACAAAATTCAAGTTAGAAATCGAATGCCAGGGTCACCTGCTTAACCATAAGTTACCTTAAGGGCCTACTACACTGAATCCAGCGATTATAGGGTGTTACGCGCCCCCAAATTGTGAGAAAACTAGCCATCCGAATTACAAAATTTAAATTGCATATTCTTAAGAAAATGTAAATCTAGCTATTAGTGGTGGAAAATTTTAAACTTTTTGTCTGGTTTATTAGTAATAGTACTTTAAAGTTGGTCATCTGCGCCCCCAAAATTCTCCTACAAATCTTCGAAAATCTTAAATTTTTTTTGATGTTATATAAACTAGAATCAATTATCTAGCTATTAATGGTGGAACATTTTATATTTTAGTCATCTTCCGTCAGAAAACAATGTTTTAAACAATTTCCACACATTTTCAGACCAAAATTTTTATGTAGTTTCTTCCAATTTAGTTCATCAGCTTTCCGCTTAAAGAAACCCTTGTCGCTAGTATATAATTGCATAAAGCCTTCGCGTAATCTTACACGAAATCTTGTTTGTGTTGAGTAAAGCAATGCTTTTAACACGGAGGGGAAACTTGCAGCGCTGTTTTTGTTGCGCGCATCGCTGAAAGTTTTTCTGAAAGAAATTTCTTAAATCTGAGGGATAATCGGGTTTGATGAAATTTGAAAACTTTTGAATATTTTGCTTTTATACGATTTAGTGGAAATTAGGATGCTGGAAATTTTGTTTTATAGGGGGCGGGAGGTGTGTTTATTGTCTTTGCAATATAAAAAACCCAAGAAAATGTTTGAATAGCAGAAAATGTTAAAACTACCTGGGTGCAATAATTAATTTTATGATATCCTTTTTTTGCTATTAATTTTGCTATCAATAAAACATTTTTGAAGGGGGCGATTTGCAAATCGAAAGGGCGTTTTTATTTGATTGCATTTTACAATAGTTATGAAAATTTTTGCCGAAATATGATTTTTTATAACTAGAATTTTATTGGACTGTCGGGATTTGCAGGTACCAGGTCGGGTAACATCAGGATGTAAGATGTTTTTCTGATTGTTAAGTAAAGGGGGTGTAATTCAAATAAAAATACCTGTGCAAGTTACAAGTTACACAATTTTGAAAATTACATTACATATCGCACATGTATTACAATAGTGACACAACTCAAAAATTTCAGTATTTGAGTTATACCCGTCAAATTATTTAGCAAAACCATTGGTATAAACCACGCAAACCGTTTGAATCTAGCTTTTTTTGCTTGCCGTCAGACATCACTTATGTCACTCTTGCCCTCTCAAACAAAATTGTGTTACATTAGGTCCCCATCCACGGTCAAACAAGTTTTTGACAAACAGCGCACACATTTATGCTTTGACATTTGTTGGACATCGACGAGGAAAACTTTCTTCAAACATACCGCCCGACATTCCATATAATCGACTGTAAACTACTAAACTTCTTGCTTCGTTACGAAATTGTTTTTTGTCTCTCCTGAAAAATCTACTTTTTTGAGTTGTGTCACTATTGTAATACATGTGCGATATAATCATTACCTTTTGAAAATTACATCATAATCATTATATTATTACATTAATCACACCATTAAAAATAACTTTAGAAGACTAGTTTTGAACATTATTACTATTAAATTAACAAAAAAAATTAAATTTTCCACCATTCTAGATTTACAATTTCTTTGTAATTTATAATTTAAATTTTGTAATTTTGTAATGTATGTAGTTTATTCATAATTCGGGAACGCGCGATACCCTACAATAGCTGGTTTGGGAGTAGAAATTAGCTCTCTAAGAATGGGACGCCTGTCTTTATTGCGAAATTATGGACTATTTATTTCAGGTGTATAAAAGAAACAAAAACAGTTCTGAACTTTTTTATATTTTATTATTAATTTTCTTTCAACTAATTTATCAAATTCTATTTGTTCATAACAATTGTTATATTTTCTTTTCTGCAAAGCATAACTAATTTCCACTAAACTAATAAATTTCGCATGTGAATTCCGGAAATAGTTCTCCAAGTATTTCAGTAATAATCCAAAACAGGCAAAAAGAAATTTTGAAATCAAATTAAAAAATTTCAAGAATCGCACCTTGGAAGAAATAATCATATGAGCATACCTTGTTGCAACATTCATAAAACTTTACTTCATTCATCCCGTACCCCGGTTCTAAATTCCAACCGGCAACATCACAGAAAATTTTCCTTCAAGATGTTTACTTCGGTTCGGTGCATTCATAAATTAAACTGCGCGCGAATGCTGCCGAACGGCCTGTCGTGGGAAAAGCTTTTCCCCTTCGGTAATCGTGTGAGCACTGGGAGCACTCCAATTGCAAGGAGTGGGGAAATTTCATTGGATTAGTGAGGTTTTTGTTTTTGTTTTTTGAATGGGTTAGTGCAACTTTGTGCATGTATCTTTTTTTAAGCTTTCTTTAATATTTTGTTGCTGTAGCGAAATTTTATGTTGAACTTCGCGACTGAGTGTAGCAGGGCCTTAATACAATTAGTAGTGAGTCAAAAGAACGACATTAGATTGCAGTTAAACCAAACATCAACGGTTTTATCCTTTATAGGTTTGACAAGTACCCCCGGCCAGCTCGACTCCCGCTATCCTCTATAATGAGGAGTACCCGTAGCATAAAAGGCCGGCAGGTATCTATTAATATACAGATTGGGCTGTAAATAGTGCGACATGTCCTGCCTTAACAGTTGAAAAGGGGATAAGTATGAAGTTTCATTGACGGACTGAGAAAGCACAAGGCCCTTAATCAAATCATTGGGGTGCTCTTCAATCTTAAGGAGTCTTTTTAACATTAAAACCGTGAGGTAAAGCATAATAGGGGTAATCTTCGCACTTCCATAGAGTACTTGGTTTGAGAACCATTTGCTAGTTTCTTTCATATATAGAGAGGTGCAGTGCCTAAGCAATTTTCGCTCCACGACTTGTATATCTTCCGCCGCCGTCTGCGAACAGGTACACCAAATGGGGAAAGCATAGGCAATTATGGGCCTCAGCATAGTTTTATACAGAAGAAGTTTTGTGCTGCTGTAAAGGTTAATCGAGTTGACGAGCGGTTTCAACGCCGCCGCCACCGTTTTGACTTTCTTAATTTTCAGTCTAACATGAGGATTCCATTTGCATCTGTGATGCAGTAGAACAGTAGGTGATGGTGTCATTCGGCGTTATGTGGTGCCCGTTTATCATAATTGAGATAATTCTCGATTCCTTAGTTGCATTCTTGTGTCCTTTACCGGCAGGGTTCCTGACACAAATTAGTTGGCATTTATTTTGATGAATGTCTATGTTCCATAATTTATAGTAACTAACGATTTTGTTTACTTGCGCCTGTAGGGATCTGGAAGCACCCAGAGGGGACTCGTCAACCGTCCAGGTCAGCGTGCCATCCGCATATTGTATGCTGTCGCCCAGCTGAATAAATGTTGATCTGTTCGAAAGGAAGCTATACACTAGCCTAGTAATGCCAAATGGGCAATGCAGATTGTTCAACTTGAATATAAGACCATCGTGCCAGACACTGTCAAATGCTTTCCTTAGGTGCAAAGCACACATCACCGTGCACTTTTTAGCCCTAAGATTTTTAATGACATTCTCTTGTAGAAAAAGAAGCGCGTGCTCAGTGGAGTGCTGTTTCTCGAACCCAAATTGAAGTTTAGGAATACAGTCATTGCTCGAACAGAAGTCCTCCAGATTTCTTAAAATGATCTTTTCCAAGAGTTTTCCAAAGTTCGAGAGCAGGGAGATGGGCCTGAGATCGTCCGGAGTTCTCGCTTTGCCAGCCTTGGGGATGGGCACAATCTTCGCAACCTTCCAAGCCTTAGGAAAATAGCCATTGCAAATACAGTTATTGATGATTATGGAGAGATAACTGGATACTGAGCCACCGCATCTCTTCAGTAGGAAATTGGAGATCCGATCGATTCCCGCAGAATGTTTGTTTTTCGCCCCATGAATAAGTGCTTCAACTTCAGAAGGTGTGGTGAAATACTCCCCTCTATCCCAAGGTCTATCAGCACGGTTGATCGTTGAAAAGGAGACCAGGGGAGGCGCCTCAACTTTATACATCGACATCACTTCCTCAATGTTCGCTTCCAATGCATCCCCTCCGATGGTCCTAACTTTGTTGAGCGCTCTCTCAAAGAAATCGCGAATTACCATTACCTTCTCACAATTTTCAGAAATAAGATTTCCGTTAACCAAAAAGGGAGAGGACAGAATGCCAGACCTTTTCGCCCCCGTCATTCTAAAGACCTCCTTGAAGGCTTGGGGACTAGGTTTAATTTTCAAAAGTTGTTGTTTGTACCAAAAATTCCCATCGATTCTTGCCTTTTCACGGTTAAGGTGTTTAAGCCAGTTCCTGATAACCATGCGAGACTCTATTCCCTGACCTGTGGAAAATCCCAGCTAGCACAGATTTCAATTTGTAACAAATTTATGTTACAATTGGGTCGTATTCCAGTTTTTTTAAACAAATGTAGCCACATGTAGGTTGTATTATTATCTCGAATTAAAACTTGGCAACAAATCATCCGGTTCAGTTACACTACAATTTTATTTTTGTTACGGAAAAATGCACTTGTTGTTCCATAACAGTTGCAAAAAAATGTCATATTTAACCCTTAAATACTTGTACCCCATCCGTTTTTTAACAATAAATTAGGTAAATAAATGAACAGTGCTTTAAGAATTATAAATATAATGAAATATTTTTATTTATTAAAAAAAGGAGTAAATAAGTAATTAAATTAGGTAAATAAATGAGGTTTGAAGAAGCGCCAAAGCCCAGACTTGCAGTAGTGCCAAGTATTGCTAAAAAAATCCCATTGGGGTACTCAATCACCCAATGCGAGTGATTAAGGGTTAAATGAAATTAAAGTTATAAAAACATTTCCTTTAGTATCACATTTCAGAAATGTTTTTATATTGCAACTGCTACAAATAGTTAACTAGTTAACAACCCTAATGTGACTAAGTTCATTTTCATTTTAAAGGTTCAAAAGGCTGTAGGGAGGTTTTTGTGCAGTTACAAGGACTTTGGAAAACATCTGTCAAAAGCTCCATACTCGCCATATTTTTCATCGTTCTAAGTTTTCTCTACACTATTCAGTTTTAATTAAGAAAAAACAAAAGCGGTATTCTATGATGTTTATCTTTCCTTTAACCATTTTTTAGTGCAATATTACATTAGCAGCTTAAAAAAATGTGTTTAGCTGTAGTTTTCAGAGTGCCGTGCTAATATTAAAAAATCGAAATTTTTCTAATTTCCCAAATATTTTCCGAATTTTCTTTTTTCGGGTGGCGCGTGAATTTTCCAGAGGTAAGTCACCCACATTCATCAACAAAATGGCATTCGTTTTATAATTTTGGTGTGAAATCCTACAATGTTTTAATTTTAAAGTACTACATAGTGAGTAGTGTCTTGTTTTTTCGTTGTCATTATGTATGTCTCTGACTTTTGAAACACACTTAAACTGCGATTTCCTTTTTGTTAAAAATATGTATATATTATAAAGAATAATAACTTCTCCGGATGCTCAAAATGTTTTATCTTGTTGTGTGCAACTTCAGTTTGTGGCAACAACACATTTAAAACATAGCAAGAGCATATTTTTCGCCTCGTTGCGACCAAAGTTGTTACAAAATAAACATTAAAGATCTGCTTTTTCAGTCGCAATGGAGCTACAGTCGCACTACATATCTTATCTTGCGACTCTTTTACTAGTTAGATTAACTCCATTGCTACTATTTTGTGCTAGCTGGGATCCTCTTTAGTGCTTGCACCCAACTTCTTCTGAGCCTAAATATAGCTTTAGCGTGTCTGTCGAAAGATATCTGTATTTGAGAATCCTAACCGGAACAATTTTCGCTTACGATTCAGCACACATCAGTAGTGCATCAGTAAGGGTTTTCACGTGAGTCTCAATTTCCACGTTAGCTAGGTTCCTGTCTACGGGCAGATCCACCATATCCAGCATATTCTTCAGGTCTCGATTCACAACCTTCCAGTTATATATCTATGTATATCTATAAGTATATATCTATATCTATAAAAATCTCGTGTCACAGTGTTTGTTACCGTACTCCTCCGAAACGGGTTGACCAATTTGCATGAAATTTTTTGTGTATATTTGGTAAGTCTGAGAATAGGTCGTAGGCTATTTTTTATACCTTTAACACAAAAAAAAACAGCTGCAAAATCCAAAAAAATGGTAATTTTAGGAATTTTCACTTCATTTTAGTTTCAATAGCTTCATGGCCTACCTATTGTTTGACAAATGTAAAATTGTCCTTAAATTGAATCATTACATTTAATGAAAATTTCAAATCTACGCAGCTGTCAAACAATAGGTAGGCCATGACGCTATTGAAACTAAAATGATCCATGGCGACTGTCTCAAGAAGGCGGTGTACCACTTTCTTCACAACCACCTCGACATGGGTATCAAATGAAAGGGTATGATAAGTCGAATACAATAAGCAATGTAGTATACAAAATATATCTTTAGATCCATGGCGGCCGTCTCAAGAGACCGGATTACCACTTTCTTCACAACCACCTCAACATGGGTATCAAATGAAAGGGTATGTTAAGTACAATACAATAAGCAATGTAGTATACAAAATATATCTTTAGATCCATGGCGGCCGTCTCAAGAGGGCGGGGTACCACTTTCTTCACAACCACCTCGGCATGGGTATCAAATGAAAGGGTATGATAAGTAGAATACAATAAGCAATGTAGTATACAATATATCTTTAGATCCATGGCGGCCGTCTCAAGAGGCCGGATTACCACTTTCTTCAAAACCACCTCAACATGTGTATCAAATGAAAGGGTATGTTAAGTACAATACAATAAGCAATGTAGTATACAAAATATATCTTTAGATCCATGGCGGCCGTCTCAAGAGGGCGGGGTACCACTTTCTTCACAACCACCTCGACATTGGTATCAAATGAAAGGGTATGATAAGTAGAATACAATAAGCAATGTAGTATACAAAATATAGGCCGTGTTCGTAAAGGCAAGTTGCTCAAATTTTGCTTGTAGCATATCGTTCAGTATTGCAACTGAAAAAAGCCCAGCGTTCTGAAATGCAAGTACATTTGCAAATGATAGCAACCCATGCATGTATTTCAAAGTACTTGCTAGTTTGGATTCGAAAGAAAAAGAACGAACTGTCAAATAAATTCAAGTGGGCTGACAGTAGCGTTTTAAAAATGGTGAAATGCGTTCATTTAAGCAACCATGAGTAGTTCGCAAATGACTAATCTGACTAGCAAGCGATTGCAAAGTTGCCTGCATGCAAGCAAACAAACCTTGCATTTACGAACACGGCCATATCTTTAGATCCATGGCGGCCGTCTCAAGAGGCCGGATTACCACTTTCTTCACAACCACCTCAACATCGGTATCAAATGAAAGGGTATGTTAAGTAGAATACGATAAGCAATGCAGTATACAAAATATATCTTTAGATCCATGGCGGCCGTCTCAAGAGGGCGGGGTACCACTTTCTTCACAACCACCTCGACATTGGTATCAAATGAAAGGGTATGTTAAGTACAATACAATAAGCAATGTAGTATACAAAATATATCTTTAGATCCATGGCGGCCGTCTCAAGAGGCCGGATTACCATTTTCTTCACAACCACCTCAACATGGGTATCAAATGAAAGGGTATGTTAAGTACAATACAATAAGCAATGTAGTATACAAAATATATCTTTAGATCCATGGCGGCCGTCTCAAGAGGGCGGGGTACCACTTTCTTCACAACCACCTCGACATGGGTATCAAATGAAAGGGTATGATAAGTAGAATACAATAAGCAATGTAGTATACAAAATATATCTTTAGATCCATGGCGGCCGTCTCAAGAGGGCGGGGTACCACTTTCTTCACAACCACCTCGACATGGGTATCAAATGAAAGGGTATGATAAGTAGAATACAATAAGCAATGTAGTATACAAAATATATCTTTAGATCCATGGCGGCCGTCTCAAGAAGCCGAATTACCACTTTCTTCACAACCACCTCGACATGGGTATCATAAGTAGAATACAATAAGCAATGTAGTATACAAAATATATCTTTAGATCCATGGCGGCCGTCTAAATAGGCCGGATTACCACTTTCTTCACAACCCCCTCAACATGGGTATCAAATTAAAGGGTATGATAAGTAGAATACAATAAGCAATGTAGTAGACTCAATATACCGATTCATGGCGGCCGACGCAAGACCCATGTTCTTTGAGGCATTTCATCTGTGTAAAATTCATATCTCGAAAAATATTAAGTCAATGGATTCTTTTTATTGTTAACTATTGACTTATGGGTGCAGCGTAGGCGCACCGGGTCCCAGCTAGTATATATATATATATATACAGTGGCTCAAAGTAAAAATGGAACATGGCAAAAAAAAATCTTCCATGAGAAAATAATAATTTATTTATATAGTACATTTAATGCTGTCATATTTTCATAAAAGCATTATAAATAAATAGTTAAAAAACAAAATTACTAGATTTCTATTCAACAATTTCATTATGAAAAAATAATAAAACTCTGAAAAATAACAAAAACTACCTCAAAGATAAAATGGAACATAATACTGAATTCATTCTTAATCCTAAATTTACATAAAAGTTTTATGATATAATACTTTGTTGGCAGTCCCTTTTGCCTTTTAACTGCTTTAAGGCGATTTGGCATTGATTCGACTAATTTTCGGGAGTATGAAGGCTCAATTTTAGCCCATTCTTCGGTAAGTGCGGTTTTTAAAGCATCTCTATTAGGTATAGAATAGTTTCTTAACTTCTTCTTTCAATAACTCCATAAATTCTCAATTACATTGAGATCAGAAGACTGGGGTGGTGTTTCTAACACATGAGGGCACTTATGAATAAGTCAGCTCCTAACATTGTAGGCTATGTGTTTGGGATCATTATCCTGGTAAAAGTAAAAATTGCTCTCTATACCCAATTGCCTTGCACTCTGCTTCACATTTGATTTTAATATGTTCAAATATGTACATGAACTGATCCATTATTCCTTCAATAAAATGAAGTTTTCCAGGTCCAGCTGCAGACATGCAACCCCACACCATCACAGAACCTCCTCCATGTTTAACCGTTGGTTGCAGATTTTTTCCTTTCAGTTCTTCATTAACTCTTCGCCACACATATGATCTGCCATCTGATTGAAAAACTTTATATTTACTTTCGTCCGTAAATAATACGTTTTTCCAAAAAGAAGTTCAAAAATATATTTAATGCTTTCATAAAACTTAATTGTATTATAGCGTTTTCTAAACCTTAAACCTTTAGATCAGTTTGTTCCATTTTAACTTTGAGCCACTGTATATCTATATCTATAAAAATCTCGTGTCACAGTGTTTGTTACCGTACTCCTCCGAAACGGGTTGACCAATTTGCATGAAATTTTTTGTGTATATTTGGTAAGTCTGAGAATAGGTCGTAGGCTATTTTTTATACCTTTAACACAAAAAAAAACAGCTGCAAAATCCAAAAAAATGGTAATTTTAGGAATTTTCACTTCATTTTAGTTTCAATAGCTTCATGGCCTACCTATTGTTTGACAAATGTAAAATTGTCCTTAAATTGAATCATTACATTTAATGAAAATTTCAAATCTACGCAGCTGTCAAACAATAGGTAGGCCATGACGCTATTGAAACTAAAATGATCCATGGCGACTGTCTCAAGAAGGCGGTGTACCACTTTCTTCACAACCACCTCGACATGGGTATCAAATGAAAGGGTATGATAAGTCGAATACAATAAGCAATGTAGTATACAAAATATATCTTTAGATCCATGGCGGCCGTCTCAAGAGACCGGATTACCACTTTCTTCACAACCACCTCAACATGGGTATCAAATGAAAGGGTATGTTAAGTACAATACAATAAGCAATGTAGTATACAAAATATATCTTTAGATCCATGGCGGCCGTCTCAAGAGGGCGGGGTACCACTTTCTTCACAACCACCTCGGCATGGGTATCAAATGAAAGGGTATGATAAGTAGAATACAATAAGCAATGTAGTATACAATATATCTTTAGATCCATGGCGGCCGTCTCAAGAGGCCGGATTACCACTTTCTTCAAAACCACCTCAACATGTGTATCAAATGAAAGGGTATGTTAAGTACAATACAATAAGCAATGTAGTATACAAAATATATCTTTAGATCCATGGCGGCCGTCTCAAGAGGGCGGGGTACCACTTTCTTCACAACCACCTCGACATTGGTATCAAATGAAAGGGTATGATAAGTAGAATACAATAAGCAATGTAGTATACAAAATATAGGCCGTGTTCGTAAAGGCAAGTTGCTCAAATTTTGCTTGTAGCATATCGTTCAGTATTGCAACTGAAAAAAGCCCAGCGTTCTGAAATGCAAGTACATTTGCAAATGATAGCAACCCATGCATGTATTTCAAAGTACTTGCTAGTTTGGATTCGAAAGAAAAAGAACGAACTGTCAAATAAATTCAAGTGGGCTGACAGTAGCGTTTTAAAAATGGTGAAATGCGTTCATTTAAGCAACCATGAGTAGTTCGCAAATGACTAATCTGACTAGCAAGCGATTGCAAAGTTGCCTGCATGCAAGCAAACAAACCTTGCATTTACGAACACGGCCATATCTTTAGATCCATGGCGGCCGTCTCAAGAGGCCGGATTACCACTTTCTTCACAACCACCTCAACATCGGTATCAAATGAAAGGGTATGTTAAGTAGAATACGATAAGCAATGCAGTATACAAAATATATCTTTAGATCCATGGCGGCCGTCTCAAGAGGGCGGGGTACCACTTTCTTCACAACCACCTCGACATTGGTATCAAATGAAAGGGTATGTTAAGTACAATACAATAAGCAATGTAGTATACAAAATATATCTTAAGATCCATGGCGGCCGTCTCAAGAGGCCGGATTACCATTTTCTTCACAACCACCTCAACATGGGTATCAAATGAAAGGGTATGTTAAGTACAATACAATAAGCAATGTAGTATACAAAATATATCTTTAGATCCATGGCGGCCGTCTCAAGAGGGCGGGGTACCACTTTCTTCACAACCACCTCGACATGGGTATCAAATGAAAGGGTATGATAAGTAGAATACAATAAGCAATGTAGTATACAAAATATATCTTTAGATCCATGGCGGCCGTCTCAAGAAGCCGAATTACCACTTTCTTCACAACCACCTCGACATGGGTATCATAAGTAGAATACAATAAGCAATGTAGTATACAAAATATATCTTTAGATCCATGGCGGCCGTCTAAATAGGCCGGATGTATCAAATTAAAGGGTATGATAAGTAGAATACAATAAGCAATGTAGTAGACTCAATATACCGATTCATGGCAGCCGACGCAAGACCCATGTTCTTTGAGGCATTTCATCTGTGTAAAATTCATATCTCGAAAAATATTAAGTCAATGGATTCTTTTTATTGTTTACTATTGACTTATGGGTGCAGCGTAGGCGCACCGGGTCCCAGCTAGTATATATATATATATATATATATATATATATATATATATATATATATAGGGGAGAGTGGGGTGAACCGGGACACTCTTTGTTCAAGGCCTTATAAAACCTAAATAAACAATTTTTTCTTCTTATTTGGACATCCTATCCTGTAGATGGTTTCAATACCTTTCATTATTTGTCATTTTTAATATTATAACTTTATATTTTCAATAATTTCTAATCGTTTAAAAAAAAAGTGTCAAATCGGCAGTTCCGAAAAATCGTGGGGTGAACCGGGACACGATAGAAAGAGCAGGTGAAAGTGGCGTTTATGTTGTAACTAATAGTCTTATTTGCTTTTATGTCAAAAATATGTTACGATATTATTATAAACAATGCTTGAACATATTTTTTTTTTTACTTTTTTATTATAAACAATATAAAATGTGTATTTTGGTTTAAACTATAAATAAACGTAAAAATCATGAATAAAAAATTGTTAACAATCATTTTTGTTAATAACTAATGAATTTAAGTCGATTTTGCAGCTAAAGAGTGGGCCGAAACATTTCTCGGTCAACTCAGAAACCGTGTCCCGGCTCACCCCACGGTGCTGTTTTTTAAACAATCGCGTGGTTATCACATATTTTTGAGGTTTTATCACAAATTCCATTTGAACTTTAAAAGATAACATACTAACGATTACTTTTTATTATATTACCTTTGTTGTAGTCTTAAAAACCATAACATTAGGCTTCCTTAAACTCCGAGAAAATAAAACTTTGTGGAGTGTCGATTTTTATTAACAATCCTTACTAATAAAGTGATGCAGGTGCTGACCTTCAATTCTCATAAAATAATGTAGAGGGCCAATACAAACATAATTCACAAAAAAAAACCAACATAAAAACATTAACAACAATTAAAAAAGCACTGTCCCGGTTCACCCAACCGTCCCGGTTCACCCCACTCTCCCCTATATATATATATATATATATATATATATACTAGCTGGGACCCGGTGCGCCTACGCTGCACCCATAAGTCAATAGTAAACAATAAAAAGAATCCATTGACTTTATATTTTTCGAGATATGAATTTTACACAGATGAAATGCCTCAAAGAACATGGGTCTTGCGTCGGCTGCCATGAATCGGTATATTGAGTCTACTACATTGCTTATTGTATTCTACTTATCATACCCTTTAATTTGATACATCCGGCCTATTTAGACGGCCGCCATGGATCTAAAGATATATTTTGTATACTACATTGCTTATTGTATTCTACTTATGATACCCATGTCGAGGTGGTTGTGAAGAAAGTGGTAATTCGGCTTCTTGAGACGGCCGCCATGGATCTAAAGATATATTTTGTATACTACATTGCTTATTGTATTCTACTTATCATACCCTTTCATTTGATACCCATGTCGAGGTGGTTGTGAAGAAAGTGGTACCCCGCCCTCTTGAGACGGCCGCCATGGATCTAAAGATATATTTTGTATACTACATTGCTTATTGTATTGTACTTAACATACCCTTTCATTTGATACCCATGTTGAGGTGGTTGTGAAGAAAATGGTAATCCGGCCTCTTGAGACGGCCGCCATGGATCTTAAGATATATTTTGTATACTACATTGCTTATTGTATTGTACTTAACATACCCTTTCATTTGATACCAATGTCGAGGTGGTTGTGAAGAAAGTGGTACCCCGCCCTCTTGAGACGGCCGCCATGGATCTAAAGATATATTTTGTATACTGCATTGCTTATCGTATTCTACTTAACATACCCTTTCATTTGATACCGATGTTGAGGTGGTTGTGAAGAAAGTGGTAATCCGGCCTCTTGAGACGGCCGCCATGGATCTAAAGATATGGCCGTGTTCGTAAATGCAAGGTTTGTTTGCTTGCATGCAGGCAACTTTGCAATCGCTTGCTAGTCAGATTAGTCATTTGCGAACTATTCATGGTTGCTTAAATGAACGCATTTCACCATTTTTAAAACGCTACTGTCAGCCCACTTGAATTTATTTGACAGTTCGTTCTTTTTCTTTCGAATTCAAACTAGCAAGTACTTTGAAATACATGCATGGGTTGCTATCATTTGCAAATGTACTTGCATTTCAGAACGCTGGGCTTTTTTCAGTTGCAATACTGAACGATATGCTACAAGCAAAATTTGAGCAACTTGCATTTACGAACACGGCCTATATTTTGTATACTACATTGCTTATTGTATTCTACTTATCATACCCTTTCATTTGATACCAATGTCGAGGTGGTTGTGAAGAAAGTGGTACCCCGCCCTCTTGAGACGGCCGCCATGGATCTAAAGATATATTTTGTATACTACATTGCTTATTGTATTGTACTTAACATACCCTTTCATTTGATACACATGTTGAGGTGGTTTTGAAGAAAGTGGTAATCCGGCCTCTTGAGACGGCCGCCATGGATCTAAAGATATATTGTATACTACATTGCTTATTGTATTCTACTTATCATACCCTTTCATTTGATACCCATGCCGAGGTGGTTGTGAAGAAAGTGGTACCCCGCCCTCTTGAGACGGCCGCCATGGATCTAAAGATATATTTTGTATACTACATTGCTTATTGTATTGTACTTAACATACCCTTTCATTTGATACCCATGTTGAGGTGGTTGTGAAGAAAGTGGTAATCCGGTCTCTTGAGACGGCCGCCATGGATCTAAAGATATATTTTGTATACTACATTGCTTATTGTATTCGACTTATCATACCCTTTCATTTGATACCCATGTCGAGGTGGTTGTGAAGAAAGTGGTACACCGCCTTCTTGAGACAGTCGCCATGGATCATTTTAGTTTCAATAGCGTCATGGCCTACCTATTGTTTGACAGCTGCGTAGATTTGAAATTTTCATTAAATGTAATGATTCAATTTAAGGACAATTTTACATTTGTCAAACAATAGGTAGGCCATGAAGCTATTGAAACTAAAATGAAGTGAAAATTCCTAAAATTACCATTTTTTTGGATTTTGCATCTGTTTTTTTGTGTTAAAGGTATAAAAAATAGCCTACGACCTATTCTCAGACTTACCAAATATACACAAAAAATTTCATGCAAATTGGTCAACCCGTTTCGGAAGAGTACGGTAACAAACACTGTGACACGAGATTTTTATTATAGATATATATATATATATATATATATATATATATATATATATATATATATATATATATATATATATACTAGCTGGGACCCGGTGCGCCTACGCTGCACCCATAAGTCAATAGTTAACAATAAAAAGAATCCATTGACTTAATATTTTTCGAGATATGAATTTTACACAGATGAAATATATATATATATATATATATATATATATATATATATATATATATATATATATATATATGTCCCATTTCCCCTGCCATTCCCTTAAGGACTCACAGCGCGCAATCTGCCGCCGTACCCTTCTTGGCTGTTCTCTACCATATTCTGGGTCATAGAGACGCATGCCCTCCCTCGCCAGAATATCCACAGGAATCATCCCCGCTATCACGCACGCCGCATCGTCGGACGTGGTCCTATACGCGCAGCAAGCGCGAAGTGCACTTAGCCTATATGCAGCCCTCCATTTTCTACTATTTGCAGTCCTGTTTAACACTGCTGCCCACACTGGCGCTGCGTATAACAGGACTGAGCTGACCACCCTCCCCAAAAGGAGGCGGCGACTCGGTCTAGGGCCCCCAACATTGGGCAGCATTCTTGCGAGTGCTGCACAAATCGCAGAAGCTTTGTCTGCCGTGCCCTCCAAGTGCGCCTTGAAATTTAGCCTCCGATCGATCATCACTCCCAGGTACCTTAGAGCGGGCTGTGAGTGGATGATCTGTTCCCCTACCTTGATCCTCACGGATACTGGCTTTCGCCGTTTGCTGATCACCACTGCTTCAGTTTTGTGCTCAGCAAGCTTCAACCCAGCGCGTTCTAACCACGCTTTTATTTCCCAGATCGCTTCGTTCGCATACAGTTCGATGTCATCTGAGTGTTTTCCTTCGACAACTACCCCGATATCATCTGCGAACCCGATCGCCACTGCTTCTTTTGGAAGACGAAGCCCCAGCATATCATTGTACATTGCGATCCATAGGAGAGGGCCCAGGACGGAACCTTGCGGGACACCGCATGTTGTCCCGAACACTTTAGGACCATCATCCGAATCACAATGAAGCGACCTACCCTGGAGGTAGTCGGCCACTACACGCACTAGGTACTTAGGTGTGCCTAGCTTGATTAACGCCTCAACTATTTTGCTCCACCTCGCTGAGTTGAAAGCATTTTTTACGTCGAGGGTTATCAGTGCGCAGCAGTGATTTTTCTCTATGGCGGCTCTTGCTATGCCCACCCCCATATTGACTGCATCAGTCGTCGTCCTTGCCTTTCTAAAGCCGAATTGCTTGTCCGACAGGCCACCTGCCCTTTCGACGCTAGGGAGAATCCTGTTACAGATCACTCGCTCGAAAAGTTTGCCTATGCAACTAAGGAGGCATATGGGTCTGTAGGACGATGGGTCCCCTAAAGGCTTGTTCGGCTTCGGTAGGAGCACGAGTTTCTGCTGTTTCCATCGCTCCGGGAAGATCCCCTCTCTCAGGCACGCTGTGAAGACTTCAGCGAACCTGTCTGGCGCTATTGAAGCTGCTAGCTTCGCCGCTTTATTTGGTATGCCATCCATGCCAGGGGCCTTATTGATGGCTACCTTTTTTGCAGCCTCCAGAATCTCATCTGCGGTCACCGCAGGTACCTCTTCTGGGTCCACCTGAAGGGTGGGTAGTTCGGCGGCGCGTACGTTCTGTGGAAACAGGACGTACACAATGCTCTGGAGCAGCGCGGGGCAGGTGATCGGCGGAGAGCGTTTGCCCTTGACCGCTGACATAACCATTTTATAGGCTCCACCCCAGGGGTCCGAGTCTGCTTCTCTGCACAATCTTTTGCAGTGCTCGGATTTACTTCTAGCGATGGCCTTGTTCAGCCTTCTCCTCGCTTCCTTATATCTCTGAAGGAGTTCATCGAAAACAGGACGGTTTCGATTTCTTTGAGTTCTCCTTCTCGCTTTCAGGCAGGCCCTTCGGCATTCGTTGATCTCGGCGTTCCACCAGAAGTTTGGTGGGTGTTGCCGATTGCCGGCGCGCCGAGGCATGGATGCATCACATGCCTGTTTAACTGAATCTTCGATTCGCTCTGCCCCTTCCCTGGCACCTCCTGCCGACCTCGCATCATGCAGGAATACTTCCTCGAACACCTCTGTGTCGAGTTTATTTACGGCCCATCCTCTAGCCGTTCCGTACGTAGGATTCCTCTTTTCTATACCCTGGCCTACCTCGAAGATGATGGCTTGGTGGTCGCTGTGCGTGTACAAATCGCTCACCCGCCACTGTAGGCCCTTGGCCACTGAATCGCTCACGTAAGTGATGTCGATCACAGACGATCTCCCACCCCTTTTGGAAGGTGTTTTCGCCTCCGGATATATATATATATATATATATATATATATATATATATATATATCTATATATATATATATATATATATATATATATATATATATATATATATATATATAATACGAGGTGTGACAATTAAGTAATGAGACTGATTATATTGCCGCGATTGTGGTAACCCTACGACCTTGAAATTCCCTTTCCCTACTCTCGGCATCCTTCCCCTCTCCATTGATACATATATTTGCCATCGCTCTAGCTTGTTTAGTTCGCCTGTTCGGTACTGCACCTACGCATAGTAATACAAGTAATTTTGACTTTTGAGAGACCGTCTGTCCGTCCTTCTGTCCGTTCGTCTGTCCGTTCGTCTGTCCATCCGTCTGCGCCCGTCTCTTCTCGTCTGTACTGAACGCATTTATTTAGGGAGCTGACATTTTTTACACGGCTTTTTCAAAAAATAGTAGATAAATACTTTCATTTTCGTCTAGCCGTCTTAACATTGTTGTGACACCAATTATAACTATTCTTCTTGTTATATTAAGATTGTAGATTTGAGTCTGAAAAGGGCTTAATCACATCACAATTTTTTTTAGCTTTTTCGATAACCTAATACAAATAATACTTTAAAAATAATCTATATGTATATAAAAATGAATACATATTTATGTTGTGTGTAATCGAGGTTTGAAATATGAAATGACTGTTTGAGAGCTGCTTGTGTGCAATGGCGCTTGAAAAAAAAAATTGTCGATATTCCTATTGGGGAATATTTTTGGTATTCGCATAAAATATATATGATTTGTATACGAAATCAGTTTGTTTTTTAAATGAAATAAACAAAGTGAAATCGTTCTGAAAAAAGGAACGCAGCAGCTAGCAGGATAGTGGTGTCAAATTGTAAACGGATTAAACTAAACGTAGCTGGGCTTCCTTTTGAACGGGCTAAAATGGTTTGGACTAAACCATTAAAATAATATTTTCTTTGCTTCCCTTCTAGTTTTATTGACGTGATATATTCAATCATTTCTTCCAGGAATTGCTTTACAAACCCTTCTCTTCTTAATTTGGCCTTAAAACTATTTTTACAAAATGGATTTTTGCTGTTTAATCAATCTATTAATTTGTTTATTTCTGCAATGAATTCAGCTGTGGATTTCGCCTTGTTACTATCTTTTCCAGAAAACACTCCCATTTGTTCAGCAGATTTGATTGCTGCCGCACAAGTTTAACTGGACGCTTGCACAACTAACGAATCAATCATCTTTTCCCATTTATTTGGACTCTAATGTTTTCCGTAAGCTTATGGCTCATTTTTGTCACATTACTTTTCTCCATAGTAACCAACTCTTCTATGCATTTATAGTATGTAACTGGATCATCAATGGTACATAAATCAGCCTTCATCAAAGTATTCCTAATTGAGGTACATCATATAATGCACAATAGAGATTTTCAAAATGTGGCTTAAATGTTGTTACGCCTAATCGGAAGAAACAATTTCTATTATTTGGAACTTGATCGCATACCATACCACCTCTAATATTTTACCCGTCATTAGAACAGTTCTATCAATTCTTGTAATTTTTGTGATAAACTTACCCCAGTGATACTGGTTTTTGTAACGTAGTATGCAATGATGAATTTGCAGTTGGATAATATTCCTCTTGCCATAAAGGCCGATATACACGGTGAAATTGGATGTACATCCAGAATTTCATCAAATCCATAAGCGCAATGAGCTTTGATCGGCCGACCGGCCCACAATCGATAGTTTTGGTTGTACATCAGCCCTTCGATGTACCCGTGTACATGCAGAAAATATTTGCAGGCTCAATATTTGATTGTTGATAAGGGGACTCTAAAACAGATAAATCCTGTAATTGCAAGTCCGAGATTAAATTCCTGCTTTCATACTTTTGCCCTGACAAATTGACTGTAGCCTTTCCTCATATTCATTAACTGAAGAGTTTACAAATATCAAGGAAGGTATTGAGCCTATTTTTAATTTCTTTTTACCAAAACAACTACTACCGCAATGTTTTGAGCAGACGTACGCATTTTTTATTGTGGACGGGGATGTTAATTTACAAGCATTTATGAAAAGGACTTGTCCCAGATTTTGGAAATCGAAAGAAGATATGGCTCAGCATGTTTATGCGCTTTGCAACTTTGGATGATGCAAACAACTCCCCAGGGTATGCGACTTTTTTGCATTTTTTACAAAAAACTGTGGCCAAAAATCTACGACCACGGCAAACCTACAACAAAAGACCTACTTAAAGCCAAAATCCAACATTTAAAGGCAAAAGCGAAAATTCTATAGATAAAATAAAATATAGAATAATTTCCTAAATTCGTTTGTAAAATCATTCTAGTTATACCGAAATACCAGAAAATAAAAAAAAATTCGAAAATCCGTAACCAAAAAAAAACCTCAACCAAGTACCTATTTTAAAAATAACGTAAGCAAATTTAAAATCAAGAGAAATTAGAAGTCATTAACAAAATACACTGAATGTTCTAGGAAATAGTTAAAATACAAAGCATCAAGGAAATCCTTCAATGTAGCGCTAGACGTAAATGTTTGAAAGATGACAATGCTGCGAGAAACATTCTGTTGTCAGTTCCTTTCCTTGCCCCCCTAAAATTCTAGCTTCCTTATCGACAAACTCACCGCATGTCTTGTGCTGCGGACCATGACCACGTTCGCCTCCTTGTGTAGCTAGAAACTCGAATATGTAGCATGTTGCTAAGGGGGAGGCAATCTCAGAGGCCTGCCGAGGCGAAAAGCGTTCGGGTTTTTTGTTCTAGCTGTCGCATCTTTATACGGAGTATTATGTTATCTCTGGTACCTACTGGCATACTTGAAAGGAACCGTAGATATTGGAATAACTTTTAGGTGGGATACAAACGATACGAAATTGAGTGTTTATTGCGACGCAGATTGGGCAGGAGACTTGGACAAGAGACGAAGTACAACAGGATGGGTGTGCTTTCTAAATGGCGGTCCAATTACTTGGTGTTCAAAGAAGCAAACTATCACTGCAACATCGACGACAGAGGCTAAATTCATAGCACTTTGTGCTGCAACAAAGGGCACTGTATGCTTGAGACGATTGCTAAAGGATTTAAAATGTGAACAAATCGAAGCAACAGCAGTTATGTGTGGCAACCAAAGAGCCATCACGATTGTAAAGAATCCTGATTCGTCGAAAAGAACCAAACATGCGATAAGCAAGAGGAAGGGGAAATTGATGTTCAATTCGTTTCAACTCAACAGCAATTGGCAGATCCATTGACCAAAGCACTCAGTAAAGATAACTTCATATGTTTCAGAGAACAGTACGGCCTTGCATAATTTTTAAGGCAACTTCAAAATTGCGAGAGGGAGTGTTGGCACTGGCGCAATTTTATATGTACATATATGGAGTCCAAAGTCCATGCCAATTTTCTATTTGACATATACTTCTTCTTCTTCTTCCCTTCGCTTTTCGACTTTTAAGCAACGTGCTGCTGCCGCTATAACTTAGAATTTATAATTGAGTTTACTTCTTATTTGCAATATTTTTAGTCATCTTTATAAAGTGATTTATATTAAATTGAAGTCGTTGATCTAATTTTCATTCTATTAAATAAATACTCATTACGCAAATTAAAGGACTGGAACATTTTTCTTTGCATTATGACAGAACCTCCTAACAGAAACATTTGGTAGGTTTATGAAAAATGGATAATCGCAGTTATTAAAATTATTAGTGAGTGTCAGTAGATATAAAACGAAAAGTAGATATCTAATTTTTACCAGGGAATATAAACGCTTACTGAAATGAGTGAAAATTTATAAATTTAATTGCGCGAACGATGTATTTAAAACCGTCCTTATAGTCCATCAATATAAGCAAGTGATTTTTCTCAGAATTCTTAACATTTTACAAAAATTTTACAAACGATTTGCCCCATATCTAAAAATGGTTGCAGCCCTTTGTTTAAAAGCATATTTTTAAGTTTTTATTAACTAAATTTGTGTGTATGTATCTCTTCAGAATAACAAAACAAAAGTGGGATGTTGTGCCTAGAGACTAGCCACTAATTACCCTTTCTCTTGGTATTCTTTCTGTTGAATAACACTTCAGACTGGATGACAATATATTAAGTGGAGATTGTGAAGAATCGCGAGAACATTCAAACAAATAACTTGAAAAACTAACGCATCTTTCATGGAGATGCTGTTGAAAGAATTATACAATAATTACCCGCCAAGAATTTGAAAGAATTGATATATTTTAATTGCACCCCATCTATGACAAAGAATAGTGAACAACATCTATGGCAATATTACATTACTCTTCGTTTTTCCTATGATTATCAATTTCCATAAAATATACAAAATACATTTCATAAATAATAGAAAATTTGCTGTCATAATTCAGTTGGTTACTTCCTTCGAAACTTTTTACATTTCTAGCATTGGAATGTACCTTTTTACGTAAGCATGAATAAATATGTTTATTGCCACATTCCTACAAGTTAGTGTTTGGAGTAATGGGAAGGCGCTAGATCGGGGTGCGAAAGGACCAGGGTTCGATTCTTGGTGATGGCGTACTCTTTTTTTTAAGCTAAGATGATTTAATGTTTGTTAAATACTATGTTAAGTTTTAGATTACGCAAAGTCTCACAACTTATAACCTACATAAGCCTTTAGCAAAAAGTTTGCAAGAATAATTATATATAGCGTTGGTCAGTGTAATACTTATGAATCTCCATGGCCAAACTAGGATACAGCATTATGACAATAATTAAATCAATGCAACGTGAAATAAAAGTTTTAGTTAAGAACGGATTTGGCTTATTTAACTTATTATAGATTGAGTTATAGCTCACAATTGAATATGTACCAAAAGGTTTTAATTACTCGCCGCTTTGAGATTTTACCATCAACGCAGGCTTAGTTTATTATACTACAATAAATCAATCATCATAGCTAAAAAAAGTACTCAAATTCATCAAGAATCGAACCATGGCCTTTCGCATCCCGATCTAGCGCCTTCCCATTACTTCAAACACTAACCTGTAGGAATGTGGCAATAAACATATTGTCACATAGACATTTGATCTGGCGCACTTGATCTAATCACTTTTACTTTGCTTCGCATAAGTAAACATAATAATTCTTGGAAATATTCCCACGCGAATTTAATTCAAAAACCATTATCATTTGATACGATAATTTTATCTTTCTAAGAAATGCACTTGCACAAACAAGTGCATTACAATGTCTAGACACGCCGCCTCAGTTTGCATCATGCATTCTGCTGATGCAACATTTTTATGTTACCAACATAATAATTGTAAGAGATGCAACAATCATCTCAAATACTTTAAAGTTAGTTCTTGTTCAACTGCAGTCGCATACACAATAAATAAGTATTAAATAACGAAGGTTCCGTTTTTTATTAAAAAAATTCCTTTTCGATAACAATTATTACTGGCGCAGTCGGTAGGATAAATGAAAACGCAGTAAAAGTGTGTTCAAGTTTATTTCTCCCAAACGCAGTAAAAGTGTGTTCAAGTTTATTTCTCCCAAACGCAGTAAAAGTGTGTTCAAATTTATTTCTCCCAAGCGCAGTAAAAGTGCAAAGGGCTTTGTTACGCTAAATGCAGTGTAAAAATGTGTTAGTAATAACTTTAGCCACGCAGTAAAAGTTTAATTTACTAAAGAGTAAAGTGCAAACGTTAATAAGTGCAATTGTTACACTAAACACAGTGCAAAAATGTGTTAGTAATAACTTTAGCCACGCAGTAAAAGTTTAATTTACTAAAGAGTAAAGTGCAAATTGTCACTAAAGGGCATAATTTATGCATACAAAAATTTTTTTTGTGGAAAAAGAAAAATTTGAAGCAACAAGAAGGTGGTCATCCAATTCTGTGGAAAAGGAAAATTTGAAGCAACAAGAAGGTGGTCATCTAACTCTAACCCTTGCAACCATTACCCACGGTGGACGATCCCGTGCAACAATCAACAAATAACTACTACTTTAAGTACAAGTAACCCAGTAGGAAATCGAGGGAGATCTCCTTAAAGGAGGTATAAGAGAGATTAGAATTTAAAAGGGAAAAAATATATACCTCTCTTGTAAAGAAAAAGGGAGCTATTCTGAATGAATCATCGCCGTAACACGAACGAACATGCAAAGCCCAGGCGCAAAGTGTAGGGAATGCGTAAGTCATTTTAGTTCGATGCATTAAACCTGAATGGCAATATTAAAAAAATTTGTTTGCAAAGGTGGAAAGTGAGTAAATTTGTGCCAATTTAAAAAAGATTTTTGTACTTTTAATAAATTTGTTAAAAAAATATATATTTTGTTATAATTTAGAAGCAACATTCGGAACCCCGATTTCACCTCCCCAAAATTATAAACAGAGAGTAATCAAGGCGAGTACAAACGGAGCATTCCCTTTTTTTCGAAACCTCTATTTTTGCTCCCCAGATAATAAACAGAGTGTATTCAAGGCGAGTACAAATAGAGCCCTCCTTTTCCGGACATGCTTATGTAAAAAGGAGCAAAAAAGATAACGTAGAGGGAGGCCTCCTATACTCCCAAGGGAGGCCTCCTTTATTCATTTGGGATGCTCTCTTTTCCTTCCTACCTTAACTTAAAAAAAAAAAAAAATTAAATAATAATTAAATAAATAGAGTAGAAAATTGATACTAGTGAATTAATTTATATTTGGCTTAAATAAATCTGTGAATTATTGTGATGCGTTAATGCGAAAGAGATAATTTTTTTTGTGTTTGTTTTGAGTTCATAAAGTCTAAAGGTATAAAACAAATTAAATTTCATGATCGTGCGGTTAAATAGTTAGATAAATTCAAATAGCGAATTGCAATAATAATTATTATACGGGATATTTTCGTCAACTTAGTTTCTGCCCTTTTATTAGTTTGTTAGTGAAGGTTGTCGGATAAATTCACGATAGTGCTGTTAGATAGTATTGTCAAATAAAGAATCCTTGAGAGTAACTGTCTTTGTCACACAAACCATTTCGTCATAGCTAAAGCGGCAATAAGATGGAGGAATTGAGTATAACGGAGAGATTTCGGTTTGTTACTAGCAGCTTAAGCTGTATAATGCCATTCGATGGTGAACCCAATTCGTTAGCAAACTTTATTAGCAGAATAGAATGTCTGATTCCGATACTAGAGACCTTCGATAATAATTATAAACGCTCTATACTAGGTTTTATTAAAGATAAAGTGATAGGTAAAGCACGTAGAACCCTACTAATGAACGGCGATACCAGTACTTGGGGTGATCTTAAATCCATTCTAATTAAAGGACATGGCGAAAGTTTCTCAATCAATTCCCTGATAGACAAAGTTAGGTCATGCAGATGTAATGGAACAATTCAGGATTTTTATGAAAACTTGACAAATTTAGTGTGCAGACTAAATAACGCTCACCTTTTAGGCGATGGGGAAAACGATTGAGAGAAATAGAAGAATAGTTTTGGATGCTTTCAAACAAGGGTTACCAGAACCAGTGAAAGGAATTATAATTAGTAGAAACCCAGACACGTTACCTGGAGCGTACGAAACTAGTTGGGATGTGGGTTCGACCCTTTCGTTCCACACGATCAACTTCCCAGTATGATGGATGTTGAATATATGATTGGATATTTTAATAATAAATGAACAGTAGGCAATATAGAATTTGTCACAATTGTTTATCAATATTTTCGTTAAAATGTCAAACTAAATGTGCGCACTTACAAGTTTAGGATGACGAAAATGTATATAAAATTGATGTATTAATGTTTTTCGGCACCTCAATGAAGTCGATATAGTTTTTAGTTCGCGCGGTATCGTGCAGGTATAAAAATCACTTAAGTCATTTAAACCAAAAACCGCTGGACCGAATATTATAAAAATCTTTTCAGATTATATTGTCGCTAATACGCTTCGAACGGCACCTCAAGTAAGTCAATATCTTTCGTGGTTCGGGCGATATCGTGCAGGCACAAAAATCAATTACGCCGCTTAAACAAAAATACGGCTGGACCGAATTTTATGAAAATCTTTTCAGATTATATTTTGGTTAATACTCTTCGAACGGCACGTCAACTAAGTCGATATCTTTTATAGTTCGCGCGATATCGTGCAGGTACAAAAATCACTTAAGTCATTTAAACCAAAAAACCGCTGGACCGAATATTATAAAAATCTTTTCAGATTATATTGTCGCTAATACGCTTCGAACGGCACCTCAAGTAAGTCAATATCTTTCGTGGTTCGGGCGATATCATGCAGGTACAAAAATCACTTACGTCGCTTAAACAAAAAAACGGCTGGACCGAATTTCATGAAAATCTTTTCAGATCATATTTCGGTTAATACGCTTCGAATGACACCTCAACGAAGTCGATATCAGTTTTGGTTCGCGCGATATCGTGCAGGAAAAAATGACCACATCCGTACGCACATTTTCGCACGATTTTCGGACCGATTACAATAACTTCCTATACTGGGAAGTTAATAATTCAGGAAAATGGGTATTCAAATTATAGCAATAGTAGAAATGATAATTTACACAGGCACAATAAAATACCGTTTTTCACTAACAATGGTTTTACGAGGAACCATCTTGGTTTTAATTACCATCTTAAGAATAACAATAGAAATCGTCGTAATAATAATTACTATAATAACAATTTTAATAATAATAACAATAATACCAACTTTAATAATAATGACAAGCTTCGTTATAATAACCCGAACTATCGTAACAGTAATTTTCACAATAATAATAATCTTTTTAACAACAACTATCGCCCACAAAATGGCATTAATGGTAGCTATGGCAGATTGCCACAGAATGAACATAGTTCCAATAGAAATAACAACTATTTTAACCGCAACGACGAACCCGAAGCAATGGAAGTTTCTCTCAATCATAACGATCTGCAACAAAATTTTCACATAGGCGGTCGAAACGTCTTCCCTATTTAATAACACTGGTCTGCAAAAAACGGGTCATTTTTTCTCCTTTCCAATTTAATAGTCGTATCCTAAGTATTTTTTCGCGCTGAAACCGAATCCGTTGGCCAAATTGCCCTATCACGTCAGGATTTTGAGCAATCCTAACCTAAAAGTGCCAAAAAGCGTGTTTTTTGCACTTTTGCGCGTTAAATATCTCAAAACTATGGAATGATAGGGCAAATCGGGCAACGGGATCGTTTTCAGCATGCCAAAATCTACAGAAAACCATGTCGAAAGCGTTAAATTTGAAAAAAAGAAAAACTTCGGTGCAACGATGATATCATGTGTTAATAAAAATCATCGATTTCGCCCCAAGAAGTTTTTCTTTTCAGTATTACATGGTTGTACATGACATGGTTTTCTGTAGATTTTGGCATGCTGAAAACGATCCCGTTGTCCGACTTGCCCTATCATTCTATAGTTTTGAGATATTTAACGCGCAAAAGTGCAAAAAACACGCTTTTTGGCACTTTTAGGTTAGGATTGCTCAAAATCCTGACGTGATAGGGCAATTTGGCCAACGGATTCGGATTCAGCGCGAAAAAATACTTAGGATACGACTATTAAATTGGAAAGGAGAAAAAATGTGCAGACCAGTGTAATTCATACACCAATCAGAAAGTTGAGATTCATTGTAGATACTGGAGCCGAATATGGCATAATAAACCCGCAAATATGTTACCCCAAATGGAGAGTACCTACTGATTACTACAAAATTACAGTGTTGAATCGCGAAATACACTCAAATGTCCTATACAAAATACCTCTCTTTAAAGAATTTAACGAAGACCGTTACGCGAATTTTTTGGAATATCCCTTTCATAATTATTTCGATGGATTACTCGGAAATAATGTTCTATTAGATCTAAATTCCATTGTCGACTACAAACACAGACGCCTAATTACGGATCAAGCTAACCTTCCTATATATCTGAACCAAGGCGAAGAAGATTATTCATTAAATGGCGAAACACAGGAGATACCTACTTATCAACGAATCCACAGGCTACACTATAAACGAACAATGTTTTTGCTAAACACTTGAACGAGAAAGACATAGGCAAACTGAAGTTTCTCCTTCGCGGTTATAAAGACCTATTCTTCAATGACGGTGACAATCTATCTTTTACTAGTAGTATAAAACATAGAATTGTCACCAAAAACGACATACCAATTTATAGTAAATTATACCGGTATCCTGAAGTCCATCGCAACGAAGTTGACAAACAAATTAAGGAAATGTGGCAACAAAAAATAATTGTACCAAGCAGTAGCCCATACAATGGTCCTCTATGGGTTGTACCCAAGAAGTCTGCTTATAGCGGAAAGCAAAAGTGGAGAATCGTAATCGATTACCGTAAACTAAACGAGCAAACAATAGAAGACAGATATCAAATGCCAAACATTGACGACCTTTTGGACAAAGTAGGAAAATGCAGCTATTTCACTACTCTAGATCTGGCGAAAGGGTTCCACCAGATCAAGTTGGATCCCCGCGACAGAGTTAAAACTGCTTTCTCGATGGCCAACGGTCATTATGAATTTACTAGAATGCCGTTTGGACTAAAACAACCGCAACCGCAACCTTTCAGAGATTAATTAATGATGTATTGGAAGTATTTTCATGGTATTCTTTCTGTTGAATAACACTTCAGATTGGATGACAATATATTAAGTGGAGATTGATCCGCACTCACTTCCAAGCCGCCGGATCTGGGAATCGAGGCCAATAATTCGAATGTGTCAAATTGAAAAAAAAAAAAAAAAGCACATCACACATGTAAACACGCAAAACAGAGTCCGCTGGAGGGCAACTGTTTCCGCCCTATATCCCATGAGGGATTAAAGAAGCGCAATGATGAAAATGATGAATGATGACATGTAAACACTATAGAAAACGAATCTAAACATTTTTCTTTGGATTGGAGGAAAATCTAATGTGGTGCATTTTGTACAACAGAATTAGGCGTATTATTTTACTTAAACATACATGTCTTATTGTTAAAAATTCGGCTTACCGCACCCTAGTTTGGCCATGGAGATTCATAAGTATCACACTGACCAACGCTATATATAATTAATCTTGAAAAGTTTTTGTTAAAGGCTTATGTAGGTTATAAGTTGTGAGACTGCGTAATCTAAAACTTAACAAAGTATTTAACAAATACTACAATATAATCATCATAGCTTATAAAAAAGGAAATCAAATGTAAACAATAAAATTCTTTGATTCTTCACCCACGTAATGGTATATTTCTTTATTCAATATAAACAATAGTTTTTGAGCAGCAAATAAAAACTATGTGCCATAATTTCGTTATCATCGGTTTTTGTTCTGGAAGCAAATTTAGGGACGTATTCATGTCAAAAACTTGTTTCATATGAAACAAAATCCCCGAAGGAAATTAAAAAAAATTATTATGACGAAAAAAAAAGCACCGCGAGCCGAAGGATCGAACTCGCAGCCCCACGGACGAGGGAGTTTCCCTAGCCCTTTATAGTCCATGGAAATGGTACTTTAACATTGCAAAAATGCAGGACAAGGTTTTATTTTTGGGATGTGTAGGGGGGGTCAGGGTGAGCTTAAGTTTGAGGATTTTCGGGATTCTAACCCCCCCCCCCATTTGGCCGCCATCTTGGAAAACGTATGCAAATGGGTTTTCCACTATATCTCCGAAACGGCACATCTTACCGGAAATTTGCAAGGACACTTTTTGTTTAGAATTAAATAATCTACAATTTATTACTTAGAAATTTTGTGGTAAAATGAATAATTAAGAAGTTATAAGCCTTAGAACACAAAAATTAGTCACAATATTTTCTTTAAAGGCTCTTTTTTGTTGTTTAAATATACTTCTGGTTGAAATTTCCAGACCATTTTCTCAGTTTTTGGTCTTTTGACCAAGAGCTACATTTTGAGATATTTCCCAAGTCTGTATCTGCAGTACTTTCAAAGATGAAAGTAGGCTTCAGACGGACAGACGGACAGAGCCTCTGTATAAGCTTTTTAGCTTTTAAAAAAAAAAAAAGCTTATACAGAGGCTCTGTCCGTCTGTCCGTCTGAAGCCTACTTTCATCTCTGAAAGTACTGCAGATACAGACTTGGGAAATATCTCAAAAGACCAAAAACTGAGAAAATGGTTTGGAAATTTCAACCAGAAGTATATTTAAACAACAAAAAAGAGCCTTTAAAGAAAATATTGTGACTAATTTTTGTGTTCTAAGGCTTATAACTTCTTTATTCATTTTACCACAAAATTTCTAAGTAATAAATTGTAGATTATTTAATTCTAAACAAAAAGTGTCCTTGCAAATTTCCGGTAAGATGTGCCGTTTCGGAGATATAGTGGAAAACCCATTTGCATACGTTTTCCAAGATGGCGGCCAAATGGGGGGGGGGGGTTAGAATCCCGAAAATCCTCAAACTTAAGCTCACCCTGACCCCCCCCTACACATCCCAAAAATAAAACCTTGCCCTGCATTTTTGCAATGTTAAAGTACCATTTCCATGGACTATAAAGGGCTAGGGAAACTCCCTCGTCCGTGGGGCTGCGAGTTCGATCCTTCGGGTCGCGGTGCTTTTTTTTTTCGTCATAATAATTTTTTTTAATTTCCTTCGGGGATTTTGTTTCATATGAAACAAGTTTTTGACATGAATACGTCTCTAAATTTGCTTCAAGAACAAAAACCGATGATAACGAAATTATGGCATATAGTTTTTATTTGCAGCTCAAAAACTATTGTTTATATTGAATAAAGAAATATACCATGACGTGTGTGAAGAATCAAAGAATTTTATTGTTTACATTTGATTTCCTTTTTTTAAGCTATGATGATTATATTGTAGTGTTTGTTAACTACTTTGTTAAGTTTTAGATTACGCAGTCTCACAACTTATAACCTACATAAGCCTTTAACAAAAACTTTTCAAGATTAATTATATATAGCGTTGGTCAGTGTGATACTTATGAATCTCCATGGCCAAACTAGGGTGCGGTAAGCCGAATTTTTAACAATAAGACATGTATGTTTAAGTAAAATAATACACCTAATTCTGTTGTGCAGAGTGCACCACATTAGATTTTCCTCCAATCCAAAGAAAAATGTTTAGATTCGTTTTCTATAGTGTTTACATGTGTGATGTGCTTTTTTTTTTCAATTTGACACATTCGAAATATTGGCCTCGATTCCCAGATCCGGCGGCTTGGAAGTGAGTGCGGATCAATCTCCACTTTATATATTGTCATCCAATCTGAAGTGTTATTCAACAGAAAGAATACCATGAAAAAGCGTAATTAGTGGCTAGTCTCTAGGCACAACATCCCACTAGTTTTTTTTTGAAAAGGCTAAAAATTGAGTTTCTCTTTTTTTTTTCAGAATGATTACCATTCGGTTTCTTCTGGCGACGGCGGCGTCGATATCAGCACAACGACTGGAATTAGCTCCAATAAATACAGAAAACGGATACGCACTCTTCAAAATTGAAGAAAAATTAGTTTTAGACTTATTCATTAAAATATTACATGTAGTAAATTTGACAAGATATGGCGAACTTATAAATCTAATTGAAAATAACGTGAAATCCTTGCACTTAGTCGACGAAGAAAATAATACCGTATTGTTGGAGAGAGAACTGAAATTATTGAAGCATAATAATAAAATAATAATACCGCATATCTACAGGAACCACAGGAACAAAAGAGGGCTTGTGAACGTTTTGGGGAAAGGATTTAAATTCCTTGCAGGAACAATGGACAACGACGACGCAATAGAAATTTACAAACATTTGGAAAACTTGGACACCAATACAAAGAATACGATAAACGAACTTAATCAACAGGTTGTTATCAATAATAACCTTGGGTGACTTCGTAAATGTAAAATTTAAGCAGTCGGTTTAAGTCAAGACTTCATAAATGTCACAGTTTTAAAGCATTTTGTTCATAATTGCATTGTAAACGTCAAATCTTTGCATTGAAATGGGAATTTCGGCATCAGGAATAGTTATGATGCAAAGTGATTAGTTTTACAAATTTTACCAAAATTTTGTGTGCTGTTCCTTGGCACACTTCATAAATGTCAAACTTAAAACTGCAGAACTTTGTCTAGGCTTTTACTGAACTTTGACTTGACTGCATTAATACTGTTTTCTGACACAGTTTATTGGCATTTACGAAGTCACCCCTTATTAAAAATGTAGAAGTTATGAACGAACATTTGAATAAAACACAAACAGAGTTAAATAAATACCTCCTACATATAACGAAAGAAACTAACAAGATTACACATTCTCAAAACCAATCAAAATACATCCTTAAAGTATACGCAGACATTACCACGTTGAATAGACAGTTAGAGAAATTTGCAGACATCATTTTACTATTTTACTAGCAACTATTCGCATTAAAATCGCCGCAATCAGAAACGTACAACGCGATGCTATAAACCGTAGACGGTTCAACGTAGACCTTCTGCGGGAGAGCGGTAAAAAGCGGGAATTTGCTGGAAACCTACAACAAATATTAAACCAGCACAACGTTTCTGACGACACAAATATTGAAGAGCTGTGGAGTAGGACAAAGGGCGCAATATTGACGGCTGCGGAAATGAGCATCGGTTATGTCCCAAGAAACCAGCAACACTGGATCTCGGACACAACCTGGCAAAAAATAGAACGCAGGAGAGCCCTAAAAAATAACGTAAACTCTACAAGCGACCCCGAAAGACGTTACCAACTGGAACGGGAGTACTCCCAATTACACCGGGAGGTAAAGAGAAGTGTCCGGCGTGATAAAAGGCAGCAGATAAATGAGCTCGCAGAAAAAGCGGAAAACGCGGCAAACACAGGCAACAGTAAGGTGCTGTACCAAATTACTAAACAGCTCACGGGAAAGCACTCTACTAAAAAGCATGCCGTTAAGAGTGCGGATAAAAGGCTGCTGTGCAGCGACGAGGAGCAGCTCCAAAGATGGAGAGATTACTTCTTCGCCGTCCTGAATGGTTCATTTACACAGGAACCTCAGGAAACCAGCAACAATGCACAGCCTATAAGAATCACCACCCGAGCCCCATCCAAGACGGAAATAGTAAACGCAATTCATGCGATGGCCAATGGTAAAGCAGCTGGGAAAGATGGCATCCCGCCAGAATTGTTGAAAGACGACTCAAGCCTCGTAGCAGATGCGCTTCAGCCAATCCTGGAAATAGCATGGAACACCTGAACCTTTCCGGAGGATTGGACGGAAGGTATCATAGTCAAAATACCAAAAAAGGGGGACCTAACAATATGCGACAACTGGAGAGGCATCTGTTTACTATCTACAGTGGGCAAAATTTTGTCCTATATATTACTATCTAGGATAAGTGAGGCAGTAGACCGAACGCTTAGGAGGCAGCAGGCCGGATTCAGGAAGGGCCGCTCATGTATTGGTCATATCAACACCTTACGAATAATAGTGGAACAGTCTACTGAATTCCGATCCCCCTTTACCTAGCTTTCGTAGATTATGAGAAAGCGTTCGACTCGGTCAATAGGAGCTTTATATGGCAGGCACTACGGCGACGGGGACTGCCTGATAAAATAATAGAATTGATAGAAGCCCTATATAGCAATTCCAAATGCAGAGTTCTCCATAATGGAAAATGATCCGACAGCTTCGAGGTGAGCTCAGGAGTACGACAAGGATGCCTACTCTCGCCTTTACTATTTCTTATAGTAATAAATGACATCTTTGTCGGCGCTCTAGATAGTAGAACAGGCGGCATACAATGGGGTTTTTTTAGACCGCCTTAAGGATCTCGACTACGCAGATGATATCTGTTTGCTGGCCCACAGACACCAGGACCTCAAAAATATGATTAACAATTTGGCAACAGAAAGTAGTCCAGCAGGCTTAAGGCTAAATCCAACTAAAACTAAAGAAATGCGGATAAATGCAAACACCATTGAACGGACTGCGCTGAATAACCGTGACGTGGAACTGGTCGATAAATTCTGCTACCTCGGTGGTATTATTACCGAAAATCGCGGTGCCGAAGAAGATGTCAGTTCCAGAATAAATAAAGCACGAGGCGCATATGCATGCCTGTTCCGCATATGGAGATCAACGGAGATCTCAACTAACACCAAATTGCGGCTGTTCAACTCCAACGTTAAGGCAGTTCTTTTGTATGGTTGCGAAACAAGGAAAGTCACCCAATTCATCACAGGGCGCCTCCAAGTCTTCGTCAACAGATGCCTGCGTCGTATCCTAAAAATCCGCTGGCAGGATAGAATTTCAAACGAAGAACTATGGCGCCGCGCCGGCCAAGAAAGGATAGACGACCAAATCAGACGAAGGAAATGGAATTGGGTTGGCCACACCTTGCGACGCGAAAACGAAAATCTAGCCAAACAGGCCCTCGACTGGAATCCGCAAGGATCCCGTCGAGTCGGAAGACCTAGGACAACATGGAGGAGAACCCTACCAGCAGAAGCCGCAACAACTGGGAGATCCTGGTCGGAGCTGAGAGCTGTCGCGCAAAACAGAGTCCGCTGGAGGGCAACTGTTTCCGCCCTATGTCCCATGAGGGATTAAAGGAGAACAATGATGATTTTACTAAGTAAACTGAATGTACTCGCTCACGACATTCTCACGGACGAGGAGGCGACTAAGTACAACATAACATTTATGCGAAGAGGTATAATTTTTAATGAAAATCTACTGATATTCGCAATTGGTATACCTCGTTTTACTACCGAAAAATACTATAAAGCAATCGTAGTACCATTTCCAAATGATAAATTCAAGCAGATAGATTCGGGAAATACGGAAGTAATTATTCAGGAAAAGAATGTCTATAAAGATTACGAAGGTATTCTAGTTAGGAAAAATTTAAAACTTCATAATGATCATTGCATTAGAAATTTATTGAAAGAAAAAATATTTGCACATTTAAGTTTGATAATGAAACCGCTATCGAGAAAATATCCGATAACTTAATAATCTCAAGGAATCTGCCTCCAACCAAATTAAATACGGATTGTGTGAGCCAAGATTTAATCATAAAAAATAATAATGTAATAAAATTTAAGGATTGTAATGTAAAGATCGGAAATTATTGATTTAAGAATCATACAGATAAATATTTTGATACTATGATAATACCAATAACGTACCTTAATTTTACGAAACAAATCAAGAACTTAACATTAGAAAATTCACATTTAAATACTATCACTAATAGAGAGCAAATAGAATACGTGAAATATAAGAACAATTTCGTAACGTACTTTTCTTTAAGTTGGAGCTCTGTAATTGTACTTGCAATAGTCATCATAATTGTATTAAAAATACGTTCAAGAAAATTTAACAATGATAACATTAAATTACATGAAAGTATTGAACTAAAAGATAAAACTACTCCTACTTCCAATAGGGAAAGGAATGTAGATCCATTTGCCGAGGCTGCAAATGCTTAAAGAGGGGAGGTGTCACATAGACATTTGATCTGGCGCACTTGATCTAATCACTTTTACTTTGCTTCGCATAATTAAACATAATAATTCTTGGAAATATTCCCACGCGAATTTAATTCAAAAACCATTATCATTTGATACGATAATTTTATCTTTCTAAGAAATGCACTTGCACAAACAAGTGCATTACAATGTCTAGACATTCTGCTGATGCAACATTTTTATGTTACCAACAATTATAATAATTGTAAGAGATGCAACAATCATCTCCAATTCTTTAAAGTTAGTTCTTGTTCAACTGCAGTCGCATACACAATAAATAAGCATTAAATAACGAAGGTTCCGTTTTTTATTAAAAAAATTCCTTTTCGATAACAATTATTACTATATTTATTCATGCTTACGTAAAAAGGTACATTCCAATGCTAAATATGTATAAAGTTTCGAATGAAGTAAACAACTGAATTATGACACAGATTTTCTATTATTTATGAAATGTATTTTGTATATTTTATGGAAATTGATAATCATAGGTAAAACGAAGAGTAATGTAATATTGCCATAGATGGTGGTCACTATTCTTTGTCATGGATGGGGTGCAATTAAAATATATCAATTCTTTCAAATTTGTGGCGGGTAATTATTGGTGTTGGTCTCATTGCGAGGTGGGATACTTGTGTGCGTGCACGTGCATATATGCTATGGATAAACAGATGCCTGTGTTTTTCATTAGATGTTCTACATTTTAAGAAAAGTGGAGTGCGTGCGTAATTTGAAGTGTTAACTTCTTTAGGTGCGTTTGGCACTTTTTCGCTGGGGGTAAAAACACGACACGCGCACTTTGTTGCACACTCGTTTCTGGACACTTGCTGCAATGATAGCGACACGTGCACTTTGTTGCACACTCGTTTCTGGCCACTTGTGCATATACAGCTGTCTAGAGCATGGAAAAACTTTTGGTTGAGCTCGCCATTATTTTGTTTTTCCATAATTTTTGAGTAATTGTTTTGGCAGAAAATAAAAGAAGAATACAATCGCCTCGATTCCCAGATCCGGCGGAGCAGAAGTGAGTGCGGATTTGATATTTTGCGACTCTCAAATCCATAGTCGCGGATTTGTTTAATCAAAAAATCTGGAGTGAAGACACACGCGATTATGAAATTAGCGATGTCGGATTATCTTAGGCGCATCATCAGCTCCTTAATGGAAATGTTGACTCTGGTTTTCTAAGTCGCCGTGCGTCGTTTAGAGAGAGTCATTATAATCTGAGAGGATCACCTCTTTTACAAATCAACTCTTCTAACATGAATTACGGCAGATTTGAACCTGTCAATCGCATGTTCATTAACGTGAACAATATTAATATGCTTAGCGTGAGTATTAGTAGATGTCCTTAAAAGGAGTCTTTTTAATCTCATTGGCCGTTTAGATATGTATGTTTCCTTTTGCTTGCGTGGGTTACAAGTAATTTGGATTTTTTTAACTTTATTATTGCATGCTTATTATTGTCCTCATCACAGCCTCATCTCAGCGCTTGGTTGTGCTAAGTAGGTAAATTTTTCTTGGCCCAACTAAGAAATGCGCCTTCTGTTCTAGAAGGGTTTACTCTATTATTATTAATTATAATTCTAAGAGCCGAAACTGCAAGCGTTTGTGCTCGATGCGTAAAAACTTAACTGACTGGTTGGCCATCTAACAACCGGAAAAGCTTTATGCTAAGGCATCGGACGTACACTTACAGTAGAGGGATAGCTACACTAACATTTTTCTTATGACCACGGCCCTACATTAGAACGACCTTGGGTTCGTTCATTAATCAAATATGTTATATAATTCTTTCAGCAGCATCTACTTGAAAGATGCGTTAGTTTTTCAAGTTATTTGTTGCATTGTTTTCGCGAATCTTCACAATCTCCACTTTATATATTGTCATCCAGTCTGAAGTGTTATTCAACAGAAAGAATACCATAAAAAAGCTAGTCTCTAGGCACAACATCCCACTAGCGATATTATTGTATACTAAACGATATGTAAATTTTTTTTTTTTTTTTCGGTTTACAGCGCTTTTTTCAAAATTCAAACTTCTGGCAATCGCTATAGTTGTTCCAGTTGTTTCTAATATTGTTCCAAAAGAACAAGCCCGTAAGTCGAAAAAAGAAACTCATAAGATAAAAAAACTTCTTTTGGCTGGCACCCTTTTTTTTAAATTAAACTTTTATTTATCGCTATAAGTTGTTCCAGTTGTTTCTAATTTTATTCCAAAAGAACAAGTGCATAAGATGATCAGCACTCAAAAAATAAAAAAAACGTTATTTCAAAAACTCAAATTTCTGGCAACTGCAATAGAATTCTATTTATTCCAAAAGCACAATTCCAAAAGTTCTTGATATTCCTAATGGACAATGCCTGCGAAGCCCATACTAATGGATTTTCCTTAAATGTAAAAAAGTCCGTAAATCGAAACAGAAACTCCAAAAATTCAAAATTGTAGTGTAGTAATCGATCGCCTCTTTCTGAAACCATGTTGCTGTTCATTGAGACATGGGACGATTGTCGGCAAACATGTTGCGAGTTTCAAAAGACCGTTCGAAGTACTAATACCTCTTAACCCACAATATTTAGTAAAACATGCTTTTTACATAAATGTATCGCGTAACTCATTCTGCTTCATTCTAGAACTGCCCATAAGCCCCAAAAATTCATATTCTATTCGGTTAATAATTTTCTAATTTTCTAAGGTATGTATAAATTAGGGTTTGTCGGTTTTTAAAAACCGGTTTTTAAATCCGGTTTTAAAAGAAAATTATTCAATTCCAAAATCGGGGGTTTCAGTTAAAAAAATGGTTTTTAATTTATACATTACACTTCTTTTATTAGCTACCAAAAATTGCATTATTAAGTTATGCGGATGGGTATTATCAAAATTATATAAATATTATTCTGCAGAATGTGGCTGCAATGTTACAATACTCATGTTACATCACTCAACAAGTTCTTCCGGTAGCGTACAGGTAGCGCTACTATCATTTGTAAATAGTGCTAACCTTCAAACGATATGTGTCAACATTTCATGACATTCCGATTATTTCTTTACAAATCGGTGAGTTTTAGTGATGAAACTTTACAAATCTGAATTTAAAAAAAAATACCCTAAAAAGGTAAAACAATTACGTGGTAAGGTGTCTTATGCCGAATTTTTCGTTGTACTTAATATAACTATACAAAAAATGCAATTGGTTAAATAAAGTTTTCGTGAATTTAACTCTGCATTGTAATAGAGGATGCGCACAATTTTTTTAAGTTTTTTTTTTGAAAGTATTTTTGCAAATGCTGAGTTAGATTTATGTAAACTTTATGTAATGCATTTACATTTTTAGTACAGTTATATTAAGTACAACAAAATTACCTTGGCATGTTCAAATTGATTTCTCATCTTGTGTTAAAAATATTTTGGTATAGTAAATAGAACTCGGTAAAATATACAATCAGTGCGAAAAATTCGGTATAAGACACCTTACCACGTAATTGTTTTACCTTTTTAGGGTAATTTTTTTTTAAAACATTTAATATTCAATATTTATACAGTACAGAAAAATTTTACATAATATTCAGTACAGAAAAACCGTAACACGCAAAAATTGATTTCACACCTTTTGTTGAAAATAATTTGGCAGTGTAATAATTTAAGTCTAGTCGTAGATCTATATTTAAGAAGGGTTTGGATGAGAGTAAAGAAGGAGATCTGAATAATAGTACGCTTATTTTACTAAGGGTCTGAGTTCACGTCTCTCTTTGAAATAAAGAAAATTACTTTAAAAAAAGTGTAATGTCTTATTTTAAATTTCAAAAGAAGTGCGCATGCCATGCCTGTGGTTTCCTTTTAAACTTGGTTTATTTATTAACGATGCCAAGTAATCAATAAACAAACAAATAACTTGGTTAATTTTTTGCAATTTTTCGTTGGTAATTAATTGCGAAACAATTGTTTTTTCAATAATAAAAGAAACCCATCAATAAAAATGGAGTTTATAATTTATAAAGTTATCTGTTTTGTGTTTCCAAAAATATGTGGATCAAAATTGACAGTAGCGCTAGAAAACCTTTCTAACTAATTTTTCATACTTTCTGAAGACGATGCAAAAGTGAACATTGGATTTTTCAATTATTTTTCAATTATGATGGCAAAATATCTGTATATGGCAGCAATAATAAGCAATTATAAAATAAATCAAAGCAAAAAACAGTGGACTGAATAATTTTAAGTTGCCTTTTAAAGAAGCTCTCTGGTGATCTATTTGCCTGATTTTTTTACACATTTTAATACATTCAGAGATACAATGGCGTGCGAGAATATGACATGAATTTTCAGAACGGCGCGAGAATATAAAACGAATGATGAGAGCAGCTTCTGCATTGCAACATTCAAACCCAATCCCTCTCACCAAGCGCGGGCTATTTTGCCTCGCACACATATAATTACACTGGTCTGCAAAAAACGGGTCATCTTTTCTCCTTTCCAATTTAATAGTCGTATCCTAAGTATTTTTTCGCGCTAAATCCGAATCCGTTGGCCAAATTGCCATATCACGTCAGGATTTTGAGCAATCCTAACTTAAAAGTGCCAAAAAGCGTGTTTTTTGCACTTTTGCGCATTAAATATCTCAAAACTATGGAATGATAGGGCAAATCGGACAACGGGATCGTTTTCAGCATGCCAAAATCTACAGAAAACCATGTCGAAAGCGTTAAATTTGAAAAAACTTTTTTTGTAATACTGAAAAGAAAAACTTCGGTGCAACGATGATATCATGTGTTAATAAAAATCGTCGATTTCGCGCCAAGAAGTTTTTCTTTTCAGTATTACAAAAAAAGTTTTTTCAAATTTAACGCTTTCGACATGGTTTTCTGTAGATTTTGGCATGCTGAAAACGATCCCGTTGTCCGATTTGCCCTATCATTCCATAGTTTTGAGATATTTAACGCGCAAAAGTGCAAAAAACACGCTTTTGGCACTTTTAGGTTAGGATTGCTCAAAATGCTGACGTGATAGGGCAATTTGGCCAACGGATTCGGATTCAGCGCGAAAAAATACTTAGGATACGACTATTAAATTGGAAAGGAGAAAAAATGTGCAGACCAGTGTTATACGCTGCTGTTTGTAAGTGGAGCTCAACTAAAAGTTCCCATGCTCTAGCCAGCTGCATAGGCACAAGTGCCTAGAAACGAGTGAGCAACAAAGTGCGCGTGTCGCCATCAAGTGTCCAGAAACGGGTGTAGCAACAAAATTCGCGTGTCGCGAATTCTTTGTTTTACCCCCAGCGAAAAAGTGCCAAACGCGCCTAAAGAAATTAACACTTCAAAAAATTCATAATATTCGGTCGGGCCATTTTTGTTTAAATAGAAAAAACTTCGGCTAATTGTCAGAAAGACCTTAAATGTAGTGTAAAGGGTAACGAAATTTTTGCACGATTTTAAAAGGTTGTCGGATTTTGACAAGTGATGTTTTGTTCGAAGGCTATCGCTGTGCAGAACCCAAAAAAGATCACTTCGTTTAGAACAGGTCTCATTCCATCGAGTTTATTAGATATTAGCAAAACTTATGTATTTAAGGTCTTTCTGACACAGCCGAAGTTTTTCCATTTAAACCAAAAAAGGCTCGACCGAATGTTGTGAAGTTTTTTTCAGGGTTTTTTTTTCGTTAATATTCTTCTCTCGGCACCTCAAAGAAGTCTATATAGTTTTTGGTTCGCGCGGTATCGTGTAGGTAAAAAATTCACGAACGTCGTTTAAACAAAAAAAAAATATGAGTGTGCTTAAGACCACACTTCAGAAGTAAAACTTTTGTGCCCAACGGCTAGTAATATGCAAAAGATATAGTGGAAAGTCTGTCGGATCTATGGTACGCTTGAGAAAATTCAGGCCAACGACAGATGCAAGAAGAATAGTGACGAATCTACTGATGGACTTGATACAAATACTATTTGAAAATATTTATGAATTCCTATTTACATTAAAACCTAAAAGTAACCGAGTAAAAATAATTTTTATTGGCTAATTTTCTTAAAAGCATACACGCGGTGCACCTAGTACGTATAGCATATAAGCGCGCATCCCACACGGGTATGCACGCTTCCGCCCCAGGCATGGATACTACCGCCACAGGCACGAAAATCTAAACATTCGCCTCATGGAAGTAAGCTGATGACATATGCAAGCGTACATGCATTGCATTCAGAGGTTCATTAAATTGCATGGTTTTTTCCGTCTCGGCTTTCACACATAGCCCGAAAATCTAAGTAACGAGTGCATGCAAGGTGCATGTGTTTGTTGCGCATACTTGTGTGTGCTATTTCGAATGCGGCATTACAGAAAAAGTTAAAAGTAGTCCGAGCTTTGCGTGGCATGCATTCCATTCATGGAACATTCCGTCAGGTCGCATTTGAATACACACACTTCTATATTATTTATAAACCAATTGAACGCATGTACGCTTGGATATGTCACCAGCTGTATGCATGCTCCGCTCCCGCTACATTCATGATCATTAATAATTGCATCCGCATCAGCATAGACTACTCCAAACCCAAGTATTGTTTTAACAAGCAGTCCGCCAACCACATCCAATAAAGCTTTACCCACGCGAGCCGCTTTACCTACGCGAACGAGAGCCAGTCTATATGAGTATGGTATTGGCACCCTTTATGGCAACCTAGCCAATTACTTGATTTCTTCGTCCAATACAATCTTTTAGGGAGCCAATTAATTTTAAAAGGGAGCAAAAAGAAATGCAAAAAACAATCAACCTATTTTCAAATTCTTGTTTCTAGGCGTAGTTGAAAATAATTTATTTTAGCTGATTAAACCGAATTTGAAGCATAAAGTTGAAAAAAAAAAATTTTTTTTTCAAACCTTTATATTTTCAGACAATGTAGGGATAGTTTCAGCCCTCTACTATTATCCCTTATCATAACATTTGCATACATATGAATATTGCAAAAATGTGTTTTATTGGATTGTTTTTGATTATAATTAAAATTATCGCGAAAACCTTTAAAAAGCGAGTTTTTAAGCATATTTAAAGGTGACATGCATATTTTAAGACTGTGGGACCCCGATTTTCAGCGACCCAAAAAACATATCAGAAAAGATTTTCACAACAGTGTAATGTTTTGACATAAACGATTCGTCGATTTGTGCAAGTTAAAAAAATTGTAATTTAAAAAGAGGAAAGGTCCAGCACATCTCACCCAAGGTGAAGTGGGTGCCAATTTAAAACAACAGGATCTCACACATTTAATTCACCACTCCCTTTTGGTATTCTAAGCACCCAAACCACTGGACATACGGTTTTAACAGCTTCGGTTTTATCAATTGAAGCGTGCAAAAAGTATTTTATATTGGAGACAATTACAAATTAAACGTAAGAAAGATGTATTGTTCATTTCTTCTTCCATTTTTTTCATTTTTGTTTACATCGTTTGGCATTTTAATAAAGTCCCAAGTGTTTATACCGTAACTTCCCGGCAGTGCTACATGTTTGGCCACGCCAAAAATCAGATGCGCCGCCGAAAATTCTTGTCGTATATGCCGCTGCCAACATGTCCGTCAACTCCAAAGTGTCCGCGGCATAAGCCCGGCCAGTGACCAAACCACAAGAAAAATCTGAAATAATTCACCTCTACATAATGGTGAATTTGTATTCCTGTAATGAGATAAAGCAAAGTCTGTGCGACAACGTAGCTAACATGCCAGAAAATCTATGCAGTAAGACAAAGTGTATTTTAACTGTTGCACACACAGCCCCGAGTTTCTTCGTCTCTTGTACCCCGTCCGCCCCATTTCCCATCGTTATACGAAAGTTGTGACGGTTGTGACGATTTTTCATGTGTGATAATGTTTCGCGAATGAACGGCACCTCAACGAAGTTGTTATCTTTTTTGGTTCGCGCGATATCGTGCAGGAAAAAATGACCACATACGTACGCACACACACATACTTCCACCCAAATTTTTGTTTAAAATGTTCTTGGGACCTTGAAAAATGAAATACGTTGAAAATTTCGATTTCGATATTCGGACCGATTACAATAACTTCCCTATACTAGGAAGTTAATAAGCTTTTACTTGCACCCCACGTTTTTGTTTTAGTCTTTAAAAGTCCCAGAATATTACTTATTCAGTTGGCGCAACGCACAAAGCGCCCCTTGGCATACGACGTGAGAAAACAACACGGCTATTATCGCACGATTTCTTACCAGACGTCAGAGCCTCAGGAAGTTCTATGTTTGTGTTCTAATTATTTTCTAGTTTTTGGTACGGCTTATGATTTCAAATAAAACTATTTAACTTAAAAGTTTTTGAAGTTATACTTCTTTAGGCGCGTTTTGAAAATATTATCAAAGTAAATTTTGAGGAATTCGCAACACAGGAATGCGAAGGGGTGGAGGTAATGCGCACTGGGATTATCATTGTTATGGGCATCGATGGGTGAGGGGTGTTGATGCCAAGGCTATGGAGGGAAATAAATTTCATGTTCGATTCCTCAGCTAAGTGTAAGTTGGGTTTTTCGTGGGCATAGGAAGATTCATAGTGTGCTGTTTGTGGGTAAGGGGTTTTACTGGAAGCAAGCCAATTTCTTTCACCCGTGGTGTAATATCATTGAGGAGCCAAGTTTTTAACTTTATTTTTGCAGTAAAAAGCGGCAAAATATGGTATTTTAACATTTTTTACTTCACGTGGATTACCAGTGATAAGTTAGTTAGTGATCTGAGAAAATAAAAATTGATAAGGTGGCCATTTTTTGTTTACATTCGGGGTGTTTTTTCGTGTTAATTTAGGGAAAACATGTTGGATTTATGTGGTAATTAAATTAAAAGTGAATTTAAAATGGTTAAAAATTATTATGAATAGTTATTAAAACATAAGTGCAAGTACCACCACACAATATGAATAACAATAACTTTTTAACTTTTTGTACACATTTGTCTGCCCTAATATTTTTAAAAATTATTCTATAATTCACTTAAAATTCACTTTTAACTCAATAGGCACACAAATTCAACACTTTTGCCCTAAATTAACTCGACAAAACCTCCGCAAATGTAAACAAAATTGGTCAACTTCACAAGTAGAACGTTAAAACATATTGATTCACTCAATTTTTTTGAAACTGTTTTAATTCAATCACTGAAACACTAATCACTGGTAATCCATGTGCAGAAAGAAGTGATAAAATACAATATTTTAATACTTTTACTGCAAAAATAAACTTAAAAACTTGGCTCCACTATGTCATTACACGAGAAATGTCATCCATTCAAGCAAATGTAAGACCGGCACCGGAGGCTTCCAGGCCTGTAGTTACGATGGGTTTGCTGGACGCCCTATCAGAACCTAAAATAAGCAGCGTGCTGCAAATTTAAGACAAGAGATGAACCTGTAGCACCCTGCTCTGGTGCTTGCTTGTCATTTTGCCAGCCTCGGCCACTGGATTAGAATGGACCACTCATCAGAAAATTTTCATGGCACCAATTCGTTCCATAAGTGGCAAACCTTTTTGCTAAAAAAATAAGAAAAAAACTTCAATGATTTTACCCTTTTGTACCCCTTCTTTTCATTAATTATAAATTATTATGTTAAACAAGGCGAGGTTCTCTCCCTCTGTTTCAACATAATCCGGGCCTTATTGGGGAAAGAGGAACATATAAAAAAATCACTATACCCATCTATTTTTTGTAAATATTTTGACATTATTCCAAAGAAAAAAAAATGAAATCAGGGGTCCACAGTGGTCGAAACAGTCATTTTAGGGGGACATTTCTTAAAATTAAGAATAAAATATTTCGAAGCATGTCACATTGCTCGTAACAGGTGCTATTTAATGTACTGACCAATTATACATAATAAAAATAAGTAAAAGAGTGAATAATAAAATAAAATTCTTTAAACAAAAAAAAAAAAAAAAAAAAAAAAAAAAAAAAACATTTTATTATACATTTAGCTTTACTTCACATCCGGATTCTTCACTCACGGAGTTTTCTTCATTGACGATATTCCGATACTCCGACCCCAAGGACAACTTTTTTTTAAAGAGTTTACAATATTATATAAATTTTAGGATGAAACAAAACGGGCTTTTTTTTCTACTCCCCCAAAGTGAGGTAAATGGAAATATAAAGGCGTTTTTATCAAACGTCACAAAATCGTATAAAGTAACTAAAACATATACAATATATACAATACTTACAATAATTGAATTACTTACTTGAAGGGTAAGAAGTCATAATTATATAACAAGTAGTCATAATTATGTAACATTCGTGGACTTCAAGCGAATTTCTCTTTTGTTGAGTGCCACTTATCTAATTACAAACCCCCAATCTTCGCACTTAGTGAAACCCAAATATCACCCGATAATGACTTAGGTTATTACCAGGTGTCGGGGTACAATTTAGTGCACAATCTCTCCCCTCATAGGGGTATTGCCATTTATGTTAGGGACGACGTGGCTTATTATAAAATACATTCAAGCACAACTTCAGATTTTAATTATCTTTGGATTAAAATCATTTTCCAAAGCCACGTCATACTCTTCTGCTTCCTATACAGAAGCCCTAACATAAGTAACGAAGCCTCCACCTTATCTTTTGATACTATTTCCGAACAAATCTCGGGATTTTTGTCGTCCAATCCTGAGTGTGAAATCATCGTTGCGGGTCATTTCAATGTTCACAACGTTAAATGGCTGACTTACTCAAATGGCACCAGTATTTCTGGCAAGGACGTCGAGCTCTTTGCAGACATCAATAACTTGCATCAAATTGTGGATCATCCCACAAGAGTCCCTGATGTTGCTGATCAAGGAAGATATCTCCTTGATCTTTTTCTAACTTCTCATCCAGCGCGTTACTCCGTCGAAGTTGATTCACCTCTCGGCAATTCAGACCACTGCCTAATCAGTGCTAACTTCCCATTCGAATTTCCCACCCCTCCCAAACCAGTTCGAAGAACTGTATGGCATTATGGGAAGGCCAATTGGCTGGGGCTTATTAATTTTTTCCAGTCTACAGACTGGAATCTGTGTTTCCGGAATAGAAACGCCAACTCTGCCGCTATCCGTATCACCAGGATCATACAGGCAGGAATGCATTTGTTCATTCCCCATTCTACCAAATCTGTGAAGCCTAGGCCCAACAGATGGTTTAATCGGGAGTGTATGAATGCAATCAAAACTAAAGAAGCCGCCTTCCGAGCGTACAAGAGCTTCCCGAGTGAATCGCTCCGTTTAGAGTACATACAACAAAGAAATTCTTGTAAAACCGCCATCAAGAAAGTCAAAACCTTATTTGACAACAAATTGAGAAGTAAACTCCTAAATGCAACCTCCGGTAGCAAAAACTTCTGGTCCTTGGTAAGTTCCATCAAGAAGAATTCACTACAACTTCAACCCCTTCCTTTATTCACAATGAGAAGGTAATAACAGACAGCAAATCCAAGGCCAATTTATTAGCATCTATGTTCGCTTCGAATTCTTCTTTACCCGAAACTGATGTGCTACCCCCTGTTTCCGAGCGTAACGCCCATTCAATGGACAGGGTTTTTTTCAGGACTCGCGAGGTGTACAGGTGCCTCAAAGAGCTCGATGCCAACAAATCCACTGGACCCGATAATATACCCCCTATCGTCTTAAAACAATGCGCCTCACCTTTGGCTAAACCTCTGCGCAAATTATTTTCCCTGTCATATTTCTCCGGAGTTTATCCCGACTCTTGGAAACTTGCCCATGTTCAGCCCATACCAAAAAAAGGTGATTCCAGCGATCCCTCCAACTACCGCCCAATAGCAATTACTTCTATTCTCTCCAAAACCATGGAGACGATAATCAACAAAAAGCTTATGGGATATCTAGAATCCAACCTACTCATAAACGACAGACAGTATGGCTTCCGACAAAAAAGATCCACTGGCGATCTTTTAGTCTGTCTTACAGAACACCTCAGCCGTAGCCTGCATGGATCCGGTGAGTCTGTTCCTCCGAGTTAAACGCTCTCCTGCCTCCACGGCAATCTTATACCCGCAACACCAGATTAGCCCACTCGTCTCATTCCCTTCACCTGCAACTACCCCTTTCACGCACTCAACAAGATATGAATTCGTTTGTTAATAGAACAACTCGACTGTGGAATAACCTCTCGCAGTCAGTATTTCCGAACTCCTACAACATCCAAGAGTTCAAACGCAGGGTTCATCACCACCTTCTTCAATACCCCCCCGTACCTTTTAATCCTTAACCTATACCCCCCCCCCCTCATTCCTCCACCGTACTAAGCTTACTGCTAGACATTGCACCATGACGTGACAAATGACATGACTGACTAGTAGTACAAAGGGTGACTCCTAAACTTAGCACTGCCACATAAAACAAAAAAAAACAAAAAAAACTTTGGCCCTCAGATCAATCACAACACACTTTTATTTAATCTTAAAAAACAATGTTTTGCAGCGAACGAAAAGGCGGGGGGGTTAGCAACCCGCTCCCATAAAAAACACCATTACTACGAATCGGCAAACAATGCCTCGGAACCGGATGGACAACACGACGACGACCTTTGCTTTTCGAACAAGGACACGAATCGGATCATGGAATGTGAGAACACTGCTTGCTGAGGGACGGCTGGATGAAGTCGAAGTCCTCAACGAGATGAATCGATATAAAATCAAGATCATGGGACTTAGCGAGACAAGATGGCCCGATGCGGGGGAACATATCTGCCCAAACGGTGAGTCCTTCTTATATTCTGGTAGAAACGAAACTGAAGGCCGTAGGACTGGCGTTGGCGTAATACTCACCGAAGAAGCCAGGTCTAGCCTCATTAGAATTTAAAACGAAGAACTATTACTTCGTTTCCATGACAGCTTGAGTACTCGAAGGCTTGAAAATCTCAAGAACTCGAGCGCGTATAAGCTCTACCTACTTGAAGCGGCATATTAGCTTAAACTGAACTTGAGTTCTTTAGCTGTCATTTGAAGTTACTATTATATTTCTTTTATTTCTTCCTTTTATCGTGCTTTTATTTCTTCATTAATATTTTTGTCTCCTCATATTCCTACACATTACCTTTAGACACATTTACAGGCCTAACTTTCGCAATTTCGAGCACCCAAGCTTTCAAACTCGGTTTACATGACAAGCACTCGAGCCGATCACAAAAATCTTTTTGATCGACTCCAGTCGAGCTGCTTGCGTTTACATTAGTACTTGAAGTACGCTTCAAGTAAGCTTCAAGCTGTCATGGAAACGCACTATATGGCGCCGTGCCGGCCAAGAAAGGATAGACGACCACATCAGGCGAAGGAATGGAATTGGGTTGGCCACACCTTGCGACGCGAAAACGAAAATCTAGCCAAACAGGCCCTTGACTGGAATCCGCAAAGTTCCCGTCGAGTAGGAAGACCTAGAACAACGTGGAGGAGAACCCTACTAGAAGAAGCCGCAACAACTGGGAGATCCTGGTCGGAGCTAAGAGCTGTCGCGCAAAACAGAGTCCGCTGGAGGGCAACTGTTTCCGCCCTATGTCCCATGAGGGATTAAAGGAGTTTAAAGAAGAAGAAGAACGAAAAGCCGTGACTAAGAAATTTATCAATGGTTGATGTATGCGGTCGGCTCTACCCGACTGCTTCCGAGAATTTTCGTTTTGGTATATAAAATCGCATATAATACACATTTACCTACTTAAATATGCCTTTCATTTAGGATTTCTGAGAATGTTTTTTTTTTGTTAATGGCCTCGTAAATAGGCTTTTTCGACCACTGTGGGTCGGTTCAAGATTTCTGCTATGGCTTTTAGCAGCTATTGTCATGCTTTTCGTGTCCAAAACAGCAGAAAAGCTGCTAACGAATCTGCTATTTTTGTGTCCAAGATTTGAAAAAAGCTGCTAATGTAACTGCTTTTTGTTGCTCGCACTTTCGGTTGCAAGCCAGAAAGTAGCTACGTAAATCATATTATTATTATTATTTATTTCCAATTATGTACAAAGATTATAATCTTAATGAAGTACATTAACTAAACAGCAGGAAGAACAATAATAAACATGGAAACATTTAAAAAAAATTAATAAAATATAAAAATGAACAAAATAAAAAAAAATTAAAAATTAGAAATTAAAAAGAAAAAAAATAATAGGAGAAATAAAGGGAAAAAAAACATATATTACAAAAATAAAATTAAAATTATATAATACTTAATTATGTATTCATGCTTCGAGAAGATATTAACTCGCAAAGACGTTTCTTGAAAATGCCCATTGAATCGATACACTGTTTATGGACTGGTAGAGAGTTCCATAACATAGCTGCGAAGACAAAGAAAGAAAGTTGTCCAATTAGAGCCCCCGCACACTACAGACTTTCCATCGGCCGATAGTTTGGTAGGGTTGGACTTGTAAGCGCGCACACTGGACCAACTAAACCGTCGGGTTGGTGGTGAGTGCGCAGACTAGACCGACTGGTCGGCCGACTGTTCTCGAATGATTTGCTAGTTGGTAAAAGGCTTTTGAAGAGAGCGGTCGCAAAATGAGAGTTAATGCAATATTGTCCAGAAAAGTTATTATTGCTTTCATACAACCGAGAAGAAGGACCAGGAAGAGAAACCGAGAGTATTGGGTGCATCCTATCTACAGTGATAGATTATTGTATGGAAAATTTTTTACGATGCATTCCAAATTGCTAGATTACCCCGAAAATTTTTTCGCCTTTTATCGAATGAGCATAACCAGCTTCAATGAACTTGCCATCATGAAAATAACCACAACCATCCGACGCAAAAATATGAAGCTAACTAAACTATCGGCCGAATTAGCCGACTAAACAATCGCCTAATGTGCGCGCGTGGAAGAGCTCCATACTGATTAAGGAGTTGCCCGATAGTTTGCCGACATTATAGTTTGAAGGCAATCGGGTAGCCCATCAAAGTTAGGGCCTCTTCAAGAATGCAGGTTGCGTGCGCAATGACTTATTCAGCAATTGAGAGTGTGTAGCTGAATAAGTCATTGCGCACGCAACCTGCATTCTTGAAAAGGCCCTTATTTATCGGCCGATTCTGAATCGTTGTAATATGCGCACTTGCATACATGTTAATACTGATTAAGAGCCCGACTAAACGATCGGCCGATGGAAAGTCTGTAGAGTGCGGGGGCTCTTAAAGTACGGAAACGCGGGATTATCAAATTATTATTTCTAAGGGATTGTGAGAACTGTATGAACTCATTAAGGTAAGTAGGCTTGCGTTGGTGTAATATATCATGTAATAAGCGCAGAAGCCTATACTCACGATAGTTCCTCAGGGAGCAGCCCAAAACGGAATTTAAATACGGTGAAATATGGTCAAAACGTCGCAGCTTATACACAAAACGGACGCAATCATTAAAGGCCACTTCTAGCTTCCGAGCGCAAGAAAAATCGAAAGAGGGGAAAATTGAGAGGCCATGCATTAGAAAAGGTAAAAGTAAGGTTTTAAGCAAATTCAATCGAACGGTCCTTTTAAGCAAACCACAGTGGTACCTAAGTTTTGCCAGGAGCCCATATGTCTTGCCAACAATAGAATTGATGTGATCGGAACAGGTCATATTGTTATTAAGAATGACTCCTAGATTTCTTACTTTATCGACGCGGTCTAGAGGAACTCCATTTAAGGAGATTACTGGAAGGTTAGGGTAAGAGATAAGAGAATGAGAGAACAGAATATAATGTGATTTCAATGGGTTTAATTGTAATAAGTTCAATGATGACCAGCAGTAGACACGGCGCAAGTCGGCTGCAATATTTTCCAGACAAGTGTGGACTTGACTTTTCGGCGCTGAAATATATAGCTGAACATCATCTGCATACATATGAACCTTACAGTGTTTTATTGCTAGGGGAAGATCGTTAATAAAAACGCTGAATAAAAGTGGCCCAAGAATAGAGCCCTGGGGAACGCCATTGGTAATCATACCAATAGTGGACATAGACTCGCCGCGCCGAGTTTAACTATTTGAGAGCGGTTGGATAAAAAGCAATGCAAAAGTTTAAGAGCAGTCGGGGAACAGCGGACTTGAGAGGAAAGTTTCTCCAGAAGCAGAGAGTGATTGACACTGTCAAAAGCTTTAGAAAACAATAAAAAACCAACGTTATGCTCGTCAAGAGACCTGCGGATATCATTTGTAACTTTAAGGAGTGCAGTTTCGCAGCTATGATGTTTTCGGAAACCAGATTGCCATACATTTATAAATTGAAGTCTTTCACAGAAGTTAAGGATTTGAATCGCTATTAATTTTTCGAGAACCTTAGCCAGAAATGGAATTATACTAATAGGCCGGAAATCGGAAGGGGCAGTGGGAGAAGAGCACTTGGGTATAGGTGTAACTAAGGCATGCTTCCAATAAGTGGGAAATTTTGATACAGTGAGGCAAGTATTGAATATGTGGGTTATAATAGGCAACAAACATGGTAATAGAATTTTCAGAAACCTGGGTGAAATATTATCACTACCAGTGGCTATAGATTTAATTGAATTTAGGGCCGAGAAAACTTCGAGGGAATCAACGCATCGGAAACAGAAGCTGTCAGATGATGCTATAATGGAGGTATTGGAGGTGTTGGCCTGCTCAGTCGTTTGGTTAGCCAAAAAATATTGGTTAAGGCTTTCAGGACTAAGGGTGTAGTCAGCGGCGTCACTCTTAGTGTGGACACCCAAATTTCGCAAGTTGTTCCATACAGTTTTGAGTGAAAGAGACGGATCAAGTTTTCGGGAGTAAAAATTACGCTTCGCTTTCTTAATTTTCGCAACGACCAGATTCCGTTTAAAAGATTTTTTTGCCACTGCACTTTTCACCTTTAAGAACCACTGGTAGGCAAACTCCCTTTCTACTATCAGCGACTTAATTTCTGCAGTAAACCAAGGTTTAGACTTAGCTGATAGAGTTTTACTCCTCAGAGGCACAAACTCATCGTACAAATCAAGGAATAACCTATTAAACTCTGTAATTTTGTCATCGACGTCGGTCACTGTGAAGATGTTGACCCAAGGTAGACAAAGACACCTCTGAAAAAGACTTTCCCGGTCGATATTGGAGAAATCGCGAAAAGTAATCCTTTTTAAAGGCGTAGGGTCTACATTAAAGCTGTGGGACACGAATAGAATATCATGGTCCAAATAACTTGGCGGAGAGATTTGGTTTTGGAATATAATAGATGTGATATCGTTAGTAAAAAATAAGTCAAGCAGAGAGGGAGCCCTACAATTAAAATATGTAGGAAGTTCATTAATAGCAGATAAACCGAGGGAATTCATAGTGTGCCTAAATGTACTTTGGAGGACAGTCTGTTTTATTAAATTAACGTTGAAGTCGCCTCCAACCAGAATGTTTTTGTAGATACCGGATAGGTGCTCTATGCTTTCGATGAGCTCTCTCGCGTTAGTGGGATTAAAAACACCCGGGGGAGAATACACACAGACAAGGAGGAGTTTGTCGACATCATTAGAAACCTCGACGCAAAGAAATTCAATTCCAGGCTGTTTGGTGAATCCGACAATTTTGGAATTTAAATTATCGCGTAAGTAAATGGCCACCCCCTCGACGACGCGTCCTTGCCGATCATTGCGGAATAACTTGTAACCATCAATGGATACGGTAGAGGAAGGAATAAAACAATTAAGCCAACTTTCGCAGATGAATAAAGCATGCACCGAAGAGTTAATGAATATTTCGTTCAGCTCTCCAATTTTCGGGCGAATACTCCGCGCGTTTACTAAACAAGTATTGAAACCTTTACATTTCGAACTAAAAATTTTTATTAACGTTCTTACTCGGTCCCCGCAGCTAAAGCTAGATGACATCTAAACTTATTACCACGAAACAATGAGCATTCTCAAGAAACGGGAGTGAGACGAGAAGCAGAAAGTAAGAAAATGTCTTAGAATAAAAACTACATGAATACATAGCGAAGTAGAACACAAAAAAGAGTAATAAAAAAAAGATAAAATTGAAAACAATATTAGAAGTTAAAATTAAAAATAGAAAAACAGTAAAAAAATAAAGACACAACAAAAATTTAAAAAAACAAAACAAAAGCAAAGCAATAAACCTTAGACGCTTGCACTAAGTTGCTCCAGTGTCTCGATTGACGGGCATTGCAGCTGAGAAGCATCACGCACAACAACAACACTGCCATCACTTGTTTTTTTATCCTGACAAGGCCATCCCTGGTGGAAACGGAGTGAAGTAGCCCTAGCCTGCGAAGTTTCAAGGCCTCCCGCAGCAAATTATTAGTCGGCGAGAGACTTTCATTCACATAGACAGGAGTGTCAGCTGTGAAACCATCCAGTTCGCAAAGTTGGAATCTCCTTTTGTTTTTGATTTCAAGACGAGCATGAAGGCCTTTGCCTCGCGCTGCCCAGAAAATTTAACTATAATGGGCCCAGTTTGAGCGCCTGATTGAGATCGAACTCGGAAGGCATCAACGTAATTTGATAGATGGTGATTCACCATGGATGCCAGATTTGTGACGATTTCTATTGGGGAGTCATCAGGTTTCTTGGAGATTCCCCGGATAATTACATCGCAAAGCCTCTGTGCACGCTGCATATCGTCCAAATGCAGTGTGTTATCGGCCAGCTGGGAGCTGATAATGTGAAAGTCATCAGTATGATCCGTTGATGCTATTTTCTTCTCTAGCACAGAGATCCTCGCCTGTAGAGACTCGATTTTTTTGTTGACTTGCTCCAGCTGTTTATTTTTTTCCTCGGAGATGGACTTTAGACCCTCCGTTAAACGTTATACATACACACCCATGGGGTGGTCCATGCTTAAGTAAGGAAAAATAAATTTTCAAGTGGAAGTCTCGCCACCCCCTTATTTTGTTACACCTGCCATTCTTATTATGTGTTCAACATTTCAGCCCCCTCTCTCATATAAAAAGGGATGCTCATTGACTTTGAATTATGCTTAAAGAGAACAACTCAGGATATTAAGCAAAAAACGTAAACCAGGTATCTAAAGTAAGGTTTTTTATTCAAATATAGTATTTAAACACACACAAACGATATAAACAAAGTAATAGTTAGAATAATATCAATTACAGTTATTTTTCTCAACCTAAAACTAAGTTCGTTAGGCTATTTTTGGATGTTTCAGTAGAAACGGTTTTTCTATTCTGTTCAACGACATGAAGCAAAAATTGTTTTTCTTCCTCATTGTAAGTGAGTTTCTTATTATAATCTTCAAAAAGTTTCACACCCCTCTCCGCAGTATCGTTAACCACACGCAGATTTCTTATGTAATTTTTGCCTTGAAGATAATCAGCATTGTCACCCCATGTCTCAGGAGGTAATTGCAAGAAAGAGTCCTTGATGTCTAGAACTGAGAGCGTTTTCAGCGTTCTTTGCGAGGCAAAAGCTTCTAACGTCGCCTTCGTGGATAGTTTAGAAGAATTACCTCGTATTAAACGAGAACCGCCGTCAACATCCATCCTTTGCACGATAGCCATTTTCTCGCTATAAGACATCTTGTCTGAAAACAAGGCAAAGGCAACTAGCTCATCAGACAAGTACCACAAGTGACGCTCTAAGACAACCCTTGCTGCTGCACCGATTTCGGAATCAATGGCTTCGTATGACTTTAATCTCTTCCAAAGCTGCAAGTCATTAATCGGTGCATCTGCTGCCAAAGGTGCTTCGATCCAAATCTTGGTGTATATGAGTGCACCGAAAGTAACAAATCGAACGGTTTGTTTTTCTTCGCTTTCGGTTAGCTTAAATGCTTGTGAGTTACTCCTAAAGAGAAAAATCTTCATATCAAACAGCAGCTTTGCCATCCATCGAGCATTATGTATTGGTCCTGGGGCACGCCAATGAATCCTTGCAGGTGGTTTGTTCAAAACAATCATTAGGTGTGTTCGCGTACTCGCCTGCGGGTTCCATCGGGCGCCAGAAAGCGCCCGAAACCGCCAGATTTCTGTTCTGTTCTGTAGGAACGAACGGAAATCTGGCAGTTTCTAGCGCCCGATGGAACCCGCAGGCGAGTACGCGAACACACCTATTGTGAGCTCCATTAGCTCGTTGTAATCATCGCGAGCTTGTTTTTCTCCAGTTAAAGCAATCGTAATACTTTCAAGAGTGTTCTCAGCAAACTGTTCCACTATAGTATTGGAATCAAGACAATCGTATTGCTCTTTTGGAAATGTATCCCATACATCGCTGAATCTCTGGAATAATGGAATCCCAGGAGAGCTTGTTGGTCCAAAGCACAGTGTAAATATTTTTGAAAGCATTATTTCAAACACGTGATGACGACAAGCAAGCCATAAAAGATCACGGCCCGTCTTTGCTTCCAGAAGAGTGTACGCTCCTTTTTTGGGACCGGTGTTAGAGGCAGTAGTGTCAAAACTCATAGCCCGGACTTTATTTGTGACATTCCACTGTTCCATTGCGTTAAAAATAGCATCCGACGTATTTTCCTCCGTTCCTGCAGTAAGTTTGGGTACGCCAAACAGTTTTTCGCAACCATTACCGGAGACAAGAATCGGAAGACGCTCTTCTTTCTTATTTCCTATTATATCAGGCAGTATTTTTCCATCCCAATGTATTACAAGTGGATAGGTTGGATCGAATGTCTTTTTTATATTCGCATTGAGATCTCTCCTTGCTTTTTTTCTTGCACGACGAAACTTGCTTCGAGAGATTGAAAGTGAAGCGGGATTACAACCAAGAGCCGCAGACAATGGAATAATCAGCTGCATTGCTTCTCGGTATGTTATTTTGTTACGATCAAGGGCGCTTGTAACATGTTGTGTAAATATACTACTAGTCGATGGCACAACGCCTCTACTACTAGTCTAAGAGCCAGTGGCCGGCAGACTTACGGTATTTTAACAAACCTCATATTTTCTTCATGTATTCTCTTATACCTGCCTTACAAGGGACTCTTTTTTCTGACTGGCGGTTCCTATGGGCGTACTCAGGTGTGCAAGGTGTTAAAATTTGACTGAATTTTACGTTATAGTAACAAGGCTGCCGTTTGAATATGTTAAAATACTATATTATTATTATTGAAAAATAACAATGGCAGACAGCTATGGCGGTTCCAAGATCGTGGCAGACACTTTTGAAAGTCGCCAAAAAAGTGAACAATTTACGGTATTTTAACAAGGCTGAAATTTATATATATTGTTAATAATAATATTCTAAGCCTATATTTAGAACGGCAGACATTTTCTGCGGTTCTAACATCGCGGCAGACAAGGGAACGTTGCCTCTGGTGCGGGCATACGGATGTATAATGTTATCTCACTCACGTATACATTTACTGCTTTAAGACGGATTATGGGAGAAAGATGCCTATAACTGAGCGTACAATTTTCAAGTTTATTTTTATTGGTCATTCGCACCTAGTAAAATACTTGAGGACTGCGGGACATCGATTTTCGTAATCTGCGACCCACAAAACATATAAGTAAATATTTTCACGAAAGTGTTGTTTTGACATAAACGATTCGTCGATTTGTTGCAAGTAAAAAAATATGTAATTTTAAAAAGGGGAAAGCTCCAGTACATCTCACTAAAGGGGATGTGGGATCCAATTTAAAACAAGAACACCTCAGGTATTTAATTGACCACGCCCTTTGGGCATTCTAAGCAGCTCTGCCACCCAAGCAAGTTTAAAATGTATTAATCCAACGAACAATAGGTACTAAACCAATTAAAATAGCAGTAGATCCTAAAAGTATATGTATCCTGGATTAGGATACTTATACCAAAAAATGTGTTGATGCTATTTTCATCCCAAATTCGAATTAAATTAATTTGTCTGATAGACTTGACAAGAAAACACAAATTAAAGCACATGTATACCGCGATATAAATGCTTATTAAGTTGCACTTTGCTTTTCTTTACACGCATAATATTTACATTATATCAACGTAACAAAATAACGAATGGGTGGAATCAATTCGCCAACATCAAAAATCAACCGGTTTGAAAAAACTATTAAAAAAACATCAATTTTTAATTTTAATAGTCAAGTAGGAAAAAAAGTCTGTAAAAGTCGGTGGGAAAGATCAAGAAATTCGACTACAGCGGGATTTATTCAGAGGCATGTCAGGAGTTTCGATAGCTCATAATATCGATGTCCTCAAAATTCTATCATATCCCATAACTCCTGTTCCTCTATCTTTATGCCATTTGGATGGTGCGATTTGTAAAACCGATAAATCAGTACTTGCCAAATGTTTTGAAGCAAATATTAACCACGACCCGCCGATTTATACCGATGTATTTTTAGTAGATGGCTTATTTATACTACATTCCAAGAAAGAGGTGAAAATTTTTGCGATTGGTGACTAAATTTCCAGCTCGAAGAATCGACATAATATTTGATCAATATTTTCACCCTTCACTAAAAGATAACGAACGGTTTCTACGACATGAAGCACCAGAAATTGAGTATATTATCTCTGGACCTGATCAAATAAGACCAGCAGATTTTGGAAAAGAAATGAAAAATACAAAATTTAAGGAAGCTCTCATTGATTTTTTTACTAGACATTGGGCAAGTGAAGAAATAGCAGCATTTCTTGGCAGCAAATTAATTCATCTCATCTTTCGAAATTGTTATTCGTATATTACAAATGGAAACAAAGTAGAATCAAGTATCATTGAAGATCTATGCTGCGAGTTGCATGAAGAAGCAGATAGCAAAATTATTTATCATGCATGTAGTATCGCTGATCAATCGAATATCGTAATCAGAAGATCTGATACAGATATTATGATAATTATGCTTGGTAACCACGGTATACAGAAACATGTTTCTGTATACCGTGCTTGGTAACATGCTACAATTAAAAAATACGTCTCCCATATTTGGATGCTCGCAGGAACAAGAAATAATCAACGGTATATAGATATTACAAAAATTTAAAAACACTTTGGTGAGTTACTTTGCAAAAGCGTGATTGGTTCCATGCTCTCTGCGATTATAATCCTACTTTTTTTTAAAAAGGAAAAAAAAGACCCTTAACCTTTCTAAAAGATAATATCGAGTAGCAGAAAGCATTTGCAGCTCTTGGTGATATTAATTGATTCAAAACTTCACTTGCCAAATTTACAATGCAAAACACTCGAAAAAAGTCGATGATTCCAGATTCCAATAAAAAAGTATGCAACTTTGATGCAAGCTCTTTACCACCCTGTAAAAGTGAACTTTACCAACAATTTTGACGAGCGCATTACATCTCAAGTATTGGGAGAAATGCCTTTCACAACAAGAAGATAACAACACAACAACAATTCGATTCGATAACAACAAGATAGAACAAGAAAGATCATTCGTTTTCAAATGGTTTGATGGCGATCAACTTCCAGGTTCTATTATATTAGCGATTTCGTTGAAAACCTTAAAGTTAATTTAATTTGAAATGAATTTAGTTCTCTAGTTCTCTTAATTATTATACTGATCTGTACGCACAATTCACATATTTAAATTTAATTTATACAGAAACTAATATGTCGGAAGATGAAAACCAATCTAGTGAATGATACCGTACCGAAGGATAAAGATATATAATATAATGTGAAGAATAAAATATTTATTTTTTAAACAACTTGTTATATACATATATTTAATGAATATTTTACCAGGTGCGAATGACCAATAAAAATAAACTTGAAAATTGTACGCTCAGTTATAGGCATCTTTCTCCCATAATCCGTCTTAAAGCAGTAAATGTATTCGTGAGTGAGATAACATTATACATCCGTATGCCCGCACCAGAGGCACAGAGTACTTAATATACAGAGGGAACAACGAAGAACAAAATGTGTTATCAAATTATTTTGAAGTAAAGCTTTTGGCAAGCTTTTTGTGAGACACAATATCAAATTTGAAGAGAGAAAATTCTGTCCAATTTAACTTTTTCTCACGACTTCGTTGGCGCAGCAACAAGCGCCGGGCAGAGGGTCTTACCTTACACACATACATATAAATAATGTGCAAGCATATTATTATGGAGAAAGGTGATAGGAGCATTCCGGTGCGGTAAGGGAAATTCGAAAGGGGGGAGGTTTTTTCTAGTCCCAAACATCTGCTATGAGTGTTTTTTTTTTTCATTTATGCACGTACGAAGAAAAAAACAAAGTTTTCTGCCCCTGAACAAAATTAAATTTTGGTGGATAGCATAAAAAATCTACCTTTCTGGTTTAACTAAGGAATATTCTCGGGGATATTGGCTTTTTATTGTTATTATTGTAAAATGTGAGAGTACTTAGTTTGTTTTATTTATAACTGATAAAGAAGAATTGTTGTGGGCATCTTTGTTATGATGTACGACAGGCTATGTAATGTAAATTTCACCTGGTGTGTTTTTTTAGGGGGGTTAAAAGGGATAAAATTTAGTTTTTTCATGATTAGCTCGAAAACTATTGATTTTTGAGATATATAATTTTTATAAAAATTAAACTTCATTAAATGTTCACAAGAAATGGAAGGAAACTATTGTAGCATACATTTTTAACCGTCAAAGACCTACAATTATATGGTGCGGATTTTTAAAACCAGGGCTAAAGATGACTAACTAACTTACTATCAAACCTAATGGCAAAAATTGCGATACCAGTTTTATTATTTGATGAATCCCATCAGCTGACCAACCAGCAACGATGATTCATACAAAGTAAGTTGTCTTCTTGTTTGGAGACAGTGCTCGCCATCCCGGCACTGAAGTGGTCGTTAGGTCAGGTTAAAATGGCTGCCCACTTAAGCCCGACATTGGGCACATTGTGATGCTGTTGTGGGTCGCTTTTTCTATTTCCACAACAAAGGACTAGGGAGTACTTTCCTGTGAGGAGAAGTTCACCTGCCCTTTACTCACTGAATTGCGCGTACAGACTTATTCACTGTGTCTTATTACTTAAAAAACGCTCGGATAAGTATATTCACTTTTATTTATTTAATCGGCTCACTGATTTTTTAATACAGGTTTTACTTAAAATACTGCCGCAGACCGTTCAACCCGGACCTATTTTCTTTGGTCTTCTCCGTTATCTGTTTAAAAATCCACTATCCTCTTTTATGGAAAAAGTCGCCTTTTATTTTCGACTTTTTCCACCAAAAAATTTATTAGGGGCGTACCCCAACCACGATGCATTTTCAGCATTATCATTGGTCAGTTCTTATATATTTTTCCGCAATGCGATTTCGTGCATTTCTTGGATGTATTCCCCTTATCATGTTATGTATAGGGGCTTGGTTTCTCCCAAACACTGTGTCACGATCGCTGGGGTGCTTGCAGTCGATCGGGCCCTATGTATTTCCCGCAGAGGGCAAAAAATCTCTCACCCGTCGGACTTTAACGAGAGAGTCCGAAAATTCTCAACCTAATTTGCTTAGAAAAGCATAATTGTATTATGCAATTAATGTTGGCCATATGGCGAGTCTCGTGCCGTGAAGGTCGGTTGTTTGTGTCGCTTGGACGCATCGAATTTCCTCGCCTTGAGTGCGGTTCATTCCGTTGAGGAATTTATGAGTGCAATATGATGCACAAGTTGCTTTTAGAATTTTTAGGTAAAGAAAGGAAAAGTCGTATCGAATTCGATAGACAATTTCCTTTCAATTGGCCACTTGTGGGCATTTGGAGTTTTTGGAGGAAACGTCGGCTCATGTTCTGGCTGGACAGTTTCCTCCGAATTCATGGTCGTTTGTCATGTTCATGTGGATATATTCCACATGTGCCCTTCGAGAATTTTGCCTTTGGTTTATAAATTATTACCATTTGGCGAATGATGTTATGCATGTGGCCGTGAAGGCCTTATCGGATAACTGGGTGATGAGCGAGTGGACGCTTGTGGGTGTATAGGTGGATGCTCGCTCATAACAATGCCATCCTATGTAGTGTTGGAACAAAGTTCAGGCCATTTTAAGCCATTTTGAGCTTTTGATAAAGCGACAGAGGTTAGGAGCACCAATATTTTGCAGCTCGCTTAATCCATTAAGGAAGGGTGAGCCAAGGAAGGTCCTCTTTTTCTTCCGAGGGCGGGACATGTACAGAGAATATGGAAGACAGTTTCTTCTTCTTATTCATTACCACAACTTCTTCATAAGTCGTTGTGGGGAAGTTCTAATCTTTCGGCGTGCGGGCAAAGGTACAGTGACCGGTCAGCACCTTTACTATATGGCTTACCTCATTTTTGGTTCAACTGAACAAGAGATGTTGAACGCTTTGCGTCCAAAGTTGGCCACATTGCATGAAGAGTGCGGCACACTGTTGCTGTGATCCAACTCAACCCAGCTCGAGCCAAGCTGATTTTCCTCACAGCTTGTTTGTAGGAGGCAAGGGCATTCCCATCCGGGTTAAGTGGGGTGTGCTTTCCACTTCGTTTCCCTGTCTGCAAGCTCATCAGCAGCAGGTCGTTACCAAAACATTTTTGATTTGATATGGTCCTGTAAATTGAATTGGTTGAAGCTTATGACTTTCTCTGGTAGATGGTCGTTCATATGTGGTTAATACGAGGTCGTTAAGTGAATACGGTTTATGCGATGAATGCATCCATCCATTAATGACTTCTTCTTATTTAACGGCTCTACAATCGCTTTACCGTCCCGCCCTCTCGTAACTATTCTCGTAACTATTCTCGCCACCAATCCCGATTCTATCCAGCCATCCTTCCAGCGAACGTTGGGTTTCCCTCGCTATCGCCCTCATAGATGTTACCGTAGAGAACTTTCCGATCCTGTCCATCTTCACTCATAAGAGCTAGATACCCTGTCCACCGGGACCTACCGCGCTTTGATTTCTCCACAACATCTATGTCGCTATAACGCTCGTAGATCTCGTCGTTGTAAAATTTTCGGAATTGTCCTTTATCTCCATCATTATTGGCACTACAGCCGTCTGTGAGCCTAGGCCTCCTCAAGAACTTTCGTTCAATGATCTTGGTCCTGTATCTCTGTGTTCTGGTTGGTAACCCAATTGTAAGTTCATTTTTTTGTCACCTTTATATCTCTTCCTAGGTCTTGTAACCCTAATCCCTCTGGCCTTTGGAGGAACAGGAAGTTTGGGGCACTTCTGCAGGCATTCCCATTACATGTCCTATCTAATGTAGGCGTGATATATCTATGGTTGTGGAAGCGCCGATTCAGACTTCCCACATACAATTGAGTATTCCCCTTCAAAAGCCTTACTATACGCAGATTACACAATAATCTTTTCAACGGGTGGGTCTCCTAAGAGTAGTGTCTTGCACCTCAAAAAACACTTAGACAAGATTAACAAATACTATAGTACCTGGGGGCTCACAATCAATGAGGATAAATCGAAAGTTTTGGCTGTAAGAAACGCAAGTGGCAAATGTAGCTACAGAATTGTTAAGGAATGTAAAAATCTAAACATTAGCCTTAATAAAAAATTGATCCCTGAAGTGAACTCGATGAAGTATCTAGGATTACAGATTAACCACGTTTGGAAGTTCAACGAGCATATAAAGAAAATTATCTCTAAAGTTAAAAAAGTTTCTGGCCTCTATTATCCGCTCTTCAAACGCACAAGCAAGCTTAATAAAAAGTCAAAACTCCTTCTTTACAAACAAATAATTCGACCAATAATTGCTTACGGCTTCTCCTGTTGGTTCCCAGTGTCCACAACGTGGGCAAAGAAATTTGAAATAATAGAGAGAAAGATTCTCAGGCACTGCTGTTCAATGAAGTATAAGACGCGTAACAGATACTTTTCCAATACTTAATTATATAACGACGCCCAAGTTGCTCCTATTTTGGAGTACTTACTATCACTCTGGACCCACAGGGCGCTCAAGTGTTCAGATCACCCCAATGAGCTGGTCAGCCAATGCTGGAACGCCTCCATCCATAACCTTAGCAACTATTATTTATCTGCATTCGACATAATTACTGACAATAGGACTAATAACGACAGTATCCCCGACTTCTATAATGGCAGAGGCTCCAGTCACCACCGGGGCTAACACCTTTGAGCCACTTCTTTACCAATTATTCAATAAATACCTACTTATTCTTAATCATCATTGCCAAACGGCAAGGGATTATACTAATGACAACTAACTCTAAGTAACATCAACAGCATTGTACCACATGCCTGGTATACACACGCTACCACATGTAACTGAAGTAGGTACAGAGTGCGGGTCGCACGCTGCACTGAGAGGGTGAGCATGAACCTGGCTAGGGTGGTGTGACCTCTCGCTCTCTATATGGATGCACTGCTACCTATCCAACACCCGGGACTGACATGCACAAACCCTTAAGTGTGTTTAGGTAACAGTTTCCTTTCCTCTCTGTGATCTTCTATCTAGATGGGAACTATACAAAAGTTATTCACTTGTATAGATATATAGCACATAAGTCTAGTTTAGTAAATTAACCTTACAATGTGTAACCACCCAATAAGCTAAGTCTCAGGAACAACAGTTGGCCTTAGGCCTAGTGAAACCATTAACATATAAGCTCCGCAAGTAACTGTCTATGTAAATTTTGAATAAAGACTTTTTGAGTTGAGTTTGAGTCTATGGTTGTGGCAGGTTCTTTATATATTTAGTACAATTTGGGGTTGTATCTTCTTCACAACAATTTTCCGAAGGAAGTTACTGTCGAACAAGGTTAAGAGGTTAGAGTGCTTGGATTTGAAGTGTCCACTGCAGTAGGTTTTGTTGGCTTTTAGAAGCCGTGCGCGTATTTCTAGTACCATGTTATAGTGGGTTGCTACTATTGACTCAAGGTAGGTAAATACTTTTACCACTTCAAAATCGTATTCCTCTACCTTGATTGTGGGACCGATGTTAGGTGTTCTTGCAGACGAGGCCACCATACATGTACTTTGTTTAGCTTTCGTTGATTTGTAGTCCCAGCTTTCGTGCCGCCGGTTCAATCTGGGTGAAAGCTACTTGTACTGTTCTTGATGGTCTTCCGATGATGTCAGTGTCATAAGCCATCAGTATTTGTGGAGGATTCTGACCTTTAATGTCACCCCTGGATTATTTTCTCCAACACTAAGTTGAAAAGGACAAGCCGGTCGGAGTCCATTATAGACCAGACCTATAAGGACAGCGCCTACGGTGGTGTTATATACTATGCAAAATATAAACTCGCAAAATATAAATTCGAAGGAGTATATACTATCGTTTGTGAAAAAATTGCATGATCTACAGTTGTTATTGTAATTATTTTTGCGACAAAACCTACCATTTAAGAGATATTTGTTTTTGAATGTTGGATCTTGGAAAATTTTGTAAAGTAAGTTCGATAGATTGGACTAGATGTATTTTTGTTCCAGTAAGCACTTTGGGAACGAGTCCCCCAAATTTTGACAAAACATCAGGCCAGTTCAAATAAAAGTGTGTTTAAAATGCATGAATACGATGCAACTAACAAAAATTTCAAATATTCCAAGTAACTCCCAAAAAAATTGAAAAATTAGGAGTTTCAAACAAAGTGGAAACATATTTGTTTTTGATATAACGTGTAAATTTAATAAATAAACCACCTGGTTCCACTATTAGAGCAGGCAGAAAAAGAACTTTCGACCGCGTCATCGCGTCACAGGATAAATTTTCTATATTAGGATAGTATTTTTATAATTGTGTTAGAAAACGTTGAGTTGCCAAGGTATATCCTGGTACCATAAGGGATATATTATTATAAACAGTTATTTTATAACAAAACGAAAATTAAAATTGTAACAATTTTGTAATATTTTTGGACGGATTTAGAACTAGAAATGTAATATAACTTTTTTTCGTAAAGTTAATAATTTAAATACACATTAATCTTTAAAAATTAAAAATTTTCCAATCATTTTACAATTCTTAATTTTTTATATCATCTAAACTCCCAAAAAATCTTATTAGCAATTTTAATATTTTAATTGTTTTTTATATTTTTAGTGCGCCAGCCTAATCTTTACTTTACGAAAAAAAGTTAGTTAAAAACAATATAAGACCCATTTCATTTTATTATCACAATCGCAGGTAGAAAAATATTCTTTTCCTTTCCAAAGATTCTATTTCAGTAACAACCACACCAAAAAGTTATTGCGCACACACATCCTGCTTAGCAGTGAAAAACTTGAAGAGAGAGTCATGATGAGTTTCGCTCTCAAAGAAAACAAAAAGCTCGGATGGGTTACGACTTGTGACCCATTTTGGACGTCGTAACCCATTGTTCCTGTTGTTCCCTCTGTATTAGTCCAGTCAAAATAGACGAAAAAACGCCATAACTGGAAGATAATTCCGAAGTTGCCGAAAATTGGAACAGCCCTTAAAAACATTATTATACGTAAGCTGTAGAGACTGCCACGCGATTGGGCGGCTGCAAACTTTTTTATTCAAGGTCAAAGGGTCAAAATATCAGTTTTTTGCAAATATCTGCTAAACCGTACGTCTTATCAGAAAATTGTGTTTACAACGTTTGTAGATTAGGCGATTATCTACAAAAAAGTATATTATACATTTTCTCGTAGGAATTGCCATTTCTGAGATATTGTCGTTTTAATAAGTTAAAATACTTATATTCTATCATTCCCGACTTGTAAAGGTCATCAGAAATTTAATAAATCCTTTGTTGGAGTACGCGGCTAATATTTTCAGGGGTGATTCCTGGATATATTTGGAGAAAAAAATTGTTCTACAGAGGGCGGCTATCTCCACTATCCACTAAGATACAGGGTGATTAGGGAAAATTTTTTTTTTTTTTTAATTTACTGAAATTTGAATAACTCCTAAAGTAATTATGATAGAGTAGCCTAATTAGGCTCATCTTTTAGGTAAATGTGTATTCTTTTATTTGGTATAAAGCACAGCAACCTGAGTGACTCCGTTCAAAAAATATATAGGCTCAAACAATGCTTAGAATCTAGACCTGGCAGATTTCTTCGTTTTTCTCAGAAAATTCGTTACTAACAGTACATTTTTTTTTTGCTTTTCTGATGCACCAAACTATTACCTACAATATTTCCATATACAATAAGTGTTTATTTTGGGTAGTTTTGTAGGTAGTAGTAGTAGTTTTATCGTGTTTTATCGTGAACAAATAAAAAGTTACTCGTCTTTCAACTGCGGCATAATAGCATTGGTTTGAGCCTACATATTTTTTGAACGGAGTCACTCAGGCTGCTATGTTTTACACCAAATTAAAGAATACACATTTACCTAAAAGATGAGCCTAATTAGGCTACTTTACGATAATTACTTTAGGAGTTATTCAAATTTCAGTAAATTTAAAAAAAAAAAACAAAAATTTTTCCCTAATCACCCTGAATCTTAGTGGATAGTGGAGATAGCCGCCCTCTGTAGAACAATTTTTTTCTCCAAATATATCCAGGAATCACCCCTGAAAATATTAGCCGCATACTCCAACAAAGGATTTATTAAATTTCTGATGACCTTTACAAGTCGGGAATGATAGAATATGAGTATTTTAACTTATTAAAACGACAATATCTCAGAAATGGCAATTCCTACGAGAAAATGTATAATATACTTTTTTGTAGATAATCGCCTAATCTACAAACGTTGTAAACACAATTTTCTGATAAGACGTACGGTTTAGCAGATATTTGCAAAAAACTGATATTTTGACCCTTTGACCTTGAATAAAAAAGTTTGCAGCCGCCCAATCGCGTGGCAGTCTCTACAGCTTACGTATAATAATGTTTTTAAGGGCTGTTCCAATTTTCAGCAACTTCGGAATTATCTTCAGTCAAATCTCTAATTTGACTGGACTATATGTTAAGTACTCTGTGCCAGAGGCAACGTTCCCTTGTCTGCCGCGATGTTAGAACCGCAGAAAATGTCTGCCGTTCTAAATATAGGCTTAGAATATTATTATTAACAATATATATAAATTTCAGCCTTGTTAAAATACCGTAAATTGTTCACTTTTTTGGTGACTTTCAAAAGTGTCTGCCACGATCTTGGAACCGCCATAGCTGTCTGCCATTGTTATTTTTCAATAATAATAATATAGTATTTTAACATATTCAAACGGCAGCCTTGTTACTATAACGTAAAATTCAGTCAAATTTTAACACCTTGCACACCTGAGTACGCCCATAGGAACCGCCAGTCAGAAAAAAGAGTCCCCATCTCTTGTAAGGCAGGTATAAGAGAATACATGAAGAAAATATGAGGTTTGTTAAAATACCGTAAGTCTGCCGGCCACTGGCTCTTAGACTATACTGGTAACACTCTGTGTCTTTGTTAGTGAAGTACCTACAAAATCATCTTCTTGTTTATCCTTAGTGCCATCGGCGCTAGAAGTGCTACTGAAGCTGAATTCAAGTTTCAGTTCTTGACTTGACACTACTGAACTTGAAGCATTACTTTTAGCAGCCTTTTCTCTTAGTTCTTCAGCTCTTTGTTTTCGTTTTAGAGAACGTTCTTTGGTCTTTTCTAATTTTTTGTCAATCGATGTCATAATCATCATACGTTTACCTCTTTGATCAATGAGAAATTCTCTGTCCTCCGCAATTTTGATGGAATTCATGGCATTTGCATGAGTAATATCAAAAAGTTTGTCTAGCTCTTCTGTAAACAAATGCTCTCTATTTTTCTGTGCTTCCGAATTTCTTGCTTTAATTTTTTTTTAAAAGCAGCCAGTTCTTATGAATTTTTATAAGTTTTTCAACACAGTGATTTGGTTGTCTGGTCGGAATACCAGATTTGCTCCACACCTCCATGACTTCTTGAATGAGCATACGCGCAGAATCTTTTACATTTTTTGATTTATTTAATATGTGGTGATAACGAAGTAAAACTTGCCGAAGTGTTGGAAGTTGGTTAATCCTTAACAATAGCTCAATATCCCGACATCCAAGTAAAAAAATATCGTCTTTTTTTCGTGTTGAACTCATTTTAATGCACTCACACTTCACTTCACAGTCAAGTAAATAACTGGACTGCATACAGCACGGCAAAAGCTCAAACTTAACAGTTCCGTTATTTTGCCGCATGAATAAGAGATTTCATCTTTACATGATTTTTGCAGCAAGGCTGTGGAACAGGGTAAACATGTGTTGATACCAAAGTTTTTAAACGCAATCTAAAAAACTCTTAAACATTTAAAAGTAGATACTGATTTGTAATAAAAATCCAAGATAAAGCGTTTTTAACAAAAATTTAAAAAACAGCACTCGATTGAGCACCCTCTTCCGTTTAAGCTAGCCAACTGAAATTTTACAATAGCCCTAACTATAATGGTCTTAAGATACCTTAAGATTTTTTACGCTCCTATGAAATGTCATAATACCAACTATAATGGCCTTAAGGAATCTTTCGTTAACTTTTCCAATCTTTCGTCAAGTCTTTAATGTACGGTAACGAGCGTACAAATCTTAAGCAATCATAAGAAAAGTGTAATTTTCTTTAGTGTTTCTAGTTTCAGAAAACATTTTTTTGCAAAATGAATAATTTGGAGCTATTAAATAATTTGGCGTTATTAGTGAAATTGGTAGAAGATGTGAAAAAAAACCTAGATCGTGTTGTGTAAGAAAAATAAATAGAGACAATAAAAAAACAGTTTTGAACTAATTCAATCAGTTCCTCATTAAAACTATTGTTAATTTCCATTTTTATAATTTACTAGCATAAAACCCGCGTGCCTTGCAACGCCTTTAAATAAAAACTGTTTATTATGTGCAATGTTTTCCTTCAAAAAAAAAACAAACAAAAAAGTCAGCTGTCATTATCCCTAAAAGGGTTTATTAGAGTGCATATTTTTAATAAATATGGTAAACAAATTGCTGCGTATATCACCTCTGCTCAACAAATCTGCAAGTTTTGAAGCAGAGATTGGCATGTTTATGTGCCCCATTTCACTGCGTTAGGGAATGAATTTCGAAAAATTGCTTCTTAGTGAATGTCCACGTCATTATAGAGATGCACTGTCAAAATTAAAGCCCTTCAGCTCCAGCGGTTTGGGTTAACCCCATTTAACCCCCTTAGGGGATAAATTTCAAAAAATTGCTCCTAAGTGGATGTCCACGTCATTATAGGGATGCACGGTCAAAATTAAAGCCCTTAAGCTTCAGCGGTGTGGGTTAACCCCATTTCACCCACTTAGGGGATGAATTTCGAAAAATCGCTTCTTAGTGGATGTCCACGTCATTAAAGGATGCACTGTCAAAATTTCAGCCCTATATCTATAGCGGTTTGGAAAAACCCCATTTCACCCCCTTAGGGGATGAATTTCGAAAAATCGCTTTATAGTGGATGTCCACGCCATTATAGGGATGCACTGTCAAAATTTCAGCCCTATAAATTTAGCGGTTTGGAAAAACCCCATTTCACCCCCTTAGGGGATCACTTCCGAAAAATAGCTTCTTAGTGAATGTCCACATCACTATAGGGATGCACTGTCAAAATTTCAGCCCTATAGCTTCAGCGGTTTGGGTAAACCCTATTTCACCCCCTTAGGGGATGAATTTCGAAAAATCGCTCTATAGTGGATGTCCACGCCATTATAAGGATGCACTGTCAAAATTTCAGCCCTATATCTATAGCGGTTTGGAAAAACCCCATTTCACCCCCTTAGGGGATAAATTTCGAAAAATCGCTTTATAGTGGATGTCCACGCCATTATAGGGATGCACTGTCAAAATTTCAGCCCTATAAATTTAGCGGTTTGGAAAAACCCCATTTCACCCCCTTAGGGGATCACTTCCGAAAAATAGCTTCTTAGTGAATGTCCACATCACTATAGGGATGCACTGTCAAAATTTCAGCCCTATAGCATCAGCGGTTTGGGTAAACCCCATTTCACTCCCTTAGGGGATGAGTTTTGAAAAATCGCTTTAATAGTGGAAGACCACGCCATTATAGGGATGCACTGTCAAAATTACAGCCCTATAGCTTTAGCGGTTTGGGTAAACCCTATTTCACCCCCTTAGGGGATGAATTTCGAAAAATCGCTCTATAGTGGATGTCCACGCCATTATAGGGATGCACTGTCAAAATTTCAGCCCTATATCTATAGCGGTTTGGAAAAACCCCATTTCACCCCCTTAGGGGATGAATTTCGAAAAATCGCTTTATAGTGGATGTCCACGCCATTATAGGGATGCACTGTCAAAATTTCAGCCCTATATCTATAGCGGTTTGGAAAAACTCTATTTCACCCCCTTAGGGGATGAATTTCGAAAAATCGCTCTATAGTGGATGTCCACGCCATTATAAGGATGCACTGTCAAAATTTCAGCCCTATATCTATAGCGGTTTGGAAAAACCCCATTTCACCCCCTTAGGGGATGAATTTCGAAAAATCGCTTTATAGTGGATGTCCACGCCATTATAGGGATGCACTGTCAAAATTTCAGCCCTATAAATTTAGCGGTTTGGAAAAACCCCATTTCACCCCCTTAGGGGATCACTTCCGAAAAATAGCTTCTTAGTGAATGTCCACATCACTATAGGGATGCACTGTCAAAATTTCAGCCCTATAGCTTCAGCGGTTTGGGTAAACCCCATTTCACTCCCTTAGGGGATGAGTTTTGAAAAATCGCTTTAATAGTGGAAGACCACGCCATTATAGGGATGCACTGTCAAAATTACAGCCCTATAGCTTTAGCGGTTTGGGTAAACCCTATTTCACCCCCTTAGGGGATGAATTTCGAAAAATCGCTCTATAGTGGATGTCCACGCCATTATAGGGATGCACTGTCAAAATTTCAGCCCTATATCTATAGCGGTTTGGAAAAACCCCATTTCACCCCCTTAGGGGATGAATTTCGAAAAATCGCTTTATAGTGGATGTCCACGCCATTATAGGGATGCACTGTCAAAATTTCAGCCCTATATCTATAGCGGTTTGGAAAAACCCTATTTCACCCCCTTAGGGGATGAATTTCGAAAAATCGCTTTATAGTGGATGTCCACGCCATTATAGGGATGCACTGTCAAAATTTCAGCCCTATAGCTATAGCGGTTTGGAAAAACCCCATTTCACCCCCTTAGGGGATGAATTTCGAAAAATCGCTTCTTAGTGGATGTCCACATCATTATAGGGATGCACTGTCAAAATTTCAGCCCTATAGCTCCAGCGGTTTGGGTAAGCCCCATTTCACTCCCTTTTGGGATGAATTTCGAAAAATCTTTTTAATAGTGGATGACCACGCCATTATAGGGATGCACTGTCAAAATTACAGCCTTATAGCTCCAGCGGTTTGAAAAAAACCCATTTCACCCCCTTAGGGGATGAATTTCGAAAAATCGCTTTTTAGTGGATGTCCGCGTCATTAAAGGGATGCACTGTCAAAATTTCAGCCCTATAGCTCCAGCGGTTTTGAGTTGACCCTATTTCACCCCCTTAGGGGATGAATTTCAAAAAATCGCTAGGGATGCACTGTCAAAAATTTCAGCCCTTTAGCTCTAGCGGTTTAGGTTGTGCGTTGTCTTTCAGTCAGTTACTTTTTATACAATAGAAAAAAAGTAAAGAAAATAAATCCCCTTACAACTTATTGAACCCCATTTCACCCCCTTCAACCCTTTTTTCTCCAAAAAAAATAGCCTATGTCCATCTCCAAGGTCTAAACTATGTCTGTTGCAAATTTCATCAAAATCGGTCCAGCGGTTTAGGCGTGAAAGCGTAACATACAGACAGACAGACAGACAGACAGACAGACAGACAGACAGAGTTACTTTCGCATTTATAATATTAGTAAGGATTGGACGCTTTCCCAGACTCGATTTGTTTACCTTTTACAAATGTCAAAACGTCTTAAGGCTATTATAGTTGAGCTTAAGATTTGACAGTTAATTAACCAGTCTTAAGAGAATTTGACGAAGAATCTTATGATGTCTTAATATCATTATAGTTAGGGCTAATGTTATTGTTATGGATACATGTTACAAATTTACGGGCTGGCCAAACTGAAAAGCGAAAAATAGTTTTTATGAACCACCCTTGTGTAATCATTTTGCCAAAATGACTGACACGTGTGAGGTTTTGTTGATATTAATACATATTAAATAATAAATTTAGGGATTGCAGCTGCACGGCCAGCCTTTTTTCTAATTGTAGGGAGAAGAGTAGTTGACTGCATGAAATACTCATGGACATACTTTAACAAAAAGCTATTCTAGCAGCTTTCTTGCGTCCAAGATATCACAGCAGCTTTTTCTTGCTTTGCTGTAATTTGACAATTTAAAAATTCTGCTATTAAAGCAGCTTTAGCAGAAATATTCAGCAGACCCCGGGTATGGCAACTTTAAGGCCGCTATTACATTAGGATGCCATGGCAGCGTAGCCAGCAACGTAACTATGGCTACATCAAATTTTACAAGTTGCCAAATGCAGCGGCCAATGTGAGATGCCAATGTCAGATGTTATTTTTAAAATGGAAATCGAAGAAAAAATGTTGTATTTGTGTCGCAAAAAGGCATCAGAGGTTTGAAAAGGAATAAAAGGCGCTATTGGGTACACCCTATTTCTTTTTTACCCTATCTGAATATTCCTCTGAGGAAAATCGCCGGTCTGCTTTTAAAATAAATCTTTCCGTATTGAAAAGTTCCATTCCAACAAAACAATAAAAACAAATAAAATACGGAAAGTGACAGCTAATCGGAGTAAAAAAATTCACCGGCGACGTAACCAAATAGATCTGGGATGTGTGAACGCTACGGCCACGCTTCCATTCTGGATACGTGGCCAGGCCGTCGCCAGGTCTAATACTCATAATGCAAATGTACATATTCCAGATGGCTACGTTGCTGGCTACGCTGCCATGGCATCCTAATGTAATAGCGGCCTAATATCGTGCAAGCCGTGCAACCGCTGTGACGGTTTTTTTATTATTTCCCTTAAACTCATTTCAGAATCGCTGAAAATCATTATTTAGATTTCTTTTTTACTGGAAAAATGACAAAAGTTGTCGTATTTTGTAGGTTACTGATATTTTAAAAAGAAACAAATTTTTTTATCAGTGAGTGCGTGCCACGCAAAGGTCGGGCTACTTTCAACTTTTTCTGCATTGTCGCATTCGACATAGCCAAGTCCCTCTCAACTACAGGCCTTGTAGATGTATTTTTCGTGGTGGTGGTAATAGTCCCAAAAGTCACCGCACACCGGAGTAACATGGCGCGGAAGCCGTACGCGCAGAATTTTTGTGTTTATTTTTGCAGTAAAAAGTGATAAAATATTGTATTTTAACACTTTTAACTGCACTTGGATTTATCAGTGAATAGTTTTTAGTGATTTCATTAAAAAAAATAAAACAAATTTGGTGATTAAGTGTGTTTAAGTGTTCAAATTGTTAAAGCGATCAACTTTTTTTTCACATTCACGGTGTTTTTTCATGTTTATTTACGAAAAAAATGTTGAATATTTAATGTTTTGTGTAGTTATGGAATTAAAAGTGATTTTAAAGTGATTTTAAAGTGATTAATACATATATTATGATATTATTATTAAAAATATAGGTGCCGAAAAACACTTCTCTTATTCACTTTTCCATTCGCACTTTTCTGTACTTATATGTTTAGTAATAATTGCAAAATAAATTAATTAATGACTTTAAAATCACTTTTAATTAAATATTCAGCATATTTTCCCTTAATATACACGAAAAAAACACCGCGAATGTAAAATAAATTTATCACCTTAACAATTAAGACACCAAAAATACACTAAATCACTATTTTTTTATATATTTTTTTATTAAATCACTAAAGAAATAATCACTGATAATCCTTGTATGGTTTAAAGCGATAAATTTCAATAATTTACCACTTTTTACCACAAAACTATAACGAAAACACTCGCGAACGCACTCTGCGCCATTAAATTCTCAGCAACTGTCAAATTTTGGGACCATTCTCAGCAATTGTTGTATTAGTGCCCGATACAACTGCATGGCCTGTAGTTGAGAGGGTCTTGACATAGCACACACAAACACATGCTACTTACATAGATTTTCAGGCTATGTGTGAAAGCAGGGGCGGAACGCAACCACGTAATTTTGCGTCAGAGGAAATTCACCGCATATCATGGAGTCGTTGAATGTAATGCATGTCCGCTTGTATATGTCATCAACTTATAGTCCAGGCGCTAGAGAAGTGAAACCTATAAATTTTGGTTTTGGCGTGATGTAACGGACTTTTTTTCTCTTAACGAAGACGTCTAGGCGAAAAATTTGTTGAGCATGTTTTGTTCGTTATTGGATTTGCTAAAACTTACCTTTAGGTGGATTTTTGAAATTTGATTTTTGTCATTGCAAAATAGCCGAAAACTGTGAACAAAAGTACCTCACTTTACAGTTACCCCAAGGAAAGAAGAGACCATTATTTTCCAATTTAATTTTGGAATTAGATAAGGCAAGTTTAACCTATATCCAAAACCTGATCAATGTCGGTCAAATAGTTTTTGCGTGTTGTATTTTGCAATTAAGTGAATTTAAAAAGTTAAATTTGTTACTGCGCCAAAGGAAAAACTCCCATGTTGGTCCTGATTTTTTTACGTATTTTCTAAGACTCTCTTTACAATATCCAATCATAAAAATTTTGGTTTTTAAATTTGGTTTATGGTTTTTAAATTTTTTAAGGATTTTTGACAAAAATCTGCAACTAAGGCGTTTTTCCAGAAAAATTGCTAACTAGAATGCTAGGCGCTTTTCACATTCGCTCGAAAAAGGACTCTGTTTCTATTGAGCACAACTTACAATAAAATATTGTTAAACATAATTTCTTAAACAAATAAGAAAAATTGCCGGATTTTGTTTGAATTTTTTTGTTGCTTCTAGCTGGGACGCGGTGCGGTAAATTTGTTACTGCGCCAAAGGAAAAACTCCCATGTTGGTCCTGATTTTTTTACGTATTTTCTAAGACTCTCTTTACAATATCCAATCATAAAAATTTTGGTTTTTAAATTTGGTTTATGGTTTTTAAATTTTTTAAGGATTTTTGACAAAAATCTGCAACTAAGGCGTTTTTCCAGAAAAATTGCTAACTAGAATGCTAGGCGCTTTTCACATTCGCTCGAAAAAGGACTCTGTTTCTATTGAGCACAACTTACAATAAAATATTGTTAAACATAATTTCTTAAACAAATAAGAAAAATTGCCGGATTTTGTTTGAATTTTTTTGTTGCTTCTAGCTGGGACGCGGTGCGGCTCGCTGCGCCCAACGTTAAAACATTTAAAATTTATCCAAACCGTCAAAATTAAACTCTTCATAACTAGTGAACAAGACAAAACTGATATAGTCTTGGCCTTGGTCTTGTTCCGGCTATACTGAAAAAAGAAAATCAAAAAAAAACCAAGTAAACAGGGATAGATAAATAAAACACTAAATTTTACATTATCCGATAATTTTATTATAAATAAACAAACAAGCTACAAAGGTACACAAAATTACAAAAACACACACGAAAAAAGACGTCACTACACAACAAACAACAACGACAAATTCGTACCTAAAAATAGAAAAAATTATTAAAATACAAATACTAAATATACAAGCACTTACCTTGAAAACAATCCAAATTAGCAACGGGAAACCCACCAGAAAACCCATTCAATGAAGATGCCGAAATGCCGTCGGCAAATCGACATTCTGTAAACAAAAAAGATTACTACAAATTGCAAACAGGTTCCACAAAAAATACTCACCTGTCAACCCCAATACACGAATCGCGGGCTCCTCCTCCTCTATTCCCTCGCTAAAACCTGAAAATATAATCTAAAATTAGTAAATAAACTAAAATAGAAATAAATTACTTACCAAGTACGAGAAAAATCCATCTGACGTCTACAAGTCAGAGGAGAACAGCTGATCGGACATCGCAACAGATCTAGTACATAAACCCGAAATTATGTACTTCGAGATCGAAGCCCCCTGCCAAAGGATAGCCGCAGCTATTGTTCGAGTAGAAATAAATACCGACGCACAAACGGCGTTAAATCAGATTGCTTTTAATCTTTCTAGAGTCTTGAACTAGAAGATAAAATCTGTATTGAGGTTTTAGCAATAAAGCAATTTCAAAGCCTAAGTATCGAACTTAGCATTCTGGAAAGACAGAATTGAGGTCTTTTCCCAGTAAAGCCCGAATTAAAGACAGTTTTGAAGTCTTTAATACAGCAGTAACTTAATCACCAATATTGATTTCAGCAGTTACTCTAACCAACCACAGAGGGACGAATTTGCGAAGAAACAAGGCAAAGCAGTTCAGCAAGCCACAACCAGGGCAGCAAGCAGCAACCAGGCAGCAAACAGCAAGCAAATCCCAAGCGATTCCCAAGAAACGAAACCAGAGTGCAGCAACACAAAGGTTATTCCTGGCTGTTCTAATTGCAGAACACATCAGGCGAAACATCGCTCGTCATCTGACAGATAGGTGGCGTTATCAATTAAGCTATCAGAGCAAGCAATATTTTGGTAATTCTTATTTACAAACAAATAAAGAATAATTTACGAATTTTCAAGTACTAAATCACGAATTAATAACAAATTTAAGATTGAATTGAAATATTTTGGCAATTTGTTGAATTTTTATTGAATTTATATTTGAGAAAATCTAATAATTAATTGCGAATAAATAGTAATTTGGTTATTGGAAAAAGTTATCTTTTTATTGAATCGCACCCTTCCGGCACCTTTTTATTGAGTCAGAAATTAAATTGCTAATTCTGAACATTGGTCCTTCGAGCCGGATCTTGATTCAATAAGATAACTCAGCCGCAATACAAGTATGGATGCCAATTCAACAGAGCGAAGTACGAGAGAGACTCGAACGGTCTTTCAGAAACTATCTCAAGGATGGCCCATCTAGGAAGACAGCGCAATATTTTCAAAAAAGGCTCAAGATGCTCGACGATGACTGGACGGAATTCAAGAACAATCATCGACAGATTACATCAATCAAGACGAAGAAGGACGAGAAAGAACAGCTATACTTCAAAGAGGACTGGTATGCCGACACAGAACACGCCTATGTCGAGATGTACTGCAAAATCGATGAAGACTATCACAAAACGCTGTCAGTCACAGAACCAGTCGCACGAGCGGAGCAGTCATCAGCCGATTTAAACAGCAACTGCATTTCGCAACACAACAACAATGTGAAACTACCAAGGATCTCGATACCCACATTTGCAGGGGATTACGAGTCGTGGCCATCATTCCTGGATTTATTTTCCAGCCTTGTGCATAACAAAATATCGTTAACAGGAGCACAAAAACTCCAATATCTAAAGGCTCATCTTTCTGCATGGCAACTTCTCGTCGATAACTACGACAAAAAGAGAGCATTGTTGAAAACCCAGCTCGACATTCTGCTCAACCAACCAAAACTAACCCGAGAAACAGCTCAAGGCATCAAGGAGCTAAAAACGAGGGCACACGAATGCCTCACTGCCATTGAGAATCTGGAGGTCTCAACAAAAAATTGGGATCCCATTCTCATCCACTTGCTGGTCCAAAAACTACCAAGCGAAACTCACGAACATTGGGAACAGCCGCAGAGCACCAAATCAAGGCAATCGATTCCAACATGGGTGGAACTACGCGAATTCTTGGAAACCAGGTTCAGAACCTTGGAAGCTGTCAGCAAACCAACAATCCACAAGAATGAACCTCACGAAAGCAAGTCCAGAGAGCACCCAAGAAGAAGAAGCCAAGCCTTCCACGTCGCAAATCAAAGCGTATGCATCCTGTGCAAAGGCGCACATGCCATAGGGAAATGCCCCAAATATGTGCAGTTCAGCATTGATGAGAGATATAAAACAGTCAAATCAAAGGATCTATGCATCAATTGCCTGAGAGCAGGCCATCGCTCATCACAGTGTCCCAGTAAAGGTAGATGTTTCCAATGCGGAAAGACTCACCATACAACCTTACACAGAATCCAGTCAGCTAGTCAAACCAACAACAGCGCGTCGCCGCCCTTAAGTTCAAACGATGAATTACCATCCAACCAAACACAAACATACTTCGCTCAGGCAGCACCCTACGACTGCCGACAAGTACTATTAGCCACAGCCCTGGTCACCGTAGTATCTCCAACTGGACGAGAGCAGGTCTGCAGAGCACTCATTGATCCCGGATCTCAATCCTCATTCGTACGTGAGGCAGTGGTTCAAAATCTACAACTCAAAAAGGAGCCAATACAAACAGCATTAACCGTGATCGGTAACATGCCAGCGGGGAAAATCACAAAATGGGCCTCGCTGCAACTAAAGACACGAAACCAACAGGCGAAGAACATCCAGGTCCAGGCAATGGTAATTAACAAAATAACTAATCCATTACCAAATAGTGAATGTTCTAGCAGGGATTGGACGCACTTAGAGGGTCTCGCATTAGCGGATCCAACGTTCCACAAGCCGGGTCACATCGACATCCTTTTGGGAGCAGATGTATTCCCCATGATCATCTTGGCCGGCCTAAGGAAAGGCAACGAGGAAGCCCCAGTGGGACAAAACACGGTGTTTGGGTGGATCATCTCTGGGAAGACCACTTCAGCTGCACGAGCAAACACACATATGAAAACATTCTTCACTCAGGCGACTCCTAACGATGAGCTAAAGAGATTCTGGGAACTAGAAGAACTTCCATCAAGATCCAAATGGACAACAGAAGAAACCCGTTGCGAAAACCACTTCAAACACAACGTCACTAGATGCAGCAACGGACGTTACCAGGTACGGCTTCCATTTGTAGCTGATAAAATACAACTTGGCGCATCAAGACACATCGCCATTCGAACATTGATGCAAATGGAAAAACGATTCCAACAAGATCCCGATTTGAAAGCGGACTACGTCAAATGCATACAAGAATATTTGACGTTAGGTCACATGGTGCCTGCCACCACCCCCGAATCAGCACTTCAAAACCAACTGCCTAACGGCACGACAACATATTGATGTTGTTACCTGCCTCACCATGCTGTCATCAAACCGAGTAGCACGACCACCAAACTGAGAATAGTTTTCGACGCATCCCGTCCGACTGCCAACGGAAACTCACTCAATAGCGTATTATTGAATGGTCCAGTGATACAAGACTCTTTGATGTCCACTCTCATGCGATGGAGAAAATACCGCATTGCTTACATGGCCGATATAGAAAAGATGTATCGCCAAATACGAGTTCATCCAGACGATGCCGATTATCAACGAATTGTTTGGAGGGAATCACCAGATCAGCCTATACGAGACTACAAACTCTTAACCGTGACGTTCGGAACAAAGAGCGCTCCTTTCCTTGCCATCCGAACCATGCACCAATTGGCGAAAGATGAAGCAGAATCATTCCAAATCGGCTCTAACGCCGTACTCAACGATTTTTACGTTGACGATTTGATGACTGGCGCAGATAATATAGAAGAAGCAAGACAAAAACAAAGGCAACTAATTCAGCTTCTCCGAGCTGGAGGGCTAGAGCTCCAAAAATGGGCCGCGAATCACAACACCATCTTGGAAGAAGTTCCGGCAACCGATCGAGAGGTCTCATTTCCACTCGCAGTGAATGCAGAAGAAGTCAAAGCTCTTGGCTTATTATGGAATCCTGCCAGCGATACACTGTCGTACAAGGTCAGCATGGAGTCAGCACCAGAAATATATACAAAACGGAAAATATTGTCCGAGATTGCGAAGCTGTTCGACCCCATCGGCTGGCTTACACCAGTAACTATTAACGCCAAAATTTTAATACAAAGTCTTTGGCTAACAAAGCTCGACTGGGATGAAACAGTCCCGATCAACATCGATCAACAATGGCGAAAGTTCCGAGCAGACCTCCAAGTCATCCAAACTATTCAAATCCCGCGATGGATTGAAGCTCACAACAAAATCCAGAACATCGAAATCCATGGATTTTGCGACGCATCCATCAAAGCATATGCAGCAGCCGTATACATTCGGACACAGGACGAAGACGGCAACTGCCATTGTCACTTAATCGCTGCCAAAAGCAAAGTGGCACCCATCAAGACCATCTCCCTACCAAAGCTAGAGTTATGCGGGGCGCACTTATTGGCCAAACTACTGGCACAAGTGAAGGATGACATGAAATTCGAGCAGGTATCAACACACGCTTGGACTGACTCTACAATTGTCATCGCATGGCTAAGAAAGCACCCATCATCATGGGAAACATTTGTGGCGAACAGGGTCTCACAAATACATCAGCTGCTAGACCAAAGTAGCTGGAATCATATTAGAACAGAAGACAACCCTGTCGACTTGGCCACAAGAGGACTATCACCGAGTGAATTGAAACCACATAAGTTATGGTGGACAGGCCCTCATTGGCTCCAACAGACAAAGGAGCATTGGCCCAAAAGGAAGGAAATCCAAGATACCACGGTGGGAGTACGAAAAACCACCACCAATCTGCATATCGAAGTAGATCCCTCCAATCACGATCTGATCAACAAATATTCGTCATTAACGAAACTGCTAAGAGTCACAGCATATTGTCGACGGTGGTTAAAAGCATCAAAATCATCATCCAGCCTTCCTCAGCCTAGCTACCTAACTTCAAGAGAAATCCAAGCAGCCCTACAGTGCTGGATAAAAAACGTCCAATTACAGGAGTTTGAAGAAGAAATACGAGCAATACAGTCAAAACAACCAGTGTCCAGCAAAAGTAAACTCATCAGATTGACCCCGTTCCTCGATCAAGAAGGGAGAGTAGGAGGGCGCATCCAAAATGCCAATACAACATTCTCCGAAAGCCATCCCATTATCTTGCCAGAGAAGAGCCCATTAGCTAAGCTCATCAACGACAATATCCATCGCAAGACATTGCATGGGGGCACACAGCTAATGTTACATATGCGGAGACAAAAATATTGGATACTGAACGCACGGGTCGCAGTAAGACGGAATAATCATCAATGCATACAGTGTTTTTGCCAACCAGCAACGAATCCTAAAGAAAAAATAGCCCAATGGCATTTTCGCCGGAAAACAAAACTACCTCAATCAGCTTCCTCGAAACATTTTTTTTGAAGCTTAACGCTTCAAGGCGGGGAGAATGTTCCGGCTATACTGAAAAAAGAAAATAAAAAAAAAACCAAGTAAACAGGGATAGATAAATAAAACACTAAATTTTACATTATCCGATAATTTTATTATAAATAAACAAACAAGCTACAAAGGTACACAAAATTACAAAAACACACACGTAAAAAGACGTCACTACACAACAAACAACAACGACAAATTCGTACCTAAAAATAGAAAAAATTATTAAAATACAAATACTAAATATACAAGCACTTACCTTGAAATCAATCCAAATTAGCAACGAGAAACCCACCAGAAAACCCATTCAATGAAGATGCCGAAATGCCGTCGGCAAATCGACATTCTGTAAACAAAAAAAGATTACTACAAATTGCAAACAGGTTCCACAAAAAATACTCACCTGTCAACCCCAATACACGAATCGCGGGCTCCTCCTCCTCTATTCCCCCGCTAAAACCTGAAAATATAATCTAAAATTAGTAAATAAACTAAAATAGAAATAAATTACTTACCAAGTACGAGAAAAATCCATCTGACGTCTACAAGTCAGAGGAGAACAGCTGATCGGACATCGCAAACAGATCTAGTACATAAACCCGAAATTATGTACTTCGAGATCGAAGCCCCCTGCCAAAGGATAGCCGCAGCTATTGTTCGAGTAGAAATAAATACCGACGCACAGACGGCGTTAAATCAGATTGCTTTTAATCTTTCTAGAGTCTTGAACTAGAAGATAAAATCTGTATTGAGGTTTTAGCAATAAAGCAATTTCAAAGCCTAAGTATCGAACTTAGCATTCTGGAAAGACAGAATTGAGGTCTTTTCCCAGTAAAGCCCGAATTAAAGACAGTTTTGAAGTCTTTAATACAGCAGTAACTTAATCACCAATATTGATTTCAGCAGTTACTCTAACCAACCACAGAGGGACGAATTTGCGAAGAAACAAGGCAAAGCAGTCCAGCAAGCCACAACCAGGGCAGCAAGCAGCAACCAGGCAGCAAACAGCAAGCAAATCCCAAGCGATTCCCAAGAAACGAAACCAGAGTGCAGCAACACAAAGGTTATTCCTGGCTGTTCTAATTGCAGAACACATCAGGCGAAACATCGCTCGTCATCTGACAGATAGGTGGCGTTATCAATTAAGCTATCAGAGCAAGCAATATTTTAGTAATTATTATTTACAAACAAATAAAGAATAATTTACGAATTTTCAAGTACTAAATCACGAATTAATAACGAATTTAAGATTGAATTGAAATATTTTGGCAATTTGTTGAATTTTTATTGAATTTATATTTGAGAAAATCTAATAATTAATTGCGAATAAATAGTAATTTGGTTATTGGAAAAAGTTATCTTTTTATTGAATCGCACCCTTCCGGCACCTTTTTATTGAGTCAGAAATTAAATTGCTAATTCTGAACAGGTCTTGCGAGCATAGCTAAGTGCTAGTCTTATTCTTGGTCTTGCTAAATGTAGGATTCTCCAAGAACCAATTTTGCGGTAACTACTGGAAATTCCGGGATGAACCGCAATTTTCTGAAACAGTATCACGCGTATAAAACAATTCCCCGTCAAAAACTGCTAATTTAAGGTCTTTTTGACAATTAGCCGAAGTTTTTCTATTTAAACAAAAAAGGCCCGACCGAATATTATGAAATTTTTTTCAGAGCATTTCTTCGTTAATATTCTTTTTTCGGCACCTCAATGAAGTCTATATAGTTTTTAGTCTGCGTGGAATCGTGCAGGTACAAAAATCATAAACGTCGTTTAAACAAAAAAAAAACGGTATAACCGAATTTTATGAAAATCTTTTCAAATCATATTTGGGTTAATACTCTTCGAACGGCACGTCAACTATATCTATATATTTTATAGTTCGCGCGATATCGTGCAGGTACAAAAATCACTTATGTCATTCAAACCAAAAAAATTTGTTGTCTGTAAAGAGGGTTTACGGACGATAGTTTAACGTGACAACGTCATGAGAAAACATTGATGAAATGATTGCATACTTTTATGAATAAAATTGAATCATTTATATTAAACTAGCAAAAACCCGCGTGCGTTGCAACGCCTTTCAATAAAATAAGATTATGGGGACACAGTCTGCGATAGGAAAAAGCTATAGTGAAAAAAGAACAAATCTGGGAAAATTGATTTTGGGAGATGACCGCCATGGACCAAATGATATATTGAGTATACTATATTGCCTATGGTGTTCTACTTATCATACTCTTTCATTTGATATCCATCTAGAAGGGGTTGTAGAGAAAATGGTAAACCGCCCTTTTGAGATGGCCGCCATGGACCAAATTATAAATTGAGTATACTATATTGCTTATGGTGTTCTACTTTTCATAGCCTTTCATTTGATACCCATGTCTCGGGTGTTGTGAAGAAAATGGCAATCCGCCCTCTTGAGATGGCCGCCATGAATCTAAAGACATAATCTATGGCATTCTTCTTATAATGCCTTTCATTTGATACCCATGTCGAGGGGGTAGTGAAGAAAATGATCATCCTCCCTCTTGAGGTGACCGCCATGGACCAAACGATATATTGAGTATACTATATTGCCTATGGTGTTCTACTTATCATACTCTTTCATTTGGTACCCATGTCGAAGGGGTTGTGAAGAAAATATTAATCCGCACTCTTGAGATGGCCGCTAAGGACCAAACGATATATTGAGTATACTATATTGCTTATATTGTTCTACTTGTTATCATACTCTTTCATTGGATACCCATTTCGAAGGGGTTGTGAAGAAAATGGTCATCTGCTCTCTTGAGATGACTGCCATGGACCAAACGATGTATTGAGTATACTATATTGCTTTTTGTGTTCTACTTACCATAACCTTTCATTTGATATCCATGTCGAGGGGTTGTAAAGAAAATGGTAATCCGCCCTCCTGAGATGGCTGCTATGGACCAACCGCCTGCTTTTCTGTTGAAATTTTTTTGTTATAAACCTCACGGAGCCCGAGACCTTTCCAACGAATGCAAAACCGTGAAAATCGGATCGTGCGTTCTGGAATTATAGCGTCAGGAAGGAAAACCCGACTTATTTTTATATTATAGATAACAGTAAACGTCCCACCTTGCGACTTGTGAATGGTAATAGCACAAGCAGGAACGCAAGGAAACTGTTTTCGTTTGCATTTCACAGTTTTCGTCAGTGTAATCCGGCACTCAGTTAGGAGACAGAGTGTTTGGCTTGCTTTGCTTATTGTTGACAATTTGACAAATTTAATCTAATTAATATTGACAATTTTAATCAAATTTTTAAGATTACTACGATCAAATTTTTAAAATTACTTCGGGAGATAACGGGACATAACGGGACAATGAGTCATCATTTTTCGTGCATGCAGCCGGCGTTCATCGTTTTAATAGACGTTGTCACGTCAAAAACCGCTCTACCGAATATTATATCTTTTCAAATTATATTGTCGCTAATACGCTTCGAACGGCAACTCAAGTAAGTCAATCTCCTTCGTGGTTCGTGCGATATCGTGCAGGTACAAAAATCACTTACGCCGCTTAAACAAAAAAACGGCTCGACCGAATTTTGTGAAAATCTTTTCAGATCATATTTCGGTTAATACGCTTCGAACGACACCTCAACGAAGTCGATATCTGTTTTGGTTCGCGCAATATCGTGCAAGAAAAATGACCACATACGTACGCACACACACTCACACATACTTCCTCCCAATTTTTTGCTTAAAATGCTCCTGGGACCTTGAAAGATGAAAATACGTCGAAAATTTTGATTTCGATTTTCGGACCGATTACAATAGCTTCCTATACTGGGAAGTTAAAAATCACTTACGTCGCTTAAACAATCAAACGGCTAGACCGAATTTCATGGTTGGTTCGTGCTATATCGTGCAGGTACAAAAATCGCTTACGTCGCTTAAACAAAAAAATGGCTGGACTGAATTTCATGGAAATTTTTTCAGATCATATTTCGTTTAATACGCTTCGAACAACGAACAACGAAGTCGATATCAGTTTTGGTTCGCGCGATATCGTTCAGGAAAAAATGACCACATCCATACGCACACACACACACATTCTTCCTCCCAATTTTTTGCTTACAATGCTCCTGGGACCTTGAAAGATGTAAATACGTCCAAATTTTCGATTTCGATTTTCGGACCGATTACAATAACTTCCTATACTTTATTCAAAGTCAAAGGGTCAAAATATCAGTTTTTTGCAAATATATGCTAAACCGTACGTGTTATCTGAAAATTGTGTTTACAACGTTTGTAGATTAGGCGATTATCTACAAAAAAATATATTATACATTTTCTCGTAGGAATTGCCATTTCTGAGATATTGTCGTTTTAATAAGTTAAAATACTCAAATTCTATCATTCCCGACTTACAAGGTCATCAGAAATTTAATAAATCCTTTGTTGGAGTACGCGGCTAATATTTTCAGGGATGATTCCTGGATGTCTTTGGAGAAAAAAATTGTTCTACAAAGGGCGGCTATCTCCACTATCCACTAAGATACAGGGTGATTAGGGAATAAAATTTGTTTTTTCTTTTAATTTACTGAAATTTGAATAACTCCTAAAGTAATTATTATAAAGTAGCCTAATTAGGCTCATCTTTTAGGTAAATGTGTATTCTTTTATTTGGTATAAAGCACAGCCACCTGAGTGACTCCCTTCAAAAAATATAGAGGCTCAAACCAATGCTTTGCATCTAGACCTAGCAGATTTCTTCGTTTTTCTCAGAAAATTACATTTACATTTTTTTTGCTTTTCTGATGCACCAAACTATTACCTACAATATTTCCATACACAATAAGTGTTTATTTTGGGTAGTTTTGTAGGTAGTAGTAGTAGTAGTAGTTTTATCGTGAACAATTAAGAAGTTACTCGTCTTTCAACTGCGGCATAGTAGCATTGGTTTGAGCCTACATATTTTTTGAACGGAGTCACTCAGGTTGCTGTGCTTTATACCAAATAAAAGAATATAATATTGAGTTTGTAGATGAAGACTTCATGTGTGAAAGATGCTTAATGTGGAAACAACATAGAGACCCATATAAAACCAGTGCAATGAAGACTAATACATGCGACGAAATAACTCATGCTGATGTTTGTGGTCCAATGCAAACTGAATCCATTGGTGGAAATAGATATTTTTTACTTATTAAGGATAACTTTTCGCATTTTCGTACTATTTATTTTATTAAAAACAAATCAGAAGTTTTTGAGAAAATAAAAGCATTTATTAATTTTGTTAAAAATCAGCATGGTCACAAGATCAAGATTTTACGAACAGATAATGGTAAGGAGTTCATAAATGCCAAAATGAAAAAGATATTGAAGTCACATGGAATCTGTCATCAACGTACTGTACCATATACTCCAGAACAGAATGGATCTGTTGAACGAGAGAACCGTACAGTAGTTGAAGCAGCACGGTCGATGTTATACGCCAAGGGCATAGAACTGAAGTTTTGGGCAGAGGCTGCTAATACCGCAGTTTACATTTTAAACAGAACTGGCACCAGCAGTATATTGCAGAAAACACCATATGAATTATGGCACAATAAGATTCCCAGCATTCATCATCTAAGAGTTTTCGGGACAAAAGTTTTTGTGCATATTCCAAAGCAAAAAAGGCAAAAACTTAATGCAAAAGCAACGAAATGTACTTTTGTCGGGTACGATGAGAATGTTAAAGGCTATCGCGTTTGGGATCCTAAAACAAGAAAAATTGAGATAGCCAGGGATGTCAAGTTTATCGAAAAAGATTTTTTTGAAGGGCTGGAAAACAAGGACAATGAGAAAAATAATTCAAATCAAAATAATACAATTGATATATTGTTCAGAAATCAAGATGAACAAAATTTTGATGAGCAAAATAGAAACCACCAAATTAGAAGAAATCCATGGGGAAAGACCAACAACGTCAGGCTGGTGTTCATTAGATAATGGAAATATTTTAGAAAGCCGGCTTAGGGATCGAACTAAAATAGGAAACCAGTTGGTGATTGTGGTGAAGAATGTGATGAGTTCTCGCATCATGTAATTGAGGTAACTATGGCAGAAGCAATATTTTCAATAGTTGATGAGCCTTCAACTTACGAAGAAGCTATTCACTCTACTGACAAAGTTCATTGGAAAAAGGCAATGGATGAAGAATTGATTAAAAACAAAAAATTGGTACTTACTGAAGTGCCACAAAATCAAAAATTTATTGAAAATAAATGGGTCTATAAAGTGAAATATAGCATTGATGGTAAAATAGAACGTTATAAAGCTAGACTGGTAGCCAGAGGTTTTACGCAAAAATATGGAGTGGATTACAATGAAACGTTTAGTGCAGTAGTAAGGTTCTCATCCATAAGAGCCATCTTATCAATAGCAGCATCTGAAAATATGAAATTGTGTCAATTTAACGTGAAAACTGCATTTCTTTATGGAGAAATTCATGAAACTATATATGTATATGAATCAACCGCCAGGTTATAACGATGGTTCAGGAAGGATATGTAAACTTATAAAGAGTTTATATGGATTGAAGCAGGCGTGTAGATGCTGGCATAAGTGTTTTACGACATTTATTGAGAAATTTGGATTCAAAACTTCTGTAGCTGATTCATGTCTTTTTGTGAAAGAAAACAATAAGAAAAAGGTCATCTTAGCAATTTATGTTGATGAAGAATTGATTGCAGCACATGATCAAGCAGCTGTTATACCAGTACTTGAACAATTGCGTGAGAAGTTTGAGATCAAGACAACGAATCTAGATACTTTTCTAGGAATGAAAATCTTCAGAGACGCAGAAGGAGGCATTCATTTAAGTCAAGCAGCGTATGCTCGAAAAATACTCTCAAAATTTAACATGAGTAGTTGTAGTGCGGTTTCAACTCCGATTGATACAAATCAAAATTAAAATTGTTTTGAAGATTCTGAGGTTAACAAAGTCTATCCTTATAGAGAAGCTGTCGGAAATTTAATGTATTTATGTGTCGGAACAAGGCCTGATATACAATATGCAGTGGGAGTTGTGAGCCAGTATCATGAATCGCCTACAAATGGCCATGTAAATATGGTGAAGAGAATTTTTAAGTACATAAAAGGGACGATAGAATATGGGCTTACTATGAACCACAGGCAACGGGAGGACTAATCGGTTACAGCTACGATGATTATGCAGGGATACCAAGACTAGAAAAGCAACATCAGGTGTAATATTTTTATTAAATGGAGGACCAGTAAGTTGGGAATCAACCGGGCAACAAGCTGTAGCATTGTCGACAACCGAGTCAGAATATATTGCAGCTACTGTAGCAATAAAGGAGTTAATTTGGCTAAGGAAATTGATTAACGATTGTTATAAAACGGATCCCCAAGTTCAATTTCCTATTTCATAAAACGAAATCAATTTAATCCTTAACAATTGAAGTATCCATTACATACATTTCATATGTACATATGTATATATATATATATATATATATATATATATATTAGGGTGGCCCTTATTTCGACTTTTTTTACTTTACCCAAAAAGATCCCCCCAAAAATATGCGAATGGATGAAAAACGAGCCAGTGTGAAATTTGACGCCAATCGGGAGTGATTTAGAGGTCCCTCAAAATCGTCAAAGTTTCGAAAAATTTGATTTTTTTGGCATTTTTTCTTTTTTAGCCACCCCTGAAAATTTTATTCCAACCCTGACCGACAAATTATTATAGATATTTTAATTACCTTTCTAATAAGCCAATTTTTAAAAAAAACGGTTGACAAATAGAGAAGTTATGGCCATTATAGAAAACCAAACATTTTAATTTATGTAAGAATATTACCTGTGACACATTTACCATCATAATGAAAGTAACCTTCATTATCGCGGCAAAACCCCATCATAATGAAAGTTCAAAATGAAAGTATTTTACCTTCATTTGGACTGTAATTTCGGTTAAGTGACATCTGTTGCAAAACTGGAAACTAATTTTTATAATAAATTTCCCCTCCTTTCTCCTTAAAACTGACAATTTAACAGTCAATTCAAAGCAAACAAACAAATCTGAGCCCAAGTAGTTCAAAAATAACGATGTCTCAGGAAAACTCGAGGAAAAAAAAAGCAATTGTGGCCAAAAGAATCGGTTAGTATCTTATCTTTTGTCACTTGCAAATGACACATGCAAATGAAAGTAAATGTGTCACCCCATCATTTCCTTAACCATCATAATGAATGTTACCATAATAATGAAAGTATAGTGTGTCACAGGTATATTTCATATTAATTTAATTTTCAATAAAAACCACTATTTTTTTTTTTAAATTTTATTTTAAAGTAATAGAATATATGTATTTAAAAGTATAAATTGTACAAAATAAATCTTAGTTTTTAGTACTACTCAACGCTGATTTAGTATGTGATTTGAAGTTTTTTCGATAGTCAGTAACCACTTGCAATAAATATTGCTTTTCTTCTTCATTTTTGGTTAATTCTTTATTGTATTCTTCAATTAATTTCACACCGCGTTCTGCTGCATCATTTACTACATTTAAATTATGAATTATATTCTCTCCTTTATTAGACTCTTCATTATCGTTCCTATTAAAAGGGTCATCATTTAAAAAATTAGTGGAAATTCCAAAGCGATTGAAAAATTTATGTGGGTTTACGGTAACAAAATCAGGAAGCCCTTTTTCTATAAATGTTTCAATTTCCTAGTGGTATACGTTTCATATTTTCTATTGTATCAACATCGTCATCGTAATCTTTATCATCTCCATCATCATTACAGCTTTTCAGAGTCTTTATCTTATCTGTTATTTCTCTTTTAATTTCATTCGAAACGTTTTCGTCAAACAAACTTAGTGCAACACATTCGTCTGATAGGTACCACAAATGGTTCGAAAACTTCTTGATTACAGCTTCAAATATTTGTTTGTCACAAGATTTGTAATTATAAATTTCTCGTATAAGACACAAATCTTGGTATGGCGCTGATGATGAAACAGGACAGTTAAACCAAGCCTTCACATAAAAACGGATAATAAAAGCACATATATCTCTTAATTTGTTTTCTTCAGATTCGGTTAATTTAAATTCTGTTCGAAATAGATATATTTTCAACGAGTACAATGCTTTAGACATCCATCAGGCGTGGTGCATCGGTCCTGGATAGCGAAATATTGTTTTAGAACTTGTGCCTAAACAAATTAAAGTCAACTCTAATAGCTCTAGGTAATCGTCTCTTGCTATTTTCTTTTCCAATTGACGTTTACAAAAGTTTGAAACTTCTTCTTTTACATCAATTAAAATCGTAAAAAGCTTTTCGTTTTGAAGTGCTGGTTTAAAATTCATTTTATTTATATTTGGCCAATATGATTGAAATCTTTTGAATAAAGGAACATCAGAACCGGAAGTAACTGATCCGAATTTGGATTCAAATACACTTCTCAGTACGATTTCATATATGTGGTGGCGGCATGGTAAACTAGTTGGGATGTGGGTTTGACCCCTTCGGTCCACACGATTAACTTTCCAGTATGATGAACGAAGATGGAATAAACTGACTTCTTACAAAATAGTTATACGTTTAGCACTAGTGGGAAATTGGCTGAAATATATGTGTGAACGTAAATTTTTATGTGCTATTGTACTCATTTTTGCATATGAATCTTTAAATAAATAATTTATACATAATGTATTATTAAAAAATGTAATCAATTTTTATGAACAGAACAAGTTTATAACGAAAACACTATAAACAAAACAAACAATTTAAACTACTGGCAATCTAAATTATTCCACTGATCAAACTTTAACTTCTGGCACTTTTAGCGATTCTATCCTTATGGAAGTCGAAACTAGACTAAATTGTTAGTGGTTGCTATTGAAAATTAAATTAATATGTAATATTCTTATAGAAATTAAAATGTTTGGTTTTCTATAACATAAATGGCCATAACTTCTCTATTTGTCAACTGTTTTTTTTTTAAATTTGGCTTATTAGAAAGGTAATTAAAATATTTATAATATTTTGTCGGTCAGGGTTGGAATAATATTTTCAGGGGTGGCTAAAAAAGAAAAAATGCAAAAAATCAAATTTTTCGAAACTTTGACGGATTTTGAGGGACCTCTAAATCACTCCCGATTGGCGTCAAATTTCACACTGGCTCGTTTTTTATCCATTCGAATATTTTTGGGGGGATCTTTTTGGGTAAAGTCAAAAAAGTCGAAATAAGGGCCACCCTATATATATATATATATATATATATATATATATATATATATATATATATATTAGGGTGTTTCAAAAAAACATCATTTTCAAATTTCAAAGTGCGCACCCCCTAAACTTGAAGTTTATTTAAAAAGAAAATTTTTGGCGTAAATAAAAAGTTGTTTGAATGAAATTAACAGGTCGCTACTGACGATTAAAAAATTTTGATTTCTTGAAAAATGACTAAAAAACAGCTTATTTTCCCCCCTAACTCTTCTTAATAATTCTATCACATACTCCTCGATGCCATGGTTCGAAAGTTGAACCATTTTGAAACTACCTTGATGAAAAACACAGGGTTTTTAACTATTTGTAAAGTTGGTTTTAACAATTATTTCATTTTGGAAAAAAAAATTAGAGATAATACTTTTTTTAATAAATCATTGAAAAACATTATTGTTTTTCTTCTCTCTCAATTAGTGCACCCTATGAAACTTTAGAACAACAAAAGATAAACATTTTGCCGTCAAAAATATGTATTTTCGACAAAACTATTAGGTCGCTACCTGTAATAATCGTTCTGATGTTATTCTATTCAAAAACAGAGGGCGATTTCAATAATGCAAGCTGCGTGCGCGGTCCTATGCATCAGGCGCGGTGGATGGCTAAGGCCATCTACGCCTTGAAAGTTTTTATGTTCCAACAGGAATTCCGCTTAACAGCAAAAGAACAACAGGGTTTGAAGAGAGTTTGCATCTTCGTTATAAAAATATACATTTTTGGTTGGTTTCAAGCCCCTGCGTCCGTGGAAGCGCCACAGAGCGACCTGAAATTCCTTCTAAAACTACATCAACATAAATCCACTGATCTTCAGGTTGCGAACGTAGCGATCAGGAAAATGTTGCTCCATTTGTGGTACTTGTCCGAGGAACTGATTCTTTTGGCTCTATTTGACGAACGTGTCTCACCATCTACTAAGAGCAAAATGGTCGCTGCCCTGAACCTCAGTGATGAAGAAAGAAGGAACAAAGTCGACGATGACCGGCAGATACAAGCGGTACTTTCTGTCAATGACGTTTACTACACCCTCGCGCTTGAATCTTTTGTAACAACAAAAAGCACGCGTTTGTTTGAAATTTTGCAAGTTGAAAGTTCTTTTCTCCTGAAAAACGTTTCTGAATGGTCCGGCGATGATAATTATGTCAAATGCAAAGCAATCTGTAAGAATCTAAAAGTTGTTAATGACGTTGCCGAGCGTGGCGTGGCACTAATGCAACAGTACCAAAACTTTCTCACGAAAAACGAGCAACAAAAACAGTATGTTCTGATCGGCGTACATAAACATAGAAAAGATGTTCCAAACGCGAAAAAACACACTGTATTACAATATCTGAAGAACAAATAAGTTCAAAATTTTTCTATTTCACAATTATTTGTAACATTTATTTGAATAATAATACTAAATGATTAAATTGTAATGAGAATGTTAACTTCTTTTCTTTGCTTATCATTTTTTCGCCAGTAGCGACCTAATAGTTTTGTCTAAAATACATATTTTTGAGGGCAAAATGTTTGTCTTTTGTTGTTCTAAAGTTTCATAGGGTGCACTAATTGAGAGAGAAGAAAAACAATAATGTTTTTCAATGATTTATTAAAGAAAGTAGTATTTCTAATTTTTTTTTTCCAAAATGAAATAATTGTTAAAACCAACTTTACAAATAGTTAAAAACCCTGTGTTTTTCATCAAGGTAGTTTCAAAATGGTTCAACTTTCGAACCATGGCATCGAGGAGTATGTGATAGAATTATTAAGAAGAGTTAGGGGGGAAAATAAGCTGTTTTTTAGTCATTTTTCAAGAAATCAAAATTTTTTAATCGTCAGTAGCGACCTGTTAATTTCATTCAAACAACTTTTTATTTACGCCAAAAATTTTCTTTTTAAATAAACTTCAAGTTTAGGGGGTGCTCACTTTGAAATTTGAAAATGATGTTTTTTTGAAACACCCTAATATATATATATATATATAATTGTTAAGGATTAAATTGATTTCGTTTTATGAAATAGGAAATTGAACTTGGGGATCCGGTTCATAACACGATCTTATCGATGAAAAGAAACTTCCAGAGCTGTTTTTGGACAACCAGCAATTCGGCTGATAAAAAATCCGGAATTTCATAAACGAACAAAACATATTGATGTTCCTTATCATTTCATTCGCGAATATTTTAGCTTGAGTTACGTATCAACAGATGAACAACTAGGTGACATTTTTACAAAAGCATTAGCAAAAGGACGTTATGAGAAGCTGCGAAATATAATGAAAGTCATAAAACGAAATAATTTATTGTAAACATGTATGCATGAGTATAAAATAGGTATGTCAAAAAGTGGGAGTATTGATAATATGTTTTGACAAATCGAAGTAGCCTGTTTTATTTTAATTTATTTTACGATTTGGCAATAAAGGAATTTCTCCCTCCACTGAAATATTCAAACAGAATAAACGTGTTTTTCCTTTATATGTATCACGAATAAACCGAAATAAATTTTTAAATTTAAAAAAACACTTTCAAAAAGTATAAACGGAAAAGATCGTATCGGATCGTGCAGACCTAAGATCGCAGAGAATTTCTCATAGTTGTCGCAGACCCCAAGTACGATGTTATATTTGTGTTAGTGTGGAGTGTAGTGTAATGGCTTGATGGAGTGTAGTGCAATGGCAAATTTTCTGGCTCATAAGTGAGGAGACATGACGCATGACATATACTTCCTGCGACTCCTTACATAAAAACCCGATTTTGTGACAAAACCCACCAAAAAAACATTAAAATGTGAATGAGAAGTTCGTGGGCGCGAAATTATTTATTGGGACAGTTTAAAACACACTTTTAATAAAAAAAAGTGATATGGATTAGTCAAGATGAATCGTTAATAGCATGAAATAATTAAACACGTGCATTTACGAACGTGTAAATATATTCATATAAGACAAAAAATTATTCTAAGCTGAAACAGCCCCGAGTAGCATTAAATGACGAGACGCAAATTTGTTTTCAGCCGACTAATTGAGTTTCCGTGAAGCACCCGTCAATGAGCGGCTTCTCCTGGTAACTGTTTTCTGAAATAACTTCATCAGCATATTCGAGAAAAATATAAAATTCCCGCGCCGACCAGAGGATTGATCAAGTTTTTAAGTTGGCATTAAAGGCAACGCACTGAAGAGAGAGGTGTTTTAGATACACACTGCTTGCTAGAGGAGTCCAGAACAACGTACAAACAGGTTCCATGTTCTCTCTTAGTCCTTTGACCGCCGATACTGATGTTTGGCAAATATATATAAATTCCTGTGAGCGTCCAATCATCCAATTCATTCATACTAGTTCCTCTACTTCTTGGGATCGTGTCTCTAATTCGATTAGATTCCATTTGCTTAGGTATATATTTTTTAAAATATTTTTATTAATTATTTAAAAAGAACGATGTTGGTCGTGGGGGTGCATTCCTTGATTTCATTACCTTGTCTGTTTTTAATAAGGAATGTAACTGAATATCGGAATCGGTTGGTGGAGACGCGGCTTAAGAGTATGATATTGTTGGTCGTGCACACTCTGATTTCATTACCTTGCCTGCTTTTAATATGTGAAGGCAACTGTGAATGTTGCAATAATTTGCGAATCTGAGAAGCTGGTGTTGTTCGTCATATTTTTTGGTGTGCAGGTTTTCTGTCAGTGACCGAGTTTTGTCATCAAGGTACTTGTTCGCGAGATCTGCGCGTGAGTTTATACTTTTTGAAAGTGTATTTTTAAATTTAAAAATTGATTTTTTATTCGTTTTTATGTAAATATTCACCAAAATCAAAAAATGAGCTAACAGATTGGTGATAACTAAAGTAGGATATGAAAGTACGTGATTTAACTTCATTCGAATATTTACAACATACAGCGTCAATCGGTATTCCAGAACTTGTTACTATTATTTTATCTTTATTCAGCTTCATTTTGAATTTATTACAGGTAATCCCCCAAGACCGTGCTCTCGAGTACCCCGAATTACACGGTTTCAAACTACACGATTTTAAATTAATTCTTTTGAAAAAGTGTAAAAAACTTACGGGTGTATACATTACAAGTTCAAATACAAACTTTTTATTTTATATCTTACAAAAACCCATTTAAAAATTAATGTTTTTTCTTTTCATACTTGAAACGGATTCTCGTTTTTTATAGTCTCGAACAACACGGTTTCAAAGAACACGGTACCAATTAATCGTGTTTTTGGGGGCTTTACTGTATTCAAAAAGTCAACCAGTGGTTGTGCAAGGCTTGGCGAAATTTACATTAAAATCACCACTTAATATCTATCATTGGCATTTCACTGCAATTTTTGTTTATTAAAGTTAGACCTTGTGTTGTATATGGCGATAGTATTTCGTGTATGGAATCTATTATAATCCCTTTATTTGATGATATGTCTGGCGCCAAGGGCAATTTTTTCCTACAGAGCCAGCTATTGCCCCAACTAAAACCCCAAAAGGCCCCAATCGAAATTCAATAAGAACCAGCTCTTATTAAAACCGCAAATGTTGTTTGGCAACAAAACCACGAACCAGCTTTTGCTCTAACTAGACCCTCTAAAGTGGGCTCGACAACAAAACCACCGTTGCCCAATCAAAAACCCCCAAAGGCAATTTTTTCCTACAGAATCAGCTATTGCCCTAACTAAAACCCCAAAAGTCGATTTGACAACAAAACCACCTTTCCGTAATCGAAATTCCCAAAAGCAAATTTTCACCACAGAACCACCTTTAGCATTTATGAAAACCGCAAAAGTTGTTTGGCAACAAAACAACGAACCAGCTTTTGCCCTAACTAAACCCTCAAAGGTGGGCTCGACAACAAAACCACCTTTTCCCAAACAAAAACCCCCCAAAGGCAATTTTTTCCTACAGAACCAGCTATTGCCCTAACTAAAACCCCAAAAGTCGATTTGGCAACAAAAACACCTTTCCGTAATCAAAAATCCCAAAAGCAAACTTTCGCCACAGAACCACTTTTAGCCTTTATTAAAACCGCAAAAGTTGTTTGCCAACAAAACCACGAACCAGCTTTTGCCCTAACTAATCCCTCAAAAGTGGGCTCGACAACAAACCAAACCACCTGTGCCCAATCTTCTTTCTTCTTCTTTGATCCGTTAGCTGGCGGTCCGAGCGGGACGTCCCCGCAACGGATACGCTGCTGTCGGTGCCGCTGGGTCCCGAACTCTATTCACGATTCGCTTCCATTCTTCTCGGTTTTTGGCGGTGTCTCGAGCCTCGGTAACTGATAATCGTTGATTCTTTAAGTCACCCTCGCTATTCTTCAACCAGGTTTTCTTCGGTGCCGATCGCTGTATTCTCCAGTCTGCAGGACGGTCTCGCCAGAGCAGTTTAGGTGGCAAGCGGTTATCATCCATTCGGCAAACATGTCCAAACCACCGTAGTCGACGTTTTTGCATTTCTTCTTCGATCAGTGTTTGCTGATCGCATCTTTGTCTGACAACCTCGTTTCGAAGGCGATCACGGAGTGAGACACGGAGGATCTGCCTCAAACATCGCATTTGGAAGACCTCGAGCTTCTTAACGTCCGGTTCGAGCAGTGTCCACGTTTCAGATCCATAAAGAAGAATCGGAAGAATCAACGTTCGGTAAAGACGTAGTTTTGTTTTGATGGGTTTCCATATGCACCACTTGAGCGAGGCGAATGTTACTGTTGCCTGGCCGATACGGCTGTGAACGTCGGCCGTCGATGCTACTTTCGTTTCCTCAACCAATGATCCCAAATATTTGAACCTTGGAACCTGTTCGATTTGGGTTCCATCGAGGTGAACACTGGCTCTTGATCCATCCGTTGTGAGCACTTTGGTCTTTTCCGCATTGATTTTTAACCCGTATGATTGGGCGATGCGGGAAATATCGTATAAGATGTCCGTTGCTTCGGCATCCGTGTCGGCGAAAACAGCGCTATCGTCGGCGAACATTAAGTCTGTTACGAAGTTGTTGTCGTCGTATTGAACTCTGAGTCGTCCATCGAATGCTTCACGCATAATCGCGTCGATCACAACGTTGAAGAGAAGTGGCGAAGCGACGTCTCCCTGTCGGACACCCGTCTGAATCGGGAACTCCTCGGATAAGTCGTTTCGAACGAACGCTGCTGGTTGAGCCATCGTACGACGGTGGAGAAGTTGGATGATTCTCAATGGCACGTGTTCGGTTACCAAGACTCTCCATAAGCTGTTCCAATCGATGCAATCGAAAGCGGATTTGAAATCGATGAAAACGACGACAATTCGTTTGCCGCAACGAATTTTTTCTTCCATTAACTGACGGAGGGCGAATATTTGATCAATGCATCCTCGATGTGGTCTAAATCCCGCTTGTTCCTCCCGGCTCGTTTGCTCTCGATGTTTCTGTAGCCTCGATTGTATTATTTTCGTAAATACTTTACCGACGATCGAAAGAAGGCTAATACCGCGATAATTCTTGCATTCCCGACTGTCGCCTTTCTTCAAAATTGGGACAACGATTGCTTTCTTCCATACCGAAGGGGCACGATCCGAATGCCATATGTGTGTTATGAGGACATGAAGTCGTTGTGATAAGACATCACCTCCAGCTTTGATCATCTCGGCGGTTACTTGGTCTATTCTCGGCGCTTTTCCATTTTTAAGCGATTTTATTGCTGTCTTCACCTGATTCATCGGCTGTTCGATAATCGGTGGTTCGGGTGCTGGACCTTGCGGCGGATCGTGGTTATACAGCTGGTGGAAGAATGCTCTCCACCGCTCCAGGCGTTCATGGGCAGAAGTCACAAAAGTTCCATCCGATTGATCTACGAGGTCCAGACAGCTGTCCGAGATCCATGGCTGGGTCCGTTTACGGATAGTTGGACACAACTCCATTGCACACTCCACAATAGACTCCGACAATTGCCTTTCTTCTACATCGATATCGTCCGGTATTGCGAGCGCCGCGAATTTGTTGGATAATGCCATTTGAAACTCTCGCCCGATGGCCGGGTCCCGTAGGCACGCCCAATTTTTCTTGGCTGGTGGGGGCTCCGTTTTCTTCGCTCTTTGCAATCGCATCTGCAATTTCGCCCGAACAAGATAATGGTCCGATCCGCAATCGGGTCCACGCATTGCACGTACGTCTTTAAGCGTCGATCGGATTCTTGTGTTGATCAAAACTTAGTCTAACATCGCCGAGTCTTTGCCGGATGGATTTCGCCAGGTGAGTTGGTGTTTGAGTGGATGGCGGAAAATGCTGTTGCCAACGATCAAGTTGTTTGACGATGCGAATGAAAGCAGGCGTAATCCGTTGTCATTAATTACTCTGTGTCCGAATTTGCCCATGGTTTCTTCCCAGCCGGTTCGATCTACTCCTGAATGTGCATTGAAATCCCCCGCGAGAATTATTAATTCGGTTTGAGGTATCATATCCAGCGTCTGTTGAAGCTGATCGTAAAATTCGTCCTTGTTCGTGTCCGTGCTGGTCTCGGTTGGCGCATAAACGGATATGATATGGGTCTTGATCGTTCCACTGATGGTTATAACCGCCAACGCTCGGATATCGGTTGGAATGCGATAACGCTGCTGGCAGCCCGTCGGTCGACCATAAAGCCGACGCCGGCCTCTCTTTTCTCACCACCGGAATAGTAAAGCATCATCGTTTCGTCGATTGTTGGCGGGACGATTGTCAATATCCCGGATCCGGTAAGCCGTAGTTCCGATAGCGCAGCAATTGATATTTTGCATTTCAACAATTCCATTGCTATGATTTCCTTTTGACCAACGTGATGTCCTGTTCGTACATTCCACGCAGCGAATTTTAATTCCCTTTTCGGTGTGACTAATTTGGGTGTTCGGCCAGTAACCCACTTCTCACCAGCATCCCTGGTCCCCAGCGCTGGCGCATCGGCTGCCCCGGATGCAGTAGCATTATTTCGGCCAGTAACCCACTTCTCACCGGCATCCCTGGTCCCCAGCGCTGGCGCATCGGCTGCCCCGGATGCAGTAGCATTATTTCGTGAATGGTTAGTTCGTATATCCATGCGGTTTCTTGCCTAGTTTTTACGATGAACTCGGCAGGTCGACAACCCTCCTCCTTTCACACTCTGGGCTTGGGAGAAAATATACCCATAGTCAAATTGGTCCTACATAACCAGGGGCCGGTTCGTGTATGGCGAACGACGATAATCGTACGAAAACAAATTGAAGTCGAAAAATTTTGTCGACGAAAATTTTAGCGTTCGCATAGGTCGAAAGAAAATTGTTCGTGTCCTAATGCAAAAACTCGATAACCCAAGACCTTTCGAGTGCCTTTCGTCGGCTTCAGACGAAAATTTTCAATTTTTTCGACTTACGCGAACCCGAGACGAAAAAAAATTTTCGTTTTCGACATACACGAACCGGCCCCAGTTTTTGCGCTAACTGAAACCCAAAAGTGGATTTAGCCACAAAACAACATATTGTCAAAACCAAAGACTTCAAACGCAATTTTTTTCTGCAAAGCCAGGGGCCTTACCAAAAACGCAAGAGTGGTTTCGCAACCAAAAAACGTTTTTCTCATACTAAAATTGAGCTTTTACTTAAACCCCAAAGTGATTAGGCATCAAAACCACATTTCGTTCATACTAAAATTTTCCCCACAAAACTATCTTTTAACCTATCTAAATCCTCCGCAAGCAATCGTCGTTTTTTTGTTTGACTATTTATTGTAAATTGTGACAAAAGTTTCAAAAATTCAATGTTTTATGAATTTAACGGGGAATATTCGTTGTGCATGTCGACCTAATCCGTATCCTTCACCCACACACAATACCTATCAAAAAGCGCAAGGGAACGAAGAAACTTTTCTAAAGTAGGAAGTACACGTCGCGTCGTCGCGTTGCAGCAACGGCAGCAAGTTTGGTTTTACTAGCAATCGCTGCTGCTTTTGATGTCACATGACCACCATTAGCCAATAGGAACAGTTTGCTGCCGCTGCTGCTACCTACCGTTTCTGAGTGGTATTTTGTCTTCCCGTAATAGGTACCACATTCCACAGCGCGAGATAATTGTTTTGGAAATTTTTGAAATGTAATCGTGAGATCTCGAAAACGGTAAGGAATTGAGACTCGCTGCTAGTCGCAATCGAAAGAGCGACCCCAAATTAGCTAAGTCCTAATTGGGAATACCGTTTAGTTTCCCCAGAAATTAATAATAGGCAAATTAAATTTGAAAATTTTCATTTCAATATACATAATAGTAAGGGACGCTGTACAAAAGATATATGTATATTTCGAATCACACCATAAAAAGCACTTAAATTTAAAAAACGCTTTCCTTTAATTATCAGGGCCCGAATTTGTCCACCTATTTAAGTCTGCTATCTCTTACTCCCCTTAACTTGACCTTCGAAAACGTCATCGATTTTCTAGCCTATTTAAAAGTAAAACAGTTGTGAACTACCCCTCTGTTTATTTTGAACTTAAGTTGTTTCTATGGTATAGTATTGATTTAAAAATTAAAGTAGGTCACAGTTATTTATAGAATTTTAAATGCAATTCTTTACCTCTACCCATTTTATTAAAGACTACTCATTAACTCTTTAAATTGTAACTTTCCATATATACACCTGCCAGTTTTACAAGCATTTTTTTCACTTTAAGGAATTTAAAAATCGTTTTGAGTTAAATTTATGATATTTAAATTTTTTGAGATAGCGGTTATCGAGTGTATTTGGAGGCCAGCCAAGCATATGGTGGAGTTGGAATAGATAACCGAGAGGCGACCTACATTAGAGAACACAAAAGTGGAGACAAAGCTAGAGGCTATACACGTTAAACTAAGGCTGGAAGGAAATCGATTCAACGATTTGAAGACCAGAAACTTGGAATGAAAAGGACATTTTTGTCCGGGGCGCCAATATTTGAGGGCGGCATTTTGCCTGTAAGTGTGAGAAAAATATTGGGGTGTACCTACCCAGTAAACCAAGTAGTGAAGATTCACGACATGATTTCACAATGCCATCACTTGCTGACAACTTTGTTCATTTTAAGATCACCTCGTGAAATGAAAGTGATAATTCAGTTTTATTTCACAATAAGATGGCCAGCTGAAGAATTCTTCACTTGGTTTTCTAAAAAAAGAAAATATTATGAAATTTCATTTATGTTTCAGTAAGTGGTCATTTCTTGAAATCAAATGGTGAACATTCACCCCATGATATTATAACATTTTCATTTTATGACTATTTAATGAAAAGGATGCGGGGAATTGTGATGATGTCATATAATTTTCAGAAATTTGGAAATATCCCTTCCCTTTGGTTTCAGCATAATAAATAAAATAATATAAATTAACTTTGACTAAAAAGTATTAAATTTTGGTAAGTTTAATTATTTAGTTATTACAATCTAAAATATCGATTATTATAGTATAATAATGTCAAGACAACTTCTGCGATACAACGTTTTAAAGGAGTCAAAAGAAATATCGATTTTTTCAAATGCTGAAAGTGAATTAAATGATAATAATAGACACCAAGAAAGTTGTAAAATACAAAGTGGCATTAGTGAGGAAGAAGAAGAAAATGTATGTTTGAACAATGTGAATGTTGCTGATAATGACTCTCATTCAAGATTTAGGAAAAATTTGTCTCAATGGGCAATTAAATATAAAATTACCTCGGTGGCTGTGAATGAATTGCTTCTTCATATTCTTAAGGAAGACAATCCTCATTTGCCCTTAGATGCTAGGACTTTGAAAAGGACGCCTCGCGAATGTATTAAAAAAAATATGGGAAAAGGGGTTTACGTACATTATGGCATTAAAGACGCTTTGACGGATTTTTTGATTGTAAATAAAACCTTTTCAACTGATATCGAAATCGATGTAAATATTGACGGTCTTCCTTTAGCGAAAAGTTTCAAGTCCCAGGTATGGCCCATACTATGCAACATTTTCGGCACAAATCATGTAATGATGGTAGGTGTTTTTGACGATTACTTCAGAGACTTCATTGAAGAACTTAATGAACTAATAAGTACAGGAATATGTTATTTAATTTATAGTTATTTAATCAAGTTGCGAGGGTTCATATGTGATGCACCAGCTCGTTCTTTTATGCTCAATATCAAAGGACATACCGGCTTTTACAGTTTTATCAAATGCGAGCAAAGAGGAGAACGCTCCAATCATCGCACTATATTTCCATATGAAGAATGTGCTCTGAGATCAAATAATTCGTTTCGTCAAAGATTGCAACCCGAGCACCATCATCAATCCGCACCGATGTTGCTCGAATCGCTCCAGTTAGACTTTGGAAAACAAATTGTTATCGATTACATGCACGTTGCTTGGCTTGGAGTAACAAAAACATTACTAACTTTGTGGGCGCGAAGTAAAAAACAGATCGGCTATTCCTTATCAAAGTCGGCAATTTCGAATTTATCATCAAATCTATTAAATTTGAAGCCACAAGTTCCTATCGAATTTTGTAGAACTCCATGAGACTTGGGTGAACTTGAAAGATGGAAGGCTACCGAGTTTCGTCAATTTTTATTATATACCGGTACTTTTTTGCTAAAAAAATAAATTAACTGTAGTACACTACGAACATTTTTTGAAAGTCAGTCTCGCTTTCAGGATACTATTGCATGAAGAAGATTGTAGGATAAACAATGAATGTGCAAAAAAACTTTTAATTGATTTTGTGAAACCAATACCTGAGCTCTATTCCAAAGACATTTTAATATATAATTTTCATTGTTTGCTACATATTCATATAGACTCGCTAAATTTCGGTTCACTGGAAAATATAAGTGCATTTAAATATGAAAATTTTTTGCATCAGTTGAAAAAGAATGTCAAAACCGGTCGTCACATAGCCGTTCAATTGTACAACAGAACTGTAGAGAGCAGTTTACATATAAAACAAGATAAGTTATCCTTTATTTAGTAAAGACACAAATGGACTGAATTATAAATGGGTTAAAACACAAAAGTTCACATTATCAGTTAAAGAAAAGGAGTCCTTTTTTTATCGAAAAAGGAGCAAATTTATCGAATAATTTCAATTAACAAAAGTAAAGACGAAGAACCTATTTTTGTATCAAAGGAAGTATTAGATCTGGAACCATTTTTTGACAAACCTATATTATCTTCTTTCTTCAACATTCATTATTCTAAAAAGGTAAAATTATCAGAGAGTTTTTATAATATTTCCCTCAACGATATTCATACTAAAATTGTATTTCTCCAAGACATCGACAAAATTAATTTTTTTTGCCAACTTATTCACATCTAAGAATCGCAACCTCAAAATATGGATGCAAGGGATGAAAATCAACCTCCAGTCAATGAAAAAGATGTCAGTTACAATTATTATAACTTCGTCCATCGCAAACCAGGTAATACTATTATCCTACTTACAAGTTTTCTACACAACGTAATATAATATTAATATTTTTCTAGCCGACCGAAGTTCTGTTACATCCACACAAAAATATTCATCCCCTGTCAAATCAGGCGATGAATCCAGATATTGTTATCCAGCAATATCAATAGTGATGTTCCGCGAGTAGACGTGTTTTCATTTTTATTACTACTGCAGTTTTATATTATATTAATTTTTCATTAAAAACACAACTAAATTAATTCTCGTTGCTACCTAAATAATCTTTCACAGTGCATATTGTCCGTGTCTAATAAACATTTAAAAAAAATAAAATCATTTCAGACTATCACCCAAAATGTCGAAATCGCATCAATCACGGCCCGCCACCAGGAAATTTGCTGAGAATAACATCTCTAATCCCGCTAAGGTCAATACACCCGAGTCAGTCAGCAGGCGCATCGAGAGTAGCAGCAGCAGCAGCAAAGCAGCCAGATCAACTTCAATAGCAGCGCCTGATAATCAGTCTTGAGCTGTTGGAGAAGCGGCTTATGGTGAGCTTTAATCGCATGCTGGCAGAGCAACTTGCAGAGCAATCTGCTATCTTCGAGGATCGGCTTCGACTGCTTGAGACCCGGCTGTCATCTCAAATCGAGGAGGTGCGTAGCTCTTTCACTACCGAATTGGGCAAGTTAAAAGACGAGGTTGAAACCGTCCAGCATGATCTCGTCGTAGTGTCTAATGAGCTTGAGGATCTACGTCGACAAACTCGATTGCATGATGTGGTCGTTCGGGGTATTCCTGTAGGTGATAATAATGATCCAAATCATATTTTAAATTCTATTGCCTCTACCATCGGTCATAAGCTATCACCTTTTGTAAATGTGTTCCGGCCACGATTGCGAAGTCACCTTGAGTCGCCGATGGAAAATGACAGGAAGAGTAGCCCGTTGCTAATTGTAAAATTTCCTTCTGCTAATGAGCAGCTGGAATTTCTGAAGAAAACTCGCCAGCATGGTACTTTAATGCTGAATAAACTAAACTTGGGCTATTCAACTAATAGCCTGGTTTATGTTAATGAAAGCCTTACGTCGAAAAACAGTGATATACAGCGGACGGCGCGGAACCTCCTTAAGAGGAACCTTGTCTCATCTGTTTTTACTCGTCGTGGCTTAGTTTATGTACAAATAGAAAAAAATAAGCGGGCCCAAATATTTACTTCGGCACTCGACCTGAATGAAGCAGCCAACACTGCGTCAACTCCTGGATCACAGTGAAGAAGTTTTGGAGCAGCTCCTCGCCACTGGGGTCATCATCAACAATCTACATATGCTTGATAATGATGATAGCTAGTATTAGTAGCAGTATTTTTAAGTATTATTTTTTAATATTAAGGTTTAATAGATTTCCTCCTCACTGTGTTGTTTCTCTCTATCTTCTTTTTTTATTGTTTTCTTCCGCTTTCTTTTACATCTTTTCCCCTTCTATTTTCCTCTGCTTTCTAGATATTTTCCTTGTGGTTGCTTCTGTATTCTTGGTTGTGCGTTATGATAAAATTTATTAATGAATCGTTCTTCTAATCGGGTGTGCAATGTGGGAATGCTACTCAATATTCTCTGTTCCTCCACTTCTGGGCTGAATATATGCACTATGAATGCGAGGAGCTTAAAAAACAAAATTGACGAGCTTAGGTATATGTGCGACTGTACTAAAATACATGTTCTGCTAGTAAGTGAGACTTGGCTTAAACCTGAAGTCCCTTCCTCTTTTGTTTCCCTATCTGGCTTTTCGCTGCATCGCAATTATCGTGTTGGTCGTACTGGTGGTGGGGTTGCCATATATGTATCCTCTATGCTTCCATCTAGAGTTGTTGGTAAATCGAGTGGCTCTCAATTTGAGTTCATTGCTGTTGAGATAAAATCTAAATATGATAAATGTGTTGTCGTCAATGTATACTGTCCCCCTAATATATTTAATCCCGATGTTGCTGTTGAGTTTCACAACTTTGTTTCACGTTTCTCTGTTCATTATGACAATATAATGGTTGCCGGGGACTTTAATGTTAATCTGCTAAGGGACAATTCACGTGCAAACTCGCTTAGATTTTTTCTCGCATCTTTGGACTTGCATATGTATGTATTCTTAATCGTCTTCCTACTTTTCCGAATTGCTGTAATCCTTCCCTACTTGATGTTCTATCTACTACCTCTATTGATTCAGTGCTAAAACACAACCAAATTTCTCCCCCAGCTTCCTCGATCATGATATTCTGTTTCTCTTTATTCGTTTTACCTTTCGCCAGTCTTCCATTCATTTGTCATTTTTCTATCGCGATTATAAGAACATCAATTTCAATCTGCTCTCCGAACTAGCCTCTTCTGTGCCTTGGGGCGATATATATAACACTACCTGTGTTGACACTAAAGTCGATCTCCTGACCTCTTTTATTCGATCTCTCTATAATCGGTGTGTTCCATTGGTTACTAGAAAATGCAATCTGTCTTCACCTTGTCCTTGGGTTTCGCGTGAAATCCGCGACTTGATAATGCAGCGCGAGTCCATGTACAGACGTTATCGCAGGACTAAGACCTAAGCGAATACAAAAAGCTTCGTAATCTCATCACTAGTAAGGTTATCTCCGCTAAACGCGAGTATTACTCCCGCAAACTTGATCCTGCTTTAAAATCTAAACAACTGTGGCATAATCTTCGTTCTATGGGTATTCATGCTTCGGTGCCTATCCCCTTTAATACTGATGTAAATCGTCTTAATGCATCTTTCATCCAACGTCCTCCTGATCCTATCTCTTCCACCTCTTCTAATTCTGTCTCTTTTGATTCTCTTAATTCTGATGGCTTTAGCTTCCGATGTGTGGACTCATCCGAAGTTCTTAAAATATTGCTGTCCATCTCCTCCAACAGCGTTGGATTTGATGGAATTTCTCCTCGCTTTATCAAGCTTCTCTCCCCCCTAATTGTGGAAACTATAACACACATTTTTAATTACTGCCTTACAATTTCCCAAGTTCCCTTGCTATGGAAAAAAGCCATAGTAATTCCATTACCTAAAAAATCCTCTCCCTCTGACATATCCGATTTTCGCCCTATAAGTATTCTACCTTTCCTAGCCAAAGCTTTGGAGAAAGTAATCTTTATTCAAGTTGTTGGTTATCTTGATTCTAATAATTTCCTCTCTAAATTCAAATCTGGCTTCCGTAAACTTCACAGCTGTGAGACTGCTGTACTAAAGGTAACTACTGACCTGCGTTCTATGCCAGATCATGTGTCTGGTGTACGAAACTCCCTACTTGGGTGCGACCTCTTCTGTTTTGTTGAAGTCGCTGCATTGGTCCTAGTGCATAAAGTTCTCCACACGAAATGTCCCTCTTACCTCTCAGAATTCCTCCTTCCTCTGCAATCCATGCGTTCGATTAAATTTCGTATTCTTGTACATTATTCCCTAATGGGTAGCCGTTCCTTCTTTGTGCATTCGATTAGACTTTGGAACAACCATCCTAGCAATATTTAAAGAATAGGCACAGCCAAGAATTTCAGAAAGCAAGCATCTCTCTTTCTAGCTCCCTCTACTTCTCTCTAGTATTTTCTGTCTTTTTCTATCTACTGCTCTTTTCCTTTCTTGATCCTTACTTCTGCTTTTTTCCTTCTTTTTCGTCCCGTCCCTCTCATAGTTTATTAAGGTTAGGTTAGTCTATATATTATGTAGTTATATTTTTTTTTGTATGTACTCTAAAAGATAAAAATCTTGTGTACTCTCCGGTTTATATAATAAAATAAATAAATAAAATAAATAAATCAACACAGAAGGTTGTTACAAAGCGATCAACTGAAGATCCAATATCGCCGTCATTGCTCCATAAGAAAAGATACACCGATTTAGGTAAACGACACAAGTTTTCCATGAATACATACTAATATAATGATCTACAATTTTCCTACAATAATTATTATACTTACAGATAATCAAGAAGCATCAAACCCCACGATTTCCCAACTTTTAACCTACATGCAGGATATGGACAGGAGACACAGCAGAATAATGGAACGAATCACCCAAGAAGTGTGCGGTTTAAAACAGGAGGTTAAAAGGTTGAAAAAGCAGATATGCAGATTGAATCAACAAAATTGCGATGTAGAAAGTTTGATTCCTGTAAAACCTTACATGCAGTTGACTGATTTTATTGAGTATGATACTTCCTTAGCTGGGAATACACCCATTTAGTCAACTTAGGCTGTTATTTAGAGGAGAGACACATTGCCATTCCAATATGACTTGCATTGACCTGTAAATTTGCAAACTTGGATCACGATGAAGACTGCGAATTTTTCATGAATTCTTTTTTATTACTTCTTATTCTTCAACTTTTTTTTTTTTTATGTGAAAGACTAGAGTCACAGGAAACGCCCTTTATACTGTGTCGACAATCTATTTTCTTCATATAGAGTGGCAATGTCGAACAGCAGCTCTAGTCGGGGAAGAAAGGAACTGTCACAACCTACCAGCGATATTTTGCAGTCCACCTACTCCCAACCATTACTGGAGACTTTGTCATCGGGGCATCGAGAAACAACTCGCTGGAGTGTTATGCCTCCTGAAACGAGTTGAATCTCATCAACCAACCGATGACATGCGCTTTGGTGAAGCGGGGAAGGGCTAAGGAAGGCTATGACAGAAGGAATCAGGAATGTAAAGAGGGAAGAAGAAAGAAGGAAATTTATGTAGGTGGGAAAGTGGAAAAGGCGAAGGGCCGTGGGGGTGGCCGGGATTCGAACCCGGGACCTCTGGGATAGTAGCCAGACGCCTTACTCCCTAGGCTACCGAGGCCCCTACTAATAATACGAGGATAGAATGGGAACTCAATTCGAGTCAAATTGGAGTTGAAATACAAACCTAAAATCTTGGACACATTAGAAATGATTACATTTTATTTCATACATAAGTTAGCAAGACCGTCAGCCATACATATTTTGAGACTTGTAACTAACAAAAATTGAATTGTATAGTGAAATAGTAGTAATCACTTCTAATATGTCTTGAAAATAAACAAAATTAGCGTATATTTTCTTGTTTTTTCCAAAGTTAAGATTGGTTTTTTTTTTCAATATTACCTTCCAGATAAAAAATTTTAGTTTTGGTGGTACTAGTGTTCAATTGTTTGTTGCTTCAAATTTGAAAAAAATTTTGACGAATGACGTTGCAAAGCTGTGTTGCTGGTCGGGAATGAATGGCAAAACATGCATTCGATCATTCAACACAATAATGACTTTAAAGCGTAAGTATTAGATTTCAATCCAAACTATGTATATCCCATATATTATTGTATATCATGATACGCTAATTATTGTCATGTTCTCTCCAACATAGGTGCTTGCTTCTAGTCAATTCCCTCAGCAACTGAAATGGAGGTGGATAAGGAAATAAAAAGATTTTTCAACTTCGCCAACCAACGAGAAAAGTGCAGTTCCAAACAATAATGTACCTACAATATATGAAATTAATCCATAATGATTCATTTTTGTTAATAATCGGGGCCCGGACCTCTATATCCAAACGGAGTCTGGACTGTGCCTCGGTGAAGTGCGGGTGTGTGTTGTCGCCAGTCCGATTATACCGCAAAAAAATAAAAATAAACCGCAACAATAAATGTAACCACAAAAACAACCCAAAAAAAACATAACACAAAAAAACTTAATACAACCAAATTAATCAACCACCAAAATAATAACATAAACCACAAAACAAACAATAACATAAAAAATTTATAGTAACACAAAAAAAACTAAGCGAAGGCCACCAACAACAATAACAATAACCGAAGGACCGACAGACAACAAGTAAGTCTCCTCCACCCGCTTCCCACGCTTCCTGCCGGTCGCTCCGGCGCTGCAGCCTTAATCGGTCAGCTGATAGGAGGCGTCTTGTTTTAGCAGGCATAACACTGCAACAAGACTATTCCCGTTAGCTCCTATGGATGCATCGCCGGTGCGGCCGGCTACAAATGAGGTCATGGACCTCACGCAAATCAGTCCCCAATGTGACAATAATTTTATAATCAATTTTTGTAACATTCGCGGACTGAATACAAACTTCCTGGCCGTTACGTGAGAATTACTGCTATATACCCCTGATATTTTCGCACTGAGTGCAACCCAAATGTTACCAGATCTTGATTTAGATCGATTTGACAAGGTATAACTTAGGATCGATGACAGGGTATAACTTAGTGCACAACTTTTCCGCCCATAGGGGATTAGCCATATATTAGGAATGACGTGGCGTTTCAGAAGGTCTACAGTAGTACGTCCTCTGATTTTAATAATCTTTGGATTAAAATAATTATCCATAGCCACGTCATATTTTTCTGTTTTTTATATAGGAGTCCTAATATTAGTAATGATGCCACCACCTCAGCCTTCGATGCTATTTCCGAACAGATTTCCCGATTTTTATTTTCCCACCCGGAAAGCGAAATCATTGTTGCAGGTGATTTCAACGTTCACAATGTACATTGGCTAAATTACTCAAGTGGCACCAGCGTTCCTGGCAAAGACGCCGAGCTCTTTGCGAGCCTCAACAACTTGCACCAAATTGTCAAATGTCCGACGAGAGTCCCTGATATTCCAGGTCAAGGAGCCCATCTCCTTGACCTGTTTCTTATTTCTTATCCGACGCGGTACTCCATCAAGGTTAGCTTACCCCTTGGCAACTCTGACCATAAACTAATTAGCGCTTATTTCCCATATCCATCCTCGACCACAACCACCACAGCTCCTAATAGAATTGTGTGGCACTATGGGAAAGCCAACTGGTTGGGTCTTATTCGCTTCTTCCAAGCCACTGACTGGGATTTGTGTTTCCTAATGCCAATGCAAACTATGCGGCCTTCTGTGTCTCCAAAATTATTCGAGCGGGTATGCGCTTGTTCATCCCTCACTCTACCAAATCTGTGAAGCCTAGGCCAAACAAATGGTTCAATGGGGAATGTATGAACGCAATCAAAGCTAAAGAAGCCGCCGTTAGAGCATACAGACGTCGCCTAATGAGCCACTTTGTCGTGAGAAACTCCTGTAACTCCATCATCAGGAAAGTCAAATCATCATTTGATGATAGATTGAGAGGTAAGATTCTTAAATCCACTACAGGCAGCAAAAACTTCTGGTCCTTGGTAGCCGCCACAAAGAATTTTACTTCCTCCTCAACACCTCCTTTTATTCACAACAAGGAAGTGATAATAGAAAGCAAACCCAAGGCTGACCTATTAGCTTCTCTGTTCGCCGCAAATTCTTCTTTACCCGATGCTGCTATGTCACCCCCACTCTCGAGAATACCACCCACTCAATGGACGGAGTTCACTTCAGGACTCGCGAGGTGTTTAGGTGTCTCAAAGAACTCGACGCGAATAAATCCACTGGTCCAGACAAAATCCCCCCTATGGTACTTAAAAAATGTGCCTCACCTTGGCTAAATATCTGCGCAAACTTTTTGCCCTGTCTTACTTCTCCGGAGTGTATCCCGACTCTTGGAAACTAGCTCATGTTCAGCCAATCCCAAAAAAAGGTGAAGCCAGCGACCCCTTAAACTACCGCCCAATAGCAATTACTTCTGTTCTCTCCAAAATCATGGAGACAATAATCAATAAAAAGCTGATGAAATATCCAGAATCTAACCAAATTATACACGACAGGCAATACGGCTTCAGATCTAAACGGTCTACTGGCGATCTGCTTGTGTGTTTAACCGAGCGTATCAACCAAAGCATTCACAGCTTTGGTGAGTCTAGCCTGGTTGTTCTAGATATATCAAAGGCTTTTGACAGAGTATGGCACCCAGCTCTGTTGAATAAACTCCAAGCTATTGGTATACACTTAGTTCTAAGGAACTGGATTAAGAGCTTTCTTTCAGGGTAAATGACCATATAAAATTAAAAAAACACAATTATTTTGAAATCACAGACAGATACTCCAATTATATTTATATTGATTTAGGGATGAGAAATGTTTCGCATAATTATAGTAAAAATATGCGTTTGTTGCCGTTGTTCACGTAAAAGGCGCCAATAAAGAAAGAAAGATCTCCAAACAAACAAAACACAATTTCCAAGAAATTAATAGTTATTTTAATACACAATAGATTACAAACAAGAAAACGAACACGGTAGTTATTTTAATATACAATAAATTACACGAACACGTTATCGACAATACTTTTCAACGTTTCGGCGGACGGTTGTGGTCTTCCCCACGCAACTTCTTAAATCTGACTCCTCGTTGTTCTGGTGTTTTGACACTGGACACCTCCTGGTCGTCGATGGTTGTTCCGGGTGGGTCATCAGTCGTTGCTTGCTATTAATTGCTATTCAGGTCGTTCATTCACACTTGATGCAATTGTTGACTAAACATTCGCGTTGAGCAATTCTGCTGATTTTGTTAATTGCTTCATTCCGCGTATGTCAATTATTTACCTGGGTGAATGAACGCCTGAACAGCCGTTTTAACAGAAAAGAGAGGAAATGATAGAACTATATGTGACGCATCAAAATTCCGCGTCACAATCAACCATTACATTTTAATTTCGAAAACCAACTATAAACAGTTAACTGATTTCCAACCGGCTTCGCGAAATCGGTTTGGCGAGCACTCACTCTCTTCTCATTGAGCCGGCACCGAATTAAGACACACTTTTGCGCACGTTACGCAGTTAATAAGGATGATATATGTAGGTATGTATAGCTAATATACCATAAAAAGGTGAAAGTTAAATAATACTAATAATATAATAATAAAATTCCGCAAACATAAAAAATCTAAAAAATATCGAAGTTAAAAGTACAGTTAACGTGAGAAAACCGTTAGCATCATGCTATACAGCTAAAAACAGTAAAAAACACATAGTGCAAAGACAAAATAAAATAAAAAGGCGATACATACATACATATATTCGGATAAATCAAAGATAAATATATTGAACAAGAGTGGATCTAGATGACTGCCCCGGGGTACACCGGAAGTCACGTCGATTTCTTTTGATAGGAATCCTTGAAATCTAACCACCTCTAAGTTCCTCCGTTAAGATAAGATCTTATCCATTTGAGGGCAGCACCGAATATTCCAAATTTTGAAAGTTTTGTTATTAAAATATGGTGGTCGATTAAAGGCTTTGCTAAAGTCCGTATAGACTGCGTCGATTTGATGACCATTCTTCATACCACATAACAGTTCAGAGGTTAAGATCATAAGGTTTGAGGTGGTTGAACGCCCTTATCTAACTCCGTGCTGTTGCTCGTTAGGAAGTGGGTCAATGACGGGAGTTATCTTGTCGAAAACAAGTTTTTCAAAAATTTTTGGGATTGAAGAGAGAATGACAATCCCCCTAAAGCTGTCCACCAAATGCTTATCGCCTGTCTTATGGATTGGTGTAAGATAGGATTTTTTCCACAGCGATGGACACTCCTATTGACAATGATTTATTAAATATTATTTGAAGAGGGATTAACATTTTTTTTGAGCAGTATTTCAAGAAACTAGGGGAAGAGTGTCAGGACCATGACCTTTATTATTATCAAGACTTTTTAAACCAATCATTATGTCTTGAGTCGACAAAGACAAATTGATTAGGAGTGTTGGCATTTCTGTACCTGTGAAGTCAGTTTGAGCTGTACTATTCGGGGAAAAAACTAACCTATCAGCAAACATGTTACAAATTTCTTTGGGGCATAAAGAGTGTGGGCTACCAGTTGTTATATTTGACGGATAACCTGAAGTTTTTCGTTTTATATTAACGAAGTCAAAGCATTTCTTGGGGTCGTTTATAATATTTTCTCCGATAGTGTTTAAATAAGTGTTATAGGCCTCACGTGACCTAAGTGAGAATTTAGAGGCTAACCTAGCGTATTCTAATTTGACTTCCGCCTTTACGTGTATGTTTTTTCTTATTGTGTTATATAACTTCTGCTTCATATAATAGATGAAATATCCAACGATAGCAAAGATATAGGTGATTTTAATCGGTCATAGGTGATTTTAATCGGCCTAATATATCTTTTATTCGTGACGAGGAAGACAGTTATTTACTTCTGATTAATGTATCAAACCCCGTCGATATAAAGTTTAACGACAATCTTTACAGCAACGACTTGCAACAGGTAATTAGCCAACCAAATTCAAATGGGAAATGGTTGGATTTAATCTTCACTAACCTCTATGAGGATTTGAACGTGCTTCCCGCTTCTGAAGAGGAGAATCTATTTAATAACACTACACATCATTCCGCGAGGGTCGTCGAGCTCAGTTCTACAATAACTGATTTTCTCGCCTCCTATAACAACTCTGTAGTCTTCGATTTTAAGAATGCCGATAATGTTAGTATTAGCACTGAATTATCCCTTATTAACTGGGAGGATCTACTTGATGGTGATGACATTGATGAGCTAGTTACTAGATTCTACGATGTTATCTTTAACACCATTGGCAGATTCGTACCCAAAATAAAAAAAAGGGATAAATTGACGGAGCCATGGCTTGACAAAAATACTCGGTCCCTTCGTAATAGGAGAAATAATTTGTACCGCGTAGTGAAAAATAACAACAATGTTAGTGCTGAGCAGAAATCTGAATACGCCAGGTTAGCCTCAGAATTTAATCATAGGTCACGGGAGGCCTATACTACCTATGCAAAGACTATCGGTGAAAATATCATACGTAATCCTAAAAAATTCTTTGATTTCGTTAACCTAAAGCGAAAAACATCAGGCTACCCGACAACAATGACAAACGGTATCACGCACTCCTCTCTCCCCCAAGAAATTTCAAACATGTTTGCGGACAGGTTCAGTGAAATCTTCTGCCCCATTTCTTCGACTGCACACACTGTCCCAAGAGAGCATTCCGAAACTGCGGTCCTTATAGACAATATATCTTTATCGCCCGAAGATATAATGACAGGTCTTATAGATCTGGAGGTCAATAAAGGTCACGGTCCGGACTGTCTACCTGCAAGTTTTTTGCAGAGTCACGCCCCACTCATTCTACTCCCTCTTCACCACATTTTTAACAAGTCCCTTTTTGCCGGTAAGTTTCCTTCGGTATGGAAGAAATCCTTCCTCACACCAATCTTTAAGTCAGGTGATAAACATGCGGTGGACAACTATAGGGGCATTGCTATCCTATCTGTTATCCCTAAACTATTTGAAAAACTTATCTATGACAAGATTGCCCCTCTAATTGTTCCGAACCTAAACGATCAGCAACATGGTTTCAGAAAAGGTCGTTCCACCACATCCAATCTTATGATAATGATATCCGAACTACTGTGCAGTATGGAACAAGGCCACCAGTTTGACGCTATCTACACTGACTTCAGCAAGGCATTCGATCGAGTAGACCACCACATTCTATATATGAAATTATTAAGATTTGGGATATCCGGCCCCCTTCTGGATTGGATAACATCCTATCTTAACGGGAGAACTCAGGTGGTAAGATTTCAGGGCTTCCTCTCAAAAGAAATCAATGTAACCTCAGGTGTACCGCAAGACAGCCACCTAGGGCCACTTCTATTTAACATATTCATTTCCGATCTATCTGAAATATTAAATGGCATTCCGCACCTCTTTTACGCCGATGATTTAAAAATTTATAGTGCTATAAGGTCTCAAACTGATGTATCCTTTTTACAGTCGAAACTTAATGCACTACAAGACTGGTGCACCACTAACAATCTTCTTCTTAACACCAGTAAGTGCCACGTAATTACCTTCTCCAGGAAAAGAAACAAACAGCTGCAAAATTATTATCTCAATGACAATGTCTTGGATCGTGTCGATCCCATTGTTGATTTAGGCATTGTCCTCGACAGCAAGTTAAACTTTAACTTACACTATGATAATATTATTGCTAGATCCAACAAGCTGTTGGGCTTTATCAAGAGAAGAGCTAAAGAATTCGACAATGTTTGGGTTACTAAAGCCTTGTTTTGCTCATTGGTCCGTCCTATTCTTGAGTATGCGTGCCAGATCTGGGATCCTATATTTCAAATTAGTATTAATCGAATAGAATCTGTCCAAAAGAAGTTCCTTCTTTTCGCGCTTAGGAACCTCTATAATCCTTCGGATTTTCACAAGCTTCCTCACTATAAGGACAGACTCAAAATCCTTGATCTCTTGCCTCTATCCCTTAGACGGAAATTGCTTAAATCTGTTTTACCCTGGATGTCCTGAACAATAACCTCAAGGTGCAGTTCCTGTCGGACACAATCAAATTTAACGAGACTCGACAAACAAGACATTCCAAACTGCTTAAAAAGTACCCGCATCGCACTGAATATGCTAGAAACGAGCCCGTTAACAGGTGCTGCATTACCTTCAATTCCTACGCGTCCTGTTTCTCTCCCTCAATTAACAAAAGTTCCTATAAAAGAAAACTAATTTCCCTATTGTCCTCTTCTAACTAACATTATAGACCTAGATCTTAGTTTAATATTTAAATATTAAATACTGCAATGTTCCTTATTAATGTTAATATGTTACTGTAACTGTTAAGTGCCTTGTTTGGCAAATAAATAAATAAATAACTTATTTCTCTGATTACGCAAAGATCGCACATTTCTATCAAGCGAAATGTTGGAAGTTTGGCAGTGGATAGCAAAGTGTTCGGACGTGTGCTGATCCGGTCCGTAAAACACGCCGCGTTAAAAAAAACTAACAAAATAAAATTCCATTTTTTTTGTGTGAAAGTGCATGTTTAGACGGTTCGCTTTGTCTCTCCTTTTGGGGCGCCCCAAAGCGAAAATTTGTTTAGACGGTTCGCTTTGAGTCCAGTCGCTTTCAAGACAGCTGGAACAAACGGAATGAGAACTGCATAGTGCTGGACAAAAAGAGCAACATTTCTTTTTAACTTTTTTTGACGTGACAACGTCTATTAAAACGATGAACGACGTCTGCATGCACGAAAATGATAACTCATTGTCCCGTTATGTCCCGTTATTTGCCGTAGTAATTTTAAAAATTTGATTGTAGTAATCTTAAAAATTTGATTAAAATTGTCAATATTTAATTAGATTAAATTTGTCAAATTGTCAACAATACGCAAAGCAAGCCCAACACTCTGTCTCCTAACTGGGTGCCGGTGTATAAGAAAATAGTGAACATTACACTGACGAAAACTGTGAAATGCAAACGAAAACAGTTTCCTTGCCTCCTGCTTGTGCTATTACCATTCACAAGTCGCAAGGTGGGACGTTTACTGTTATTGTTTATAAATACTCCCGGAGCAACCACAACAGTTGGTGTACGTGGCGCTGAGTCGGGTAACGAATATAGACGGCTTGCACATCATCACGGAAAAAGCTGCGTCTTTTATCTTCAAACACGGACGGGATGGGAACGACTCACAGACTCGGCGAAATGTCCGTAACGAATACATTCGACTCCGTGGACACGCCCTTCAAACAATCACTTCGAAAGCAGTGAAATTTCGTGATGACGGTAACAACGCTGGGCAAACTGTAGTGGCAAACCTTAATGTTCAGAGTTTGTCTGCGCACTTCGCCGATATTGATACGGATCCTGTGATACCAAGATCGGATTATTTGGTATTGACTGAAACGTGTATACATACGTGACAATTTTGATCCAGTTCCAATCAATAAATATGAATGTATAACCAGGCAGAATAATCGATCAGATTCTGATACAAACGCAGCTGGTGGCAATCTATCGAAAATTAAGTTCTCCACGTTGAATTGTCGGACACAACTCGTCTCATCAGAAACACAGGCGAGGTCTGCTTGGCTGAAATTACATGCTTCACTGCTGATACAACGTTTAAAATTGTACTTGGCGCAGTGTATATTCATCCTGGAGCAAGTGTCTCAAACATTAGTGTATTGCTGCACCAAGCACTCTTTCCGTATGTGCATAACCGGCAGTATGGGCATCCGATCATACAAGTTGATACCAATGTACCAATTCTTCTTTGTGGCGACTTCAACACAAACGTGAAAAATGATGATACATTCCTCAAATTCAAGAATGATATGTACAATCTCGAATGCACATCAGATGTTACTAAGTCAACAACGCTGAGAGGAACAACCCACGATTTGACTTTTTCAAGGCACATTACACTTGAAACACTCCCATTCATTTCATACTTTTCCTATCATCGACCTATCCTTAACAGAATAACACAGATTGCAAGAAGTTAAATATCAGACATGTATAAAAGCTGTAAATGAATTTATTACTACACATTGTTACTTGTAAATAATCTGTTCATTAAAGTAATAAACATATTTGAATTCATTAGTGCAAATAAAAGCTAATTTATCAATCAAAATGAATATTTCATTTCACTCCTTTTTGTATCCATACAAAATAATGATAATTTAATATAAATGATTCAATTTTATTCATAAAAGTATGCAATCATTTCTTCAATGTTTTTTCATGACGTTGTCACGTTAAACTATCGTCCGTAAACCCTCTTTACAGACAACAAATTTTTTTAACTAAAAAAATGTTTACAATAATAGCAAAAACAAACTTGGAGAGCATTTAGATTTTTTATAAGAACATAGTATTAGAAGGAGCTTAGCAGCAAGAGTTGGTTGGCTCCAAGGATTTCAAATTAAATAAATATCTTCTATTCCTGTATAAAGAAAAATTATAACATCCAATTGAAACAAAAATATTTTACTGACTGACAATTAGTTAAATTTAAAAAGCAATGCTAATGTAATAACAAAACTATAAATTGAGAATGCACTGTCAATATATAAAGAAAGCGAATATGTCTTCATAACAGTTTTGTAGAGAATCGTATGGTCTACAAAAAAGCCTTATTATAATGTTTTCGCTAAATTCAATAGCTTATACCCAATCAAAATCCATTTCTAAAAAACATCACACTTTCTACCAAAGGTGTCAAAATATTTTCATAAAAATGTTCATTTTATTATTTTGTTTTGACTATTATTTTATTGAATTTTCTTATAATAATTGTTAAATTAATTTTTTAATTTAACATTTTGCTTCAGCTCAACCGTTTTAATAAATATTTCCACAAACTATTTATTTTAACAATTGTTTACTTTTATTTTAACAATTGCTTTTTTGGCCAACCCTAGAGAACATAAGTTAAAATTCCTCATTAAAACACGTCTGCTCATCACGGCGCTGAAACAAAAATAAAATGGAATTAGAACAAACAGCTGATCAGATAAGGCGTACGTGAGTCGCTTTAAAATCGAGACGCACTTCCCTCCCACCCGAACACTCCCCGCATCCACAAATTTCGTGTTGAAAGGTGGTGAGCGCAACCCGTCTAAACAGGCACAAAGAGCAAAAAAAACATCAACGTCCACAAAAAAAAAACAACATCAAAATTAGCGGAAAGAAATATACGCGCGCAGTGTAAAGCGAAGGCCTCATCAGCCTTCTAAAGACAAACGACCGACGAACAGCACAAAGTAATTTCCTTTTGCTCCCCACCCTCACTCGATTCACGGACCTGCAAGTGTCGCTCCCAAAATCTGTCGGTCGATGAAATTTGCGCCGTTTCAAAAGGCATAACACTTTAACGCAGGCAGATTTCATTGACTCTGATGGTTGCGACGGATGTAATTCCGGGAAATATCAATAAGAATGTGGCGATTGAACCCGCGCAACCGAGGTCCCGTTACAAGCCAAGCTTTGTTATTGACCTCTGTAACCTTCGGGGACTTCATGCGAACTTTTCTTTCGTTGAGTGCCACTTGTTGACATATAAACCCCCAATTTTCGCACTTAGTGAAACCCAAATATCACCCGATAATGACTTAGGTCATTACCAGGTGTCGAGACATTACCAGGTGTCGGGACACACTTTAGTGCACAATCTCTCCCCCATAGGGGTATCGCCATATATGTTAGGGATGACGTGGTTTATTATAAAATATATTCAAGCACGACTTCAGATTTTAACTATATTTCATCCCACGAGAGTCCCTGATGTTGCCGATCAAGGAACCTATCTCCTTGATGTTTTCCTTACTTCTCACCCAGCGCGGTACTCCGTCGAAGATGATTCACCTCTCGGCAATTCGGACCACTGCTTAGTTAGCGCTAGTTTCCCATTGATATTTCCAACCCCTCCCAAACCAGTTAAATGAATTGTATGGCATTATGGGAAGGCCAATTGGCTGGGGCTTATTAAATTTTTACAATCTACTGACCCCGAAACAAAAACGTCAACGCTGCCGCTACCCGTATCTCTAGAATCATACAGGCAGGAATACATTTTTGTTCATTCCTCATACAACTAAATCTGTGAAGTCTAGGCCCAACAGATGGTTTAATCAGGAGTGCATGAGTGCAATCAGAAATAAAGAAGCAGTCTTTCGAGCTTACAAGAGCTCCCCGAGTGAATCGCCCCGTGTAGAGTATATAAAACTAAGAAATTCCTGTAAAGTCACCATCAGGAATGTCAAAAATTCATTTGACAACAAATTGAGAAGTAAACTCCTTAATGCAACCTCTGGTAGCAAGAACTTCTGGTCCTTGGTAAGCTCCATTAAGAAGAATTTCACTTCATCCACAACTGCTGCATTCATCCACGATGAGAAGGTGATAACAGACAGAAAATCCAAGGCCGATTTATTAGCACCTCTGTTTGCGGCCAATTCTTCTTTACACTAAACTGATATGCCACCCCCGGTTCTCGAGCACAGCGGACCGGGTTTTCTTCAGAATTCGCGAGGTGTACAGGTGCCTCAAGGAGCTCGATGTCAATAAATGCACTGGACCCGATAATATACCCCCTGTCGTCTTAAAATAATGCACGTCACCTTTGGCTAAACCTCTGCGCAAACTTTTTGTTCTATCATACTCCTCCGGAGATTACCCAGACTCCTGGAACCTTGCCCATGTTCAGCCAATACCGAAAAAAGGTGACTCCAGCCTTCCCTCCAACTACCGTCCAATACTTCTATTCTCTCCAAAACCATGGAGACGATAACTAACAAAAAGCTTATGGGATATCTAGAATCCAACCAACTTTTCAACGACACACAATACGGCTTCCGACAAAAAAGATCCACTGATGATCTTTTAGTTTGCCTTACAGAACACCTCAACCGAAGTTTGTATGGATCTGGTTCACAAGATTCATCTTGTTTGGTTGCTTTGGATATCTCCAAGGCTTTTGATAGAGTATGGCACTCAGCCTTGTTAGCTAAACTCAAAGCTATTGGAATTGACTCTGTTAAGAATGAAGGGAATCCAGATTTTAGAAAAGAAAGAACACTTTTATGATATAAAAAACCTTTTTAATTAAGAATTCAAAATGTGCACAATATGTATACGAGATAGACAAATGTATACGAGATAGACAAATGTGACCGATCGCGTCGAGGACTGATAAGAGAAGAAGGAAAAGTTATTAGATTTAGATTTATCGTTCAAAACAACGGTAATTAAAGCTTAGAAATTAAGGAGACTAAAGTATAGCTTTCGCGATGTTTAATCAGCGGCACCATAATGGGTGCGTTCAGTAGAAAGACGAAATGTTTTTAATTCAGTGTTGAACATGCCGCCCGCCTCGTGTGATAGCACGATAAGTTGCTGTAGTGTAGAAGTAGTAGATGATCCGCCCGCCATGACTGATGGAGATGCGAGTAGAAGAGTAGAAGTAGTAGATGATCCGCCCGCCATGACTGATGGAGATGCGAGTAGAAGAGTAGAAGTAGTAGATGATCCGCCCGCCATGACTGATGGAGATGCGAGTAGAAGAGTAGAAGTAGTAGATGATCCGCCCGCCATGACTGATGGAGATGCGAGTAGAAGAGTAGAAGTAGTAGATAATCCGCCCGCCATGACTGATGGAGATGCGAGTAGAAGAGTAGAAGTAGTAGATGATCCGCCCGCCATGACTGATGGAGATGCGAGTAGACGAGTAGAAGTAGTAGATGATCCGCCCGCCATGCCTGATGGAGATGCGAGTAGAAGAGTAGAAGTAGTAGATAATCCGCCCGCCATGATGTAGTGATGCAATAAAATCGTACACATATATGAAGAATTAGCTTATTAACAGGTGACTAGTTGTCATCGTTCGTAGTTGGAAGCACACATAGTTTTGTGATAGGTCGCTTAGAGAGTCCTGTTCGGTGACGGACTGTCACCACACGAACACGTCCATCCTCACCCTGATGTAGTTGAACAATGCGACCTAATGGCCATTTTGCAGGCGGAGTGTGCTCATCCTTAATGAGCACCAAGTCATGAAGCTTCACAGGAGTCTCATTCTGTTGCCATTTATAGCGCGTCTGCAGGCTATACAAGTAGTCCTTACTCCATCGTTGCCATAGTTGCTCCTGCATATGTTGGACCAGCTGCCAACGGGAAAGCCGGTTGATTGAAGTATCAATAGTGCTTGGGGTTGGCACTGATAGCAAGGGTTCACCAACCAGAAAGTGCCCAGGAGTTAGAGCATTTAAGTCGTCAGGATCGTCATTGAGAACGTGGAGAGGCCGAGAGTTGAGGCAGGCCTCAATCTGTGCTACTAGCGTCAGCATTTCTTCCAAGGACAACGTATGTGGTCCAACAATTCTCTTGAAGTGGTGTTTGAACGATTTCACCCCCGCTTCCCACAAGCCACCGAAGTGCGGCGCGGCTGGTGGTATGAAATGCCATTCCGTTCCCGAAATTGTGACAATTTGCTGTGCTGATGATGAGTCTGACGTTACTTGCTTGAGGTGTTGTGTCAATTCTTTATCTGCGGCAACAAAATTCCTTGCGTTGTCACTATATAGCTTAGAGCAACGCCCTCGACGACTGATGAAGCGTCGAAAGGCGGCTATGAAAGCTGAAGAGGTGAGATCCATAACTAACTCTAGGTGAATTGCCCGAGTTGCGAAGCAGATGAAAACAGCAACGTAGGTTTTTGTTGTCCTGTTACCTCGACCTTTAAGTAATTTGGTAGTGAATGGTCCAGCGAAATCTACTCCGCTGATTAGAAACGGTTTTGTAGGATGAAGGCGATCAGCGGGTAGATCTCCCATTATTTGTTGCTTCGTGGTTGCCTTGTGACGGCAACAAACTACACAACCTCTCACCAATTGACGCACCATACTGCGACCGTTCAATATCCAATACCTATTCCGTGTATGATGTAAGGTAGCTTGGACTCCTCCATGTAATGTGGTGAGGTGTGAATGTCGTATTATTAATCGTGTGAAGGGACTGTTCTTTGGAAGAATGGCTGGAAATTTCTCGTCAAAGGGTAAAGGTGCTCTTTTCAGCCGACCGCCGACTCGTAGGACGCCCTGATCGTCTAGGAATGGGTTGACACACAGTAGTTTGCTTTTTTCGGGCAAGTTAATTTCTTTTCTCAGACACCTTAGCTCGTGAGGGAAGTTCCCATATTGGACTAATTTGATCAAGCTAGTGAGAGCTCGCTGTAGCTCTTCTAACGTTAGCAATCCATGGTGTCGCAACGTTTTGTTCCTGCAGTTCTGCAAGAATCGTTGGCAGTAGGCTGTGACTCGAATGAGTTTCGTCAAACTTGAGTATCTATTTAGTAGATGAGTTAGAGAATCATCAGTAGTCGTCGAGAACGTGTGAGTTACTTCAGAGGGTTTCTGTAGCTCATGGTACACTTCATCATGATTGTGTTGCTTTTGTAGTTCAGGCCAATCAGTAGTAGGTTGACTGAGCCATTGTGGTCCTGACCACCATAAGTAGTGATCTCTGAGCTCCGAAGGGGATAAACCTCGAGTTAGGCAGTCCGCCGGATTGTGTGCAGATTGCACATGATGCCATTTACCATCTGGTAGATTTTGGTGAATTGACGACACTCGGTTCGCGACAAATACTTTCCATTTGGATGGATGTTCTTTTAGCCAGGATAGGACTATAGTTGAGTCAGTCCATAGATGTACCGGGGCTGATTTAAGCTCCAACGTTGATTGAATGTAAGACATAAGCTCCGTCAGCAGCGCTGCTCCGCAGAGTTCTAGTCGCGGTAGAGATATAGTTTTAAGTGGACTTACGCGCGTTTTTGCAGCAAGCAAGGAAACTTGAATGTTGTCTGGATCTCGCATGACTCTCAAGTATACTGCAGCACCATACGCTGAAAGAGATGCGTCGCTAAAGCCATGCAATTCGAGCCCTATTGGCGTAGCCGTCGTGCCAATCCATCTGGTGATGCGAACCTCAGATAGACCTTGTAGCTCTCGTTTGTAGGTTTTCCATGTATTTTCTAACTCGACAGGGAGTGGATCGTCCCAATCCAGTTTCGCCAACCACAGTTGTTGTAGAAATATTTTGGCAGTGATGGTGACCGGGGACAGCCATCCAAGTGGGTCATAGAGACGACTGATGTCAGCTAGTATTAGTCGCTTGGTTGTAGCCGATGAGATTGGTAATGTTATAGGAAAGCTAAACACGTCAGTTGACGGGCTCCACGCAATGCCTAAGGTCTTTATTGTTTCGTCGGTGACGACCTTGAGTGAATTAGGTAATGCCCGATCTTCTTCTGGAATGCCCTCCAATAGCGGAGGTGCGTTGGCTTGCCATTTTCGTAGCTTGAACCCACCAGTTTTCAGTAGCGCGCAAAGCTCATGTCGGAGGTGTCGAGCTTCTTCTTCATCGTAAGCTCCAAATAACGCATCGTCGACGTACAAGTTTTCTTTGATAATTTTAGTCGCTGACGGGTGACTGTTTGCATATTCATCTGCTAGCTGTCGAAGAGTTTTGCAGGCAAGATAAGGAGCGCACGCCGTGCCGTATGTCACCGTGAGCAATCGATAACACTTTATAGGTTGCGAAGTCGATGGTCGCCAAAGAATCCGCTGGAGATCTGTGTCGTCCGTGTTGACACGAATTTGGCGGTACATTTTCTCGATGTCACCTGCAAGTGCGCAGGGATACAAGCGCCATTTCAGTAATACCGCGATTAAATCGTTCTGCAATTTGGGTCCTATATGAAGTATATCATTCAGCGACAACTGTGAACTGGTTTTCTGCGACGCATTGAAGACTACGCGCAATTTAGTCGTGCTGCTACTGGGTTTGAGTACGCCGTGATGAGGGAGATAGTAACTTGGAGTATCGGTGTATTCATCCGTGACCTCCTCCATATGTCCTAGTTGTATATATTCGTTCATAAAAGTGGAGTAAAGCTCATGGAGCTCCGTATCGCGTGCAAGTTTATTTTCCAGTCGTAACAAACACGACATGGCGGTTCCTCTAGACGACCCTAGTGAATTAGCTGGAGATTTCATTGGTAAGCGAACGACGTATCGTCCTGTCGACTCTCTTATGTGAGTTTGTTTGAAGAACTCCTCACAATAAGCTTCAGCAGGAGTAAGAATGGTTTTAGTGGGTGGCTCTTCTGATTCCCAAAATCGTTTGAGTAGCGTGCATACTTCGGACGTTGTTGTGTGAAGAGTTAGCGTGGAGCATGGAGTAGGAATGGAGCTAGTCACTGGGCCCGAAATAATCCATCCGAGTGTAGTTAGTTGTGCGATAGGCGTTCCCGGTGGACCTTTGCGTACTCCATCTAATAGTACTCTTGTATAAGCTTCGACACCCAAAATTAAATCTATCGGTGCAGGTTTCTCGTAGTCTGGGTCAGCTAATGGGAGTCCTAGGAGATGTGGCCACTCGTTTGGTGTTATTTGTTGTGAAGGCATGAGGTTTGACAACGTTGGTAGTATAAGAGACTGAATAGAATACCGATCTCCACTGTGTAAAGAGATGACATCATGAGACGCGAATGCGTTTGCGACGGCTGTTTCAAATGGGCCCACTCCAAAGATGGAAGTGTGTGTATGTTTCTTGGGTAAATTCAATAAGTTCGCCAACGATGCTGTGATGAAATTGGATTCAGATCCTTGATCCAAAAGAGCGCGTACCTTCAGCTTTCGACCATCCTGGGACTCAGCCAATAACAGTGCGGTCGCAAGTAGTACTGGTTCGTTGCACCGTGAATTTGAAAAATGTGCTCGTGTTGACGAGGTTTGAATGTCGTCAGGGGTAGTTGGTTTGTAGGTATTGAAAGCGGTAGTGTCCACTGCTTGAGCTTGCCGGTGTATCATGGTGTGATGCTTCTGGTGGCAGTGTTTGCATCTGTTTGTTGAGGGACAGGATGAAACAATATGATTAGGGTTCAGACAATTGCTGCAGAGTCGTTTCCGCTGTACTAAGTCGATTCGATTATCAATGGTCATTGACCTGAATTGTGGGCAGAATAACAAGAGATGTTTCCCGTAGCAATGCGAACACTTGTGATCTCTAGTAGTTGAATGGTGGACTCTGGAGGTGGGTTTTGAGTAGTTTTGTCCAGCAACGGCAAGATTCCTGCGCTCAGGTGTCTGCGTATTTTTGATTGCACTTAGAGCTTGCAGCCTCTTCTCCAAGAAATCCGTCAGGCAGTTGTAGGGAGGCACCTCGGTAGAGGAGTTGAGTGAAGTCTCCCAATCCTTACGAGTGATAGGTTCTAGCTTGTTGGCCAAAAAATATATAAGCCAGTCATTCCATTGGTCTACCGGACGAGATAAGTTTTCGAGGGCTCTTACAGCTTGATTGAAGTTATCAAGAACACGTCGAAGTTCCAATGGAGATTCAGAAGCCATGGGTTGAAGACTAATAAGCGCTTGTAGATTGACGTTCACAAGAACTCGTGTGTTGGCGTACCTGTCCACAAGAGTGTTCCATGCTGAGGCGTAATTATTGCGAGTGATGGAGAAATGCCGCAGGAGCTTAGCAGCATCACCCGTAATAGCAGACTTTAAGTAATGGAGCTTTTGCACCTCAGCCAATGTTGCATTATTATGAATCAAGGCTACATATGTATCGTGGAAGGAGGGCCAATCTAAGTAGGATCCACCGAATGACGGTAAGCTTATTTTTGGTAGCTTCAGTGACGTTCCTTGATAGCGTGGCTGAAGAGTTGAATGGAGAAGTTCATGTTCAGGATTCTCTATTATAGGGTTCTCTACTATAGGGTTGAGAGCGTTAAGTTCCTCCTTTAACCATTGCGCGACATCTACGTAAGCGCATTCTACATCAGAAAATATGTCAATATCATCCTTTCCTAATTCCGAGCCTGGGGCTAGCAGGTCAGAAGCGGTTAATCCATAGTGCTCTTCATATGCGAGTTGGAATTGATACCAGTAACTTTCTAGTAATTGGAGGCGCGTAGACAAGAACTCTTTGGTTCGCTTTTCCTTACCCGTCTTGTTGGAATTCAGCATGAACTTCTCAATTCTATCTTTTACGAGGTTAAGTTTGGCCTTTACTTTTTCCATTTTGATGGACAATTGTTTATTTACGATACCCGATATCTCAACAAACGTAACTACCGACAATTACCGCACCGAAATATTTAGTTCAGTTTGTTTATACCAGTATTAGCTAATGGATTATTTAATAATTTAATAATACCAGCGATTTCAAAAGATATAAGTTTTTTTTTATTATACGAATTAAGTAGGTTATCACAATGGTTCAAAGAATATTGTTTGGTAAACACTTAACGTCACTAATGGAAATGTCAAAGTATGTGTGTGACTTTATTATAAGTTGATGACTATGTAACGTAATTAAATTTTCTCAAAAACAATTTCAATAAGTTAGTTTGATATTAATGTTAATAAATGGATAATATTCAAAACGAATTCAACAAAAAGGTTAGTTATATATTAACGTATTAACGCTTGGTATTCATCACATCACATCACATAATTTAAAATGTCAATAAATGTCAAACGTATTTAGAAATGTCAATTCATAATAGTTTATCTGTATTTTGATTGGTTATTATCATCATAACTTCAACACTTCTTTGATAAATTTTTTGTTAAATGGATTTTAAATAACGCGAACTTTATCACAATCAATGAGTTTTGTTTACATTGTTCAATAAATTAGACAAACGGCTGTTCAGTCTTTATTAAATGTGAATGTGGCTAAGTTTTCTATCGATTCTAGGTAAATTTAAGGCACTTGCGCACAGAAAGCAGATCATAAAATTTTGATTAACATATGTATATGAATAGAATATTTAAGTATATAAAGCTCTTAATTGATCATGAGTGGAACTAAGTTGTTTGACACATGAAGCTTTCTACAAATCAGAAATTAGAAATTAGAAGCTTTTATAGAAAGCTTTTATAGATCGGCAGTGAAGTTAAATTGGCTGCGCACATAAAGCTTTTAATCAAGTTATCTACGCATATAAAGCTTTCTGCTGATCAGGATTGCGCTTACGTCACTGTTCAACATAAAATTCCGTTAAATTGCAAGTTGAATTCAATTATATGTACTATAAGACGATAATAAATTTTTAAGAGACAGGAACATGAATGCGAAATGCGCGAATGAACTTTTTATATCATGCGAACCTTAACTGTGGATTATAACGACCGTTCTTTTTTCAGTTTTTACTTTACACGTCCGATTGATTTTCACTTGAATTATTGCACGTAAGTGATTAGTTAGTGATAATGAGAAATTGGAACGAACTCACCGGATTCTAGCCTTGAAATTTAATTATGCTCCTTGTTGTACAGTAATTGTAGGCAGATGGTGATTCCAAGATGAGTTGAGTCAGCATAGCCACATGTCTTTATGTTCCTCTAATGGGTGTACCGTTAATTCACTGCACTCACTTTTCAGGTGATTAACTCACGTTTGTTACATTTTTAATATCATGTACATGTGTATGTTCAGACGGCACGACACTTTGAACATTTGATCAGTTTTGTTATCGAATTTTTACATTTACGACACGAGATGATCGCTTCGGTTGAAAGGAATACCGTAATATATTGTGCACGAAAATTTAAAAGCACGAGGGAAGCAGGTTCCCGGGTTTCGGCACCAAAAAATGTTAAGAATGAAGGGAATCCAGATTTTAGAAAAGAAAGAACACTTTTATGATATAAAAAACCTTTTTAATTAAGAATTCAAAATGTGCACAATATGTATACGAGATAGACAAATGTATACGAGATAGACAAATGTGACCGATCGCGTCGAGGACTGATAAGAGAAGAAGGAAAAGTTATTAGATTTAGATTTATCGTTCAAAACAACGGTAATTAAAGCTTAGAAATTAAGGAGACTAAAGTATAGCTTTCGCGATGTTTAATCAGCGGCACCATAATGGGTGCGTTCAGTAGAAAGACGAAATGTTTTTAATTCAGTGTTGAACAGACTCGCTTCTGTATAAATGGGTTGAGAGTTTCGTTTCCGGCCGTTCAATTAAGGTAGTATTGGATGACGTCAAATCTGAACCTCACATCTCACCCCATCTCTGCGGGGGTCCCCCAGGGTTCAATTTTATCACCGGCCCTATTTCTCATCTTTATAAATGACCTACTTTCAATTCCCTCCAACCCACTTCTCAGCTTCACTGACGACGGTACTCTACGTTACTCATACAGCTACGATACAAGACAGACTCATGCCAGATCCTGTCTTGATGATCGGGAACTTATGTCCATCTCTATTAATAACGACGAAGTTGAAATAACGGCCGATCCCTCCCTACACATCTTAGACGTGACATTAGCCAAAGACTTGCGATGGAACGACCACATATTCCAAATCGCAAAACAAGGATCCAAGGGCTTGGGATTCCTTAAGAGGTGCAAGTTCCTCCTCCAGCCGTCGGCCCGTGCTGTTATTTATAAATCCTACATTCGGCCCTTTCTCGAATACAACTCCCTCGTTTGGGGCGGCGCTCCAATAAGCACCTTAGCATGGTTAGATAAGGTCCAAAAAAGGGTCCTTAAGTTAATTAATGACGATACCGCTTGCTCCACCATCGACCCCCTGTGCCACCGTAGGAATGTAGCAGCACTGACAAAATTTTATCGCTACTATCATAGTGACTGTTCCTTCGAGTTAATCGCCCTCCTGCCTCCACGGAAATCGTATACCCGCAACACCAAATTAGCGCACTCATATCGTTCCCTCCACCTGCAACTCCCCCTTTCCGGCACTCAACAAGATATGAATTCGTTTGTGAATAGAACAACTCGACTCTGGAATAATCTCTCGCAGTCAGTATTTCCGAGAGGTCAAACGCAGGGTTCATCACCACCTTCTTCAATACCCCCCCCTCCCTTCATTTACAACCTCCCCCCCACACCGGTACTAAGCTTACTGCTAGACAATGCACCATGACGTGACAAATGACATGACGGACTAGTAGTACAAAGGGTGACTCCAGATCTAAGCTGCCACATAAAAAAAAACCCAAGGTTCCGATAATTTATTCCTTTTTCTAATTTTGGGAACATATTTGTCAATGATGATGAAGATAATTGTGTAGAAGGACGACACTACTTCGTCAAGATCAGTTTGTTACGTGCTAATTTGCACAGCTCTCAGCGTTGGGCGCGGATTAAGGAAAAATAAAATTTATGGGCGCCACGTAGTTATAAGGACTACGATCCTGTAATCTGGGTGCCAACGTGGGGCTTGAACCCACTCAGAATAATAATATAAAACAATAAAATATAAGAAAACCATTCGATAAAAAAAAAGAAATAAAAATTCTAAAAATTCCGTTTTGTTTATTATATAAATAAAATAAATGGTTAAAAAAATTTTTTAAAAAAAATTCTTTTCATTAACTAAAAAATGTACTGAAAAGTAAAAAATAAAAAATATTTTAAAGAAAGCGTGAAATTTCAATTTTAATGAAAAAGTTAATTAAAAGAATGGCGCATTTTTCATCAAAAATTGAAAATATAACTGTAAATCGCATGAGATTTACAATAACCCTTAATTTTTTGCTTTGTTAATTTCAAATTCTAACAAAATTCCAAGATTTGACGACAAACAGTGTAAGTGTTGGCCGCCATTTTGAATTTGGAATGTCGCCACATAGCTTATTGTGTTCTACCTGTCATATCCTTTCATTTGATACCCATGTCAGAGGGCCGCGGAGCACAATTTCAAAAATCGGGCGCCATTTTGGAACCGCCATCTTGATATTTTTACAAAATGGCCAGATTGGATTGTCATCCAAACTAAACGTGTATGCAAAATTTCAGCTCTATCCGAAACCGGGAAGTGGGTCAAATTTAACTTCCAAGATTTGACGAAAAACAGTGTAAGTTAAATAAAAGAATTTAAAAATATTCAATTCAATGTTCAACCAGAATAAAATAAAATATCCAATAAAATGATAATCCAAAAAATAATATAATTTCAATAATATGAGGCTAATTAAAGTTAAATAAAATTTAAAACTAGTTGGGATGTGAGTTTGACCCCTTCGGTCCACACGATTAACTTCGCAGTATGATGAACGAAGATGGAATAAACTGACTTTGTTTCGGCGCGAGACGCCGAAAATAATAAAAATTTTTAAATATTATTTTCAAATCTCTAAAAAATGCTGTAAAAGGATAGGTCTCTGATAAAAACGCAGGAGTGGTTTAAAATTCAAATATAATTTCTTCTAAATATTATAAAAGCTAATTAAATCTATTTAAATTCTAGTTTTAACTAAATACTTTAAAAAATGTAAATGCAAATTTATTTGACTGAAGGTCAATTTAAAATTATCTTAAAACAAATCCGGATAATTCCTGGATATCTGTAATTAGATAATAATTATTATTTGTCCAAAGATTTTATAATAGACAAAGCTCGGAGGTACTCTAAACCTTTGGGAAGATTTCCCTTGAAATATACGCCGCTACAATCACTTGGCGTTCAATCACCGCAATAAGTGCCGTGCAATACTTGCTTCTTGCAAAAAGTGCTCTTTGAGCTTAAACTTGGCCACTATTGCTTAGTGAAATCAATAAAATATTAATTTTGGTCTTATTAACCACTTAAATGCATAAAAGAACCTTCTGCGAGCTTTTGTCTGGTTTTTGGTTCCACTCAAAGGTAATTTCACATTCACCTGTGTTTGGAGCCTTCAATATACATGTAAACTACTTTGGGATGTTTGAGGTATATCCTCACCTTCAAAAATCCCTATTTAGGTTTAATTTTTGTATAATTATATTTTTGTTATGAAAATGCGACAAGGACTTTCAAAGTACGTAAAACCTTTGAAATTCCCTGTTTAAAACACGTAGGGATATATGAATTATTTCCCTATTTTTGGTATAGATCTAATACCTATTACCAATACCCAAACCAATTAATTCTTACTATAAACTAACCCCCGAACCGACGGTGAAACCAATCGGTTATCTAAAGCCCTAACTTGGCGACTAATGCCAGCCAAAGTATTAATTATGACGGTAAATACCTGTCGAATTCTGAAAAGTAAAAGACGGTCTTTGCCTGTCTTTGTTAAATATGATTATTAAAATTAAAAAAAAATGTTTTCCTGGTCTTCTTCCTTGACGGTCAATGCCTGTCTGGTTTTCGTTTCGCGAGCTGAATCAAACTGGACGGAATGTGAAACTTAAAAAGCCAAGTTCGTGCTGCTGCTGGGGGGGAGAAAGCTGTTATACACGTTTAAAGTCGTATAACTTTTGAGTTTAGACCAAATTGTTTTATTCTGATCTCACCCCAGCTTTAAGCTTTTGAGCTTTCTGTTGAAAATTGACATTTCTACATGTCGTAATAAAATTGGGTAAGTAGAATTGGGTAAGTTTGAATTTTGAATATTTTTATATATTTTTTAACGTTTATTTTATTTATTTTATTTTATTTATTTAATTTTAGATATTGAGCCCTGTTTTTTCCTGCTTCTTTTGGTTGAAGGCACTTGGTCCAGGTGCCTTCCAGGTAATTATTTATTATATTTATTGTTGGTCAATTTTTAATCATTTTCTCTTTGCAGGTACTTTGTTAGTTAGTTAATAAGTAGTTAGATTTAGTTTTTATTTAGATGTAGGTTTATTTTAATTTTATTAGTTTAATTTAGTTGTAGTTTTAGAAATGTATTTTATAGGCTTAATATATTTATTTTATTAGTAATTTTTGTCTGTTTGTTTATGTTTACATGTTTGTATTGTATTGTGTTGTGTTTTAGGTTTTTTTTTCTGAAGATATCTGTTACGCGCTGCTGCGCCGTAACATATTCCCCCCTGTTGATGGGTCGCATCAAAATAAATAAGGGCAATTTCTACTTCATAATATATATTTCAAATTCATTTATTATTATTGTTATTATTATTATTTTTTTTTTTCAATCTATTCATTTTTTTTTTTCTCGTACTTTCATATGATTTTCATTTCGTATTTAATTCAGTAATAAGGACCCTAATAATATGGGTGCATGCACATAAGACTGCATATTGATTTAGCTTATACGTTACACAAAGGGACATACACACGTTTGTATGAGTTATGCTACCAAAGGGCATAATTTTGTAATGGGTCGTTTAATATGTGTTGTTTGCGTTTTAATCGTAACAACCCTCACCTGATCGTCAGGCCCTGGGTGGACCTTTTCCACTCTTCCAAGAGGCCATTGCGACGGTGACCTATTTTGGTCCATAATTACGACTAATTGTCCCACCTGTAGGTTAGGTTGTTGTAGTACCCATTTATTCCTTTTCTGCAATTGAAGGAGGTATTCATTTGACCATTGCCTCCAAAACAGTTGCATAGTCTGTTGGACATATTTCCAACGATCAACATAGGAGACTTGGTCATCTACATTGGATTCGGGCATTGTCTTTAAATCTCTTCCGATTAAGAAATGTCCTGGTGTTAATACATCTAATTTAGAGGGGTCTGCTGATAGAGGGCACAATGGGCGCGAGTTGAGGCAGGCCTCTATTTGTATTAACAACGTATTAAGCTCCTCAAAGGTAAGTATTTTTCCTTCCGCAACTCTCTTCAAGTGATGCTTAATACTTTTTACCCCTGCTTCCCAGATTCCTCCGAAGTGAGGAGCGGTTGGAGGGTTGAAGTGCCACTGTATGCCATCATTAGCTAGTTCCTCGGCTGCATTCCTTGCGACCTCATCTGTGGCCTTGTTGGTTTGATCTTTTAATCGCTTATTCGCGCCCACAAAATTTGTCCCATTGTCTGAATAAATGTGTTTGCAAAGGCCTCGTCTTCCTATAAACCGTCTGAGGGCAGCCAAAAAAGCATCTGTGGACATATCTGAGGCCACCTCGATATGAACGGCTTTGGTTGCCATGCAAATAAATACACAAAAATATCCTTTATATATTTTGGCGCCCTTATGTTTCGACATTTTTATGTCGATTGGCCCAGCATAGTCTATTCCAACGTTTTCGAATGGGTTTGTTTGCGTAACTCTTACACTTGGTAGATTTCCCATCAGTTGGGTTGGTGCTGTCGCTCGATACCTAATGCACTTTACGCATTTGTGTATTCTTTCTTTTACAGCTGACATACCATTTATGATCCAATACTGGGATCGTGTTGCATTTAACACCATCTGTGCTCCACCATGTAATGTTTTGTTATGGTAATGATCAATGATTATATTTGTTACATGGTGGTGCTTGGGGATGATCAGAGGATGTTTTGCATCATAAGGAAGTTCAGAATATTGTAGTCTACCTCCGACTCTTATCGTGCCATCCTCTGCCATAAAGGGTTGCAATCGAAACAATGTGCTCTGTTTCTTTACTGATTTTGTGCCTTGCAGCTGCTCATATTCCTGGGCAAAGGCTTGTCGTTGTACTAGTTTAACGAGGTTTCCCTTTGCCTCTTTAATTTCCTCAGCTGACAGCGGCAACGTACGTTTGTCCTTGGTTCGTCTGGCGTTGTAGGCGAACCGATAACAATAGGCCATAATCCGTATTGTTTTTAAATATGATGAGTAGTTCAACCACCACTCCTGTGGTGCTGACTGCATCGTTAATGTGGCTTGAGTTTTACCTTTAGCTTCTATGGAAGTTTGAAAATTATCCAAGGGTCGCTGCGGCCAACTTTCCTCTGCTTCCCGCATCCAGCCAGGTCCTTGCCACCATGTTGTTAGGTCCTGGATCCTTGCTGGCATTATTCCTCTGGATGCAATGTCGGCTGGGTTGTCCTTTGTAGGAACGTAGTGCCATGTTGTGTTACCTTCATTCTCATGTATCTCGACAACACGGTTCGCTACGAACGTCTTCCATCTTTGTGGCGAACCCTTGATCCATGCTAGGACCACCTTGGAGTCTGTCCAGCATCGTGATGCTATGTTGCCCAGCTTCATGTCCTCTCTCACTTGTCGCATCAGTCTGCTTAATAACACGGCTCCACATAATTCGAGTCGCGGCAGTGACATCGGCTTAATAGGTGCTACTCTTGTCCTGGACATTAGCAGCTTCGTGTCGATGGTTTTGTCCTCTTTTATTACCCTGATATATATCACTGCTCCATATGCCCGGATCGAGGCATCACAGAAGCCCATCAATTGGCACTCCGTCGTGGTGCTTAAAATGTCCACCCATCGTGGAATTTTGATGTGCTGTATATGTGGTAACTGCTCTTGGAACAAGCTCCATTCTTCGCGAATGTCTTGATCCACCGTCTCGTCCCAATCATATCTAGCCATCCATAATTTTTGCGTTAATAATTTCGCTAGAATTACACATGGCGCAATCCATCCTAGTGGGTCATAGAGCTTAGCCACTTCCGACAAAATTTTCCTTTTGGTGGAAGCTGGCTTGAATTCTGCGCAATTGATTGCATATGAAAAATAATCCCCCACTGGATGCCAATATATGCCAAGTGCCTTTATCTGATTTTCTTCCCTTACCTGTAAGGGCAGTTGTAACTCGCGATCCTCGGCTGGGATCGAGTTTAGGAGCGACTCATGATTTGCGGCCCATTTCCGCAAATGAAATCCTCCTCCTTTCAATAATTTAATTAAATCCCCTTGCAACATTTGTGCATCTTGCACCGTATCCGCTCCTGTAAGCACATCGTCCACATAAAAATCAGTCATGGCGACCTTAGCTGCTTCAGGAAACAAGGATTTGTCATCGACCGCTAACTTTTGCAAGGTTTTGATTGCAAGGTAGGGTGCTGAAGTGGTTCCAAATGTTACCGTATTCATTTGGTATTCTTGTATAGGATAGTTAATATTTGCCCTCCACAGGATGGTCTGATACTTCCTATCCAAGGGGTTGATAAGGATCATCCTATACATTTTCTCAATGTCCGCGGTCATTGCATACCGATACTTCCGCCACTTTAGAAGCGTAGCAAATAATTTTGGCTGCAACGTTGGCCCTGTCAGCATTTGCTCATTTAGGCTTTTCCCATTTGTAGTTTTTGCAGAGGCATCAAAAACTATGCGGACCTTAGTTGTGGTGCTGTCTTTAATTACAGCATGATGTGGCATGTAATACCTTTCGTCTGCGAATTCATTTGCTGAACTCATGTGGTTCAAGTCTATATATTCTTGCAAACAATTTTGATAGGAGTCCTTCGACTCTGTCCTTTGGGCTAGCTTCTTTTCCGACTGCAATAGCCTGGACATGGCTTGTCTCCGAGATTCCCCTAAACTTGGTGGGTTACCGTCCTTAAAGGGTATCCGTACTTCATACTGCCCGTTGGACTTACGTATGGTAGTTTTATTATAAAATTCTTCGCACTGCCTTTCTTCCCCGGTCAATTGCCTTTCTTTAGGGATTTCTTCACATTCCCAAAACCCCTTAATTTGGCGGCTCAACTCTTCTAATGTCACGTCATGCTGCGTCGTAAATGCAGATAGACTTATATTTTTAGGATGTATGTTTGCTGACTGCACCTCCCCAAACACAATCCATCCTAGAGCTGTCCTTAATGCCACCGGAGCCCCTTTGATTCCCTTTCGCAGACCCTTTCTAATGATATCCGCGTATATTCCTACTCCAAGGAGAATATCTATTCGTCCTGGGTTCATAAATTTTGGGTCGGCTAATTCCAACCCATCTATATGTGGCCAGTGCTTGTTCATTGTGCGTTCTGGTGGAAATATATTAGTAATACTCCGGATAACGTACGCATCAATGTTATTCTTGTAACCCCCTTTGGTTGACAACAACGTAAATCTTGCCACCTTATTTGCGGTAGCGACTTGTGCTTCTGCTACTCCAAAAACACTTAAATCAGCCGGGAAAGTCTGCGCTCTTATAGTTTGATACGCAGCCTCCGTAATAAATGAGCTTTGTGACCCGGGATCTATTAATGCCCGTAACGTCAACTCATCGCCTTTGCGGCCCCTCACTTTCACTAGGGCTGTTGCCAACATTGATTGTGTAACATCCGTAATGTGGTTACACTGAGTCACGGTCATTTCATTGACCGTGCTGACACTAGGTAAATTAGCTGTATTGCCCTGATCAGTTTGATCGTGCAACAAACTGTGATGCTGGCTACCACACGTCCTACACGCGAATTTGGTGGTGCATTCAGCAGTTTCATGGTTCCACAAACATCTTTCGCAATGCTTGTGTTTGATCAGCCAATTTCTTCTGGCTGTAACTGATAGTTCTTTGAACCGTTGACATCTTGTTAAAAAATGTTTTTCTCTGCACATAGGGCAGTGATTTATAAATTTCCCTTTCTCAGGGTGGTCTGACCTTTTTTGATAGCCATTCCTATTTTGTCCCTTATATCCCGGGGCTGTATGATGCCTGTAAGCCGGTTGGGACCTACCTTTACTGGTAGTATGATTATCCTGCTGGTTTGTATAGTAGGTCGTAAGTCTACTATGACTCTTCTCAGCTTTGTGAGGATTGCTACCTGCCTTATGCAGATGGATATCCTTGGTTGCCTCTAGGCTTCGATAACGTTGCTCCATGAACGTAATCAATTCCTTTAAGGATGGCAGCTCGTCTGACTTCGCTATCAATTGTTCCCATAAACTCCGTGTTTTCTCCGGCAGCTTTTGCGCTGTTATGAACACGAAGATGGGATCCCAATTGGCTATGTCTACTTTAAGTGCCTTTAAATTGTGCTGTATACGTTGCAACTCGTCCAAAGTTGTCCGTATTTCCCGGTATGATTCCGTCCTAATCTTTGGTTGATTGAATAATAGCTTCAACTGAGCATATATCAACAACCTTTTTTTGTTATACCGGTTGCACAAAACCTCCCATGCTGCCATATAATTTGCAGCAGTGGTGTCGAAGGAATCTAAATCCTTCCGGGCATCTCCCGTAAGACTACTCTTCAAGTAGTGCATCTTATCTACCGTTGATAGTCGATCTTCATGATGTATGAGCGACACAAATCTGTCGTGGAAAGTTCTCCACGACGCGTATTGCCCGTCAAACTTAGGGATGTCCAAGGTTGGTAATTGTAAAATTGCCTTGGGTGAACCCGCTTGTTCACGTTCAGTCCCCGAGCTGACTAATAACCCATCTTTTAAATCTCCATAGAATTCGGAATACATTTCTTCGAATTCTTCGTACTGAATACCTTCCGAATATGCCAACACGGCGGCTTGGACTTTCTCATCTTCGATACTATCGATATCTGCAACAACTAGTTCATCATGGTTTTCCTTAAATTTTTCCCATGTGGACTTTATCGATTCCAACTTTCCCGAAAGATACCCCCGGGTTCTCCGACCCACAGGTGTCTTTTTGTAGTTGGATAAGGTTTGATTCAACTCTCGCTTTAAGGCAATCTGTTGCCTCAGAATACCTTTCATTTTTTTGCTTTATATTAATATCACGGGGTTAGACAAATAACAAATAATTAAATCTTTGGACAAACTAAATAATTGAAGACAAATAAAAAGCTTTCAACTAGCACTTTATCGGAAATTATATTTGATTTGACCACGACCTATCCGGCTCGAAGGACCATGTTTCGGCGCGAGACGCCGAAAATAATAAAAATTTTTAAATATTATTTTCAAATCTCTAAAAAATGCTGTAAAAGGATAGGTCTCTGATAAAAACGCAGGAGTGGTTTAAAATTCAAATATAATTTCTTCTAAATATTATAAAAGCTAATTAAATCTATTTAAATTCTAGTTTTAACTAAATACTTTAAAAAATGTAAATGCAAATTTATTTGACTGAAGGTCAATTTAAAATTATCTTAAAACAAATCCGGATAATTCCTGGATATCTGTAATTAGATAATAATTATTATTTGTCCAAAGATTTTATAATAGACAAAGCTCGGAGGTACTCTAAACCTTTGGGAAGATTTCCCTTGAAATATACGCCGCTACAATCACTTGGCGTTCAATCACCGCAATAAGTGCCGTGCAATACTTGCTTCTTGCAAAAAGTGCTCTTTGAGCTTAAACTTGGCCACTATTGCTTAGTGAAATCAATAAAATATTAATTTTGGTCTTATTAACCACTTAAATGCATAAAAGAACCTTCTGCGAGCTTTTGTCTGGTTTTTGGTTCCACTCAAAGGTAATTTCACATTCACCTGTGTTTGGAGCCTTCAATATACATGTAAACTACTTTGGGATGTTTGAGGTATATCCTCACCTTCAAAAATCCCTATTTAGGTTTAATTTTTGTATAATTATATTTTTGTTATGAAAATGCGACAAGGACTTTCAAAGTACGTAAAACCTTTGAAATTCCCTGTTTAAAACACGTAGGGATATATGAATTATTTCCCTATTTTTGGTATAGATCTAATACCTATTACCAATACCCAAACCAATTAATTCTTACTATAAACTAACCCCCGAACCGACGGTGAAACCAATCGGTTATCTAAAGCCCTAACTTGGCGACTAATGCCAGCCAAAGTATTAATTATGACGGTAAATACCTGTCGAATTCTGAAAAGTAAAAGACGGTCTTTGCCTGTCTTTGTTAAATATGATTATTAAAATTAAAAAAAAATGTTTTCCTGGTCTTCTTCCTTGACGGTCAATGCCTGTCTGGTTTTCGTTTCGCGAGCTGAATCAAACTGGACGGAATGTGAAACTTAAAAAGCCAAGTTCGTGCTGCTGCTGTGAATTTATAGATCAGACGCATCCAATCGAAAGCTTAAAGCTGGGGGGGAGAAAGCTGTTATACACGTTTAAAGTCGTATAACTTTTGAGTTTAGACCAAATTGTTTTATTCTGATCTCACCCCAGCTTTAAGCTTTTGAGCTTTCTGTTGAAAATTGACATTTCTACATGTCGTAATAAAATTGGGTAAGTAGAATTGGGTAAGTTTGAATTTTGAATATTTTTATATATTTTTTAACGTTTATTTTATTTATTTTATTTTATTTATTTAATTTTAGATATTGAGCCCTGTTTTTTCCTGCTTCTTTTGGTTGAAGGCACTTGGTCCAGGTGCCTTCCAGGTAATTATTTATTATATTTATTGTTGGTCAATTTTTAATCATTTTCTCTTTGCAGGTACTTTGTTAGTTAGTTAATAAGTAGTTAGATTTAGTTTTTATTTAGATGTAGGTTTATTTTAATTTTATTAGTTTAATTTAGTTGTAGTTTTAGAAATGTATTTTATAGGCTTAATATATTTATTTTATTAGTAATTTTTGTCTGTTTGTTTATGTTTACATGTTTGTATTGTATTGTGTTGTGTTTTAGGTTTTTTTTTCTGAAGATATCTGTTACGCGCTGCTGCGCCGTAACAGACTTCTTACAAAATAGTTATACGTTTAGCACTAGTGGAACATTGGCTAGTATCAGAACTGATGACAAAGCAATCCCGAGAGAAGCTAGTTCAAATAACTAAAATAGTGGTAAATCCACAAGATTTTTCTAGAGAATTTGGATTTCCTGAACGTTAGCAAACAAATATTTCCTCCGTATTTCGTTCGCTGCACTAAAGCGGGTGTTCAAGTTCGTATTGAGCGTGCTGAAGCGCCGTTGACAAACTGAGAAACGAATGACTTCATTTGGGAACTCCAAAGCTTTCCGGAGATATTAGCAAAACTGTAACTGTTAAGTACTTGTCAGACTTGACCAAAAAGAACAAATTTTGCGGTAATTACTGGAAATCCCGGGATGAACCGCAATTTCCTGAAACTGTATCACGTGTAGAAAACAATTCCCCGTCAAAAAGTGCTAGTCCAAGGTTTGAAAAATTCGCGCTGTTTGTAAAAGGTAACGAAATTTTTGCACGATTTTGAAAGGTTGTTGGATTTTGACAAGTGATGTCATAGGCCTGCAGCGAATCCCCAAAAAGTGCCCTAGAAATGAAAAAAATGATGGAAATGAGATAACCGGTTGAGACTAATTGCAATCGATAGAGGATGGAAAAATGCATCTACAGTTGATTTTAGCCGAAGTTTGGTCATGGCCAACATATAAAAAAATCATGAAAATGCCTTTTTTTCGTAAGTGCAGTTTGAACGAAATTTTCAATTTATCTCGCCATATCTCAGTTGATATTGCAGATATCAATTTCAAATTTTAACATAGTCTAGTTTGACTAATTCCCTAAATATAAAACTTTAACCGAACTGGTTACATCATTTAAAAACAAAATGGCGAATGTTTAAAAAATCTCCAACAGATTCGTGAGACTTATTTTTCTAATCAAAAAGTTGTGTTATAGATTTTTGAAATTCGCTTTTTTGGCTATTGTACATTGTAGCCAAATACTTCAGGCAGTTTTCTGTAAACTTTCAGATCAAAATGTCCTCCGGTTCAAAAGTTACAGTAACATTTGTTGACACACGACATTGTAGCCGTTGCAAAGTACACGAGTAGCAAAACTACATATATAATTTTTTATCGTTAAAATAGAACAAAATTATATGCGTAATTGATCTGCAAATCGGATGGGTTCAGATATTCGCAAGTTTTAGGTATTTTATCGATATCTACCCTGATTTTTTCGACAGCGTGGTATAAAATTACTGAATCGTTTGTAGCATCAATTTTAATATCACTTATATGCTGTGATTGCATTTGGCGGTTTTTTTCTCTGTTCAGTAATTCGTAGATGGTCCAATTTTGCGAACAAATAATGTCAGGACACCCTTTTTTTGAGTGAAATATAACACCATCTGAAACGGTTTCCAAAAGAATTAATTTCACTTTATGGTGGAGCATTGCTTGCGCTTCATTCTTGGACGTGCCTTGCTTTTGTAAATTTGTTATAAATTCAGCATGGAAGGCAGGTAAGAAAAACTATTTCTCCGTTCTGCAAGGAGCTTTCATTCTTTTTCCATATCTCGGTGGCAGCCATTTTCCACAAATAACGTTTTTTCGTCTCACTTTTGTTTGAGATTTCGGCTTGTGATACTTGGCATTGACCTCTAATAAATTCGGGGTTTTTGTAAGTAAATTGCGGACATTTTTAGTCACCTTGTTGCTTTGTAAAATATTTGGAATGGGCATGATGTTACTGCTGATAAGTTTTTACCATGATTACATATAAAATATAAATTCTCCCAGTCAAAGATCCCGTGCTTCGTATACATTTCTGTGAGTTACCATCAGTATCAAATTCTAAACTTTTCCGAGTCCCCGCCTTTTTATTGTATATACTTCTACAATCATTATGAAATTTGATTTGATTCAAAGAGTTGCTCTCACGGCAGCAAATAAATTTCTTGAAATACCATCATTATTTTGGTTAGTAGACTCAAGAAGAGCATCGATTCCTTTTTTGCTTACTTGTGCAGCAATGACAAAAAAAACACTTCACTTCTTTGCCATTAACAGACATTTTGAGATCTGTATAGAAATTAATATAATGCATTTAAATTAAATGAATTACCCAATAGCGAAACATAATCAAACCTTAATCAGATAAAAATTTATGATGAAAATCAAACACTTACATATGTATACTTAGTACATGTAACTTTCTAACAAAAAAATTGTCTAGCAGGAAATATTTTAAATTTGAACGTTTGTTGCGGACGAAGTCGAGTGTCAACAAAAATGTTACTGTAACTTTTGAACCGGAGGACATTTTGATCTGAAAATTTACAGAAAACTGCCTTAAGTATTTGGCTACAATGTACAATAGCCAAAAAAGCGAATTTCAAAAATCTATAACACAACTTTTTGATTAGAAAAATAAGTCTCACGAATCTGTTGGAAATTTTTTAAACATTCGCCATTTTGTTTTTAAATGATGTAACCAGTTCGGTTAAAGTTTTATATTTAGGGAATTAGTCAAACTAGACTATGTTAAAAATTGATATCTGCAATATCAACTGAGATATAGCGAGATGAAGTGAAAATTTCGTTCAAACTGCACTTACGAAAAAAAGGCATTTTCATGATTTTTTTATATGTTGGCCATGTCCAAACTTAGGCCAAAATCAACTGTAGATGCATTTTTCCATCCTCTATCGATTGCAATAATTAGTCTCAACCGGTTATCTCATTTCCATCACTTCGAGCGAAAAAATGGGATGCGCTGCAGGCCTATCATGTTCGAAGGCTATCGCTGTGCAGAACCTAAAAAAGATCACTTCGTTTAGAACGGGTCTCATTCCATCGAGTTTATTAGATATTAGCAAAACTTGTCAATTTAAGGTCTTTCTGACGATTGGCCGAAGTTTTTCTATTTAAACAAAAAAGGACCGACCGAATATTATGAAATTTTGTTCAGAGCATTTCTTTGTTAATATTCTTTTTTCGGCACCTCAATGAAGTTGATATAGTTTTTAGTTCGCGCGGTATCGTGCAGGTACAAAAATCACTTATGCCGCTTAAACAAAAAAACGGCTCGACCGAATTTTATGAAAATCTTTTCAGATCATATTTCGGTTAATACGCTTCGAGCGACACCTCAACGAAGTCGATATCTTTTTTGGTTCGCGCGATATCGTGCAGGAAAAAATGACCACATCCGTACGCACACACACACACATACTTCCTCCCAATTTTTTGCTTAAAATGCTCCTGGGAGATTGAAACATGAAAATACGTCGAAATTATCGATTTCGATTTTTGGACCGATTACAATAACTTCCTATACTGGGAAGTTAAAAAAGGTAATAAATAAAAAAAACGAGTGTGCGTAGGACCACACTTTAGAAGTGTTAACTTCTATGGCTAGTCTAAATGTCCAAATCAATCTTAATACAAGACGATAAGGATTAATATATTTTATTTAGGAATATTCTGTTAAAGTTTATTTAATTGTTACTTATATGCACTCACTCCAAAATGTGTTGCAATGTTTTGGAAATTAAAATATTTGTCTTAAACTTGTCACACAAAGATCGGACGATGGATGACTGGGATAATGTAGTTTTTATTAAAAATAGTAGCTAATATATAGTAATAAATACATAGTGCATAGTTCATAGGAAATATGTAGTACATAGTACACGGTACATATCGTCGTACCGTGTAGTTACGAAACAGAAATTTTTGCTATTTTAAACATTGTGCAAATATGCAAAAAAGTCATATTATATTCAGCCAAAATCACGGATCTAAATTTTTATGGGAATCTACTGGATTCAATTTGAATTTTTTCAGAACCAGTAAAATAAGTAAAATTAAGCGATTTATATTTATATCATAAACATAAATTCAAATATATGTTTATATGTACATTAAAGATCAGAAACTTAATGGCTGAGATAACTGAGATAATTAACAAAGAAAACGAGCAGCTACGAAGTTTTTCAACGCGATTTTTGCGCGAAATCAAACGCTTGGTCACCAAACCCATTCTCCTCTGCATTACTTATAAGTGATTACAGAAAACACTAATTAAAGAAGTTCTTCCAAATCGACTTCCCACAGTAAATACTTGCGATTTCCCCTACTGGGATACTGCCCCAGATATGTACGTAAAATACAGACAAGCAAAATATTTAAATATTGCAGCCATTTAGCTGGCTAGAGCATGGAAACTTTTGGTTGAGCTCCACTTACAAACAGCAGCGTATTATTATATGTGTGCGAGGCAAAATAGCCCGCGCTTGGAGAGAGGGATTGGGTTTGAATGTTGCAATGCAGAAGCAAAGTCTAGAAATTAACAAGTCTTTCATCTTCATATGGTTAATGAGTGAAAGGCGAACAGCTGAATGCACAAGTTTTTCAAATGACGATGTCAGGCTATCAGAGAGAGAATGCAACATTTTTATACGCGCTGGAATACAACCATAAGTCGGAAAATTTTATCCCAGCAGGAAATTTTGGATGTCATTACTGTCGTAATGCATTATTTCTATGATGACATTTGGAGAAAAGTAATAAATTGTCATGTAATATATGAAATAATTCATGAATGAGTGCATTATTCCAAAGTCATTACACTTTACATTACCCTGTAATGCTATATGTAATGCCTATGACATATTCATACATATTACAAAAGGCCTTCTTTAGTAATGAGGAAAGTAATATACTGATTACCGCCTATGACATGCCTGTGTGAAAGTAAGCTATTCTGTAATGCTAAAAGTATCCGTCCGAGCTAACTGTAATGAATTACATATCTACTTCGGTAATGACTACATTTCCTGCTGGGATGAGTTTATATGGGGATGTATTGGATACTTGCTCGTTTGTTTTGATTTATGAAAGAAAACAGCTGATTCAATTTTCTTTCCTTTTCTGTTATGCATACTTTATCGTAAAGAGAGAATCTGGCTTTGTCTGGCCGAGTTCACGAAAAATGCGTTGAGTTTTGCTCAGCAGGGACGTTCATATATGAACCCACACAATCAACGGTCGGAAATTTTTGTATGAAGATGAAAGACTTGTTATTACTAGACTTTGTGCAGAAGCTGCTCTCAGCATTCGTTTTATATTCTCGCGCCGCTCTCAAAATTCATGTCATATTCTCGCACGCCATCGCTGCTGTCTGTTACTGGACCTCGACTAAAAGTGCCCCAGATATGTAAGTAAAATTTGGTCGAGCTAGAGCAACAGACAGCAGTGAATGTGTGCGAGAGGATGAAATGAATGCTAAGAGCGGCGTCTGCATTGCGAAAATATGAATTGAATGGGTGCGATAATATGCCATGGATTTTGAGAGCGGGTCTGCAATGGCAACATTCAAACCCAATCCCTCTCACCAAGCGCGGGATATTTTGCCTAGCACACATATAATAATACGCTGCTGTTTGTAAGTGGAGCTCAACCAAAAGTTTCCATGCTCTAGCCAGCTGCATAAGCACAAGTGCCCAGAAACGAGTGAGCAACAAAGTGCGCGTGTCGCCACCATTGCAGCAAGTGTCCAGAAACGGGTGTAGCAACAAAATGCGCGTGTCACGAATTCTTTGTTTTACCCCCAGCGAAAAAGTGCCAAACGCGCCTAAAGAAGTTAACACTTCAAAAATCAGAAGTTAATTAAATAAAAAGTTAATTAAATGAAAAAAAAAACACAGGACTTAACTTGCGTTAAACCCGACGCGCAATCCTTTTCTCCCTCTAACGGTTACTTTGCAAGATTTGTACCGGACAAACAGACAGACCCGAAGCGTCTGGGTCTGGATCAACGGCAACATGCACCGTAGTGATGACTAATTCCGACGAAGAGTCATCCTCCTACGACCCCATCCCAGGCAAAAATAAAAGGCATGGGCAATAGTTTCAAGGAACTGGCCACTGAGACCAATGAAGAAGAGGCCAGGCTGGAAAAATGATTGGGGAGCTGAAGGGAAAAAAATTTCCCAGGCTCCCAAAAACAAAAGCAACAACAACAACTCAGCAACAACAAAGTCTGAAGCAGCAAGCTCTACAGCAGCAACGGCAAAAAAATACCAACAACAACAAAACCAGCAGCAACCGCAGCAGCAGCCGCAGTAGCAGCAACCACAACAGCAGCAGAGACAACAACAAAAAAAGGAGAAAATACCGCCAATCAACATTTTCCACCAAAAGCCGATGGATACTATCAGGTTAGCGAAACAGGTGCTTAAGCACCCAAACTTTTTTATTAAACGTTTGTATGGTATAAAGCATGTGTTAGTTTTAAGTAGTTTAGAAAACTTTCGATATAAAGACGATATTGGAAAGGGCGAATACTCAATTTTTCACTTTCACCACAAAAGGCTTGATGCGGATTCTGACCCGCAAGAGCTCCTGAATGACCAACAGTCATTATGTAGAAAATTTAAAATTGACAGGCGTCAAACACTTCAGCACGGCCCACTCGCGCTCCTCTGAGAGGCAGCTGCCTATCTTTCTCGCCCAATTGAGTCCCGACAGTCGGCTGGAAAATTTAAAATTAATTAATATGTTAACTTCCACGTCGTCACATGGGAGAAAATTAACAAAAAAAGCTGGCATCCTCCAATGCATGAGGTGCCAAAGGTTTGGTCACGCCGCAGCTAACTGCCAAATGGCTTTTAGATGCGTGAAATGTGATAATAGCCACAAAGAATGTGAATTCCCCTTGCGAAAAGAAAAAGTTGCGGACAAGAGCAAGCTGTTCTGTGTTCTCTGCAAATCTAATGGACATCCTGCTAGTTATAGAGGATGCCCTAAATATGCAGAGCTCAAGCAACGCATTGAAGCGCGAAAATATCAGTTAGAGGCTGAACAAGCGAAAAAACGCAAATGTTCAAAGATTTCGTTGTTCCTGATATGTCCTTTGCCCAGATGGCTACAGGAGCCCAGGCAACAAAGCAAGAAGCTCCAAAAGCTGCTCCTGCAGCGAACTCTGGAGACGGTGACCTTAAGGCGGTACTCTTGTCCATAAAAGGGCAATTCGCACAGCTCCAGCAACAACTGAATGAGCAAACTGCTCGTCTAGATATAGTATACTCTGCGTTCTTTTCGACAGAAACCATCTCTGTGTAAGTTGTTTAATGGCTTTACGCAGGGAGGACACGATCAAGGTCATTGCGGTGAACGTCAACTCGTTGATACGAAACGAGGGAAGGGCGAACCTACTAACCCACTTGCAGAACCAAAATCCGGGCGTGCTTTGGGCTAGTGAAACTAAACTAAGCAAGAAGCACAAAATGGATTACAAAGATTTTGGGGTAATTAGGCGTGATCAACCTAATGCCATACCAGGCGGAGGCCTACTAATATTAATAAAGACTTCACTGAAATTGAAATATAAAATCGTGTATAGCAGGGATATAAAAAAGTTTCAGTTGCCAGAAGCGTGCGTTATATACATCCCTCTGTCTAGTGCCAGAAGGTTGTATATAATTGCCGCGTACGTACCCCAAACTTCTCAATCCAGGATATTTATAGAGAAATTGAACTTGCCCTTTCAAACGCTTCAACTGGAGTCGGAGCAAAATTTTTACTTATTGGCCGGAGATTTAAACGCACGACATGCGGCATGGGGAAACCAAACAGCTAATACCAGGGGCAACCAACTGAATGACTGGTTGGCCCAAAATAGAATTCAGCGGAAAATTCTTCTCGCTACAGGCATACCATTATACCCAGGCGGTGGTCGTTTCGGGAGTTATGCCTGCTAGATTCTCAGATGGGGCTACCAGGGATAAATACGAACGAGACACACCGCTTAACGCTAGTGCCCTACGACAGCGACCATTATGGACTTGAAATAACAGTACAAGTCCCTGACGATTCCGTAGAACTTCTGGTATATTGCGAAGTGCACCCTTTTGCATACCAAAATATGCATTGGCCAAAAGTCTAGAAGGCTATCGAAAGGGCAATACAGAATACCAAACTCCTACCCCCAACGACCGGAAATTTAACCAACAATGAGATTGATTCATATCTCAAAAATATGGACAATCTCATCATACAGACGATGGATAAGACTATACCAAGAACGAAAAAAAAGAACATCACGGACTGCTACAGGAATGCAACGATCGACGCACTGCGCAAATACAAAAGTCGAGTGTTGACGTGACTGAAAGGACTTCAATGCCACTTTCGAGACCGAACGAGTCCGGAGATCGTAACTCTTAAATCGGCTATGAAAAATCTCCAACATCTACTAAAACAACAATACTCACATTCTGTGAATCTGTATTGGAACAACAAGATTCGTGCTATTCAAACTAATACCGCGAGCATGTTCCCACAGATAAATAAAATCTTTAGGAGCAAAACCCTTAATCGACTAGACAAGTTGCGCATCCCTCGGACTTGGTCTAACGAAGAGTTATTGAGGTCTGCGGGCTTGAATCCGGAAGAAATCAATCGCATAGACGACAATTATTACTGTATAGAGGATGAGCAGGAGTAGGTGGATTACGTGGGGTCCTACTATCAGGGAATTTATTCGGTGAACACCAGTGTTCCGGCGAATTTTGACCTTGAGAATAGGGCCTTACTGAACCGTTTCAGATTATCTAATGAAATTGAAGCTTGGAAATCTGAGAATCGATCAATTATCAAATTCAGTGAAGACTGACCAGCGAATGATATTCCTGCGGCCCAACTTAATTCTACTTTCATTAGAAAACAATGCGTTAAACAACGCCCATTTTCCAGGACACTGGAAGTCGGCAGTGGTGTACCCAATACCCAAAAAGGGTAAAGATAAAAGTAACCCTGCTAATCTTCGGTCAATAAGTCTGCTCCCGAATATCAGCAAGGTGTGGTGAAAATAGTGAAATAGTGATTAATAGATCATTATCCAAATGGGTTGAGGAAAAAAAGATAATTCCCGATAACCAATTCGGATTCCGGGCAGGTCATGACACTATTCATGCCGTGTCGAAATTGGTATCAGACATATACTGGAACTTCATGAAAGGCCAGGGTACTGGAGCATGCCTGCTCGATTCATGCATTCGATACAGTATGGATCGAAGGTCTTTTCTACAAACTGGTCAGACTCGGCATGTCAGGACCCCAGCTATACACGATTTATAATATGATCTCAAAGAAGAAGTTCGTCGTCAAAAGTGGCAACTTCACATCCAGTAAGGTATTTGACATTAAAAATGGTCTACAACAGGGTGCGATTAAATATTTAATATCTTTACGAATGACCTAATTACTTCACTCCGCTTCGCATTAGCGTATGCGGATGACCTGACTGTGTACAGGACGAGGCCGAAGAATTTTTTTTTTGAAGTTATACTTCTTTAGGCGCGTTTTGAAAAATATTATGAGAGTGAATTTTGACGAATTCGCAACGCAACGCAACTTGAGGATATGGGCGAAGGGGTGGAGGCAATGGAGGGCAAGCATTTCAACTTCCATTCTTCATGCGCACTGGGATTATCATTATTAGGCACGGTATACAGAAAACGATGGAAATGTAAAAGCGACGCCAGCTTCGAATACCGTAAAAAATGGGCGCCTGGTGACGTCAGCCGTAATGCTGACACAACAACAGCTTCGATTTTATATGGGAAGTGTCCCCCACGTGACATCAGCACTAAAATACCGTATACGGTATACAGTCTTTTACATTACCTTGTTTCTGAATATCGTGATTACTATAGGCTTATGAAAACTCGCAGCCGATGCCGGTTCACGATGTCGATGGGTGAGGGGTTTTTTATGCTGAGGCTATGGAGCGAAATAAATTTCATATTCGAGTCATCAGCTAAGCGTATGTTTGTTTTTTCGTGGCCATAGGAAAGGAAGATTCGTAGTGTTTATTGTGTGCTGTTTGTGGGTGAGGGGTTTTACTGAATGGAAGGCAATTTCTCTAACTCGTAGTGTAATATCATAGACTCGCCAAGTTTTTAGCTCGTAAAAAGTGGCAAAATATTGTATTTTAACATTTTTTACTGCACGTGTATTACCGGTGATAAGTTGGTTAGTGATCCGAGTGAATAAATTGAATGAAATTGATAAGGTGATCAGTTTTGTTTACATTCATGGTGGTTTTTTCGGGTTAATTTAGGGAAAAAATGTTGGATTTATGTATGTGGTAATGAAATTAAAAGTGAATTTAAAATGGTTAAAAATTATTACGGAATAGTTATTAAAACATAAGTGCAAGTACCACCACACAACATGAATAACAAAAATTTTGAACTTTTTCCTACACATTTTTCTGCTTTAATATTTTTAAAAATTATTCTTCAACAAGCTTTAATCACTTTAAATTCACTTTTAACTCAATAACCACACAAATTCAACATTTTTGCCCTAAAATAACTCGACAAAACCACAGCGAATGTAAACAAAATTGGTCACCTTCACAATTAAACCATTAAAACATATTGGTTCACTAAATTTTTTGAAATTGTTTTAATTCAATCACTGAAACACTAATCACTGGTAATCCAGGTGCAGAAAAAAGTGATAAAATACCATATTTTACAACTTTTTATTGAAAAAATGAACTAAAAAACTTGGCTCCACTATGTTATTACACGAGAAATGTCCTCCATTCAAGCAAATGTAGGATCGGCACCGGCTGCTTCCAGGCCTGTAGCTAAGATTGGATTGCTGGAGGCCCTATCAGAACCTGAAATATTGCAAATTTAAGACATGATATGAACATGCAGCACGCTGCTTTGCTTGTCATTTTACCAACCTGAGCCAATTGAAATACTTTTGATTGCAGCGTGCTGCATTTTTATCTCATGCCCTAATTTACTGCACGCTGCCAATTTTGATGTTCTGATACGGCCTGCGAACGATATAGGCGAAGGGGTAGAGGAGGGAAGCATTGCAACTCCAATCCTTTGGCTATTAAGTTTATTATTATATGGGCATATGAAAATTCGTAGCCAAAGTCCGTTCACGATGTCCATGGGTGAGGAGGTTTTTACCCAGAGGCTATGGAGGGAAATAAATTACATATCCTAGTTTTCAGCTAAGCCGGCTCTAAACGATACTATGAGCACTTTCCAACGTTGGACGTTTGATGGTAGAACGCATCGTGTGGCCGCTACTCGAACTACGAATGTCCAATGTCAAGCGTCCAACGATGGTGTTTGGACAGGTTCGGAGTGTTGTCGCTCAAACTTTGGAAGCGTTGATGCTGTATTTGCCGATACATTAATGTCCTTAGTATGAAACTCTTCGTATCATATTTCAATTACCCTAACCCACTCAATTTAATTGAGTAACGACTAAAAGAAGAAGCTAGGGAAGTGAACAGAATTTGGAAGTGGCGTTTATTTCAGTAGTGGCGAAGGAAGTAGAATGAATGTACCCAAGATCGATGAACCCACAGGTGAGTTACGAGAGCATACCGGCAAAATGAGTCTACGCAACGCCTGGATTTCCTCATTGTGACAGAGGACACAGACGATGTCCTTTTGGATTGCCGGAGATTAACCGAGCAAACTGCTGCACTGTAACCTACAGCTAAAGGCACGGCTAAGAGCAACGAACGTCTTAGACTATAATGGTACGATCGTTTGATCTACTGACTAAAGTGGAGGAGAAGCTAAATTCCTCAATCAGAAGCTAAGGCGGAAATGAACAAAAAAGAAGTGAGTTGGGCTTAGAAGTACCAGTAGTATTATCAGGTAAATAAATGCTGATCCAGCTTTGCGACGCATATTAAACTTAACATTCATTACGTTTTGGTAGAAAATTAGCCAGTCTTAAGAGAATTTCATGAGGCACCTTAAGCCCATCTTAAGATAATTGTAATTAGGCCTAATGACCCAACTGGTTGGTGATTTTTGTTAGGATTAGAATACAGTATAACCGACAGCCTTGAGCGTATCGGCATCATAATGCTTGCACCTTCCAACGCACGAAAATAGAAAGAATCCAATAAAATGTTTGTGTAGAAATTAAAAATTAGTCTTAAAATCACGCCAAAGAAGTATAACTTCTAATGCGTATACATAAGTACACACACCCACTGTTTTTTTTTATGTGAAAGACTAGAGTCACAGGAAACGCCCTTTATACTGTGTCGACAATCTATTTTCTTCATATAGAGTGCAATGTCGAACAGCAGCTCTAGTCGGGGAAGAAATATATATATATATATATATATATATATATATATATATATATATATATATATATATATATATATATATATATATATATACAGGGTGTCCCACATAAACTTACAAAGCGGCCGGCTGTGGATAGGTCTTGGATAGACAAACAAAAAATCGTATGGGTGGGGGGGGAAATCGTAACGGTTTAGCCGCTAGGGCGTTTTGAAGTTTTTTTGCTAGAGTTTTACATATCACCCTGTATTTTTGTAACCGTTTAACCTATATTCATGGTTACGGTACCAGTGCACGCAGAATTCCTCCACCTATCTACAACGGTAAAAATAATGGTCCTATCTTACCAACTTTTGGAGTTATGAATCGCCAAAGTCAAAATTTTGTTATTTTTTCACTAAAATTTCAACTAAAACCACCTTTTTCTCCAAAAAATACGTGATAAACCAATATTTTTTTAAAAAAAAATGGAAAGTTTGGACAATTTCCTATGAATAATGTATAATAACTTTAATAATAATATATATATATATATATATATACATATATATATATATATATATATACTAGCTGGGACCCGGTGCGCCTACGCTGCACCCATAAGTCAATAGTAAACAATAAAAGCCATCCATTGACTTAATATTTTTCGAGATATGAATTTTACACAGATGAAATGCCTCAAAGAACATGGGTCTTGCGTCGGCCGCCATTAATTGGTATATTGAGTCTACTACATTGCTTATTGTATTCTACTTATCATACCCTTTAATTTGATACCCATTTTGATAGGGTTGTGAAGAAAGTGGTAATCCGGCCTCTTGAGACGGCCGCCATGGGTCTAAAGATATATTTTGTATACTACATTGCTTATTGTATTCTACTTATCATACCCTTCCATTTGATACCCATGTCGAGGTGGTTGTGAAGAAAGTGGTACCCAGCTCCCTTTTGAGACGGCCGCCATGGATCTAAAGATATATTTTGTATACTACATTGCTTATTGTATTCTACTTAACATACCCTTTCATTTGATACCCATGTTGAGGTGGTTGTGAAGAAAGTGGTAATCCGGCCTCTTGAGACGGCCGCCATGGATCTAAAGATATATTTTGTATACTACATTGCTTATTGTATTCTACTTATCATACCCTTTCATTTGATACCCATGTCGAGGTGGTTGTGAAGAAAGTGGTAATCCGGCCTCTTGAGACGGCCGCCATGGGTCTAAAGATATATTTTGTATACTACATTGCTTATTGTATTCTGCTTATCATACCCTTTCATTTGCTACCCATGTCGAGGTGGTTGTGAAGAAAGTGGTACCCCGCCCTCTTGAGACGGCCGCCATGGATCTAAAGATATATTTTGTGTACTACATTGCTTATTGTATTCTACTTATCATACCCTTTCATTTGATACCCATGTCGAGGTGGTTGTGAAGAAAGTGGTAATCCGGCCTCTTGAGACGGCCGCCATGGATCTAAAGATATATTTTGTATACTACATTGCTTATTGTATTCTACTTATCATACCCTTTCATTTGATACCCATGTCGAGGTGGTTGTGAAGAAAGTGGTAATCCGGCCTCTTGAGACGGCCGCCATGGGTCTAAAGATATATTTTGTATACTACATTGCTTATTGTATTCTGCTTATCATACCCTTTCATTTGATACCCATGTCGAGGTGGTTGTGAAGAAAGTGGTACCCCGCCCTCTTGAGACGGCCGCCATGGATCTAAAGATATATTTTGTGTACTACATTGCTTATTGTATTCTACTTATCATACCCTTTCATTTGATACCCATGTCGAGGTGGTTGTGAAGAAAGTGGTACACCGCCCTCTTGAGACGGCCGCAATGGATCATTTTAGTTTCAATAGCGTCATGGCCTACCTATTGTTTGTCAGCTGCGTAAATTTGAAATTTTCATTAAATGTAATGATTCAATTTAATGACAATTTTACATTTGTCAAACAATAGGTAGGCCATGAAGCTATTGAAACTAAAATGAAGTGAAAATTCCTAAAATTACCATTTTTGTTCGGATTTTGCAGCTGTTTTTTTGGTTAAAGGTATAAAAAATAGCCTACGACCTGAGAATGGTCAACCCGTTTCGGAGGAGTACGGTAACAAACACTGTGACACGAGATTTTTATAGATATAGATATATATATATACTCGCTGAGTTGAAAGCATTTTTTACGTCGAGGGTTATCAATGCGCAGCAGTGATTTCTTTCTATGGCGGCTCTTGCTATGCCCACCACCATATTGACTGCATCAGTCGTCGACCTTGCCTTTCTGAAGCCGAATTGCTTGTCCGACAGGCCACCTACCCTTTCGACGCTAGGGAGAATCCTGTTACAGATCACCCGCTCGAAAAGTTTGCCTATACAACTAAGGAGGCATATCGGTCTGTAGGACGATGGGTCCCCTAGAGGTTTGTTCGGCTTCGGTAGGAGCACGAGTTTCTGCTGTTTCCATCGCTCAGGAAAAAACCCCTCTCTCAGGCACGCTGTGAAAACTTCAGCAAACCTGTCTGGCGCTATCGTAGCTGCTAGCTTCGCCGCTTTATTTGGTATGCCATCCATGCCAGGGGCCTTATTGATGGCTACCTTTTTTGTGGCCTCCAGGATCTCATCTGCAGTTATTGCAGGTGTCTCTTCTGGGTCCACCTGGAGGGTGGGTAGATCGACCGTGCGTACGTTCTGTGGAAACAGGACGTACACAATACTCTGGAGCAGCGCGGGGCAGGTGATCGGCGGAGAGCGTTTGCCCTTAACCGCTGACATAACCATTTTATAGGCTCCACCCCAGGGGTCCGAGTCTGCTTCTCTGCACAACCTTTTGAAGTGCTCGGATTTGCTTCTAGCGATGGCCTTGTTCAGCATTTTTCTCGCTTCCTTATATCTCTGAAGGAGTTCATCGAAATCCGGACGGTTCCGGCCTCTCTGAGTTTTCCTTCTCGCCTTCAGACAGGTCCTTCGGCATTCATCGATCTCTGCATTCCACCAGAAGTTTGGTGAAAGCCTACGATTGCCGGCGCGCCGTGCCATGGATGCGTCACATGCCCGTTTCACCGATTCTTCTATTTCCTCTGCCCCTTCCCTGGCACCTCCTGCCGACCTCGCATCATGCAGGAATACTTCCTCGAACACCTCTGCGTCGACTTTCTTAACGGCCCATCCTCTAGCCGTTCCGTACCTAGGATTCCTCTTTTCTATACGCTGACCAACCTCGAAGATGATGGCTTGGTGGTCGCTGTGCGTGTACAAATCGCTCACCTGCCACTGTAGGTCTTTGGCTACTGAATCACTCACATAAGTGATGTCGCTTACAGATGCTCTCCCACCCCTTTGGAAGGTTTTTTCGCCTCCAGTGTTGACTAACACTACGTTAAGTCGCGAGAATACTTCTAGAAATATGCGCCCTCTTGCATTCGTTTGTCGACTGCCCCATTCGACAGCCCAAGCATTAAAATCACCCGCTAGTATTACCGGGTGATGGCGACTCGCGTCGGCGGCTAACCTTTCCAGCATCGACTCGTAATCGTCTAGTGTCAGGCTTGGCGCCGCATAGCAGCTGTAGACGTGTATTCCGCCTACTTTTGCCCGCGTGAAGCCATTCTCTGGGCTTCTCATAGTATCTTCCATGGCTCGGCTCCCACACGTCCATATCGCTGACGTGCCGCTGCTATCGTTTATCCAGACGCCACTGTGCAGATTTCTATACTGCTCGCAGACGATTGCGACGTCGATTTTTTCCTCGAAAACTGTCTGTGCCAGCAGATCTTGTGCCGCTTGACAGTGGTTCAAGTTAATCTGTATGAACCTTATCTTCGACTTCAACTTCTTTGGACTGCTGCCCTGTACAGTGGGCACCTATTACTCCCCGTAGCGTGAGCGTCGTGCTCGCCCTTCCCCTTATCTCCTTTACATAGGAGGCATTTAGGGCTCTTATTGCAGTCCTTAGCAATATGTCCCCCCTCCCCGCATCTCCAGCATAGTTCCTTCATGTCCTGAGCGCTGGTGCATTTCTTAGCGATATGACCTATCCCAAAACATTTGAAGCACTTAATTGGTGCTGTTGTCTCCCGTATCCGGCAAACAACCCAGCCGATGCGAACCTTCCCCACCTCAAGTGCCTTTTTTGCGCTAGCGACCGGAAGGCTTATTATGGCCGTCTGCGTACCACCATATGCCTTCCTTACTCTAACATCCTCTTCCTGCACCTCCGTCAGTTTCAGCTGCTCCCGCAGCGCATTGCAGACCTCTAGCTTAGTGGTAATCTCGTCCAGATCCCTGCACTCGATTAACACGCGGTTGGTACCTGCCCTAACCTCTGCCGCCGCCCCGATTGACGTCTTGATCTTTTGCTTTAGATCCTCCGTCTTTCCCTCGCCAGCTGCCAGTTCCATTAGAAGATCGCCCTTTTGGGTTCTTCTAATGCGCATGACCCTATTCCCCAACTCCGTAAGGGAAGCATCCGTTCTGACTTTTCGTAGGATGTCCGCATACGACGTCCCACTAGTCGCTGTTATAATCAGCGCGTCAGGCCTTTCTTTTTTGTGGGACTTTTTGTCCTCTTTTTTCTTTTTCTTTCTTTTTCTTGCTTTCTTGTTCTCCACTTTAGTCCAAGCGGAGCTCTTCTTTTCTTTCTTTTCGGAGGACTCTTCTTCCATGGGTGTGCCCGCGGTTATCTTAACGGCCTCTCGCTCTTCTTGGGGTTTTCTTTCTTTATTTCCCCCTTTGTTTCTTTTTGGGGCGCTGTGGGTGGTTTGCACTTCCTCGTTGCTATCCCGTTGGCGTTTACGGGATTCCTCAGTTTTCTCGGCCGTGTGCGGGTTCTTAGCTTCCCCAACCTTCCTTTTTACCGCGCTTCTTACTTTATGAGCTTCTGGAGTTGTCTGTGTCGCTATCTCCATCTTCTCCTTAACCATCTTTATGGCCTCCTCCTTTGCCTCTAAATAATCAGCCCTGAGGTTCTTAATGTGTCCGTGGATCACATTTGATACATTGCTTCTAGAAGCAATGTAGTCCGACAGGGTCTTGATAGTTGTACCCAGCTTTGCTAGGCACCTTGGCAAGCACTCCTCTTTTTCGTTAGCGACTACGCTAGTAGTAGCGTGGCCGCTATTTTCCCTCTTATTCTCCTCTTCGGTACTTACCAGACTTACCTTGAAAACCTCGCTCGGCTTACCAATCGAGCTGGTGCTGCTTGACCGCACCTTTTCTTTGGTACGGTCCTCCGCGGGTTTTGTAGGTGGTGACCTCACCACCCTCGCGGATCTTGCGAACGTCGCTTTTCTCTCGTGCTCTTTAGGCGCGATGAGTTTGCCACTGGCGACTGACCCCTGGCACCTACTGTTGCCAGTTTCCAGCCGTACGCCGGAGACCGCGGCCTCCTCCGACGTTGGGGCATATATCCCTACCCCGACTTTTTTCTCTTTGTTCGTACTCATCATTTTTAATAGTCATTTTTAATTTATATATATATATATATATATATATATATATATATATATATATATATATATATATATATATATATATATATATATATGCAAAAACTAGTCAACTAATACCCAGCAGTGTATTAAAAGTTCTAAATAGTTATATTAGTTTAATATATTGTAATAAACTTCATATTACCAAAAACGTGTTTTAATGAAACCGTAAGGTACGGTAAACTACAGTGGTGACCCCGACGGCAAAAACACGCGGAAAAAGTGCAAGTGCATGTGCATGTAATTATATTTTAAAGAAAAAAAATTTGTTGTCTGTAAAGAGGGTTTACGGACGATAGTTTAACGTGACAACGTCATGAGAAAACATTGATGAAATGATTGCATACTTTTATGAATAAACATAAATCATTTATATTAAACTAGCAAAAACCCGCGTGCGTTGCAACGCCTTTCAATAAAATAAGATTATGAGGACACAGTCTGCGATAGGAAAAAGCTATAGTGAAAAAAGAACAAATCTGGGAAAATTGATTTCGGGAGATGACCGCCATGGACCAAATGATATATTGAGTATACTATATTGCCTATGGTGTTCTACTTATCATACTCTCTCATTTGATACCCATCTAGAAGGAGTTGTGAAGAAAATGGTAAACCGCCTTTCATTTGATACCCATGTCTCGGGTGTTGTGAAGAAAATCGCAATCCGCCCTCTTGAGATGGCCGCCATGAATCTAAAGACATGGTCTATGGCATTCTTCTTATAATGCCCTTTCATTTGATACCAATGTCGAGGGGGGAGTGAAGAAAATCATCATCCTCCCTCTTGAGATGACCGCCATGGACCAAACGATATATTGAGTATACTATATTGCTTATGGTGTTCTACTTATCATACCCTTTCATTTGAAATCCATATCGAGAGGTGTGAAAATATCGGTAATCCAACCTCTGGAGATGGCCGCTATGGACCAAACGATATATATTGAGTATACTATATTGCTTATGTGTTCTACTTATCATACTCTCTCATTTGATGCCCATCTCGAAGGGGTTGTGAAGAAAATGGTAATCCGCCCGCTTGAGATGATCGCCATGGACCAAACGATATATTGAGTATACTTTATTGCCTATGGTGTTCTACTTATCATACTCTTTCATTCGATATCCATGTCGAAGGTGTTGTGAAGAAAATGGTAATCCGCATTCTTGAGGTGGCCGCTATGGACCAAGCGACATATTGAGTATACTATATTGCTTATATTGTTCTACTTATCATACTCTTTCATTGGATACCCATTTCGAATGGGTTGTGAAGAAAATGGTCATCTGCTCTCTTGTGATGACTGCCATGGACCAAACGATATATTGAGTATACTATATTGCTTTTGGTGTTCTACTAACCTTTCATTTGATATCCATGTCGAGGGGTTGTAAAGAAAATGGTAATCCGCCCTCTTGAGATGGCTGCTATGGACCAAGCGCCTGCTTTTGAAATTTTTTTGCTATAAACCTCACGGAGCCCGAGACCTTTCCAACGAATGCAAAACCGTGGAAATCGGATCGTGCGTTCTCTAATTATAGCGTCTGGAAGGAAAACCCGACTTATTTTTATATTATAGATAATAACAGTAAACGTCCCACCTTGCGACTTGTGAATGGTAATAGCACAAGCAGGAACGCAAGGAAACTGTTTTCGTTTGCATTTCACGGTTTTCGTCAGTGTAATGTTCACTATTTTCTTATACACCGGCACCCAGTTAGGAGACAGAGTGTTTGGCTTGCTTTGCTTATTGTTGACAATTTGACAATAATTTAATCTAATTAATATTGACAATTTTAATCAAATTTTTAAGATTACTACGATCAATTTTTTAAAATTACTTCGGGAGATAACGGGACATAACGGGACATAACGGGACAATGAGTCATCATTTTTCGTGCATGCAGCCGGCGTTCATCGTTTTAATAGACGTTGTCACGTCAAAAAATAGAAAAAAATATTCGTGATAAAATTACTGATAAAAAAATAAAAATTTCTCATATAGAAATTACAAATCTAAAGAAATATTATATACCGTTTTCTTTATTAAAAGTGATTTACGGCCCAGTGCCCTGTGCTGAATATTTTAAAAAAAAAAGTTTCTCGACACAAAAGAAATATAAATAAAATTTCTATAATTTTATTTGTACCGCATAATATGAAGGTGCAATAAAAAGTTTAAAATTGACGTTGAAATATAAGCTACATTGGATACATATTGGAATTTCACAGTATACATATAGGAACTTCACAATACGAAGTACAGTTGAACTGCAGCAGAACAATCATCATACAGAACAATCCGACAACAAACAGATAATTAATTTACAATAATTAAATATAAAACCATTTTTTTCAAAACATATATAAAAGGACCCCGCACCATTCCTATAGGAATTTGGTCCCGGTGGATTTGGCTGAAAATTTAATATGTTGTTCTACTAATCCTTCTGATCAAATGTCTCCACAGGCACAAAGCTGAAAAATTCATACTTTTCTGAGTTTTTAGCGATTTTTCGCACCAATTATGGCTCCTTCAAAAAAGGTACTTTTTGATCGATTTAGTCATATTTTTGCAAAAAATGATAAAATAAAAGTGATAGATTTCAATTAAAGGCCTTAACAATTAGAGTGCATCGAAAATATATGTGAGAATTAACAATATAATTCTTTATTAATACAATATAAAATGAGGTCATCTTGAACAATACTCTGCATACACTTATTCACCCGATATCAGGATTTTCTACATTTTCCGGTCTACCTATTGGTCTTGGTCTATTCGCAGCATCAAGAATCGTTGTCAGAAGGACCGTTGAAGGGTAACGAACCATTCCGTTGTGACGGGCGAATCCGAGAAACCATATGACGCTCGAAATGTGAGCGCACGTACCCAGAAGGGCAGGTACAATAGTAGCCGATCACAGGTGAATCATGGTCATCGTTTTCATCTTCGTCTTCATCGAGCGATTTGTAAGCAATCCACAGCTGATACTTTGTCGCATTTCGATGACGAGAATAGATTCTCACTCTCAGGAATCCTGATTCTGGCAATCTATCGGCATTTCGAAGCATCTCTACTTGATAATCCTCCGTTTGTTCCCTGTCGAACTTGTCTTGAACGTATGATGGGGCTAGGTTCCCTTGATATATTCCGACGGTAATGTCTTTAAGTTCATCAAGTGTTACAAGAGGGAAATCTTGGATGTGGTTAGCAGACAACGTCACCCATCTTTGAGCATTTCTACTATGGAGATTTTCAACTTCTACCCTTGCTTGAACTGTGTTAGGCTCTTTCGCCTTTTCGAGTAAAATCCGAGCAGTTTCTGCAGTGCAATCGTCCATGTTGACAGTTGGATGATATTTATTGATTATTGCACCAGCAATCCGATAGAAAACACCCAGATTTTGAAGATGCGTCACCTGTAATACTTGCTTCAAGAACTTGAAGATTGATTTTATATGACCGTGTCGAGCCTCAACTATCCATCTGGTTTTAGTCACAAGTCGCGACTGATTAGCTTCTTCTGTGGGTAGTTGACGTTGACCTCGAGCAAGAAGAGCTGGCATTTGATACTGGATACCCAATCGTTGCAACAATTCAGTGCCATCCCTATAACCTCTGTCGACTATGAAAATATCTCCTTCTTCTATCCATTGCCTTAAACTTTCAGCGTCTCGGTCGAATTCATTCCGCAGTATTTGAGCATCGTTATTGTGACTGTCAGAAAAATATGGGCCGTGTATGTCCAGTATATAACCGTCAGGTGCAACTACTAGTACTGGTTTCAATAAATGACGTCCTTTATGAGAGCTAAATGATTGCCGAAGGAAGCGGAAGTTGCTGCTTTTTGGAATATAGGTGTATGTACCGTCTACATACGTATACAATCGCTCGGGGGACTCGTGCATCAGGATTATATAACTCGTTGGAGAATTCATTCACGTGTTATTCGATGAATTCTTCTCTTGTAATCGACCCAACTCCAATGTTTGCAGGAACGAATCGTTGAATTAACGATTGTCTGACCGTGGAGATTACTAAGCTTGTCGCTTGTCGACTTGAATATCCAAATATGACTTTCAAGAATTCATCCGGGAGACCTTGACGCATCTTACAAAGGAAACTTAGCAAATCTCTTTTATCAACGTATCGGTGACCAGAATCACGAGGAACAGGATCACAGAAAGTGTAGAGATCTTGGAACTGTTCTTTGGATACGGGCGAAAATGATGCAAACTCCTCTTCTGTGAAGTCATTTTCATCGTTGAATCTTAGTTGCGACTTAGCATTTTCACGAAGTGCTTCCAGAAATAATTGCAGCTCTTGGCCTTGCAAAGCGTAAAACCTATTGATGGAACGCAGATTTGGGAGAAGATGGCGTTGAAAAAAACTTCGGTCATCCAGCTATATTTCTTTTTCCAGCATTGTCATCTCCACTGATCCGAGATAATTGTTGAACATTAAATAGATCATCACACACGTAACAATGACGTCGATTTCTGTTTGCCATAGTTTAGATTCACTGATATCAGATAGTTTTGATGCAATTCTCGTAATGGATTTTTTTCTGGCCCTTAAAATATGTAATAAATGTAGTAACCTTGTTAAAAAAAGTGTATTATTAATTAACTTATCGACGAGTTAGCGTCACAAAGTAAAAGGTGAAACGGGGCAAAAATGAACAAAATAAAGCACAAATAAATACTTACGAATATAGAATAAAAAAGAGCACAAATTTTACTCCTCCTTCGTGCACACAATATGCTTATATCATGACGCGTAAATAATGTGCGAACAAACTGAGAACTAAACGTTTCTTATAAAGAATGAGACACATAAACATGTAAAGGATGTATGAAACGAATGCATTTGTTAACGAATTATTTCAACCACTAAAAAACCGCTGTTATAAGAAAGCCTTATAATCGTTTTTAGGAGTAAAAAAATCGAGCACCGAAAAAAGTTGTAACATAATAAGTTATTCGATAATAACTTTTTTGTTATGTTAATGTTTTCGCTGGACACAGAACGTTAATTTTTTCTATTCTTAGAAGTTTCTTTGATGATTTCTTGTGAAAACATGACTAAATCGATCAAAAAGTACCTTTTTTGATGGAGCCATAATTGGTGCGAAAAATCGCTAAAAACTCAGAAAAGTATGAATTTTTCAGCTTTGTGCTGTGGAGACATTTGATCAGAAGGATTAGTAGAACAACATATTAAATTTTCAGCCAAATCCACCGGGACCAAATTCCCATAGGAATGGTGCGGGGTCCTTTATTGTTGTTTTATTGTTGTTGCATGCAAATAGAAATACGCGATTATATGAATTTTAGTAATTTTGAAGTATATATCGGTTAATTTAAGTTTTTTTTGGATCAGTAGTTAATTTTAAGAAAAAATTGCTTTCACAAAAGCAGTAGTCTCATAAAAGTTTGACAATATTGACGTTTTTTTGTGTTTAAAGAAATTTTGTCGCTTTATCGATTTTTAACAAAGAACAGAAGAAAATTAAGTCCGTCCATTGAGACAAAATCGCACATTTATTTTGAATAGCATTTAAATTTACTTTACGATATATGGATATACATTTTAAAAAGCATATTTTGCATGCGTTTTAATTACATTATTATATACATACACATATTTTGCATGAAAATTTTATTGATACATATTGTTACATATACATATATACATATTTTTTTTTCTCTTTTCTCCGCCTTATTTAATTATTAGTGCACCGAAAACTTAGGTGTTTTTGAAGTTTTTCTTTTCATTTTTTTGAGTTTAGTATTTCCTTTAATCGTTTGCTTTCGAGTCGTTGGTTTTTATTTTTTTTGCGTCATCCTTTTCGACAATCACGATGTCAAGAACGGAAAACAATTTGATGGAAGTAGAGAGCGCGAACACAGAGGAACCAAAACCCGGAACTTCAGCATCTGTCGATGGCGTCAAACTAACAAAGTTAGATATCCCGAAGTTCTGGGTTCACCAGCCCGCCTCTTGGTTCTACCAGGCGGACATAATGTTCCAACTGGCGGGCTGTAAGTCTGACAAAATCAAGGTCTATAATGTTATGGCCGCATTACCGGAAGAGGTGGTAACGGCAATGCGGCTTAGCATCATAGATTATGCCACCTCCTCATACGAGGACATAAAACAGCATCTGCTCGAGAAGTACGGCACTTCGGAGAAACGCCGACTCGAGCAGTTGCTGTCAGTGCAAGAGCCTGGAGATAAGAAACCTTCCGAGTTCCTCCAGGCTCTCAAGGCACTGGCTGGCGGGTCATCGGCAGTCAATGACGACCTGATCCGGAACCTGTGGGAGCGGAGGCTTCCACAGGCCATCCAGGTCACATTGGCCACCGCTGCTGACCAAACCCTAGCCGGGCTCGCTGCCACGGCGGACAAGGTATGGGAGGTGCTTCCACACGGAGGCGCCTCATACGCGTCCGCCGTCCGCGCAGCTCCAGCCAACGCGGAGCCCACATTGGTGGCGCTGCAAAGCGCCATCAATAGACTGACGGCCCGGCTAGACAAGCTCGATCGTGGCCCGCGCAATCAGAGAAGCCGAACACCTGCAAATCGGCAGGGCGGCTCTCGACAGCCCTCGGCCAATCGGCCACAAGGGGCCAATCAAGCCAGGGGTAGCCTGTGCTACTTTCACTACCGTTATGGTAGTGAAGCTCGCACCTGTAAGGCCCCCTGCAGCTTCGGTGGTGGTCAAGCCAAGCCGGCTAAGAAGAAGTCGGCCACCACCCAATCTAAAAAAAACTAGAGAGTCAGGGGGTCGACATGAGCGAGCATATAACCGGCCGCTCATATCGTTTATTCGTCAGAGACACCAACAATCGGATGGACTTTCTGATTGATTCGGGCTCTGACGTTTCAATTGTTCCCGCCGAGGCGTTCCCGGCCCATAACGGTAGCCCGAACGTCCTTCTGTACGCGGCCAACGGATCACTGATCCGAACTTTCGGCACAAAGTTGCTTGAACTTGAACTCGGCTTACGCCGACGATATGTTTACAACTTTATCATAGCCGACACCACTTAAGCCATTATCGGGGCGGACTTCTTAACGAAGTTCAAATTGTCCGTCGATTTTGAATATCGGCATTTAGTCGACAAGCGCACGAAGTTTCGAATTAACGTGTGCGCTACCGTCGACTACAACCCCGAAACATTTCCATGCCAAGTTATTGGCATATACAAAGAGCTATTAACGAAGTACGCTTCGTTAACAAAACCGCCCAATTTTAACCTTCCGGTTAAACACAATGTGCAACACCATATCGTAACTAAAGGGCAATTACCATTTGTCACCGCTCGGCGACTCCATCCGGAGAAACTGAAGGTGGCAAAGTTAGAGTTCGACCATATGGTCCAATTGGGGATTTGTCGACCTTCGTCGTCCCCCGCAGCATCTCCGCTTCATCTGGTTCCTAAACGGGACTCTCATGATTGGAGGCCATGCGGCGACTACCGTCGCCTTAATGCTGTCACTGTGCCGGATAGATATCCGATCCCGCATATACAGAATTTCTCCGTGAATCTTCACGGCTGCACAATATTTTCAAAGGTTGACCTGGTACGTGCATACCATCACATACCAATCGCCCCAGAAGACGTGCATAAGACTGCACTCATTACGCCATTCGGCCTATATGAGTTTACACGTATGCCATTCGGCTTACGGAATGCAGCACAAACCTTTCAAAGGTTCATAAATGAAGTTACGAGAGATCTCGACTTCGTTTATGTATACTTGGACGATATACTCATCGCCAGTAAAACCGAGGATGAACATATCGTTCACCTCGAAGAGCTCTTTAAACGCCTCGATAGCTTCGGTTTAACCATCAAGCTAGAGAAATGCGTTTTTGGTGCAACAGAGATTAAGTTTCTAAGCCACCGCATCACAAAGGATGGAATACTTCCATCCTCCGATCGGGTTCAGGCTATCGTTGATCTCGCACCTCCAACTTCTGTCAAATCGATCCAGAAGTTTTTTGGGAATGGTGAATTTTTATCACCGATTCATCCCAAAATTGGCTGAACAGTTAGTGCCTATAAACGAGCATTTGAGAGACCTTCTCAACCGCTCACGTGCCAATAAAGTTTTTGACTGGCCAGCAGAATGTCAAGCGGCATTCCTCAAGGTGAAAACCTCGATGGCTGAAGCAACTCTGCTGAACCATCCAATCGAGGATGCAAAATACAGTCTTACAACTGACGCCTCTGATTATGCAATCGGAGGCGTTTTGGAACAATTCAACGGTCATCGGTGGCAACCTCTAGCTTTTTATTCCAAAAAACTGTCACCAACAGAACGGAAGTACTCTGCATTCGATCGCGAACTTCTCGCAATCTATGCAGCGATCAAACACTTCCGTTACTTCGTTGAAGGACGCAATTTCGTGGTCTATACTGATCACAAACCACTGGTTCGCGCCCTTCACACAAAGACCGAACGATCCCCTCGACAGACCAGACATTTGGGTCTAATCTCTCAGTTTACCACAGACATCAGACAAGTGTCTGGTAAACAAAACGTTGTCGCCGACTACTTGTCGCGCTCACTAGCAGCCGACAACGTCGACTCGGTCACCTTCGACCTGCCTACACTAGCTCAGGCTCAACAAGGTGACACAGAGCAACGGCTCACGGGTAAAACTAGTCCTCACACCAATACCATTTACCTCCCATCAGGTGTGGTGTGAAAATAGTATAGGCATTCCTAGGCCTTACATACCCAATTCTCTACGTAGACTAGCGTTCAACTCCGAACATAGTCTCTCACATCCTGGTATTCGCGCTACAAGACGAGCCGTTACCAAGAAATACTTCTGGCCATCGATCAATAAAGACTGCAATGAGTGGTCTCGATCATGCCTAGGTTGCCAAAAGTCCAAAGTTTCACGACATACCAAATCTCCATTGGAAGCTTTCAAGCTTCCAAATAATAGATTTGACCATATCCATATGGATATAGTGGGACCCCTACCCCCATCTCGTGGATACTCTTATATCTTAACGATAGTCGATAGATTCACGCGATGGCCTGAAGCATACCCAATTCGGGATATCTCAGCTTCAACAGTGGCAAGAAAATTCGTCACTGAATTTGTCCCACGATTCGGCGTACCTCTTGAGATCACAACCGATCAAGGTACGCAGTTCGAATCGAAACTGTTCAATGAAGTTGCCAAATTACTCGGCACTCATCGAATTCGGACTTCCGCCTACCATCCACAGGCAAACGGGATGGTTGAACGGTTCCACAGGCAACTTAAAGCAGCCTTAATGGCAAGGGACAACACTACTCATTGGAGTGAAGACTTGCCCTTTGTCATGTTAGGCATACGCACTGCAATTAAGACCGACTTACAATGCTCACCAGCCGAGCTCGTATACGGTCAGAATCTGAGACTTCCCAATTCGATTTCTATCCCAACTGATGAGAATCCAATTGAAGAATCAGAATTCCTGTCTTGCCTTCGTTCTCATATGCAGAACATCAAGGCAATACATCCTCGGCAGCCCGTCCAAAAGGATGTCCACGTGCCAGAAGCCCTGGAGAACGCCGACTACGTCTTCATACGAGTCGACAGAGTTCGAAAACCTTTCGAACCTCCATATGAGGGCCCATATGAAGTAATCAAACGATTACAAAAACACTTCGTTGTCAAATTGAACGGCACAACCAAGTCAATATCCATTGACAGGCTAAAGCCAGCCTTCGGCTGTGACCGCGACAACGAAGCAAAGCCGTCTAAAGCGGTAACATTTCGATAACGCTACGCTGGGGGGGATGTAGTGACCGCGTAAACTTAATTACCAAGTTTACGCAAAGTCACACAATAAACTCCCACACGATAAACACGATCAATCGGAACACTTCATCGATCACCGAACTCAAAGTTCAGTGATCTTGCCGTCTCCCGTTCCGCCCCGATCGTGTTTATCGAGATAGCCAATTTCCGGCATCTCTGTTTTGCACTCACTCTCTTGCGACCCGTCCATCGACGCAACCAACGCATAAATCGGCAGTCCTCGTGATAACAAAAAATAATTATAAAAGAAATAATTATATATATATATATATATATATATATATATATACCGGGTGTTTTTTTTAAAACTTGACACGCAATTCTTGAACAAAGGAGGGGTGACAGAGGGAAACCTGTTATACAAAAGATGTCTGATATGGAGGGGGACATCGATTGGGTATAGTGCGCACCCCCTCTCTTCCACCCCCTGACCCGGGGGGGGGGGTAACTTTTTTTTTTTAAATGGCAACCCCTATTTTTTATGCAAGATTCAGATTCCTGGGATGAAAATAAACATCTTTTATCCCAAGCATTTTTTTCTATCATTTGTTTTTACTCCGGAAACTTTGATTGAAATCGTCATTAAGGGGAGCTATCGGTGGATTTTTTTTTTCAAAAAATCCATTTTTTTTTGTTACTTTGAACATCTAAGAATACAGCAAAAATAGTTTCAAGAGTTTGCTGTATTCTTAGATGTTCAAAGTAACAAAAAAAAATTGGTTTTTTTGAAAAAAATCCACCGAAAGCTCCCCTTAATGACGATTTCAATCAAAGTTTCCGGAGTAAAAACAAATGATAGAAAAAAATGCTTGAGATAAAAGATGTTTATTTTCATCCCAGGAATCTGAATCTTGCATAAAAAATAGGGGTTGCCATTTAAAAAAAAAGTTACCCCCCCCCGGGTCAGGGGGTGGAAGAGAGGGGGTGCGCACTATACCCAATCGATGTCCCCCTCCATATCAGACATCTTTTGTATAACAGGTTTCCCTCTGTCACCCCTCCTTTGTTCAAGAATTGCGTGTCAAGTTTTAAAAAAAACACCCGGTATATATATATATATATATATATATATATATATATATATATATATATATATATATATATATATATATATATATATATATATATATTAGGGTGGCCCTTATTTCGGCTTTTTTGAGTTTACCCAAAAAGATCCCCCCAAAAATATTCGAATGGATGAAAAACGAGCCAGTGTGAAATTTGACGCCAATCGGGAATGATTTAGAGGTCCCTCAAAATCGTCAAAGTTTCGAAAAATTTGATTTTTTTGCATTTTTTCTTTTTTAGCCACCCCTGAAAATTTTATTCCAACCCTGACCGACAAAATATTATAGATATTTTAATTACCTTTCTAATAAGCCAAATTAAAAAAAACGGTTGACAAATAGAGAAGTTATGGCCATTTATGTTATAGAAAACCAAACATTTTAATTTCTATAAGAATATTACATATTAATTTAATTTTCAATAAAAACCACTAACAATTTAGTCTAGTTTCGACTTCCATAAGGATAGAATCGCTAAAAGTGCCAGAAGTTAAAGTTTGATCAGTGGAATAATTTAAATTGCCAGTACATAGTTTAAATTGTTTGTTTTGTTTATAGTGTTTTCGTTATAAACTTGTTCTGTTCATAAAAATAGAAAATATTTTTTAATAATACATAATTTAAAGATTCATATGCAAAAATGAGCACAATAGCACATAAAAATTTACGTTCACACATATGTTTCAGCCAATTTCCCACTAGTGCTAAACGTATAACTATTTTGTAAGAAGTCAGTTTATTCCATCTTCGTTCATCATACTGGAAAGTTAATCGTGTGGACCGAAGGGGTCAAACCCACATCCCAACTAGTTTACCATGCCGCCACCACATATATGAAATCGTACTGAGAAGTGTATTTGAATCCAAATTCGGATCAGTTACTTCCGGTTCTGATGTTCCTTTATTCAAAAGATTTCAATCATATTGGCCAAATATAAATAAAATGAATTTTAAACCAGCACTTCAAGACGAAAAGCTGTTTACGATTTTAATTGATGTAAAAGAAGAAGTTTCAAACTTTTGTAAACGTCAATTGGAAAAAAATAGGAAGAGACGATTACCTAGAGCTATTAGAGTTGACTTTAATTTGTTTAGGCACAAGTTCTAAAACAATATTTCGCTATCCAGGACCGATGCACGCCCGATGGATGTCTAAAGCATTCTACTCGTTGAAAATATATCTATTTCGAACAGAATTTAATTTAACCGAATCTGAAGAAAACAAATTAAGAGATATGTGCTTTTATTATCCGTTTTTATGTGAAGGCTTGGTTTAACTGTCCTGTTTCATCATCAGCGCCATACCAAGATTTGTGTCTTATACGAGAAATTTATAATTACAAATCTTGTGACAAACAAATATCTGAAGCTGTAATCAAGAAGCTTTCGAACCATTTGTGGTACCTATCAGACGAATGTGTTGCACTAAGTTTGTTTGACGAAAACGCTTCGAATGAAATTAAAAGAGAAATAACAGATAAGATAAAGACTCTGAAAAGCCGTAATTATGATGGAGATGATAAAGATTACGATGACGATGTTGATACAATAGAAAATATGAAACGTATACCACTAGGAAATAGAAACATTTATAGAAAAAGGGCTTCCTGATTTTGTTACCGTAAACCCATATAAATTTTTCAATCGCTTTGGAATTTCCACTAATTTTTTAAATGAAGACCCTTTTAATTGGAACGATAATGAAGAGTATAATAAAGGAGAGAATATAATTCATAATTTACATGTAGTAAATGATGCAGCAGAACGCGGAGTGAAATTAATTGAAGAATACAATAAAGTATTAACCAAAAATGAAGAAGAAAAGCAATATTTATTGCAAGTGGTTATATACTGACTATCGAAAAAACTTCAAATCACATACTAAATCAGCGTTGAGTAGTACTAAAAACTAAGATTTATTTTGTACAATTTATACTTTTAAATACATATATTCTATTACTTTAAAATAAACTTTTCAAAAAAAAAAAAATAGTGTTTTTTATTGAAAATTAAATTAATATGTAATATTCTTATAGAAATTAAAATGTTTGGTTTTCTATAACATAAATGGCCATAACTTCTCTATTTGTAAACCGTTTTTTTTAAATATGGCTTATTAGAAAGGTAATTAAAATATCTATAATATTTTGTCGGTCAGGGTTGGAATAAAATTTTCAGGGGTGGCTAAAAAAGATAAAATGCCAAAAAAATCAAATTTTTGGAAACTTTGACGATTTTGAGAGACCTCTAAATCACTCCCGATTGGCGTCAAATTTCACACTGGCTCGTTTTTCATCCATTCGCATATTTTTGGGGGGATCTTTTTGGGTAAAGTCAAAAAAGTCGAAATAAGGGCCACCCTAATATATATATATATGCAAAAACTAGTCAACTAATACCCAGCAGTGTATTAAAAGTTATAAATAGTTATATTAGTTTAATATATTGTAATAAACTTCATATTACCAAAACGTGTTTTAATGAAACCGTACGGTACGGTAAACTACACGGCCATCTCAAGAGAGCGGATTAATATTTTCTTCACAACCACCTCGACATGGGTATCAAATGAAAGGGCATCATAAGTCGAATGCAATAAGCTATGTCTTTAGATCCATGGCGGCCTCCTCAGGAGGGCCCGTTACCATTCTCTTCAGAACTCCTTTGCCATGGGTATCAAATGAAAGAGTATTATAAATAGAACACCATAAGCAATATAGTATACTCAATATATCGTTTGGTCCATGGCGGCCATCTCAAGAGGCAGATAACCATTTACTGCCCAACACCCGAAACATGGGTATCAAATGAAATTGTATGATAAGTAGAACACCATAAGCAATATAGTTTACTCAATTTATCGTTTGTTCCATGGCGGCCTTCTCGAGGTCGGATTACCATTTTCTTCGTAACCCCTTCGACATGGGTAGCAAATGAAAGGGTATGATAAGTATAATCCAATAGGCTATGTCGTTATATCAATGGCGGCCTTCACAAAAGGGGGCATTAACATTTTCTTTACGACAACAACTAAATGGGTATCATAAATACAATACAATAAACTAGTTGGGATGTGGGATTGACCCCTTCGGTCCACACGATCAACTTCCCAGTATGATGAACGAAGATGGAATAAACTGACTTCTTACAAAATAGTTATACGTTTAGCACTAGTGGAAAATTGGCTAGTATCAGAACTGATGACAAAGCAATCCCGAGAGAAGCTAGCTCAAACAACTATAATAGTAGTATAGTAAATCCACAAGATTTTTCTAGAGAATTTGTTTTTCCTGAACGTTAGCAAACAAACATGTCCTCCGTATTTCGTTCGCTGCACTAAAGCGGGTGTTCAAATTCGTATTGAGCGTGCTGAAGCGCCGTTGACAAACTGGGAAGCGAACGACTTCATTTGGAAATTCCAAAGATTTCCGGAGATATTAGCAAAACTGTAACTGTTAAGTACTTGTCAGACTTGACCAAAAAGAACAATTTTTGCGGTAACTACCGGAAATCACGGGATGAACCGCGATTTCCTGAAACTGTATCACGCGTAGAAAACAACTCCCCGCCAAAAAGTGGTAATCCAAGGTTTGAATAATTTGCGCTGTTTGTAAAGATAACGAAATTTTTGCACGATTTTGAAAGGTTGTCGGATTTTGACAAGTGATGTTTTGTTCGAAGGCTATCGGTGTGCAGAACCCAAAAAAGATCACTTCGTTTAGAACGGGTCTCATTCCATCGAGTTTATTAGATATTAGCAAAACTTGTCAATTTAAGGTCTTTCTGTATCAGAACTGATGTTTTTCTATTTAAACAAAAAAGGCCCGACCGAATATTATGAATTTTTTTTTAGAGCATTTCTTCGTTAATATTCTTTTTTGGACACCTGAATGAAGTTTAAACAAAAAAAAAAAAACGATTATGAAAATCTTTTCAGATCATATTTTTGGTTAATACTCTTCGAACGGCACCGTCAACTAAGCCGATATCTTTTATAGTTCGCGCGATATCGTGCACGTACAAAAATCACTTATGCCATTTAAACCAAAAAACCGCTCGACCGAATATTATAAAAATCTTTTCAAATTATATTGTCGCTAATATGCTTCGAACGGCACCTCAAGTAAGTCAATATCCTTCCTGGTTCGGGTGATATCTTGCAGGTACAAAAATCACTTACGCCGCTTAAACAAAAAAACGACTCGACCGAATTTTATGAAAATCTTTTCAGATCATATTTCGGTTAATGCGCTTCGAACGACACACGAATTCGATATCTTTTATGGTTCGCGCGAACGTGCAGGAAAAAATGACCACATCCGTACGCACACACACACACATACTTCCTCTCAATTTTTTGCTTAAAATGCTCCTGGGACCTTGAAAGATGAAAAAACGTCGAAATTTTCGATTTCGATTTTCGGACCGATTACAATAACTTCCTATACTGGGAAGTTAACAATTTAGTATACTTAATATAGTTAGGTCAATGGCGGCCGTCTCACGAGGGCGGACTACCATTGTTTTCAAAATCCCCTGACGTGGGTAGCAAATGAAAGGGTATTATAAGTAGAATACAATGAGCCATATATTATACTTAATATACAGTTAGATCGATGGCGGACGTCTCAAGAACGCGGCTTACTATTTTCTTCACAACACCCGCGACGTGGGTACTTCAGGAAAGGGTGTGATAAGTAGAATACAATAAGCTATATGGCTTCATTGTAAATTTAACTTGGAGGCTAACATAAACTGGTGGATTGCCTAACTTTACAACAACTTCGAAATGGGAATCAAATGAAAGGACATGCCATGTAGAATAAAATAAGCTACGTGACGTAATTCAAAATTTAAGACCCAGTTACATAATGGAAATTAATACGGTAAATTATTTAAAGTAAAATTAAAGATAAAATTTTCAGATAATTAAGACTGAAATTTAATTTATAGATATTTTTATATGAAGAAAGCAGTTAAATACAATCAAAAGTCATCTAAACATTTTTCAGTAAAAGAGTAGTTGCGAGTATTCACGAGTGGAAATAGTAAAAATGATCAAAAAAGAGACGCAGCTATTATTGAAATAAAAATCATATAAAATTAATTTAGCTTACTTCTTCATTTTAATTTTCAGGAATTTCAAAATTAAACAGATTGGTATATTATTAGTAGATTTAGGTAACAATTTTCCACATGTATCCGTCATAATATCATGAACATGTCAAAAAGTGATTGCAAAATGTCACACACAAGACTAAAAAGCAGATAATAATTATTAGATAAAAAAAAACTTTGTAATATAGCACGTTTTTATAACGATCTAAAAAGAATAAAACTAGTTGGGATGTGGGTTCGACCCTTTCGGTCCACACGATCAACTTCCCAGTATGATGGATGTTGAATATATGATTGGATATTTTAATAATAAATGAACAATAGGCAATATAGAATATATGTATCTATAATACTGAGAATTTGTCACAATTTTTTATCAATATTTTCGCTAAAATGTCAAACTAAATGTGCGCACTTACAAGATTAGGATGACGAAAATGTATATAAAATTGATGTATTAATGTTTTTCGGCACCTCAATGAAGTCGATATAGTTTTTAGTTCGCGCGGTATCGTGCAGGTACAAAAATCACTTAAGTCATTTAAACCAAAAACCGCTGGACCGAATATTATAAAAATCTTTTCAGATTATATTGTCGCTAATACGCTTCGAGCGGCACCTCAAGTAAGTCAATATCTTTCGTGGTTCGGGCGATATCGTGCAGGAACAAAAATCACTTACGCCGCTTAAACAAAAAAACGGCTGGACCGAATTTTATGAAAATCTTTTCAGATCATATTTCGGTTAATACGCTTCGAACGACACCTCAACGAACTCGATATAAGTTTTGTTTCGCGCGATATCGTGCAGGAAAAAATGACCACATCCGTACGCACATACACACACACACACACATACTTCCTCCCAATTTTTTGATTAAAATGCTCCTGGGACGTTGAAAGATGAAAATACGTTGAAATTTTCGATTTCGATTTTCGGACCGATTACAATAACTTCCTATACTGGGAAGTTAATAATTTCCCCTAGCCCCATACAGATTTAGAACCTCAAACATATTCCTAACCCCATACAGATAGTCCTGAAAATTTGTGATTGTAAATTTGTAATAGCTATAAAAATATTTGTAAGATTTTAAACGAAAAAATGTGGGGCGTATTTTTAGATTTGCTGAGGAACTACTCTACTGTAGCAATGGAGTCAAGGTTAAACGTTCAAAGAGTAAAGGAAATAGTAAGGAAATTAAAATCAAACAATGGAGTATAGAAGACACTGGTGTCGCGATGACGTACATTGCTCACTCAAAAATCGTAAAGAAACGTGAGACTTTTCTCGTAAGCAATACTTTTCTTCACGATTTTAGATTTAACGTTCATCACAGTGCGATTAATTGTCAACAGAAAATGGCATGCTTTAACCAATTTTTGATTTTCAATGTACGTATTTCTATACGATTCCCGAAAAAATAGCATGTTCAACGCGTTAAGTAGTGATGAGCAAAAACGGTCTTGTTCTTGCAGTCTTGTCTTGTTCTTGCACATTTAGCAAGGACAAGATTTTGTTATTCTTGCAAGCACAAGAACAAAACTCAGAGCAAGACTTTAGCAAGATTCTTGCAAAATTTTCACCTAAATTCATTCTTTTAAAAACAAAAAATATTAAATTTATTATGATGTTCAAGTAATTATGATATAAATGCATGTGCGTATATTTACTTTTTAGAATGATAATTGTAAAAGCATTTGTACATAAGTACATAATGACTTTGCAGGCATTGTGCGCCAAAAAGATTCTCAATCAATATTTGTGCATTTCGAAACAAAATTTGCCGAAATGATTTAGGTAGATGTTTCACACTGTCAAGTTTTTTTTTATCCCATTGGGTGGCCTGTTACTTTCCTTCAATTACTGGTGTTTAGGGAATTAGTCCTTCTCTGTTAAATCTTTCAGGATTTAAAAAGGAAATCATACAACAATGAAGTTCTCTATCGTATCATATTAAGGAAAAATTAGATTTAAAATTAGAAATACATAATACCTAATAGCTAGAAGTACATATACCTAATATAGAGCTATTATTGGGGTATTCTCACCTCAGGGGTAGTAAATTTCCGGTGTGTACAAACTTTTGACTGTGTCTGTATTTTAAAATTATAATAGTTTTAAAATCGATTTCTTGCATTTTGTTACTTGGATATAATCTACGTTTTTTTAATAACCATTTTGTAAAAATAAAATAAATGGTTAAAAAAATTTTTAAAAAAAATTCTTTTCATTAACTAAAAAATGTACTGAAAAGTAAAAAATAAAAAATATTTTAAAGAAAGCGTGAAATTTCAATTTTAATGAAAAAGTTAATTAAAAGAATGGCGCATTTTTCATCAAAAATTGAAAATATAATTGTAAATCGCGAGAGATTTACAATAACCCTCAATTTTTTGCTTTGTTAATTTCAAATTCTAACAAAATTTTTTGATGAAAAATGCGCCATTCTTTTAATTAACTTTTTCATTAAAATTGAAATTTCACGCTTTCTTTAAAATATTTTTTATTTTTTACTTTTCATTACATTTTTTAGTTAATGAAAAGAATTTTTTTTTAAAAATTTTTTTAACCATTTATTTTATTTTCTACTTTTTAGTTTATTATATGTATTCCGCCATTTTATGATGGCAATTCTATTAGATTTAAAATTACGTCACACAGTTCACTGTATTCATTTGATACCCATGTCGTGGGCTCGGTGGAACATAATTGCAAAAAATTGCATTTTTTTACAAAAAGGTCAGATTGCATTTAGTACTTATGCATGATGAGTTGAACTCAAGTTGAACCCAAGTCTAACTACATGTAAACGGGAGTCGAGTTGGGTTAAGGTTGACTGAACTCGACTCAGCTCTGCTACCTGGGTTTAGTTGAAGTTATGCATACGGACATGAGTTCAGTATTTGAGTAGTTGAATTTAGTTGACAGCAGCATCTCTGTGTTTGTTTGTGATTTTTTGTAACGTGTATTGCTTCTTTATTATCAACTCACCCTTAACTCAACTATTCATCTCATCATTCATACACATTAACCAAAATTGGAGGTTATATTTTCTACTTTTTAGTCTATTATACGCTTTCCGCAATTTAGTGTTGGCCGCCATTTTGAATTTGGAATGACGCCACATAGCTTATTGTGTTCTACCTGTCATATCCTTTCATTTGATACCCATGTCAGAGGGCCGCGGAGCACAATTTCAAAAATCGGGCGCCATTTTGGAACCGCCATCTTGATATTTTTACAAAATGGCCAGATTGCATTGTCATCCAAACTAAACGTGTATGCAAAATTTCAGCTCTATCCGAAACCGGGAAGTGGGTCAAATTTAACTTCCAAGATTTGACGACAAACAGTGTAAGTGTTGGCCGCCATTTTGAATTTGGAATGACGCCACATAGCTTATTGTGTTCTACCTGTCATATCCTTTCATTTGATACCCATGTCAGAGGGCCGCGGAGCACAATTTCAAAAATCGGGCGCCATTTTGGAACCGCCATCTTGATATTTTTACAAAATGGCCAGATTGCATTGTCATCCAAACTAAACGTGTATGCAAAATTTCAGATCTATCCGAAACCGGGAAGTGGGTCAAATTTAACTTCCAAGATTTGACGACACACAGTGTAAGTTAAATAAAAGAATTTAATAACATACAATACCTATTTCATGAGAGAAAATAGAATTGGTCTTGCAGTTTTGTCTTGTCAAGTCTTGGCCTTGCACATTGAGCAAAACCAAGATCAAGACTTATGACCTAAGAAGACAAGACCTCCCGACTAGAATTCAATGTAAGGCATGCCTAAAGTTATGTACGGGCCTCATGAGGTAAACGTTCGGTATACCAGATTAGACTTGCCTCATGAACACCTCATGTGGCCCTCATAGGGCAGTATAAGGTATACTAAAATTAACTTTGTTTTATGAATACCTTACGAGGGCCTCATACAAAATACATGAGGCACTCCGCGTGAACTCTAATAACCTCATCGATTCGGCAGCTCTAGCTTCGAATGCGAGCACATTTCATCTGGAGCTGAGCAAAAGTAGCTCGCTCCAGAACAAATTCGCTCTAACATAGAATTGCTCTGATTCAATTTCGCTTGCTCTTCGATTGAATTTTGCCCCTTTCAAGATTTGTTTTGATTAACATTTACACATTTTTGTGTTCTGAACATATTACTTCTCAGAAAAATTTACAATTTTGTTTTAATTTCTTTGGTATTTGAAATAACTGTACATATCCCGCGTCGACATCTAATGATTATTCTAAAGATTTTTCGACCATTAATAATTTTGTTGTATTATTATTATACATTTTTTTTACTTATTTAATCTTCACAACATGAATAACTTTTCAAATTTTAGAGCACTTTTCAAATCTGTCGATATGATACAGATCTAAAAACTTGCTCTTTCTGATCTTTGGTAGAGCACTTTTGGGCAAATCGATGACAAAATCTTGGTTTGCTCTTAGAGCGAGTGACAAATCGATGACACAGCCCTGAGAGGGAGCGTCAAATCGATGATGCAATCTGCTCTAAAAGCACTTTCCGAGCAAAAAGGGCAGCAAACCGATGACGCTATAAGATTAGGTTTTCATTAGGGAAATCTTACAAGGGCCTTATTTGGGAAAGAAGGTGTTTACCCCGTTAGGTATTATTGAGTAATTCCTTATTAAGCCCATGTATAAAAAATATAAGGCACTCTGTACGCATACTGAGATTAAGTTTACAACAGGAAAATCTTATGAAATCCTTACTTGGTAAATAAAAGCTTCACCCTCTTAGACAATTTTAGGTAGTTCCCTATGAGGTCCTTACATATATAAAAAAAATATACCCTATCTTAATACATATTATCGTGATGCTTGCAAAACATATTTGTTAATTATAATATAACATTATTATATAATGATATGGTATAATTTATCATTATATGCATGATAAGACGGTATCGTACGAATCATATTGTTAGTAAAATTTTTTCTAAGAAAATGTACCACCATCAGAAAGTTCTTCAACTTAACATTCACCCAAAAAGAAATAATCGAATTTAAACAATTATATTTTCTCTAATTATTATTATATTGTTCTATCTTTAATCAAACTTATTCATTAATCAATTATTTATTGTCACTAAAATTAATACGTTATTATCATTATTATATTTCTAACAATTGTGTGTCTAATATTATTTTATAATTTATTAAAGAAAATTTCTTTTCATAATTTATGTATGAGTTAGAGGTTAATAAATATAGAAGAAAAATACAAATAATTGATATTTGCTCTTTGTCTTCATTTTAAATAAATGTACACCCTTATTATGCATTGGAAATATCGTGAGACTTTTTTAGGGCACGCCTTACATAATAAACGATAGGTACGCATCATATGGCCCTATCCATTTTTGCCTGATATGGCCCTCATAAGGATTTTCTAGTTCGGCGGTAATAGATGAAAAGCATTACACTTTTCTTCTGGACCTTATTAGGTTTCAACATTAGGGCCTAAAAGTCAAATTAGGCCAACCTCATCCGGACCGAACCAAGAAATTCTAATCGGGCTATGTTTGCAAGAACAAGAACAAGACTTAGGTATTTGTGCAAGAACAAGACCAAGAACAAGACTTAGCTATGCCTGCAAGAACAAGACCAAGACATATTGAACAAGAACAAGGCAAGACCAAGATTAGATTAGTGTTGTCTTGTTTTTGCGTTTGCTCATCGCTAGCGTTAAGAAAAGTGAGTTTTCCAGCTCGTTCGCTCGTCAATGAAACATTTACACTTATTGGAAAGCTATGACTTTTCTTTACTTGTAGAACAATCTACTATTCATCGCCTACGGTATCGCTTTGCCATATTATAATTTTAGTTTAACGATTGACAGCGATGGCATAATTTGAGAGCGATAAAGCTATCATAGCCCGCGGCTTACGACGAGCATTGTGCTCCTGCTACTTTGCTGAACTTTCTACAATTTTGGAAAAGGTTTTCTTTTCATCTTGCGCTTTACGTCCAATTATAACTATGTCATCTGCGAAGGCTAGTATTTGAATTTTCCTTGTAAAGATGCTATTGTGTTAGATGCTATAGTGTTCCTTTTCTGCTTTTTTTTCCTTGTATTTACTCCCAACTACACCTGCCCTTACAGAGGTGTAGATAACTAGAGTAAATACGCATCTAACATCCACTAGGGGAATATCGCCATTTGCAGTCTATTGTGAATTATTTTTCACTAACTAAAAAGCCGATAGATGGATTTTCATTGAATTGTGACGAACTGACAGTTTTCGGTGTTATAAAAAGGATCAAGAAATTTAAGGTGCGGTTTTTTAATTTTTATTTTTGTAATGGTAAGTATTAAGTTCCCATTTTATATTTACAATAATTGATTTAAAGGAAAGTTCAAAACGTTACCCAAAACAAACAAAAAAATTGTGTTCCTTTTAAGTTTTACTCCGGAGTACTTAAGAGTAGAAAAGGAACACGGCTATTAAGTTGTGTGTCTCTCATTATTGCTTCCAGAGCGACATTAAAAATAATTAAAATTGCCGCAGACCCGAATTATGAAGGAAATTGATTGAGTTAGAGCCTCGTATTCTCACTTGTATTTTACAATCTTTGGTCGTCATTATGCAAAGTTAGTAATTTTTCGAGAAACCCATTTCAGTCATCTTGTACCACAACACTCTTTTATTCAGCAGGTCCTAAGTATTTCTATAGTCTACACAAAGAAGGTGTATATCATTGACCATGTTTACGCGAAGATATTTAAGCTTATAACATCGTTATCAGTAGTAATTTTAAAAGCGTTTACGCGCAAATATTTTGGTTCGTGTCACTGCTATCCGTAGTAGTTTTAACAACGTTTACGCGCGTTAAAATTTTTCCACCAGCAGATATCAGTTTTTAAAGTACCTACTTAGATCTAATATAAACTATCAAGCTGACAGTCAAATAAATAAATAAATAGATTGGAAGAAGTTTAACTAAATTTTATCATTAAATGAACATAAATCGAGATGTATTAATCCTCATAAACCATCATAGGCATGTTCTGCAGCGTTTATTACGTAAATAAACTTTCCTTTCGTTTAATTTAAAATCACAGTTTCCTTAATGTTTTTACTAAAACTGTCAAACAACTGTTTACGCCTACTACTTAACTCAGTTTTCCTTAATAAAGATGTTACCTTAGCACATTTATTTAAGCTTAACACCACTAACGAAAGCAGTATTACGCGTATGAAAATCAGTGTTAAGGTTGTTATAAACAGTTTTAGAGGCTTCGCGTAAACATGGTCAATGCTTTTTTACCAGAATATTTCAAGTATTTGTCTCATTGTTTTTTTCTTAATCCCGCTAGATAATCACCTACTTTATCTACCAAATGTGGTTTCAGTCTATTTAATAAAATACATATATGAAAGCACTTTTTAAGCTGCCTACAATAAACAGCCAGAAGTGTTTAAGGGAAATTTTGACGACTTTGAGTTTTTATTCCAAATCATTGTTATTATTCTTATCTTAAACTGGGCTGTACTTGCTGAGTTATCGCACCGGCAAAAGTGCCTTTGTCCACAATTCTGTACCTAAAAAAAATCTTCGAGGCCGTTTTTTTCAGAACACATATTTTGAAATTAAGCACATCTGGCTGTGTACTGTTGAGCTGTGTTCAACAAAGAGATGGGCCTGTAGTTTTTGCAGCTCATCAATTCCCTTTTTAATGGACTGTGACTATTGTGCCTAAACGAGATTTTTCTGGCATCTTTCTGCATCTCCCTAATTTTTCGAGAACACTATGTAATACATGGCATAACTTCTCCCCACCAAATTTTCAGAAAATAGTAATCCACCCTTTCGAGTTGGCCGCCATGGATCTAGCGACATAACCTATTGTATTCTATTTGTGATGCCCGTTCATTTGATACTCATCTCGAGAGGGTTGTAACGAAAATAGTAATCCGCCCTCTTGAGATTGCGGCCATGGATCTAACGACATAGCCTATTCTATTCTACTTATGATATCCTTTCATTTGATAGCAATGTCGAGGGGGTTGTGAAGAAAATGGTAATCCGCCCTCTGGAGATGGCCAACATGGATCTAACCACATAAACTATTGTATTCTACTTGTGATTCCCTTTCATTTGATGAGGAAAATGATAATCCACTCTGTTGAAATGGCCGCCAAGGATCTAACGATATATTGGGTATTGTATATAGCTTATTGTGTTTTACATATGATGCCTTTTCATTTGAAACTTGTAATAGCATAATGGCGCGACTAAGTATTGGGCGCCACTTATGCGAGGTATTGCCCCCTTAGCCATAAGCCCGGAAAAGCATGACTAAGGAGTCAACACCATACATAAGAAAAAAACAAATTCCGGACTCCTTATCCTCCCCAACCGCCGATACTAATGCCAGGGGGATGTGCTGCCGGCCACACGGAGTTCACTAGCTCGCCGGGGGGGTCGTGGGGTGTGTGGCCGGGCCTATACGCAGTATGGTTCACCACTTACCAGTGACTAGGCAAATTCATCTTCAGTTCCCATCATCCCTCGGGCCTCGCCTGAGCCGTGTCATTGCAATCCATTTCCCTGACAGCTCATAGTATTGAAGACTATCAGCTTCAGGAAAAGGCACAGTTTAAGAACCCTGAAAAGAAATGACATCCGCCCCAACCATTCCACAAAAAAATCTAACACACGGACATTCTATTTATACTCATTTAATAATCCTGTCTATTACAGGAACAATCATCATACCAAACAATACAATGAATAATCATCAACGTCAAACTTCCACGACAATAAATACAGATCCTTGTCAGATATCAAATTAAACGCTCAATTTCAACAAAATTAATACATCATTATCATAGGTACATATGTATGAAGACTAAAGAAAAAAAAAATCAGGTGCGGTCATGGGACCCCCGTCAGGAACGAAGTTCCTTACGATTTTTTTACAACTGCGAATGTAACTCCAAATAAAATCTGTATATTTTATTTATTTTTACTTTATACCATTTTTCAAGCAAATAATGTAAAGGATCGAATCAAATCAAAAATTTAATTTAATATTTTAGGAAAATATTTATTATAATATTAACATTCCAAAACTTTCCAAAAAAAAATTTCAAATTTTATCACCAAATTGTAACATAGAAATTATTGGCTTATGATAACTATAACAAGATGCGTATACTTCAGAATCAATTTTGTACAAGAATCTTGAAAAAACGGCATCAACTGTAGTACAGTATTTCGTTGTGTACTGTGCTGGATCATTATTCATACTCAAATTAAATGTGTCAGATAAAAAGGATGTGAAGATTTTAAATTTGTCTTTTTCATTGAAGTTAATATTAAAGTCTCCAGATAATATTAGTGGAAGTTTATGACATAGTAATTTATATTCTCTCTCAGTATATTCTAACAGGGATCGATGAATAAATAATGTAATATCCTCAATCTTTTGATTTGGTGATATATAAACAGCTACAATAACTATTTCATGATCTTTTCTTATCACTGAACAAATGTCTCCAACTGATGAATGTCTAGTACTCAATGCACTCATGTTTGACAAAATAGTTTCCATATTTGGTTGGCAAATGTTGACACTATCTTTATAGTTTTGGTATATTGCGACCCACCTGCATGAATATTGTCTCGTTTATAATGAGAAATGCAATTGAAATTAGGAAGGATAATTTCTTCTTCATTTCTCATCCATGTTTCAGTAAGTAATAGAATATTACAATTTTCAGTAACTGGATCAATGAAATCTAAAATATGATTTTTTAAACTTTGGCAATTAAAAGTTAATACTGAAAGACCAATTTTGTTACAAATCATATTCAAAACCATTTGCGTTCTGGTCTGCAATGTGTTTAAAGATAATCTTTGAAATTCTTGCAGCAATTTCTCTGTTGATCTAGCTTGCTTTCGATTATGATAAAACTTAAATTTCGTTGGATCATCTTGAGGTGTTACAATATACAAATTTTCTATATTTGTTGCACGAGATAACGCAACGTATACAAGTTCTTGGGAATGATCTTTGCTGTACTCGTAAACAATTTCACTGAAAGTTCCACCCTGCGATTTATGTATGGTCATAGCGCAAACCGCAATTAAAGGTGGTGTTCCACTTACCATACCCTTTCATTTGATACCCATGTCGAGGGAACTGTGAAGAAAATGGTAATCCGCCCTCTTGAGATGGCCGCCATGAATATAAAGACATAGCCTACTGCATTCTACTTATAATGCCCTTTCATTTGATACCCATGTCGAGGGAGTGGTGAAGAAAATGGTAATCCGCCCTCTTGAGATGACCGCCATGGACCAAACGATATATTGAAAATACTGTATTGCTTATGGTGTTCTACTTATCATACTCTTTCATTTGATACCCATCTCGAAGGGGTTGTGAAGAAAATGGTAATCCGCCCTCTTGAGATGGCCGCCATGGACCAAATGATGAATTGAGTATGCTATATTGCTTATGGTGTTTCATTTATCATACTCTTTCATTTGATACCCATGTCGAGGGAACTGCGAAGGAAATGGTAATCCGCCCTCTTGAGATGGCCGCCATGGACCAAACGATATATTGACTACACTATATTCCTTATGGTGTCCCACTTATCATACCCTTTCATTTGATACCCATGTCTTGGGTGTTGTGAAGAAAATAGTAATCCGCCCTCTTGAGATGACCGCCATGAATATAAAGACATAGCCTACTGCATTTTACTTATAATGCCCTTTCATTTGATACCCATGTCGAGGGGGTTGTGAAAAAAATGGTAATCCGCCGTCTTGAGATGGCCGCCATGGACCAAATGATATATTGACTATACTTTATTGCTTAAGGTACTCCACTTATCATACCCTTTCATTTGATACCCATGTCTCGGGTGTTGTGAAGAAAATAGTAATCCGCCCTCTTGAGATGACCGCCATGAATATAAAGACATAGCCTACTGCATTCTACTTATAATGCCCTTTCATTTGATACCCATGTCCTGGGGTTGTGAAGAAAATGGTAATCCGCCCTCTTGAGATAACCGCCATGGACCAAACGATATATTGAATATTCTATATTGCTTATGGTGTTCTACTTATCGTACTCTTTCATTTGATACCCATTTCGAAGGGGTTGTGATGAAGATGGTAATCCGCCCTCTTGAGATGGCCGCCATGGACCAAATGATAAATTGAGTATACTATATTGCTTATGGTGTTCCACTTTTCATACTCTTTCATTTGATACCCATGTCGAGGGCACTGTGAAGAAAATGGTAATCCGCCCTCTTGAGATAACCGCCATGGACCAAACGATATATTGAGTATACTATATTGGTTATGGTGTTCTACTTATCATACTCTTTCATTTGATACCCATCTCAAAGGGGTTGTGAAGAAAATGGTAATCGGCCCTCTTAAGATGGCCACTATTGACCAAATGATAGATTGAGTATACTATATTGCTTATGGAGTTCTACTTTTCATAGCCTTTTATTTTGATACCCATGTCTGGGTGTTGTGCAGAAAATGGTAATCCGCCCTCTTGAGATGGCCGCCATGAATCTAAAGACATAGCCTATGGCATTCTACTTATAATGCCCTTTCATTTGATACCCATCTCAAGTTGGTTGTGAAGATAATGGTAATCCGCCCTCTTGAGATGACCGCCATGGACCAAACGATATGTTGAATATTCTATATTGCTTATGGTGTTCTACTTATCGTACTCTTTGATTTGATACCCATCTCGAAGGGGTTGTGAAAAAAATGGTAATCCGCCCTCTTGAGAAGGCTGCCATGGACCAAGTATTTGTAAAATCGATTGCAAAATTTGTTCCTTGAAGAAAACAGTAATCCGTCCTCTTGAGGCCACGGCCATGAATCTGACGGTATAATTGGTATACCATAGTGCATTGTCATCGGAGCTGAAGTTGTGTGCAAAATTTCAGGGTGATCGGGTAACCAGAAGTATTAAAAAAATCGATTGCAAGATTTGTACCGGACAAACAGACAGACAAGAAAGCATAAGCATCTATCCTCGATAATGACCAATGCAAATAGTGTGCACGTTCGTCATGCATTACACTTTGCATTATCATTTCTTCCTATAGCTATCGGTGCAAATTGATTCCAATTTCTAAAGAAAAACACTGCATCCTGATTTAATAAATTCACAAATTGCCTACTGGGATCGATACTCGCACGCATACATACACAAAATATCGCATTTTCTTACGTGACGATTTCCCCCAATTCACTCTACCCGAACTTCGTTCCAAAAACGCGCAGTAATGGTACCAGTACTCCTCGTTTTGTACAAACGATATAACAAACAACAGAGTCACTTAAAGAAAGAACAAATTCCCTGGAAACAACACAAGAAAAAATACAATAGTTCCAACAAGGAGCAAAATAAATTCATAAATAATTATAAATAAGATTTTAAAATTAATACTAACTACGATTAAAATGATTACTTTAGTAATAAATGTAATGAATTAAAGCATGAAGATTATTTGTTTATTTTATTTTAGTGTATTTTGTGTGTGTTTTTTTTTTCTTTTTTCTTGCAGCGGAACTGCGACTTAACGTTTTTTTTTCGCTTTGTCTACCAATTCACAGCAGTACGTCAAAAGGATTTCTTCAATGGATTTTTGCGAGATTGTATGAAACTTCAACGAACAACAAAAAACCTTTGGAATCAAAGCTTTCTTCAAAAACTTTCTTTATATTTGGCCACAACGTTCATCAAGCACCACTTCCAGAGGCCGCCAAACACTCGAACACACACGCCTAGTGCGCATAGGTGCTGACCAGGGGGCGACCATGCACTTGGTATGTGCACTTCGTGGAGATCAATTTCACCCTATATATGTAAGTTCTAAGAAGCACAGCTTACCTCTACGAGCACCTTTATTGTATTCCTCATCTAACCTTTTTTCGGACTTCAACAAAAATGGTTTGCACCTCTTTTCTGTATTTGCACAGGAATGAACAGACAAAATTTGTTAATTTTTCCCCAGGCTGAATATACCTGCATCGGTTAAAACCAATACCATTGAACTGCACAGCCACACAAGTTGATTACTTTTTCCATTCAATCTAATATTTCCTTCATTGTTTTCTTTATAACCACAAAATGTACATATAAATGAATGATGTTAAATTTTAAGCACTTTTTTATACGTTTTTTTGTAATTGAAAATTTGCGTTTTTATCAAGTCACCAGTCAATTCCTTCGAAAGTCAGCAAATGCGAAGTCATTACATTCACTCGTCGTCTTGATGGTGAGTGGAATCTCCTTGAAGATCTTTTTTTTAAGTTGTATTGCTTTATAGAGGTGACTTCACTCAACAATTATATAGATATATATCTAAAAATCGTTTTATTTGAATTTCTGGCTATATGTGCTCACCACTATTAGATCGCAGCACTTTTTAATGATTTCAAGAAATCCAACAAACGAATTATATTTTTTTGCCGATTGGTAACTGGTGCCCGAATTTCAACCCTCAACAGAACTTCACCAAAAAAACAAACTTCCTCTTCCCAAAAAGTCTCTTTTTTTTCCAAAATCCGACCCCCTTCAATTATTATTGTTTCCTCGCCTACTCGTTTAAAATTTTCCCTTTTCCTACAAAGTGATTTTCTACAAAATTTCCCATTACCTACAAGGTGATTTCAAAATAAATTGCCCAACCAAAATAAATTTTACAACCGACCGTTACAAACTCATGTCGAGGGGGTTGTGAAGAAATTGGTAATCCGCCCTCTTGAATTGGTCGTCATGGATCTAACGGCATAGCCTATTGTATTCTACTTATGATACAATTTCATTTAATACCAATTTCAAGGGGCTATGAAGACAATGATAATCCGCCCTCTTGAGAGGGGCGCTATAGATCTAACGGGATAGTAAATATACTATCTTGCTTATGGAGTTCTTTTTATGCTACCCTTTCATTTGATATCCATGTCGAGGGGGTTATGAAGAAAACGGTAAGCCGCCGTCTTGAGATGGCCGCCATGGATCTTACAATATAATATAATATATAGGTATATATATATATATATATATATATATATATATATATACATACATATATACATATATACATATATACATATATACATATATACATATATACATATATACATATATACATGTATACATATATATATATATATATATATATATATATATATATATTTTTTTTTTTTCGACAATATATTGACAATAAAAATTAAATGCGTTTTTTAGGGATTTTTATGAATTTTGACTTTCTTTCTCGATTTTGGTTCTATATCTTTCGTTGGGGTCAACGTTTTTGATAGGTTTTACATGTTTTCAGGTCAGAGGGGTTGTTTACAAACAAATTTGCTGAAAAACATAAACATATTTTCGAATTCAAGGTCAAAAGGTCAAAAAATAGTAAAAAACTTTAAAATTCATTTTCTCAAATACCCCATCTCGAAAATGGACATTTTTTGTGTCAAAATGTTCGGGAGAAGTCACTCTAACACCTGGATCAAAAATCTCGGTGGGCCCTTAAGGATTTCGGAAGTTATGAGTATTTGTTTATAATCTTTAATTTTTTACGATATTTATTGAATTCTTTGCCCTGGATATAGTTGAAACGTCATCAATTTTCACCAAAACTTGTATGAAGGGTTTTTTTGGCGGCTGATTACGAATCTGTGGTCAGATATTCAAAAAACTGAACCTCTTTCCATGAAATGAATTTTGGACCGCCATCTTGGCTGCCATTTTGAATTTTGAAAATCTGGCCGCAGATTCGTAATCAGCCGCCAAAAATAACCCTTCATACAAGTTTTGGTAAAAATTGATGACGTTTCAACTATATCCAGGGCAAAGAATTCAATAAATATCGTAGAAAATTAAAGATTATAAACAAATACTCATAACTTTCGAAATCCTTAAGGGCCCACCGAGATTTTTGATCGAGGTGTTAGAGTGACTTCTCCCGAACATTTTGACACCAAAAACGTCCATTTTCGAGATGGGGTATTTGAGAAAATGAATTTTAAAGTTTTTTACTATTTTTTGACCTTTTGACCTTGAATTCGAAAATATATTTATGTTTTTCAGCAAATTTGTTTGTAAACAATCCCCCTGACCTGAGAACATATAAACCCTATCAAAAACGTCGACCCCAACGAAAGATATAGAGCCAAAATCAAAAACTAAAGTCAAAATTCATGAAAATCCCGAAAAAACACATTTAATTGTTATTGATCAATAGATTAATGAAAAAATTCTAAAAAAATTTTTTTTGTAGCCTTAAATAGTTGCCCAAAGTCCCTGAAAATTTTCAGCCAAAACGGAGGGGGGTCGAAAAATTTTGTCCGATTTGACGTGGAATGTCCCATATATATATAGTCCAGTTGTCAGAGACTTAGACCTAGCACAAAATGTGATATCTCTGAAAATTGGATTATAGGTACTTTTTGGGGTGTAGAACACAACAAAAAAACCTTTGCTGCTCTAAAGTGTATGCTAACTTCACAATTTCGAAAACAAATTCGAAAATGTGGTTTTCGCGTTATATCTCGAAAAAGAAAAGAAAAATCGAAAAACTAATTACAGCACGTGAAAGAGCGGAAAATTTTACTGAAAGCTATGTTATAACTTATTACAAAATGTTTGTTTATTATTATAAAAAATTATTACAAATAAGAAAGCGAGTTCGAAAATTTGACGCGCCCCAAATCCCAGAATTCAAATATTCAAACGAGGCGTTCGGGGAAAAACTGAAATATCTTTGCCTAAAATCCACCAAAAACAAAAAATAAAAAAAGCATTTTAAAGAAGACACTCTAAGCTTTTTAAGGAAGTCATTAGTTTTTAATTTTATTGTTTTTTTCTCATAGAAAAGTTGACCGGAAGTTATAATTTCTAAGATTTTCACTGATTTTTATAAAACTGATTCCTGCAACTTAAAGTTAAGCCTAAAAAAATTGTTAAATATATAAAATGAAAGATAAAATCCTGAGCTTTAAGAATATATTATTCATTTTTTGATTAAACATTCAGGTTAAAAGCAAACATTTATTAAAAACACGTTAAAAACAAAGAACATTCTTTGAAATATCATGAAGAAAAAAGACGCGCGCAGCGACGCATCTATATTTAGAATGAATGACCAAAATGGTAAATTTTTGACATAATGGCCGATAACTTTCGTAGCGGTTGTTGCTAGAGGTACAAAATGTCCACTTCGTATAGTATTCCATGTAATTAACATGTTCCAAACAAAAATTTTGAGACTGGACGCAATTCCTTTTTCACTAAAATTTGATGCTTATCTGACTACACTATTTGGACATTTTTTTACAAACGTCGTCGTTTTGAATTATTTTCAAAACTTTAATCGTGTTTTGCATATACGTACATACAAGTATTGCCCGTTGTACGACAAAATTAAAATAAAAGATTTGAGTCAGGTAACAATATTCTATTTAGTTTTACATATTGTCATTTTTATTAACTTTTTTTTCATATGCAAACTTAGGTATAATAAGCATCATTATGTTAAAAACAGTGTTCCATCTAAAAACTTCAACATATATTAATATTAAATAAAGAAACGTATACATTTTTTCTAATTATTAAAGTAAAATAACTGTTACAAAAAATGTTAAAATAATTTAGTTAAATTTAATTTTTTAACTGTTCTCACTCACTCACTGTTCCTTGAATTACTAATTTATTTGTTTTCGCATAATAAATTTCACCATATGAAATGAACAACTCTAAAAAAAAAAATAACTAAAACTTTATCAACATCGATCCAAGTAATAAAACGAACCTTGTAAACGGTAGAATCCCTTATAACTTGAGCATAAAAACAAGAAATATGCAATGTTCAGAAATTTAACACACATTGGTGTTCAATACCACGAGCGCAATTTTAATTAATATTCAGTAAAAACTGCAATATTTATATTACAAGGCAATGAAAAAACTCTAGAACTTAAGATTAAAGTTCATAAAACCGGTCCCATTGCCACTTAAATTAAAAATAACATTTAGCATTATATAACAAGGAAAAGTAGACGTACATGTTTCAGCTATAAGCAAATGCAAACCTTTTGTTGTACGTTAAAGCCGCAAGTTGCTTCAAAATGCTTTCACTTTACAGCTAAAAACCTCGTACTTGAATGCTGATTGAGGCACTGTAGTAATTGGAACTAAATATTATAGCAATCTGAAAATTTGCTCACGTATCAACAAATGTTTGCAAAAAACAATCGATTACACGAAAATAGAAAGCCAAAGTAACAATTTTCACTAAAGAAGCTAAAATTATATTTCAAATAACTTTTACCAAAGCGGTGATACCGAATATAAATCACTTGTTCAGGTTTAAAACTGTGCAGTATTTAATCGTGGAACGATTCAAGTGCGCGTGCAGGTAACGCGTGCAAATATGTTGACGTTCTGACATAAACTATCAGGTTCATCAGTGGAAATACCCACCACCTTGAGATGATAGTGTCTCACCAACCTCGTCGCTACATTCGATAGGAAATGATTATAATACCAAAAGCTTTAAATTAGTCGTATTTTAAGTATTCGGACAGAACCGAAGGCAAAATCTTCCCGCACGTCGGTATTACCAGTAGGGCTGTCTTGTAGCTGCCAATGCAGTGAATAAAGCTGTAGCCCTATAATTGGTCTCCACATTTCACCTACAGTCATCTGCGAAGCCGGTAAAAATTTAACCATTGTTATGCCGCGATACATTTTCTATTAGAAAAGAGAGAGAAAGAAAAATGACCAAACTTTTTGCTGCAAATTTAACGACATCTGAAGCTTTTTACGCTAAAGATAAACAAAACAAGTAAAAACTTGTTTTCGTACATATAATTATTAACTAAAATACCGGTAACTTTTAACCAGTTTAGTCTTATACAATCACAAAAAGAAACAAAAAGGCAATAAAGTTAGCCCGCAAAATTTTTGCTTATGGAATGCGAAATATACATAATTTGAATATAAATGCAGATTTTCATCATGATTGCTGAAAGACGTAGTTGACATTGACTTTGGTATGAGGGACGATAACAGCAAAAGATGAAGGCCGATTGCGTTATTAATCGAATGCAGAAGTCAATAAATATGAAACGTCTACCACTGATTTGTAAAATAGGCAGGCAGAACAATAATTAGGCTGTGATTGTGTTAACTCAAAATTTGGTGAAATAAAAAAAAACAGTTCCTTTCGTACTTGATTATTGAACATAATTACAATTATAAATTAGTACAAAAAAATTACTTTGGCCTAGAACCCATTCGCCACAATCAATTATTTTTACACGCTTTATATTAGCTTCATTTGTATGTTGTTTACTGTATCTGTAAATCTTGCAACTTGATTTTGACCCACTTTCATTGAACCGATCAACTTAAAATTTTGCACATACATTTGTATAGTTAGCGTGACAATGCAATATGACTTTTTTGTAAACAAATGAAGATTGTGTTCCCCACCCTCGCCTTTGGTATCAAATGAAAGTGTATGATAAATAGAATACAATGAGCTGTGTGGCGTCAGTCCAGATGACGGATTATTATTGTAAAGGCAACCCCTCGGTATGGATATCAAATGAAAGGGTACAACGAGTAGAATACAGAAAGCTGTCCGACATCATTTTATATTTCATATGACGGCCACCACAAAATGGCGGAAGACATACAAGGTATATTAGCGAGAATGTCGAAACCTTTTGTGGATAGATCTTGGATAGACGAACAAAAAATCGTCCGGGTGGTAGGTGGAAATAATAACGGTTTAGCCGCTAGGGCGTTTTGAAACTTTTTTGGTAGAGGTTTACATACATATTATAGTCCAAGAGCTCGCGACAAAATTGCAAAAAGTGATTTTGCAAAGGATGGGCCTTTGATATGTTAGATTACTTAAAGCACAACTGATTAAGACTAATGTCCAGTTCGAGTCTACTTAAGTTTTCATTTTATGACCTTTTGAACTTGTCGATTTTTTGACCATGAAAAAAGTGCAAAGGATGTGACTTGGTATATAGGTAAATTGGGTTGCTCCCAATTCATATTCCGATTCCCATCTCGTTTTAGAAAATTTCGGTGCGGTCCAGCTGGACAAAGTGATATTGCAGAGGATGGGATTTGGTATAACGGTGAGATAGCCCACCAATAGCCCAAATTCGGCTGCCCATCTCATATGTAATCGAGGTTTCTATTTTGGCGGCTTTTGATTTTGTGGCCATTTTCGGTATGACCCAAGTGATTTTGCAGAACCTAAACTTTGGAACATGGGTTCGTGGTATCTACCAAATGCTACATTTTCAATCCCATCTCCTTTCCATTAATATTTTCAGTTTAAATGAGAAAAATTGGTTGATTGACAAAAAACCTTCGTCAGAGCAAAATTCTAATGAAGACCCTAAATGTCCTAACTCCTAACTCCTCCTATGTTAACTAATTATCGTAGACCAACGTTATTAGATTCGTATTTTAGTTAAATGTGTATTATTTTATTTAGTATAAAGAGCAAAAACTTGAGTGATTTCGTTTAGAAGATATGCATATTAGGTTCAAAATATGAGCAAAATATTAGGATTTTGCTCACGCTTTTAACTAAATACCTTTTTAACGGAATTCTGTTCTTAATCTCGGAAACGGCTAATATAATTGGGATGGGAGTTTCACTGAAAGATCCAGTATTTTGGCGGGCATGTTTTAGACTATTTATATGTACTATATATTAGCTCTACCTGTATGTATGTATGGATGTATGTATGTGAACAAATCTTGAAAATTGTTTTTGACCCACTTCCATATAACCGATCAGCTTCAAATTTTGCACACATATACAGTTCAAGTGACAATGCAATCTGATCATTTTATAAAAAAATCAAGATGGTTGTTTCAAGATGGCGACCGAATTTCGCAATTATGCACCCTGACCGCCGACATGGGTATCATATGAAAGGGAATGATAAGTATAATATAATTACCTATTTGGTGTCATTCCAAATTCAAAATGGCGTCTGGAACAAAATGGCGGCCAACACAGATGGCGGATTACTTTTTTATTTACATCACGATCGGTATGGGTATCAAATGAAAGGATATGACCAGTAGACCACTATTAGCTGGGTGGCGTAATTCCAAATTCAAAATGGCAGCCAACACAAAATGGCGGACTACCTTTTTTTACAACGGTCTCGGTATGGACACCAAATAAAAGTGTATGATGAGTAGAGTACAGTAAGCTGGGTGACCTCATTTTAAATATCGATCACCACAAAATAACCGAAGACATGTAATAAACTAGCGAAAAGTTGCAGTAATAATAAAATAAGAATATAGGTAAAGTCCCACGCTTTTTAACATTACGAAACGGTTACATAGTTGGCCAATATGAGATCAGGACAGTAGCAGAGATTTCGGCAACTTTACTCACATCAGGAAGAACAGCTCATTCATTGCTTAAGATACCGATCGAAGAAGATCATAGGGAAAATCCTGCGTGGAACAAATCTAAAAACCTGCGTGGAAAAAATCTAAAGTTTTACAAGACTGCATGATGGCTGTCTGGGAATGCGATGAGTGTACTATGGCAAATAAAATATCTATTTAAGATGTATTTAAGATGTAAAAACCAATTATTTTGGGGAGTAACTGTTTTATTGGCGTAGATTCCGGGCAAATGTTTCCGGCTGTTCGGACAAATATGTGAGCCGATGATATTGATGCATGTCTGAAATGATCACTTATTTAGGGACATATCGGAAAACGTCATTTAAAGCAAAAGATGAGAACGCAATCGGAAAACTCAGAATTCAGTACTATTCTCCTCAACATAGGATATACAATAGAAAATTTTCTGAGATTAATGATAATGTTGACAGTTAGCTGCTGGATGTTGTTTGAAAGTTCGTAAAAGACGAGGAAATTTTGATGAGCGACATTTATGATGATTTCGAAAATACATATCAACTCAACTAAGTCGACTCAACTCAGTTACGCCACAAACATTGTAATACTTACAAGTGAAACATCTAACATCGTTTATAAATAAGCGTTACAGTGGATTGTTAACCAGGGCCTTGCGGGCGGTATGACCGGAAACGACGAAACACGAAGGCAGGAAGCAGCAACTGTCCTTTTTAACCGACTTCAAAAAAAGAGGAGGTTACTCAATTCGACGTGTAGGTATTTTGTGGTCCTGTTCACGCATAACTTTGTAACCCAATAACTTTTTTGCTTTTTTTTTTGGTTCATTTGAAGGGGGAGCTTCCCACGGTGGTCCCGTTAAATTTTTTCTAAATTCTGATAACGGAGTTCGAAGTTAGGCAGAAAAAACTGTTAAAATTCAACCTGTTAAAGTTCAACCTAAACATTTCATGGGCACCGAACAAATTACTTTATTGTTGTAAATTTGGTAGCAGGCCGATGGCGGAGTGGGTAGAGCGTCGGATCATCGGTTCAGCGTTGTAGGTTCGATTCCGGTCGGGGCAGCCGGTTTTTTTCTTTTTCTCTTTTTCTTTTTTCTGAAATGATTTATTAACATTTTGGTCACCGGCCGATAGTACTTGACATAGCGCAAGGGGCTAGAGACAAGTATTCTTGTCTGCGGGATCTATGGGGTGCGAGTTCGATCCCAAGGGCACGCGGTGCTTTTTTTTTCTATATATCGACAAAATAATTATTTTTTAATTTCCTTCGGGGAATTTTGTTCCATATTAAACAAGTTTTCGACGTGAATGCGTCTGTAAATTTGTTTCCAGAACACAAGCCTATAAGAACGAAATTATGGCGAAATTTGCAGCTCAAAAAACTATTGTTTATATCGAATAAATAAATATACCATGACGCGGATGAAGAATCAAAGAAGTTTATTGTTTACATTTAATTTCCCCGATATCAATGGCAACTTAACTTTTTATATGCCTTATATTATCTTGATCTGTATGTGTGTATAGTGTAAACAAATCTTGCAACTTGATTTTGACCCAGTTCCATATAACCGATCAACTGCAAATTTTGCACATACGTATAGTTCTCATGACAATACAATCTGCAATCAAATTTTGCAATTGCGCTCCCCGACCACAGACATGGGTATCAAATGAAAAGGTGTGACAAGTAGAATACACTTCGCTATGTGGCGTCGTAAAAACGTAGGCTCCTTGCAATGACAGGCAATATTAAAAAATGAATGGACTAAAAAGCACGAAATAAAAAAAAATTTTAAAAACCGACTTCAGAAAAAACCCGCGATGCACAAAAAAGGATGAAATAATTGTTTGTAATTCTTAATAACATCAATCCAATAAGAATGGATCTAGAAAGAAGAATCACTTTTGAAGACGGTGCCAGGTAGTAGTTGACTTTGATTGCACTAACTCTTGCTTCGGCAATTGTTTACATTTCTTTGTTAGGCTTATGCCCTTAATATATCACCCACATGTGTTAGCACCGTCTTCAAAAGTAATTCTTCTTTCTAGATCCATTCTTATTGGATTGATGTTGTTAAGAATTACAAACAATTATTTCATCCTTTTTTGTGCATCGCGGGTTTTTTTCTGAAGTCGGTTTTTAAATTTTTTTTTTTAGGATCAAATCAGTAGTATCGGCTTAAAATGTTGGCAATCTTCGTCTCAAGTTCAGGGTACCAATTATCTGAGAACGTAAAAATCTACGCGCACAAGACATATTCTGAATAAAATTGGCTATTCTGAATAAAATTGTGCACGTACTATAAAAGTTTTCCGATGATTTTCGAATTTTAAAAAAAAGTTGTAGGCAACATATTTTTATAGTCAACTCTAAAGTTTTTTATATATCCAAAATCATGTCTTGCAGATTTGTTCTTTGTTTCATTATACCCTTTTCTTATTCCGGACTATGCACACATAATTTTATTTTATTAAAAGGCGTTGCGATGCACGTGGGTTTTTGCTAGTCTAACATATCTGTCGTGATAATCAATAACCGCTTAAGTCGAGTTAAGACAAAATTGAGTTAATTACGTCAATGAATTCTCCGTATTATAATCCCCCCCCCCCTTTGATTCTCTCCGGACCAATACTTGAAAGTTATGATAAATTGTTTTTTCGCTTATCTCTTTTAGAAAAACAACGTAACTGGATTTATGACAAACAAAAATTAATATTTGTTTCAGAAAAAGCGCTTAAAAGAAATTGAGCTCTTTTTCCAAAAAATTCATAGAATATCAAAACATCATAAGTAGACTTAAGCGGTTTTTCTATCACTTTAAATAAACTTCAGTTTGTCTTATTACGAGATAAGCTTTATTTCCATAAAAAAATTAAACCCTATAAAATTCTTATATGAGTTAAGCGATTCTTCCCTAACAGACTAAGTGCCCGCTAACAAAAAAAAATATTTATGCATACTCTCTTAAAACTTTTTGTATGGTTTAAGGACACCTAGTCTATCATCTTTTGCTCTGCGAAAATTAATGAAACCGCGGCTTTTTTTCCTCCAGGTTACTCGAAAGTCAACCTTTTTATGGTGCCCAAAAAATGTATAGATACTGTTTTTTAACAATCATAGTCGCATGAGATGGCGATGATACGCGTGAAACAATACTCGTCCGACAAAAAATGTTGGACCGTTAAGGATGTCTACCACCCCAAACCTGCTAAGTTATGGGCTTCCAAAAAATTATTAATAACCAGCTGATTTTTTCAGGATCGTTTAAGAAAAATATGTTGAATATCATGGTATATGTGTCCGACAAAATTTGTATGCCGACTTCGCCATCCGACGAGAAAAAATCGTCTATTTCATGAAGGGAAAAAATTTATACATAACCGTCGGACAAAAACGGTGTTATGTGCCTAAAACTACGTAAATCGCTGCTACTCCATAGTCCGACAAAAACCAAAATATTTTTAACATTGACATTATAATGTAGTTCGTTGACCTCCAGCGGCCCGCCTTCAAATCCGTATCTGTTTTCAATGTCTAGTTTAATTATCCCCTCGCATACTGTCTTTATGCTCCCAGTAGGGGTTGCACAGTGTTGAAGTAATTTTTAACACAACAACTAACAAACATTAATACATATTGCTTTTTCGGAGTAGTTTATTGCGTTTGTAAACCATACAAAAAGAGTAACTGATTAACATTCCGCCTAAACCCCGACTTACGAGATGAGGAATTGCACAAAAAAAACAAATAAATGGTATCAAAAAACAATTAATGGTATCTAATAAGCAAAATAATTGTATGTTACAAACCAGCCGCGAATGCTTCTAGCAAAGGCAACTGATATTCTTATACTGAAATGGAAAACGAACACACGCATTTATAAAGACTTTGAATTCTCGGGAGAATTAGAGCGAATGTAGAAAGACGGTGTATCAACTAAGTTACACTATTCATCAGTTCTTTTATTATCCCCATACACAAACCAGATTAATAGGCGTTTTTTCCTCCCTCGCATCCATCACACTAACACAACTATAACATCTTCAACTTCTCATTCGCATTTATAGTACAACAACACAGGTATCATAATCGTTACACGATGCCTCACAAACCGCTTTAATTTGAGGACTGAGTGATGGGCAGTGTAATTTGCATCTACAGTCAGCATCATAAGTGACGCAACACCTAAAAAATTTAACTTTTGCCTTGAATATCTTCGTCACATAAAAACGAAAAATATTGCTTAATATCTTAATGCTTTATTTATCAACAAAATATTTTATAAAATATTTCATTACAATTGTAAAATGTTAAAACATCAAATTCCAAGTTTTACCTGATTTTTGATTGATAAATTTAGAGCTTTTTGACGTGATAACGTCTATTAAAACGATGAACGCCGGCTGCATGCACGAAAAATGATGACTCATCGTCCCGTTATGTCACGTTATCTCCCGTTATGTCCTGTTATGTCCCGTAGTAATTTTAAAAACTTGATTGTAGTAATCTTAAAAATTTGATTAAAATTGTCAATATTTAATTAGATTAAATTTGTCAAATTGTCAACAATACGCAAAGCAAGCCAAACACTCTGTCTCCTAACTGGGTGCCGGTGTGTAAGAAAATAGTGAACATTACACTGAAAACTGTGAAATGCAAACGAAAACAGTTTCCTTGTGTTCCTGCTTGTGCTATTACCATTCACAAGTCGCAAGGTGGGACGTTTACTGTTATTGTTTATAAATACTCCTCGGAGCAACCACAACAGTTGGTGTACGTGGCGCTGAGTCGGGTAACGAATATAGACGGCTTGCACATCATCACGGAAAAAGCTGCGTCTTTTATCTTCAAACACGGACGGGATGGGAACGACTCACAGACTACGCGAGATGTCCGTAACGAATACATTCGACTCCGTGGACACGCCCTTCAAACAATCACTTCGAAAGCAGTGAAATTTTGTGATGACGGTAACAACGCTGGGCAAACTGTAGTGGCGAACCTTAATGTTCAGAGTTTGTCTGCGCACTTCGCCGATATTGAAACGGATCCCGTGATACCAAGATCGGATTATTTGGTATTGAATGAAACGTGGATGCGTGACAATTTTGATCCAGTTCCAATCAATAACACTGTTGTACAGCGAATTCTACCTAAGGTCGAGACTAAGCAGAATGGGTTCATTGTATTTAATTATGATATTTCGAAAAAGTTGTATGCAAATTCATAAATTTTAAAGTTTGAAAAGAAAGGAAAAAAATATTGTCCGATTTACTTGGTTTTTGGTATACGAGTGGTGAATAATTAATTAAAACGTTTTACGTTGTCAATATTTTATTATAATAATTAATAATAAAGTTGTTAAAACGAAAATTTGACCAAAAAATGAAAAGAAAAGTTATAAATCGGCTCATTAAGCAGAATGTTTGCCTTGCGGTGTTCGAGTCAAAAGTAAAAGTAGATAAGGTTTATACCTGGCCAGGTATAAAAGGGACGAAGTGACCTGGGAATGCTAAGGAACGGTATTTCATCGTTTAGACAAATTTTGAAATAATAAACACGTGAACGAAAAACTAAATAGCAAAGTTTAACAAGTAAATAAACAATAACAAAAATATAAACACTAGACATAACTCTTTAAATTTTATATAGAATTGTTTGAAATTTTGGATTCTGAATCGTCTTGATGTCCTTTACAAATGCTGTAAAGGGTTTTCTTAGGGAGAATTTAAAAATCGATTCTGAACAACAGTGTAATTATGAATGTATAACCAGGCAGAATAATCGATCGGATTCTGATACAAACGCAGCTGGTGGAGTGGCAATCTATCGAAAATTAACATCAACATCCACGGCCAAAGTTCTCCACGTTGAATTGTCGGACACAACTCCTCTCATCAGAAACACAGGCGAGGTCTGCTTGGCTGAAATTACATGCTTCACTGCTGATACAACGTTTAAAATTGTACTTGGCGCAGTGTATATTCATCCTGGAGCAAGTGGCTCAAACATTAGTGTATTGCTGCACCAAGCACTCTTTCCGTACGTGCATAAGAGGCAGTATGTGCATCCGATCATGCAAGTTGATACCAATGTACCAATTCTTCTTTAACACAAACGTGAAAAATGATGATACATTCCTCAAATTCATGAAGGATATGTACAATCTCGAATGCACATCAGATGTTACTAAGTCAACAACGCTGAGAGGAACAACCCTCGATTTGACTTTTTCAAGGCACATTACACTTGAAACACTCCCATTCATTTCATACTTTTCCTATCATCGACCTATCCTTAACAGAATAACACAGATTGCAAGAAGTTAAATATCAGACATGCTGCACCAAGCACTCTTTCCGTACGTGCATAAGAGGCAGTATGTGCATCCGATCATGCAAGTTGATACCAATGTACCAATTCTTCTTTAACACAAACGTGAAAAATGATGATACATTCCTCAAATTCATGAAGGATATGTACAATCTCGAATGCACATCAGATGTTACTAAGTCAACAACGCTGAGAGGAACAACCCTCGATTTGACTTTTTCAAGGCACATTACACTTGAAACACTCCCATTCATTTCATACTTTTCCTATCATCGACCTATCCTTAACAGAATAACACAGATTGCAAGAAGTTAAATATCAGACATGTATAAAAGCTGTAAATGAATTTGTTACTACACATTGTTACTTGTAAATAATCTGTTCATTAAAGTAATAAACATATTTGAATTCATTAGTGCAAATAAAAGCTAATTTATCAATCAAAATGAATATTTCATTTCACTCCTTTTTGTATCCATACAAAATAATGATAATTTAATATAAATGATTCAATTTTATTCACAAAAGTATGCAATCATTTCATCAATGTTTTCTCATGACGTTGTCACGTTAAACTATCGTCCGTAAACCCTCTTTACAGACAACAAATTTTTTTTATGGAAATTGATAATCACAGGTAAAACGAAGAATAATGTAATATTGCCATAGATGGTGTTCACTATTCTTTGTCATAGATGGGGTGCAATTTGTGGGGGTACTTGTGTGCGTGCACGTGCATATATGCTATGGATAAACAGGTGCCTATGTTTTTCAGTAGATGTTCTACATTTAAAGAAAAGTGAAGTGCGTGCGTGATTTTTTCTTTAAAAATAAAAAAAAAGTTACATTGAAGTGTAAATTAATACAAAAGGTGCGGAAAGCCGAATTTTTAACAATAATACGTGTATGTTTAAGGAAAATAATACACCTAATTCTGTTGTGCAATGTGCATCACATTAGATTTGCCTCCAATCCAAAGAAAAATGTTTAGATTGGTTTTATATAGTGTTTACATGTGAAGACCCTCGGGGAAAAACCAACTTAGTACAAAAAATAAAATTCCAAAAAATAAAAGTTTTTTTCCCTCATTCCCATGGACTCAGTTGGTTCTTCCCCGAACCTTTTATTATTGCCCGTTCAATTTGTCAGGTCTACGTTGGTTCTTCCCCATAGTTAATACCTTGAATTGTAGTACACCTTAGCAGCTAATAGATGGAGCTGAATTCTCAGATTTTTGAAAAAGTGGACTAAGTTGGTTTTCCCCGAGGGTCTTCATGTGTGATGTGCTTTTTTTTTTTTTTTTTTTTTTTTTTTTTTTTTTTTTTCTTCAATTTGACACATTTGAATTATTAGCCTCGATTCCCAGATCCGGCGGGTTGGAAGTGAGTGCGGATCAATCTTCACTTAATATATTGTCATCCAGTCTGAAGTGTTATTCAACAGAACGAATACCATGAAAAAGCGTAATTAGTGGCTAGTCTCTAGGCACAACGTCCCACTAGTTTAAATATATCCAGGAATCACCTCTGAATATATGAGCCACATAATATGTGTCACAGGCCACATAGTCATGTCATGGTGCAATGTCTAATAGCAAGCTTAGATTTAAGGAAAAAAAGGAAATGATAGGTTAAGAGTAGCCTGGAGAAGGCAGGGAGCCTAGCGGTTGAACCCTTGGATGATGTATGAGTCAGTGGCGATTCCTCTTTGGAAGCAAAGGAAGCACTGCTCCCCCCAACTTCATAAAAATTAATTTAAATATATCAAGGTTAATCAAAAGAAAAATATTAATATATTTCCTCCTCTGGAAACACTAACGAGCAGTGCCATTATTTAGTTTAGGAAGTAAAGAGTATTTTCAAGATTTGTTTTTAATATCGTTAATTCTTTTGTAGGCAAGGGTAAATTTTATTATTTATAGCACAAAAAATTAAAAAAAAAACATGTGGCAGTCGCGGGATTGGCCGACAGAAGCGAAGCTTATATTTAAAATATAAGGAACCATCATTTTTATGATTTTAATATAACTTTAAAATTTTGCATGCATAGTTAATTTTTCCAAAAAACATATTAACAAAAAAAAACACTATTTTATTTGTACAGAATATTAAAATAAACATACATATTTACAAAAATACAGACATTTTATTTGTTCAAACATATTTACAAAAACAAACATTTTATTTTTACATGATATTAAAATGAACATTATATTCACAAAATTACAAAATTTTTGTTTTGAGTCCGAATATTGAAAGAAACATATTTAAACAAAATTTTGTGCAATAAAAATATGAATATATCAAAAATATAATAAATAAATATGTAGTTATATCTCTATATCATTCGTTACTAGATAAATCTACTGTTGTTATAATTGGTTTGTGGTAAGAAAAATATGAAATATAGAGCTGTGACTTGATATTTTCAATATGTCTGGCAAATACTGCATCGAGAGTTGTACCATATTTCGTTGTTCCTTCAGTCTTTGAATTGATCATGCGTAATAATAATTTTTCCTCCATAAATTTTAATAATGGTTCAGCATCTTTAGTCGCAAAATTCACGTTGAAGTCACCGCTTATTATCATGGGAATCATATGTAAGTTTATATTATTATTTATCAATCTTGAATCTTCAGCTGTGTATTGCAGAAGAACTCGATGTAAAAATGTAATTATATCTTGAATAGGTGAATTGGGACTTATGTAGACAGATACCATTAAAATTGTTGAAACATTTAGTTTATATTCTGCCGCGCATAAATCACCAATTTCTGCGGCACTTGTACTTGACAGAAAATTGGAATTACTTGCTTGAATCTCCATGTGTGGCGTTACAACATTATACCAATCATTGTTTTTGTAAATCGCTACTCCACCAGCTCGTCGGCTGTTCCTTTTAAATTTCGTTATCATAGTAAAATTATTAATATTGACTGCCTCTTCATTTGTCATCCAAGTTTCATATAGCATCAAAATTGTAGCTTTCTGCGTAACATTGTCTTGCAAATCTCTAGCATGAGCCTTCAAACTTTGACAATTGAAAGTGAATATAGATAATGGTGCACTGTCTATATGAATTAAAACTTTTTGGTCAATTGTGCGTAAACTGCAGAGCGAAAGTCGTTGAAATTCCTTTCGCAAATTTGGTGGTTTATCTTCGTGTCTACCATGATGAAACTGTATTTCTTTTCCATTATGATATGTTTTTTGTGATGTTTTTCATTTATCAGAAAAATGTTTTCAAGTTCAGTCGCTCTAGTTAGCATAACATACAAATGCTGTAGCCTCAGTCCTTTATGGTAACTAATAAGAACTGCACCTGGTGCTGTAATTCCCTGTGATTTATGAGCTGTCATAGCATTTGCGGATCGTAGTGGGAATTTTCGTCTTTTGGCATGTATAGTCTTATTTCTATTCAAGCTAATTGTTGCAGTTCTTAGCTGTATCGGCGTTGCTCTATTATCAATGTTGTTTTGGAGAGCATAAACTGCTGATTTTCTTCTTGTGACAGCGACAATTTTTTGGTTTGGAAATACTAACCAATCTCTAGTAATAATGCCATTTTCATCAAATTCCATATGTGATAGTGATCCAATAGCTCCATTAGACAAACCATGAGATACATCAATATTTAATGTAATCATATATGGATATGTTAAAGCAAAAATTATTTCATAAAGTAAATTTCCAGTATCATTAAATTTCATTTTATGCAACTTTTGTCGAAACGATTGTTCTTGCTCTACATTATTACATCCAATTATTTAATCAATAACTATTGAACTTATTTTATTTGGCGCTGATTTTAAAATGGCTTTATTACAACGATCAACGTCCTCATTTGTATTTCATTTGCTTTTATAAAACGCGATTCAATAAGGTTCAATTCTTCTTCACTTAAAATTTCTCCATTACCAATTTTTGTCAGGAAATTTGAAAATTGAATATTTTCTTGCCTCATAATTTCAGTAGAATAGAAATAGAAAGAGCATAGAAATTGAGCTCTCTCCAAATTTGTTTGTATTGCTCTTTGTCTGCCAAATGTTTAACTTTTGGTTGGTTGGAAATTGCAGTAGCATTTACCGGTGGAAGTTGCCGCAGATCACCTATTAAAATGACATGTATTCCACCATAAGCAACATCATGTCTACCAGTGATAATTCTCAATCTCTTATCAAGCGCACTCAATAACTCAGGACTACACATACTGACTTCATCAACTATAAGTACTTTTACCCATTTAAAAAGCGTCCTAAACAAATTTAGTACCTCTATTGGTAATGGTGCTTCTGGACGCGTTGGATTTATCTTGAACGCAGAGTGTATTGTAGTTCCATCAATGGCTACGGCTGCATTTCCAGTATAAGCACAGTTAACAGTATAAGCGTTGCAGTATCCATCGTTTTCCGAGAATCTATTATAAATTTCCATAATTAATCGTATAGTGAATGTTTTACCACATCCTGCCGGGCCAGTAAAAAATATGTTTAGTTGTTCCTGTTTTTCAGATAATAATGCGTCGATAATATGCATAAGCAATTCTCTTTGCTTAGAATTTGCATTTCGCATTAAATTGTAAAATTGAGATCTATCCATAATGTTATCTTTTTTTTTGCAATTGCCCCTAACTTATGTAAACTTGCCATTTGCAGATCTAAATTAGCTAGTGCGTTTGGATTATTTATAATCTGCTGGAAAAGATCTTGATCAACTTGTGCATTGCCATTATTAATTTGTTCATTGGCGTCTTCGGAAATGTTATCTTCATGACACAAACGCCTACACAATTCTATTGTTTTTTCGATGACAAGATTTTTTTCAAACTCTTTTCTTCTTTCGACAATAGTATTTTCATTAGATTAGTCGATATTAGATTGTAAAATATTAAAAACAAATGGATTGAAAGGGTTATGCCATTTTTCACTCGGTAGTCTTTTTACAAATATTCTTGGTCTTGTAATTACAACTCGAATAATTTCATTGTAATGACCATCTGAATTGATATTATTTTTTGTGTAAAAATCATCAAAATTACTGTAATCTTCATTTTCCAAGTTGTTGCGGATTTCTTTGTATTGCTTTCGATAATTTTTATAATTTTGGTTGTCTTTATCCATCGGCGTTAAAATAACTGTTGTACGACTTGGCATGAATGGAGCATCGAATCGACATTTTTGTTTATAATTTGATGTTATTCTTTTATAGCAAGTAAACGTATGTTTATGTCTCTGCAAATTAATATTATTGGACGCCTCTGATGCTGAAACGGAAACTAACTCATCAATCATGGCAATAGCTTCGGCCATATCTTTTCCAATAATATCATCAGCAGCTGATTCATTCCACAATAAAAGATGTGCATGAGCACTGCCCCTGTGTTGAAACTCAATCCTTTTAAAGTAGTATTGTACTCTATACTTTCCAAAAGGACCGAATTGTTTGCAGAATTGACATAATAACATTAACTAATTTGTTGAAATAAATAACACAAGTTACTGGATCCTCATTAACTAACGTAGTTTTTTCAAGATAATGTAATGCCCAAATTTCATCATTTGTGATAATTTTTCCTTGATTTTTAAGCTTGAACAAAGTGCGTAACAACCCTTTCCAATTGATTTCGTTGGCACTTAGTGTCATAAATGCAGTTGGCTTACCCAGTTGACGTATCATTGCAAAAAGGCATCTTTTACGATAAGCCCAATATGCAGCGGAGTTAGGAAGGCAGCGTGTAAATGCTAAATTAGTATCGAGGCATATATTAATATGCTCTTGATCCATAATCTGTTGACGAGTGATTGCAGTATCTTTTCCAACATGTTTAACTGCTACTGTCAAAGAATCCCGAGCACGTAAACGCATTATTTTCATGGCAACGTAAAGCAAATGATACGGCGTCACTCCTCTTCTATCTCTACGTCTCTATTATTATTATTTTATTGAATTTGCACTACACTTCACGCACGAAACACTTGCTTCCCTTGTTTTTACTTTGATTTTGACAGCTCGGAGAAGGCTTTGATATTATACAGAAGTATGTGTATACAGGCGTGGTGTATGTGCATATACATATTTCGTGACGATGGTGAGTCACTGTTTCATTTCACTCTAGGGAAACAAAATAGTATGTATATCTATATATAATACAACGCGAGAAAAGAAGCTTCGCTTAAAAAAATCAAAGAATTAAATGAATATAGGTTGAAAAATAGCGTAAAATGGGACGGAGGAAACACTGCTCAGAGCTACAGAGACAGCTTATATTAAAACACCTTTCTGAAGGAAAAACATACGATTATATTCAAAAAGCACTGCAAGTTTCAAGTAAGGTCATTGCTAATGCTAAAAAATGGATTCCAAAACCAGAAACACGGGGCAGGAAGAAAAAACTTACAACAAGAGATGTGAGAAATATAGTGCGAATGGCTCAAACAGACCCGTTTTTGATTTCACCGGAAATAAAAGTCAACTAAACCTTAATGTTGATACGTCAACAATAAGAAGAGGACTTATTGAAAGTAATCTCCCTGCCAGAAGCCCAAGAAAAGCACCAAAACTGACACCGAAACAAGTGAAAAAAGAATACAGTTTGCACGGGAGCACCTGGAATGGCCTGAGTCAAAATGGCGGAATATTCTATGGTCTGATGAATCTAAAATCGTGTTGTATGGTTCAGGAGGACGAAGACAATATGTTAGAAGACCGCCAAATACAGAGTACAATTCACGCCACACTTTAAAAACCATAAAACACGGAGGTGCAAAGGTTACCGTTTGGGCCTGTTTTTCGTATTTTGGTATTGGTCCTATATTTAAAATTAATGGTATTATGGATGCCAAAAGTTATGTTGAAATATTAAATACAACGATGTTGCCTCATGCTGAGGAAAATATGCCATTAAAATGGATATTTATGCAGGACAATGATCCTAAACACACCAGCAAATTAGCTAAAGAGTGGTTTTCTGTTAATAGGATCCAGGTTATGGATTGGCCAGCTCAATCTCCAGACCTGAATCCCATCGAAAATCTTTGGGCAGATATAAAGCAAGCTGTTTCCAAAGCGAAACCGACCACTTCAGATAGTTTGTGGCAAGTGGTACAAGCCGCATGGGCTGCAATACCTGTTGAACGGTATCAAAAGTTGGTAGATACAATGCCCCGACGGTGCGCTGCTGTGCTGGCTAACAAGGGCTATACGATAAAATATTAACCTTTAAATTTTAGTTTTAATATTAATTTTATTATATTTAAGCATTCCCTTTTAAGTATTTTCAAATTAAAATCTTTGCATTGAAATACTGCTATTTTTTTGCACACTGAAATTTCGATATTCTTTTTATATTACTTCTACGTTTTTTAATTATGAATGAAATTTATTACTTTATATATTCTACCATTATGAAATACTAGAACACTATTATAAAATAAAATAAAAAACTATTTAAAACTAAAACAAAAACGTTTATTTTGTAGAGTTTTTTCGATGCATGAACACACTGCTATTATTTTGCACGCAACTGTATATAGATTTTCATGCTTTGTTGAAAAGTGCGCCTTCTGTGCTAGAAGGGTTAACTCTAACTCTATTTAGGCGCGTTTTTAAAAATATTATGAGAGTGAATTTTGAGGAAATCGTAACGCAACGCGGAGGATATGGGCGAAGGGGTGGAGGCAATGGAGGGCAAGCATTTCAATTTCCATTCTTCATGCGCACTGGGATTATCATTATTATGCACGGTATACAGAAAACGAAGGTAATGTAAAAGCGACGGCAGCTTCGAATACCGTAAAAAATGGGTGCCTGGTAACGTCAGCCGTAATGCTGAAACAACAACAACAACTTCGATTTTATATGGGAAGTGTTCCCCACGTGACATCAGCACTAAAATACCGTATACGGTATACAGTCTTTTACATTACCTTGTTTCTGAATACCTTGACTATGGGCATATGACATAGCCGATGCGGGTTCACGATGTCGATTGGTGAGGGGGTTTTTATGCTGAGACTATGGAGGGAAATAAATTTCATGTTCGAGTCATCAGCTAAGCGTAAGTTTGGTTTTTCGTGGGCCTAGGAAGATTCGTAGTGTTTATTGTGTGCTGTTTGTGGGTGAGGAGTTTTACTGGATGGAAGGCAATTTCTCTCACTCGTAGTGTAATATCTTAGACGCGCCAAGTTTTTAACTTGTAAAAAGTGGCAAAATATTGAATTTTAGCATTTTTTTCTCCACGTGCATTAACGGTGATAAGTTAGTTAGTGATCCGAGTGAATAAATTGATAAGGTGACCAGTTTTGTTTACATTCTGTTTTGTTTTTTACTTTTAAATAAAACTCCTGTATTTCCAATTCAAGTAACTCTTTATTCTCTTTTTAACTTTTTTGTAGCACACCCGTTCGCCGTCGTTGTCAAAAGAAGAAGGAAGGAAGTTAACAGCCTCTGGCCAAGAATCAACAAAACTGCAGTACTAAATTTAAAGGTACCAATGTACCTACATGACAACTCTAAACTTAAAGGTACCAATGTACATACATGACAACTCTTTCCCCCTTTTACTTTTGACTTACAATTCATGAAGCAATCTCTTGGGTGCTTTTCTTTTCCTAACTGATCTTCTGACTATTTCTTGCTTATTTCTAGTTTTAATTTTTTCTTTCATTATTTGTTTCCCTGTTACATTCTCTACAATCTTTTTCTTATTATTCTCTAAAAATGAACATAACCTCTTTTTAAAATTTGTATCCGCAATATAAAATTTCTCTTGATAATTTTTTTTCCTAATCTGATTTTTGTGTACAAGTCTTATACTATTGTTTATCTTAATTAAGTATGTTACTGGGCTAATCTTCTTCATTATTTTACCCTGCAACCATTTAACATATGTTTTGAAATGATTTTTATACATAACTACTTCCCCTTCTTTAAAGTTTTCCTCTTCATTATTCTTTATTTTTACATTAACATTTTCTTTAAACTGATTTTCTTTCGACCCATGCCAAGCTACTGCGTTTACGTTGGGCCGGTCATGTCCAGAGAATGGATGACTCAAGGATACCAAAAAAATCCCTGTATCTACTACCAGATGGCAAAAGATCAGTTGGCAAACCACGGTTAAGGTAGGAAGATAATGTTAAGACCGATGCAGCGAAACTGCTCAACACGAGAAACTGGAGACAAGCTGCGGAGCAGAGAGACGTCTGGAGGAAGAAGCTGAAGGAGGCCAAGGCTCGAATTGGGCCGTAGAGCCATCGAAGAAGAAGAAGATTTTCTATAATTTTTACTTTACATGAATTTTCTTTATTATCATTGAAATTATTTGCAATTTTTAAAAAATCTAATTTTACTCTAGGTTTATATGCCAAAATTAACTGTGCTGGAGTTTTAGATGTGGTCGAGCATTCCAAATTCCTATTTTGCATTAAATAAGTTATTATCTTATCTTGGATATTAGCATCGTTTTTTTGTTCTATTATATAACGTCTTAACACTCGTTTAATACTTTGGACGGCTCGTTCTGCCAATCCGTTAGACTGCGGGTGATATGGAGGAGAATGGGTTAATTTTATTCCGTGCAACTTACAATATTTCTGAAATTCAAATGAACTAAAAGGTGGACCATTATCTGACACTATTTCCTGTGGAAACCCGAATATGGAAAAAATTTCTTTCAATACTTTTTTTAACGCTACGGCATTAGTTGAGTTCATTAATTTAATTTCTTTAAACTTACTGTATGAATCAATTAAAATCAAAAATGTTTTACCCATGAAAAAGAAAAAATCAAGATGAATTCGTTCGAATGGATAATTACTTTTTGGCCATTTTGACATTACTACTTCTTTTTTATAATTTTGTATTTGCTCACATACTTCACATATTTTCACTTTCCTCTCTATATCCTTATCAATAGCAGGCCACCAGACATACGATCTAGCCAGTTTTTTCATATTAACTATCCCTAAATGATTTTCATGTAAAAGTTCCAAAATAGTATGTTGAAGACAATTTGGAATGACTACTCTATGATTATAGAAAATGCAATCATTTTCTAATGAAAGGCTGTTTCTTTTAATAAAATAAGGATGGAACTCGTCTCCTATTCCCTGCGGCCATGACGATTTCAAATACCCTATGACTTTATTTAATTCTGTATCATGATTCGTATGTTGTTTTACAACATTAATGTCTATAAGAGACTCATTCGCACTAAAATAATTTATTGACATTTCTTCGACTTCTGTACCGACTGACAATGGTAACCTGGATAAGGCATCTGCGTGACGCATTAATGCACTTTTCCTATACTCTATTTTATACTTATAGGCTGACAATAATATGGACCAACGCTGTAACCGTGCCGTGGCTACCGCCGATGTTCCTCTTTTTGGATTAAATAACTCTTTTAAAGCTTGATGATCCGTATAGAGTGTAAACTCTTGCCCATTATGTAGTTATAAAATTTTTTTGTTGCAAAAATTATTGCTAAAGCTTCCCTATGTAACTGCCCAGCGATTTTATTGGTTATGCTCACAACCATGTTGATTCGTGCTGCTGGAGAAGTAAAGTGTTTAATAATGTATTTAACGAATTTAAAATCGCCGTGTTCTTATATCAGTTCTTTATTAGATTGCGTATTCAACGAATTGTAGGTCGCTATGTTTTCATATCAATGATTTTTCAGATGGGATTGTTTATCAGTATTCGTTTAGATGAGACATTTTACGAATTTCAGATCGCCGTGTTCTTATATCAATCCTTTTTTAGATTAGATATTTAACAAATTTCCAATTGCCGTGCTCTCATATTAGTTCTTTGCAAGACATTATATTTAAGATATTCGTTTAACATTTTTCGTTTTTAATATTAAATAAATGGAATTCAATAAAGTTCATTACTTTAAATTTTTGGTTTTTTCAGTTCAGTGTTTCCAGTTTTCATTTTTTCGGCAAACAATCACCGAACCCTTTACAATTTTTGTTTTTGGGTTTTATATCATTAGGTTTTTTGGTTTCGAGATACGTCATTAAGAAAAAATTGTTTTTTCATAGCTAGGACAGAAAAGATGTTTGTAACAAACAAATGTCCCCACACTTTTCTGCCCGCTCAATGAAAAATATCGTTCTGCACTTAGGGGAAAAGCGTTTTAACTTAAAATGCCTTTCCCCTACGTACAGAAATATTCTACATATTTATCCTTACAATTATAATATAATAATAATAGAGTAAACCCTTCTAACACAGAAGGCGCACTTCTCAGCTGGGCTGAGAAACATTATTACCACTGCTCTGTGGTTAAGCTGGTGCATGCAAACATATAACATATGTATATATACAAATAATAAGAAAGCATGCAAAAGGATCACATCAAAAAGGGATTTTTTAAGAGCTCTGAGATGAGGCTCACAACTAAAGTGGGAACTAGATTGACATAAGAACGCATATGTTAATGATTATGTCAATTCGGTTACTCAGGCCGTTTGCCAAAATACCATTTCGAATTTTTCTCATTTCCCAGGGCACTTCGATATCCCAAAGTGTGCCAAAATATCAATTCACACATTTCAATGACAATTAAAAACTTTTAAGGAAAAATGGACGGAGAAACAACTTTTGTAGAAAATTTATTAAAATTTTATTATGTTAAATTCGATTGTTAGATTTATTCTCTTTCTTTCATAAATAAATGATTGAGCGTTATCCCAGATTGTAATATTTTTTTAGTTTCTTCCTGCAAAACTAAAAACATTGTATTAAAATGATGTCTCCTTGCGAGTGTTTAAAAAAAAATAATAATAATTGGTTTCCAGTTACGTTTTGTTTTTATTCTTTGGTCTAATTAAATATTAACTTTTTAAATTAATTAAATCTATTTCCACGTGATATTAAAATAATCAGACAATCATATTTGTTTTTGTTTGCATAATATTTTTCTTGAAACATTTGTAAAGCCCATCTCCGTTTAGCTAAGGAACAAACTTATTATTTTAAGCCGTTCTTGCATTTCCATTTTTCCTTTATTGTTATTACTTGTTTGCTTTTTTAAATTTATTTAACGGCTGACTTGATTAAAGTAAAAACTGAAATGTTTATAATCATTTACACATTTCCATAGACGCAAACCGTCGAAAATCAAATTTACCAATTGAAATGGGTTTTCCATACAAATTGACATTTGAATTGCTATTTTGGCACAGACCCTCAGAAGGAAATGTAAGCACCTATATTGACATAGCACGGCATATGTGATCAAAATTTCCCCAACTGATTTTTTCGTTAAACATTAACGAAACATAAGAATTCGGTCTGGAGCGAACTTGACATAGTAGGCATAGGAAAATTAGTTGATTGCATTTTACTTTTTTTCAAAATTTCAAGAAATAAAAATGAATATGGAATTCGAAGAAGAATTAATTTGTGCTGTTAGTGAAGAAAAGTTATTATTTGATAAAAGGAGCAGTAAATTTAAACATATAAATGCAAAAAAAGAAGCTTGGGAGAGAATCAGCACAAGTTTAGGAAAGTCAGGTACGGAGCTGCTGCGCTAAACTACAATATTTTTAGCTGAGTGCACTTCTAACGAATTATATTATTTCAGCGTCAGAATGTGAAGCTAGATGGAAGTCATTGCGTGAACGATATTCGAGGGAATTGAAGAAATGCAATGCTCCATCAGGTAGTGCTCAATGCAATATGGAAATGTGGGTTCACTTCCCAAGGATGTCTTTTTTAAAAGACAGTAAGTGAAGAATCCTGAACAAACATACTTGACTCAATATTCAATTAACCATTATGCATGTTTTTGTAGAACAATTGAAAATTGTGAGGGGTCTTTTAATACAGATGGTACTGCTCAGTCGTGCACAACAATAGAGCTAAGTGACACGAATGATTCTTCATTACTACCACCTCCGGACAAAAAGAAAAAAACGGATGTTTTTGAGGACGTTTGTATTGCCTTAAAACAGAAAATAGAGAGTATGAGTAATCATCAGAAATCGGCCAATTCAGAATTCATGATTTCACTAACGAAACTACTAAATGATTTACCTGAATTAGTGCAAGAAGAAACCAGAGTAAAACTTCTTCAGGTAATAACTGAAGCAAGAATAAAACATTTATTCAATGGAAACACTAGCAAAGATTAATATAATAAACTTGTAAATATTAATTAAAGATATATTTAAAATTAACTTTTATATTTCATTTTATCATTTACTTTTTACTCATTTTGCCAAGGTAAAGTATTATGTACGTTCACAAATGTTGTAATTGTATCCCTCATTTGCTTCGCATATCTTCCGTAATTATGTTTGCTATGTGAAGGTTGAATAGTAGGTAAATTTGCTTCCACTTCATTTCTCCACAATCCAGGATGAATAGTATTATTTTCATCTTCCCAATCAACGTACCTATCCGGGCAATAAATCTTCATAGATTCAGCATTTAACCGTAGGTAATTATGCAGCGCGACGCAAGCTAAAATAATTTGTTCAACATTTTCGGGAAACATATTTATTGTCGTTAACAAAATTCTCCACCGTGATACTAGGATACCGAAAGAATTCTCTATAACTCGTCTAGCTCTAGAAAGCCTTTTGTTGAAGACCTCTTTATCTCGTGGAAGATTTTGTCCAGGATAAGGGCGCATTAAATTTTTGGTTAAGGGGAATGCTGCATCTCCTACGAAGTAATGAGGCAATTTTGTAGTTGTTCCCGGTAAGTTTTTGTTTTCTGGGATATCCAAATTATTGCTGAGAAGCCGTTTTCCAAAACTGCTCTTTTGGAAAATGCCTGCAGATACATTTGTATTACTGTAATTTGCTAATAGCTGGAAAAACATACCTCCATCACTTTGACTGCCATATGCACCCAAATTAATAAATGTAAAATTATACCGTGCATCTGATACTGCCATTAACACTATACTAAAAAATTTTTTGTAATTAAAAAATTGACTCCCAGATTTCGGTGGACACTGTATGGCGATATGCTTTCCGTCGACAGCTCCAATGCAATTTGGCATATTCCACATATTAAAAAAATCTTTAGAAATTTTTTCCAGCTCGTCTTTGTTTGGCTCAGAAACGTAAACTGGTGACAAACATTTCCAAATAAATGAGCAAGTTTCTATTATGATTTGTCGTACTGTTTCTTTCCCTAATTTATAGCTCCACGCTAAACTTTGGATTGAACATCCTTGTGATAAATATCTTAAATTACAAATAAATTTAATATGATTATTAAAGGGAGCAATATTAAGAAAGACTTACAGTAATGTTACCGATAGACGACATTCTGGACTTATAGGTTCTCTTAGAGAATGTTTTTGTATAAAAGGTTCTAAAATGGTCAATAAACCATCAAACGTTGGAACAGGCATTCTTGTGTGAATGAAAAATTGTGGGAGATCAAATAATTTAATTTTTGTGAAAGTTGCCACAAAATATCCGTCTGTTCCCCTACTTCTATTAATGTATCTTACAAAACATGAGCGTTTTCTTTTATATTTTCTTTCGTCTTATTTTAAATCTTTTAATTCTTTCAAAATTTTCACTATTTCAACCATCTGACTAATTTCTTTTAAAACGCTCATTTTTTTAAAATGTAACTAACATAACATCACATTATGTCATTGTGGTCGAGTTCATGTTTTCACAGTTTGCTATGTCAACATTCGTCAAAAAATGACGTCATTCTATGCTATGTCTATGTCAATCTAGTTCCCACTTAATAAGCATGCAAACATAAAAATTAGTAAATTAAAAACATCCAAATTAACATAGTTATTATAACCGCTATCGTGATTACCTTCGATAGCATAATTACTTTTCTTGTAAAAGTAAAAGGTAAACATTTTTAGAATTTCTTGGCCAATTTCGTTTTGTAATTGATAAATCATTTGCTTCAATCCAATTATTTTTCACTTTAACCATACTGGTATAATGATCTCCTTCCATGGAGTTAACATGATGGAAGATTGCACTAATAAGTTTATATTTTTTCGCAAGAATTTTAAATATTCCATTAGATACACCTTTTATTTCAGGAGGATTAGTTATTTTATGTGATGTTAATTCTATGTTATTGAATAGTTTTATTTGTATAATGAGCAATTGTTGCAAGGACTGAATTTCCATTTTCTGTATCAAAGATGTATTTTCGCAAGTACCACATCTACCTTCAAAATGATCTTTCTTATTGAAATTCTTAATCAAATCTTGCAGACTTACGCTTTTGTTTTCTGTAAGTCTATCAGATTCAATGTCTATTTGTAAGATGAAATTCACCTCGGTTTTCTCACATACATACTGACATTTGTCACTTGCACAAACAACTGTGTATTTAATAGAGTGTTGAACGATTTTTGCTATAGTTGGAACTTTGTTTAACAATTGCTGGAGAAATTCAGGAGCATCCTGTTGCAGAAGAAGACTGAAATTCTTATTTACAAATTTCCGTAAAGCCATTATATCAACTCTCTGTTTACCCCTATAATTTTCGAGAGATAAGCGCAATATATGATTTTTCGGCAGTTTGGTAATCGCCTCTGTCAGCAAATTGCAATTGAATAGACATTGAATAACTGAATTTGCATAGCACGAAACTTTGTCATCATTCGGCAATCCATACATTTCCTTAGTGTTTGACATATCAATCGGCTCGAAAGGTTCTTGACACTCATTAATATGTTTGGAAAGGAACCAATTATTATCCTTGACAGTCCCGAATCTGATTTGACCCTGTTCAAGAAGCGCAAAATCTGGCTTGTACGTTTTTTTTAGTCTATTGTATTCATGTATTGCTTTCGGACTAGCTGTAATTTTGCATGGATCAAAATTGATCAAATATAGTCCTTCCAACGAAGTTACTCTTGAAAAAGCAACATATGCTTGACCATCTGCAAAAATATTATTCCCAGCATCTACAACAGCATTTTTTATACTCATTCCTTGTGATTTATGAATAGTAATAGCATAGCTTAGGGTCAAAGGAAATTGATTTCGTATGACAAAAGCTTTGTCTATTACTTCGAATTTAACATTCATCCGTTCAATTATCCGTTCTTCTCCTGAAGATAAATAAATTGTTATTTGTTGTACATCATTTTTATCATCAATGTTAGTTTTTATACTTTTCACAATACCTACGGTTCCATTAACTATATCAGCAAGAGTTAACCCTTCTAGCACAGAAGGCGCACTTTGCAGCTAAGCATGAAAATCTATATATGCATACACATACATATATATATATATATACATATATATATACATATATAGAGTTTCCCTTCTAACACAGAAGGCACACTTCCCAGCAGGGCTGAGAAATATTTACCACTGCCGTGGCTCAGCTGAGACATGCAAACATAAAATATTAGTAACATGTAAATAGAACACAAATCCTATCTCTAAAAAGAGATTGAACATAAATTAAAATAAAAAGTAAGGGCATCCAACATGTAACCCACCAAACAACATAAAATGTAAGCAATCACGTGAGATTAAAAAGACTCCTTTTAAGGACATCTTTACCAATACTCACGTTAAACACATTAATATTGTTGTTCACGTTAATGAACATGCGATTGACAGGTTCGAATCTGCCGTAATTCGTATTAGAAGAGTTGATTTGTAAGAAAGGTGGTCCTCTTAGATTGTAACGACTCACTCTAAACGATGCACGGCGACCTAGAAAACCTGAGTCAACCTTTCCATTAAAGAGCTGATGAACAAAAACAACATCAGCTACCTCACGGCGCTTGTGAAGTGAGCTTAAGTTAAGTAACTTAAGCCGAGATTCATAAGATGGAAGAACTAATGGGTTTTCCCAAGGAAGATGATTCAGTGCGAATCGAACGAACCTTCGTTGGACCGATTCAATAGTTCTAACATGCACAGAGTAGTGAGGAGACCAAACCTGGGACGCATATTCGAGTAATGGTCTGACAAGAGAAATATAAAGGTGTTTAGTAATCAAGGGGTTGTTAAATTCTTTGGACCACCTTTTTATAAAACCCAGGACTAAACTACCTGTAGAAGAGATATAGTTCATGTGAGTGGAAAAATCCAGCTTACTATCAAATCTAATCCCGAGATCTTTAACAAAATTTACACGAGGGACACCTTCATTAAGAAAGGTGTAGTTAAAAATTATAGGATCACGTCTCCTACTAAAAGTCATGACTTCACATTTACTAATATTAAGAACCAGGTTGTTATATGTACACCAAGAGTAAAAGGTGTCAAGATCAGCTTGCAAAAGTTTGCAATCCTCAATACTCTTAATGTGACGGTATAACTTGATGTCATCAGCGTAAATCAATATTCTACAGTGTCTTAGCAAGGAAACAATGTCATCAATTGATAGAATGAAGAGAAGAGGGCCGAAATGACTTCCTTGAGGGACACCGGATGATGCTTCAATGGGTACTGATTTGGATCCACGAAAAAGAACTTGGTAGGTCCGGTCAGCTAAGTAAGACTGGAACCACACCAGAAGTGCTTGCGGAAAGCCAAGCCTTCTTAATTTGAGAATTATAATAGAATGGGAGAGCTTGTCAAATGCCTTGCTAAAATCAGTGTAAACGCAATCAGTTTGACAACCAGAAACGAAGCCCTCGACAGCATGAGAAGTGAACTCAAGAAGATTGGTGGTAGTGGAACGACCTGCAAGAAAACCATGTGGATTCGTTGAGACCAGCCTCTTGCAGATCGGAGCGATCGCAGAATAGATAATTGATTCGAAAAGCTTCGGTATAACAGACAACTTCGCAATTGGTCTATAATTCGATATTTCGTTTTTGCTACCACTTTTATGAATAGGAATTATGAACGAATTCTTCCAAAGCGTAGGGAAGCACCCTTTATCCAGGGACTTCTGAAACAGGATTTTCAGTTTAGACTGGAGAACCTCCACACAGGACTTCAGGACAGCAGGTGGAATACCGTCAGGGCCCGAAGTGTAGTCGGAAGGGAGTTCATCAATATGTTTCACGATATCAGCAATGGTAATTGAGAGAGGTAAAAAATGAGGCTCTCGGTTAGGGGTAATGTGACGAAAATTATTGTCATTAGGCTGAAAGTCAGAAGGTGAAAAAGATTGATGAAAGAATGATGCAAACATGTTGCAAATCGCAAGTGACTCAGAACTAGACCAGTTCGTGTGCTGCATAGTATTAGGGTAGTTATCAACTTTTTTCTTAGAGTTGACAAATTTAAAGAAGTTCCTAGGATCTGAGAAACATCAATATTTCGGGTCAACATCACCTTACCACCAATCTTAATTACTATAATTTTTGGAAGCCCTCCGGTTTTCGAACAGTTTTCATCATCTGAATTTAGAGCTTTCGTAACTTTCTTTTTCAAATACGTTGGGCAATCCAAAGAGTCACGTGCGATTAATTTTATTTCTTCAGAAAGAAGGCGTCTTAACATTTCATTATTCAAGATTTCGCACATGTGACGGTTCGGTAAGAGACATAACGTATCTTTAGGGAGCTTATCAATATAGTTACATAATTTAACTAAATTCTCATGATAGTCATTATCCATGAAAGTAATTTTCCTAGCTTCCAGTTGTTTCAAATCATCGTTGTTTAAATAACTAATTCTTATCCGCCAAAGCATTTTTGAATACTCTAAATCATTTCTTTGACGCATATTTATTGTCAATTCATCGTAGTGGAAAAGTTTCTTCCATATATTACATATTCCAATAGATCTCAAATATTTATCACTTTCTTCTGAAGTAATTTTAACGTATGTAGGATTATCACGAACCGGTTGAAGTTGTAACAAATCTCCAAATAATAAAATGTGACGTTTTCCAAACCAACCTTCTTTGTCATCAGTAGTGTCGAATATCTCACATAATCTAAGATTTATATACATAAAAGTTATGTTAGATATCATCGAAACTTCATCAATAATAATCAAAGGCGTGTCTTTTAAATTTACTCGTAATGATTTTAACGCCATGTCTGACAACGGTTTATATTTTGGAGTAGCGTCATGCTCAACCGGCAGTTGAAACAGTCTGTGCAAAGTTAGTCCTTTAGCGTTGTGTGCAGCTTGACCGGTTGGAGCTGCTACTGCGACCTTCTTATTCAACATTTTTTTAACCCAACATCTAATACCACGGATAATGAAACTTTTACCCGTTCCTCCTTCACCACTAACAAAAAGTCTTAAAGACCTATCATTCTCAAAAGCTAAAGAATATGTTACTTTATCGAATATATGTACGTTGTTGATCATCATTAAATTGCGCTATTATACTGTCAAGATCATCATTTTCTAAACCTTCATCCATATCTCTAAATTCTTTCATAGCTTCCTCGGCTTCTACAGGGACACATTCTAATGATTCTTTGATTTTTCCTGATTCATTGTTGTACTCTTCCATTTTGTTTGCAATCATTTCTTCGACATTTTCGAAAGCTTTTTGAATTTCTGCTAATCTTTCGTGATACGCCATAGCATCAGGTAATGTATCTCGCATACTTTGGAATGACTCAGCATAAGTTTCATAATCTCCTTTAAGAGTTTCTGACTTTCTCCACGGTTTAAAAAGAAACAATAGAGCGAAATAGTATTTTTCCGGTTGAATGTTAACATTGTACCTATAATGATTGACAAGACGTGGTTTTAAACGGCGAACAAGAAATTTCTTATTAATTGTTTCATAACATTCTCTTTCGGAATTTTTAGGTTTGTCAGTTGCATAATCATACCATTTAACGAAATCGTACAAACAGTAATCACTTAATTTTTCAGGTCTTGCAGGATAGTAGTCATCTACTAAATTATCGAAAAAAATGTTAGTCGAATCATCATCTAACATTTCAATCTGTTTTTTCGGTTTCAATACTTTCGTACGTTGTTCGTTTACATTGATCCATTTGACAATAATGTCAGGATCGGTACCGTGAAGCGAAATTCCTATCAGACTATCAGCAACTTCTGAGGCTCCACACTCTCTATTAGTCAACGCTCGGAGAGCAAAATTCCACAATCGACTTTGCATTGACTTTGAATTGTCAACATTCTCGAAATGATCATGAGCGATGTTGCTCTTTTCTCCTTTCGTTTCATACTTAGTAATATATCTATTGATAATTTTTGTTTTATCGCCACAAAATTGAATATCCATATTCCCTTCCCACGCAAGTAATATAGCAGGATTATAATCGTTGATGTTTTCTTCACTTTCATTTCTTGGTAAGTCATATAATCTACTTTTACGCTTTATAAGTTTTCTGCCTGCAATAGATGAAACAACATCTCTTAAAACAAATGTGTCAGTCTGTAACCGAGGAAAATCAAATCTGCATATACGATATGGTTTTCCAGATTTACTTTTTTTACAACGATAACAGTAAGAATTGTGGTAGTGTCTTTGATGAGTGGTCACACGCTTATGTAAAGTTGGTGACGAAGATTTATCTGGTATTTTGCATGTAACATACGTTTGTATGAACTCAGCAACTTCTTCGTCTGATGATTGTCCTATAACAGGAGCATTTTCAACCCAAAACATTAAATGGAAATGCTGAGTTCCTCGACGTTGATATTCTCGCCGCTAAAAATAGTGTGTGATTTTTCCGATAGGATTAGCATCCGAACATATAAAGTCTAACATAGCATGAAATTGGATATCTATAAATCTAGAAACTGATACTGGATCAGCTGCAATAACATTTGAATCTGACATTTTATTTAAATGAGGCTCATTAACCTTACGCACAAAATTAATAAGTTCTTTCCATAACCATTCTGATGGACTTAATGTCAAAAACCAGGTGGCAGGACCATAATTATCAATCATACAATATAGATTACTCCTGGGTATTTTCCAGAATTGCTCAGAATTACGTAATCTAGAAAAAATAGCCGTTAAATCATGCTCTAATTCTTCTCTAGAGAGTAAACTCAAGTAAGTTCCCGCAGTGTATTTTACATTAGGATTTGTAACATTCATTTTATGATAAATTCCAAGCTTCCATTTGGCGAATGACAAAATCATAAAACAAGTGGAACAAATACTGTATATTAAGACGAAATTGTGGATGCTTTGACAATAGTTTAACTTTTATAAATTCGTATGCAGTCAACCGGACATTGCGATTTACCCGTTGACCACCATCTCCGTATGGAAATAAGACTGGAAAACACAGTAAATCCAACGTTTCAGATTTATTTTTTATCGGCTGATCGATTATCTTACACATTTGATAAAGATGGGTTGCCGTTTCGTTTCGTCTTTTTTCGTTCATTGGATAAATAGTGTACTGCTCATAATATTCATCTGACTCGGATTTTTGTGTTAACATTGCCTTTTTTGGTATATTATCACAAATTTCATTGATTTTCTCCGCTTGATTGATTGTAAACCTATTCTTTCGTTTTTCATCGTCAATTTCTTGTTGATCAATCTCTTTACTATCACTTTTTTCATTAATTTTGTACACAGAGTTATCCAAATTCAATTTTTCCCACAATTCGTTAACACTATTTGGTAAAATTATTTGACTGTATTGAGGATTGTTTCTTTTAAGCCATAATAATGCATTAAGTACCTTTCTCATATCGACTAATTTTTCCCATATGATTTTCGATTTAGATGCCAAACCTCTAACTAATATAAAAAATTCTGGATCTGGATGTATGGGTTCGAAAGGATCACAAACTTTTCCCATAGTTTCGTTCATAGGTAATGGTAAATGAAATGTTCTGCCTTTGACTTTTTGATTCGTGCTTTTCCAAGGCATGTTTTTGTTCATTACTGGTTGCATTCGCTGAACAACTTGGAAAGCTTTTGCTCTTTGGATCAAAATTTTTTCGTAATCATTTAAAACTGATAGTTCTTGCGGTATAGGTCTTACAATGAGGTTATTCAATATGCATGTAGGAGGTATTTGATTCATACGATACTTTTTTAAACAATAATCGCAGATAAAGTCTGATGACTTATCTTTATTGTCAGCTGATCGTAAACGCAAATCTTCAATAGCAGTTAACGTATCTACAATAATTTCATAAGCTGTCAATGTGTTTTCGTTATTATCTTCAGCCGTTAATGTTTCCACGCTACTCTTAGAAACTTCCCATTCAGCCGGACCAATTTCACTAGCTGTCAATGTATTTGCAGTCTCAGAACTTATATTTTCTACATCTGTTAGATGTTTTCTAAAATCTAGCCATGCTTTTGTATTGAGAGGATTTTTTAGATTATAAATGTCGTGAATGTTTTTCTGACAAAATAATTTTTCACAAGATATACATGAATGAATTGGGACATCTTTCGATTTTTTGTAAAAAGCTACAAATGCAGCTTCGTAATCACATAAAATTTTATCTTCATCTAACTCAATATTCTTATTATCATGTTCCGTTGATGTTTGATTTTCTTTAATTTTAACATATTGACATTTCAAAAAATCTACATCGGCTGAATTCAAAGCGTCATCTATTTTCAATATTGTTTCGTTTAGTAAAATTATATCATATACTAATTTTTTTATGTATCTAACATTTGGAAAGTGTGCAGATAAAATCAAAGTGGAAACAAAAGAGGTTTCACACGTTTGAATATCTGCGTAGCAACTGTAAGGATGGCCTAGTTTTACAGGGTTTGAATGAAGAGCACAACATTTCTTTAAATTCTGTATGAATAAATTGACATTTTTTATTGTAAGATCTTTTGTAGAATGCAGAAATTTTTCATAGTGATTTATTAAATACTTATCCTTTACTTTGCACAAATTTTCATCGCATTTCCAAAACATTTTCGATTTTGTGTAAGCTACTGGAAGAACATTCATTAGTTTACCTGAAACATTTAAAGCGAGGGTAATAGATTTTTTCTCATTATCAGTCAATTTCAACGGAGTGTCAAATTGTAGTCCCAACATGCTACTTTCATTGCCTACAATCGGTCCTATGGGAAAAGAACACTCTCGAGCCAGTTCCATATTTACTACATCATCAATCGATTCTTTCAGAAGGGAACTATCTCCAGCCGAATCTATACTTTTTAGATCCTTAACGACGGTGCGCTTTAAATTGCGCTTATCTATTTCATGAACTGGATGAATATTCTTAGATTGAATATAATCAGCTTGGTATGTCGTATCCATGAAATATGCTTCAGAAGATACTCTATGTTTCGCGATTCCACATAATGAAATCACTTTATCATCTATATCATCATGTTTTGCAGACTTCACTTTTTTGATATTCGTCTCTGATTTTTCATTTAAAGTTTGCAATGTTCTAAGTAATTTACAGCAGTATTGTTTTCGGCCAATCAAGCACCATTTTATAATTTTCCCAGCTTCGATGATGTTTTCCGTAGCCGTTCCTGCAGTTAATTTTTCTGATAAATTTTGAACATACATCTCAGTTTTTTGTTCGAGTTTGAAAGTGCTAAGTGTAGCATTACTTTCCATTTGCTTTTTTCTGTTTGCTCTCATCTTGTTTTTTACCATTTTCTCCTTTCGCTTTTGATACGCTGTTTTTTTATCATTTAGAATTTTTTCTTTATTATGAGCATAAAACTTTTTTGTTTTTTCTTTGTTTTTGAGTCTTTTAGTTTCGATTTTATTATCACTTTCAAGAATTTCACATTGTTCCACTAAAAAATTTTCTTGAATGATTTTGTCATCATTTAATTGATTCGATGGCACTTCTGAATTTAATTTCTCCTTTCGCTTCTGATGTGCTGTTTTCTTATCATTTAGAATTTTTTCTTTGTTACGAGCATAAAATTTTTTTGCTTTTTCTCTGTTCTTGAGTCTTTCTGCTTCAATTTTATTTTTACTTTCAAGAGTTTCACAATGTTTTACTAAACATTTTTCTTGGATGTCTTTTTCATCGTTCAATTGATTTAATGGCAGTTCCAAATTTGATAAATAGAGAATGTCCAGGTTAGATTCATCCTCACGAATTTCAACTGGAAATTCTTCTAGTAAATGATTTTCCAGAATATTTAACAAATGATTTCGCATTAAGCTGTGCTGATACCTGATGAATATAGGATTTTTGCCGTGTAACAACGAAACTGCAAAAGCAATTGCAAAAACACCACAATCCAAGAAATTAGGTTGCTGTTGAACATTGCAAAAAACTATTGATCTTTCGGTCAAACTTGGATACAATTTTTGTACAATCAGTTTCTGTTCATTTGTTAAGAAACCTAAATTGAATGAATCATACACATACAGGATTTGTGTATCAAAATAAGTATAGATCCAGTGATTAATACTGTGTATTATCTGAATATGGCATTCACCTGGTGGTACAGGTTTTATTCTTTCCAGATTTTGCAAAATTACAGTGTCGTAAGGTAAAAAGTCTGTTTTGTTATGCATCATTGATGTAAATACTTTCATATGGTCATCGCTTAACCATTCGTTGTTTGAAATAATCTCCTTATCCCTCGCAGAAAGACGTTGTAAAGTCATCTTCTGTAAACCTTGCCACGTAAAAGTTCTTTTTTGCGTTACTAATACTGTTTGTATAACATCTATCGCATTTTGAGATGTTACATGAATTTCAGGTTTCTTAAATTTGAAATCAGTTTCTCTATTTAGGATTTGGTTGCACTGATGATTTGTGAAATTATTTGGTTTTTCAATCATTTGCTCATGAACTACTTCATCAATTTCCATGGAGCGTTCGTCCAGGTCAATTAACTGCGCTTTGCTGTTCTGAATTTTAGGATACTTACAAAAATCTTCAGTACCTTCTAAAGAAATTGTATTCCTTTTGAACGAACTAGATCGTTGTTCATTCAATAAATATGGCACATGAGTTCGACGATTTTGACCAGGCAGAACATGAAATTTGACATGTTTTTTTGTATATTCGTTATGCTCGAATTTCCATTTTTTTGTTGCATGGGAGGTAAAGAAGGAAACTCAACGTCGTAATCACATTTTACTTCATTTGCATATGATTTATCATGAATCTTCTTTGCTTCTGTAACAGTCTTTTGATCTGCAGTTTCCTCTATTTTCGAAACTGATTTCTTGCAAGACTGATTTGAAATTATATTCAGTGGAACAATTTTTATCATAGGGAAACACTTATCCTGAGGAAAGTGTTCAATTGCCGAAGTTTGAAACATTTTGATCAAATGTGGTCTTAGCATCACTCGATCGTATCTAACTGTATCAGGGCGAATACCATGCATAAGTGAAACTGCAAAAGCTATAGCAAAAATTCCACAATCAATACAATTTTGTTGACGTGTAACCGTAGGGAATTTGACCGTGCTCAAATCCATATATGGAAAGAGGTGTCGTAAGCAGAATATCAATTCTTTATTGAGTGTACCATAATTCAGGGAATCATAAATGTAAACCCATTTTGTATCGTAGTAGCAACAAACGTAATGATGAGGATAATACAGAATTTGAATGTACTCAGAATTTATCGGAACCGGAAAAATCCTAGAAGGTTCATCCATAGACATACGTTCCGACTGAAAAGAAAATTTTGAAACTTTTTTCATCATACACCTGAACAAGTTGATGTGCATTTCAGTCAGCCCAAGATCATTATAAAGATCTTGCAAGTCTTCTGCCTCTATTGTCGAAGTGAGAAAGTCCTCCATGTTTCAATTATATATTAACTAATTTCAAATGCTTCGACAAGTTTTCAAGAGAACTTGGAGCAACTGTGGTATTTTATTTGCTTCAACTAGAATCAATTTAGATGATTCTGTAGTAAAGTATTAATGCTTCAACGAATCTACTGACGATTTCGGAGCATTAATGTTAACTTTGACAAGTAGTTGTTTACGAAACCTAGAAATAAGTAACGTAAACGAAAAACTTGGAGCAAGAACCCCAAACTGAAAAAAAAATTATCAATTCAATACATGTTGATTACATTAAAATATAATGTTGCTTTTATTTCTACGTTACTGTGTGAAACTTTTTGACACTTTAATTGATACACCATGTATTTTAATATTTTATTTGTTTCGTGTAAATAGATTTTTTCTTAATTAATCTGTTTTCAAACCAAGCGAAAGATTATTTTTAAAAAAATCAAGTTCAATAAATAATGAAAATAAAAGATTTCGTCCGCCTAAATTCGATGTTAATGAAAAATTTCTTTCCATGGACTGGTAGGACTATTTCTCTGTGTTCAACTGAAGAGCTGCTCACGGGCTGCTCGCGAGCCCAGTTAGCTCTTTTGGAGTCGAGCAGCAGCAAGAATAAAGATTGGGCTCGCTCGTGCTCGCAAGCTTTTTTTTTAATGGCTCGTGCTCGCGAGCCAGAAATGAGCAGTGAGCTGTTTTGTGAGCGCTCGCTCGCGAGCATTTCCGTACCCTGCCATAAAATAAAGAAAAATAACAATTGCATCTATGAAAAACTATAAATAGTGATTTTTACTTTTTTTCTATCGCTTTATATAAGAAATTAAAAAGATTCGTCCAATCGTTCTTTCTAGGTAGACAGTGTAACAATTTTGTTGAATGAAATAATAAATGTATGAAATTTGCACAGTCTTAAGACTATATTTAGAGAAGTCATACATTTTGAATATAATTTGTGAAAAGTAAGAGAGTTATTGCAAAATTGGAATTTTCAAATTGGACAGATTTGTCATTGTTTTGACTGAAAAAGCACTGATTTACAAATCCAAATTTCTCAATGAAAGAACAAAATTAAATTATGAAAAATAAAAAAAACTGCACGAAATCTTATAATAAAAGCCATACTATGCACCTGCAATTTTTGTTGAATAAGGAATTCCAGTAAATTAACTGAAGTCGAAACAAACTATTAGTCTGTCCAAAAAAATTAAATAATTTACGATTATTTGTCAACACTTCAATAATGAACACTTGTTTCGAATTACACAATAATTTTTTGAATGCTTATAATGACTGAACATCTTTCGACACAAAAATTTTCGCCTTCTTAAATAGTTCAAAAATTTTGGTTAGGAAAAAATGCCTTAATATACAGTAGCAGAGTTTGAAAAAGTGAATTGGTGTGCCTTTATTGCGGGGGATCCATTTTTTCTTTTGAGCCCTTTTGAGACGGCCGCCATGGATCTATAGGTATATTTAGTATACTACATTGCCTATTGAATTCTACTTATCATACCCTTTCATTTGATACCCATGTCGAGGTGGTTGTGAAGAAAGTGGTAATCCGCCCTCTTGAGATGGCCGCCATGGATCTAAAGGTATATTTAGTATACTACATTGCCTATTGAATTCTACTTATCATACCCTTTCATTTGATACCCATGTCGAGGTGGTTGTGAAGAAAGTGGTAATCCGCACTCTTGAGACGGCCGCCATGGATCTAAAGGTATATTTAGTATACTACATTGGTTATTGTATTCTACTTATCATACCCTTTCATTTGATACCCATGTCGAGGTGGTTGTGAAGAAAGTGGTAATCCGCCCTCTTGAGACGGCCGCCATGGATGTAAAGGTATATTTAGTATACTACATTGCCTATTGAATTCTACTTACCATACCCTTTCATTTGATACCCATATCGAGGTGGTTGTGAAGAAAGTGGTAATCCGCCCTCTTGAGACGGCCGCCATGGATCTAAAGGTATATTTAGTATATTACATTGCCTATTGAATTCTACTTATCATACCCTTTCATTTGATACCCATGTCGAGATGGTTGTGAAGAAATTGGTAATCCGCCCTCTTGAGATGGCCGCCATGGATCTAAAGGTATATTTAGTATACTAAATTGCCTATTGTATTCTACCTATCATACCCTTTCATTTGATACCCATGTCGAGGTGGTTGTGAAGAAAGTGGTAATCCGCCCTCTTGAGACGGCCGCCATGGATGTAAAGGTATATTTAGTATACTGCATTGCTTATTGCATTCCACTTATCATACCCTTTCATTTCATACCCATGTCGAGATAGTTGGGAAGAAAGTGGTAATCCGCCCTCTTGAGATGGCCGCCATGGATCTAAAGATATATTTAGTATACTACATTGCCTATTGTATTCTACTTATCATACCCTTTCATTTGATACCCATATCGAGGTGGTTGTGAAGAATGTGGTAATCCGCCCTCTTGAGACGGCCGCCATGGATGTAAAGGTATATTTAGTATACTGCATTGCTTATTGTATTCCACTTATCATACCCTTTCATTTGATACCCATGTCGAGATGGTTGTGAAGAAAGTGGTAATCCGCCCTCTTGAGATAGCCGCCATGGATCTAAAGGTATATTTAGTATACTAAATTGCCTATTGTATTCTACCTATCATACCCTTTCATTTGATACCCATGTCGAGGTGGTTGTGAAGAAAGTGGTAATCCGCCCTCTTGAGACGGCCGCCATGGATCTAAAGGTATATTTAGTATACTACATTGCCTATTGAATTCTACCTATCATACCCTTTCATTTGATATCCATGTCGAGGTGGTTGTGAAGAAAGTGGTAATCTGCCCTCTTGAGACGGCCGCCATGGATCTAAAGATATATTTAGTATACTACATTGCCTATTGTATTCTACTTATCATACCCTTTCATTTGATACCCATGTCGAGATGGTTGTGAAGAAAGTGGTAATCCGCTCTGTTGAGATGGCCGCCTACAGCGCCACCAGTGGGGAATTTTTTCAGTTTTTTTTTTCCTAAACCTTCACATAGCAATTACGGAAAAAAACTACAAATAAAGTACACAATTTGGTCCAGCCGTTTTCAAGTTTTAAGCATCCGAACACAAATCACGTTCCATTTTTATATACAGAATTCCCGCGAGGGAGTGGCCAATAGGGGCGGAAGGGAGTGGCTTTTCAAATTTTTAATATCAAATTCGTAATCAGCGACCCCGAAAACCTATAAATTGACATGCATCTTGATTATGTTGAATAATATACGCTATTTCACGCGAGGGTTGGTCAAAAGGGGTGGAAGGGGGTGGCTTTTCTAATTTTTAATATCAAATTCGTAATCAGCGACCCCGAAAACCCCCGAGTAAGAAATTTTGAATCTGATTTATCGACTTTTGGCCAGCTTTTTAGGAATCGGCCGCACTGTGCGCCTACTTAATTTCCCAGCAGGAAAAGTAATGGTTGTGGATCGATTCTTTGCATTACTTTTTGCGTTACGGAATCGATTACATTTCCATTGTGATGTCCTAGGACGGTAATCGACGAATGACGTAGAATGACGAAATCCCGCACACAATTGAAAACAAGATCAAACCAGCTCCAAAGAAAATGTGTCAAATGGGCAAACAAAACAGAGAGAAAATAAAAGAATAAATGTTCGAAATATCGATTTAAAGGTTGATTTACTACTTTTTGCATTACATTGTAATACGTGAGGATAACCATACTGATTCTTGCAAGAAAACACCTATTACTGTGTTCAGTAATTACTGATTTTCCTGCTGGGTTGCTACTGATGTACATGTATTGGTTAGGAAAAATTTTGGTTAGGAAAAAATGCCGGTTAGGAAAACGATTTTTTCACACTCTGAAAATGATAAAACCGTATAACTCAATCAATTATGTTGGTTTTTTTTTAGGAAAAATTTTATAGTTAGAACATTCATTTCTACGATTTTTAAGCAATTTACTTTGGAAAAAATAGCATGTTTATTATTTTTTATAAAATTTTCAAATTTTAGTGTTGTCGATATTTGAGTTGCTAGGAGTAAGTAAGTAGTTTTCGGTAAATAACAATCGCCGTCGTCGTTCTACCGAACGACTTGATAATGCAATGAAATACACTTTTTTTAATATTTATTTGCGAAGGTGGTTGATTTGTACTAAATCAACGCGAACTTTATGATAAGGGGTGATCCTAAAGGGTTGAAACCACCCCTAAATCGGCTACAAATAGAAACTAGTTGGGATGTGGGTTCGACCCTTTCGGTCCACACGATCAACTCAAGGGGGTGAAATAGGGTCAACTCAAAACCGCTGGAGCTATAAGGCTGAAATTTTGACAGTGCATCCCTATAATGACGTAGACATCCACTTAGAAGCGATTTTTCGAAATTCATCCCCTAAGGGGCTCAAATGGGGTTTATCCAAACCGTTGGAGCTACAGGGCTGAAATTTTGACAGTGCAGCCCTATAATGGCGTGGACATCCACTATAAAGCGATTTTTCGAAATTCATCCCCTAAGGGGGTGAAATGGTGTTTATCCAAACCGCTGGAACTATAGGGTTGAAATTTTGACAGTGCATGATGTGGACATCCACCAAGAAGCGATTTTTCGAAATTCTTTCCCTAAGGGGGTGAAATGTGGTTTACCCAAACCGCTGGAGCTTATAGGGCTGAAATTTTGACAGTGCATCCCTTTAATGACGTGGACTTCCACTAAAAAGCGATTTTTCGAAATTCATCCCCTAAGGGGGTGAAATGGGGTTTCTCCAAACCGTTAAAGCTATAGGGCTGAAATTTTGACAGTGCATCCCTTTAATGACGTGGACATCCACTAAAAAGCGATTTTTCGAAATTCATCCCCTAAGGGGGTGAAATGGGGTTTCTCCAAACCGTTAAAGTTATAGGGCTGAAATTTTGACAGTGCATCCCTATAATGGCGTGGACATCCACTATTAAAGCGATTTTTCGAAATTCATCCCCTAAGGGTTTGAAATGGGGTTAACCCACACCGCTGAAGCTGAAAGGCTTTAATTTTGACCGTGCATTCTTATAATGACGTGGACATCCACTTAGGAGCGATTTTTTGACATTTATCTCCTAAGGGGGTTAAATGGGGTTAACCCAAACCGCTGGAGCTATAGGGTTAAAATTTTGACAGTGCATCCCTTTAATGACGTGGACATCCACTATAAAGCGATTTTTCGAAATTCATCCCCTAAGGGGGTGAAATAGGGTTTACCCAAACCGCTGGAGCTATAGGGCTGAAATTTTGACAGTGCATCCCTTTAATGACGAGGACATCCACTAAGAAGCGATTTTTTTAAATTAATCCCCTAAGGGGATTAAATGGGGCAACCCAAACCGCTGGAGCTGAAGGGCTTTAATTTTGACAGTGCATCTCTATAATGACGTGGACATTCACTAAGAATCGATTTTTCGAAATTCATCCCCTAACGGAGTGAAATGGGGTTACCAAACTACTAATTTAAGTAGAAATTAAACAGGGAGCCAAAAAATTCAAAAATATAAAATCAGCCGCACCAATTTATCCACCTAATAAATCATTTTTTACATAGTTTTAGTTAGAATTTCTATAGCCTGATCAACGTGCTAGGCTTTAAGCACAATATCACAATTGTTTTTATAGTGTAATTTTCGAACTGCGATAGCTATTTTATTTGTTTTCAGCAAACGACTGACCTGCCTAAATGTCATTGTAAAAAAACGGAACACCCCATTATTCAGAAGTAACTCAAATACATTAGGGTACATATTTCCAATTATTGTGTGATTGTCGTTTTTATCCTGCATTTTGACTTTATTTAAAAATTCCACGAAAAGAAATATTTCTCCATGTATTTTTTATTTTGCTTCGGTTTAGGGGTGGTTTAACCCCTTTAAAAAAGGGTTTAAAGTGAAATTTTCCAAATGTTTCAATGAATAAAAATGGAAAATAAAATTTTAATGCAAAACAATAAATGTCAATTTTTTTCAATTACGATTTTAATGCAGGGGTAGTTTCACCCCCTTAAGGGTTTAAAATAATAAATTTATGGCTGATAATACCTTTTGAACCAAATTTCAAGCAAAAAGCAAAAAAACAAAAAATTTTTCTAATTTTTTTTATATAAAGTTGATTTTTATAATTGTGGGGGTAGTTTTAACCCCTTAAGGTTTGAAAATAATTTAGTTTTGCCTGACAGTACGCCCACAATCGTATTTGAAGCATATACTTGAAGAAAATTTTTTTTACAATTTTTTCTATTTGTAGCCGATTTAGGGGTGGTTTCAACCCTTTAGGATCACCCCTTATCATAAAGTTCGCGTTGATTTAGTACAAATCAACCACCTTCGCAAATAAATATTAAAAAAAGTGTATTTCATTGCATTAGTTTTCATTATTATCGAAATAATCGCGAAAAACCCCTAAAAAGGGGTTTTGCATTTTTAAGGGTGACGCCCAAGTTTTAGGACCGCAGGACCCCGATTTTTGTGATCAGCGACCCCAAAAACCTTTAGGGTTCGATTTTCTTAACGGTTTGAATGGCCTATTTATCTGTTTTCAGCAAAAGACTTTTATTTTTATATTTTAAAAATAAAAGTCTTCAAAGACTTTTATAGAAAAAACTGGAAAAATAAAAATCTTAGAAAGACTTTTATGCAAGACCGAAAAAAATAAAAGTCTTTTTAAATTCTTTTATTTAACTTACACTGTTTGTCGTCAAATCTTGGAAGTTAAATTTGACCCACTTCCCGGTTTCGGATAGAGCTGAAATTTTGCATACACGTTTAGTTTGGATGACAATGCAATCTGGCCATTTTGTAAAAATATCAAGATGGCGGTTCCAAAATGGCGCCCGATTTTATTTAACTTGCACTGTTTGTCGTCAAATCTTGGAAGTTAAATTTGACCCACTTCCCGGTTTCGGATAGAGCTGAAATTTTGCATACACGTTTAGTTTGGATGACAATGCAATCTGGCCATTTTGTAAAAATATCAAGATGGCGGTTCCAAAATGGCGCCCGATTTTTGAATTTGTGCTCCGCGGCCCTCTGACATGGGTATCAAATGAAAGGATATGACAGGTAGAACACAATAAGCTATGTGGCGTCATTCCAAATTCAAAATGGCGGCCAGCACTTACACTGTTTGTCGTCAAATCTTGGAAGTTAAATTTGACCCACTTCCCGATTTCGGATAGAGCTGAAATTTTGCATACACGTTTAGTTTGGATGACAATGCAATCTGGCCATTTTGTAAAAATATCAAGATGGCGGTTTCAAAATGGCGCCCGATTTTTGAAATTGTGCTCCGCGGCCCTCTGACTTGGGTATCAAATGAAAGGATATGACAGGTAGAACACAATAAGCTATGTGGCGTCATTCCAAATTCAAAATGGCGGCCAGCACTTACACTGTTTGTCGCCAAATCTTGGAAGTTAAATTTGACCCACTTCCCGATTTCGGATAGAGCTGAAATTTTGCATACACGTTTAGTTTGGATGACAATGCAATCTGGCCATTTTGTAAAAATATCAAGATGGCGGTTCCAAAATGGCGCCCGATTTTTGAAATTGTGCTCCGCGGCCCTCTGACATGGGTATCAAATGAAAGGATATGACAGGTAGAACACAATAAGCTATGTGGCGTCATTCCAAATTCAAAATGGCGGCCAGCACTTACACTGTTTGTCGTCAAATCTTGGAAGTTAAATTTGACCCACTTCCCGATTTCGGATAGAGCTGAAATTTTGCATACACGTTTAGTTTGGATGACAATGCAATCTGGCCATTTTGTAAAAATATCAAGATGGCGGTTCCAAAATGGTGGCCGATTTTTGAAATTGTGCTCCGCGGCCCTCTGACTTGGGTATCAAATGATGGACCTCGGTAGCCTAGGGAGTAAGGCGCCTGGCTACTATCCCAGAGGTCCCGGGTTCGATTCCCGGCGGTGCCACGGTCCTAGCCTTTCCCAATTTCCCGCCCACATAACTTTCCTTCTTTCTTCTTCCCTCTTTACATTCCTGATCCCTCCTGTCATAGCCTTCCTTAGCCCTTCCCCGCCCCACCAAAAAGCGCATGTCATCGGTTGGTTGATGAGATTCAACTCGTTTCAGGAGGCATAACACTCCAGCGAGTTGTTTCTCGATGCCCCGATGACAAAGTCGCCAGTAATGGTTGGGAGTAGGTGGACTAAAAAAATATCGCGGGTAGGTTGTGACAGTTCCTTTCTTCCCCGACTGGAGCTGCTGTTCGACATTGCACTCTATATGAAGAAAATAGACTGTCGACACAGTATAAAGGGCGTTTCCTGTGACTCTAGTCTTTCACATAAAAAAAAAAAAAAAAATGAAAGGATATGACAGGTAGAACACAATAAGCTATGTGGCGTCATTCCAAATTCAAAATGGCGGCCAACACTAAATTGCGGAAAGCTTATAATAGACTAAAAAGTAGAAAATATAACCGATCAACTTCCAATTTTGCACACACTCGTAGTTCGGGTGGTTAATGTGTATGAATGATGAGATGAATAGTTGAGTTAAGGGTGAGTTGATAATAAAGAAGCAATACACGTTACAAAAAATCACAAACAAACACAGAGATGCTGATGTCAACTAAATTCAACTACTCAAATACTGAACTCATGTCCGTATGCATAATTTCAACTAAACCCAGGTAGCAGAGCTGAGTTGAGTTCAGTCAAACTTAACCCAACTCGACTCCCGTTTACATGTAGTTAGACTTGGGTTCAACTTGAGTTCAACTCATCATGTATAAGTACTAAATGCAATCTGACCTTTTTGTAAAAAAAATCAAGAAGACGGTTCCGAGATGGCGGCCGTTTTTGCAATTATGTTCCACCGAGCCCACGACATGGGTATCAAATAAATACAGTAAACTGTGTGACGTAATTTTAAATCTAATATAATTGCCATCATAAAATGGCGGAATACATATAATAAACTAAAAAGTAGAAAAAAATAAATGGTTAACAAAAATTTTTAAAAAAAATTCTTTTCATTAACTAAAAAATGTACTGAAAAGTAAAAAATAAAAAATATTTTAAAGAAAGCGTGAAATTTCAATTTTAATGAAAAAGTTAATTAAAAGAATGGCGCATTTTTCATCAAAAATTGAAAATATAACTGTAAATCGCGTGAGATTTACAATAACCCTCAATTTTTTGCTTTGTTAATTTCAAATTCTAACAAAATTTTTTGATGAAAAATGCGCCATTCTTTTAATTAACTTTTTCATTAAAATTGAAATTTCACGCTTTCTTTAAAATATTTTTTATTTTTTACTTTTCAGTACATTTTTTAGTTAATGAAAAGAATTTTTTTAAAAAATTTTTTTAACCATTTATTTTTTTAACAGTTATTTTTGATTTTAAAAATAAAAGTCAATTTTAATTATTATTTCGAACAAAAAAAGAAAAAAATCTTTAATAACAATTTTAAAAGATTTAAAACAATACTAGTCAAAGATAATAGTTAAAAATAACTTTAAATATTTTTGGTTAAATTTAACTGTTACTGTTGTTTTATATCATATAAGTTTCAAAATATTGATTATTTTCTGATTTTTTCGATATAAGTTATAACAGTTACGATCCCTGATGTTTACATTAAAGCTGTTTGATTGACGATTTAAACTCTTACTTTGACAATATGACTGACTGACTAAATTATGCCTTGTTTTGGCGTTAAGACTGTTTGGTTTACGGTTTAAACTTTTGTTTTGACAATAAGGCTGACTGAATGAATTAGATTGAATTGAACTTGGTTTACTTTGACTATGACGTGCGACTTTTTGGACAGCGACGGCGTGTGCAGACCAGGGTTGAATATTTCTTGACGCTTTTTGTGACGCCTCTAAGTTTAAAGCCCTTTGGCAATACCCTTCGAAATCCAAGTTATCTTCATTTAATAGCACTTGTTGTATTTTGTCGTTTTTTAATCCTATGATAAACCTGTCTGCCAGAATTTCATCTAGGAATTTCGCTTTATAAAGACTTACGCTATTGATTCTTCGTGATTCCTCTTCACTTGTGGATGTATCTATTTGAGTTGTTATTAATGTCTCCATGAAATCGCCAAAATGACAAGTCTGTGCGAGTGATTTTAATTTTATAATGTATTCTGCGATCGGCTCACCTTCTTCTTGGAAAGCTTTATAAAATTTGTATCTTTCCGCTCTTTTATTTTCCTTTGGTGAAAAATGACTTCTTAGTAAGCTAATTAAATCCTCACATTTTTTATTACTCGGCAAGTCCGGCATTGTTAGTGACTTAAGTATTTCATACGTATCTGGACCCATTATTGTAATAAATAATGGCGTCTTGGCTTCTTCCTGCACATCATTAATAATGAAAAATTGTTTCAACCGATCTTCATACGAATTAAAGTTATTTCCTGGGGTGAACGGCTCGAGACTTTCTATCAATGGAGCCATGCCTGCTTTTGCTTATCCCCAAAATATCTTAATAAATCACGTTAATCCTACCCTTTTCACTTAAATTAGTTCCTTCTAATTATTTTTTTCCTTTTTCCTCGTCGCCAAAATTGTTTTGTTTTTTACTTTTAAATAAAACTCCTGTATTTCCAATTCAAGTCTTTATTCTCTTTTTAACTTTTTTGTAGCACACCCGTTCGCCGTCGCTGTCAAAAGAAGAAGGAAGGAAGTTAACAGCCTCTGGCTAAGAATCAACAAAACTGCAGTACTAAATTTAAAGGTACCAATGTACCTACATGACAACTCTAAACTTAAAGGTACCAATGTACATACATGACACATTCATGGTGGTTTTTTCGTGTTAATTTAGAGAAAAAATGTTGGATTGATGTTGTAATGAAATTAAAGTGAATTTAAAATGGTTAAAAATTATTACGGAATGGTTATTAAAACATAAGTGCAAGTACCACCACACAACATGAATAACAATAACTTTCGATTTTTGTCCTACACATTTTTCTGCTTTAATATTTTTAAAAATTATTCTTTAACAAGCTTTAATCACTTTAAATTCACTTTTAACTCAATAACCACACAAATTCAACATTTTTGCCCTAAAATAACTCGACAAAACCACAGCGAATGTAAACAAAATTGGTCACCTTCACAATTAAACCATTAAAACATATTGGTTCACTCAATTTTTTGAAATTGTTTTAATTCAATCACTGAAACACTAATCACTGGTAATCCAGGTGCAGGAAAAAGTGATAAAATACAATATTTTACAACTTTTTATTGCAAAAATAAACTTAAAAACTTGGCTCCACTATTTTATTATACGCGAAATGTCATCCATTCAAGCAAATGTAGGATCGGCACCGGCTACTTTCAGGCCTGTAGCTACGATGGGTTTGCTGGAGGCCCTCCCTATCAGAACCTCAAATATGCAGCGTACTGCAAATTTAAGACATGATATGATATTGTCATTTTACCAGCCTCAGCCAATTGAAATACTTTTGATTGCAGCGTGCTGTATTCTCATCTCATGCCCTAATTTGCTACACGCTGCCAATTTTGATGTTCTGATACGGCCTGCGGACGATATCGGCGAAGGGGTAGAGGCTATGGAGGGCAACCATTACAACTCCAATCCTTTAGCTATTAAGTTTATTATTATATGGGCATATGAAAATTCGTAGCCAAAGTCCGTTCACGATGTCCGTGGGTGAGGAGGTTTTTACCCAGAGGCTATGGAGGGAAATAAATTACATATCCTAGTTTTCAGCTAAAGCCGGCTCTAAACGATGCTATGAGCACTTTCCAACGTTGGACGTTTGATGGTAGAACGCATCGTGTGGCCGCTACTCGAACTACGAATGTCCAATGTCAAGCGTCCAACGATGGTGTTTGGACAGGTTCGGAGTATTGTCACTCAAACTTTGGAAGCGTTGATGCTGTATTTGTCGATACATTAATGTCCATCCAATGGCGCTACAGCCCAAATCGAGCCTTGGCCTCCTCTAGGGCATTTCTCCAAGTTTGACGGTCCCTTGCAGCATGTCTCCAGTTCCGGATGTTGAGCATTGACTCTGCGTCAGCCGTCACAGAGTCTATCCATCTCCTCCTGGGTCTACCTACTGGCCTACTTCCCGAAATTTCTGATGCCATAAGCCGTTTTGGGATGCGATTGTCCTCCATCCTGATCACGTGGCCGGCTAGTCTCAATCTGTTGATTTTTATTAAAGTTGAGAGTTGTGGGTCGTCAAAAATTTCATACAACTCGTTGTTGTATCTTCTTCGCCATATTCCATCCTCTCTGATTGGGCCTATTATGCATCTGAGAATTTTCCTCTCGAACCTGTTGACTCGTTCCTCTATGTCCTGGGTCATAGTCCAAGTCTCGCTGCCATAGCACAGTACTGGTCGTATTACTGTTTTGTAGAGTGAGAGTTTCGTTTTCCTGTGCACAAATCTTGAGTGCAGGATTTGTTTTTGGGCATAAAAGGCTCTATTAGCCAGTAGTATTCTTCTAGTTATTTCTTCTTTTTCTTCGTTTCTTTTTGTGATAGTAGACCCAAGGTAGACTGTTTTATCGACTACTTCTAGGTTATGTTCGTCGATGGTTATATTTCTTCCCATTCTAAATCGTCCTGCTCTGGATTGTTGCATAACCTTCGTTTTTTCTTCGTTAATCTTCAGGCCTATGTCCTTTGCCGCCTCTTTTAATTCAACATAGACTTCTTTTGCTGCCAAAAAGGACCTTCCCACGATGTTTACGTCATCCGCATATCCAAGTAGTTGTACCGACTGGGTAGCTATTGATGCACTTCTCTGGACTGACGTTTTCCTTATCACCCATTCTAGGGCCAGGTTGAAAAGCATGGGGGCCAGCCCATCTCCTTGTCTAAGCCCTTGACGTACTTCGAACTCCTCTGTTACAACAGTTTGGATCCTTACTTTCGCTAGTGAGCTGTTTGTGGCGCATTTGATTAGTTGTACCAACTTTGAGGGGACTCCTATTTCCGATAAGATCTCGTATAGCCTCTCTCTGTTTATTGAGTCATATGCCTGTTGAAAGTCGACAAATATCTGGTATACATCTACATTCCTTTCCCAGGTTTTCTCCAGAATTTGCCTTAAGGTCAGCAGTTGGTCCGATGTTGACCTGTTTGTCCTAAAACCAGCTTGATATTCTCCTATAAGGCTTTCCGCTATAGGTTCCAGTTTTTGTTTCACAAGGATTGTGAAGATTTTGTAGCTGGTGCTGAGGAGTGAGATGCCTCTGTAGTTTTTGCAGTTTAGTTTATCTCCTTTCTTGTATATTGGACATATAATGGCTTTCTTCCAGTCCTCTGGTATAACTTCTTCCTCCCAGATGATGCATATGAGTTCGTGTAATGTTCGTAATAGTTGGGGTCCTCCTTCCTTTAGCAGCTCAGCTGCTATTCCATCGGCGCCAGGCGATTTGTTGCTGTTCTGCCTTTTTACGGCTTCCCGCACCTCATCCAGTGTTGGTGGTTCTATTGAGATGTTATCTTGGGGAATTACAAATGCCTCTGTCTCTGCATTCTCGTTTGATAGGGAGATAGGATTCAATAGGTTCTGAAAATACTCTCTCCACCTTTCCTTTATCCTATCAGGATCTGCCAACAAGTTCCCATCTATGTCCTTGCAGATGTCCGTTCTTGGCTGGAACTTATTGGTGATCTGGCGAGTTCCTTTGTACGCTTGTCTAATTCTCCCTTCATTGAAGTCTTCCTGTATCTGTAGGATTTTCCTATTTAGATATTCCCTCTTCTTCTTTCTGCACAGCTTGTCTGCAATTTTTCTTTTTTCCTTGAAGACTTCCATCCTTGCTCTTGTTGGCCTTGCGATGTACTCTCGGTGGCTCTGGTTTCTTTCTTCAATTGCGGTTCTACAGTCTTGGTCGAACCAATCAATTCTAGTCTGTCTGGGGGCCCAGCCTAGTGCCTCTTCTGCTGCCCCCTTTATGCTGCTTTTGACCTGTTCCCATTTGTCGTTGATGTTGGGCCGCTCATCTACCTCTCTCAAGTTTTGTACGACAGCATGATACATTAATGTACTTAGTATGAAACTCTTCGTATCATATTTCAATTACCCTAACCCACTCAATTTGAGTAACAAACTAAAAGAAGAAGCTAGGGAAGTGAACAGAATTTGGAAGTGACGTTTATTTCAGTAGTGGCAAAGGAAGTAGAATGAATCTACACAAGGTCGATGAACCCACAGGTGAGTTACGAGAGCATACCGGCAAAATGAATCTACGCAACGCCTGGAATTCCTCACTGTGACAGAGGACACAGACGATGTCCTTTTGGATTGCCGGAGATTAGCCGAGCAAACTGTTGCACTGTAACCTACAGCTAAAGGCAGGGCTAAGAGCAATGAACGTCTTAGACTATAATGGTACGATCGTTTGATCTACTGACTAAAATGGAGGAGAAGCTAAATTCCTCAATCAGAAGCTAAGGCGGAAATGAACAAAAAAGAAGTGAGTGGGGCTTAGAAGTACCAGTAGTATTATCAGGTAAATAAATGCTGATCCAGCTTGCTACGAATATTAAGTTTAACATTCATTACGTTGTGGTAGAAAATTAGCCAGTCTTAAGAGAATTTCATGAGGCATCTTAAGCCCATCTTAAAATAATTGTAATTAGGCCTAATGACCCAACTAGTTGGTAATTTTAGTTAGGATTCGAATACGGTATAACCGATAGCCTTGAGCGTGTCGGCATCATAATGCTTGCAGCTTCCAACGCACGAAAATAGAAAGAATCCAATAAAATATTTGTGAATAAATTAAAAATTAGTCTTAAAATCACGCCAAAGAAGTATAACTTCTAATGCGTGTACATAAGTACACACACCCACTGTTTTTTTATATAAAACAAGCAAAAACCCGCGTGCGTTTCAACGCCTTTCAATAAAATAATATTATGGGGACACAGTCTGCGATAGGAAAAAGCTATAGTGAAAAAAGAACAAATCTGGGAAAATTGAATTTGGGAGATGACCGCCACGGACCAAATCATATATTAAGTATACTATATTGCCTATCGTGTTCTACTTATCATACTCTTTCATTTGATACCCATGTCGAAGGGGTTGTGAAGAAAATATTAATGCGCCCTCTTGAGATGGCCGCTATGGACCAAACGATATATTGAGTATACTATATTGCATATGGCGTTCTACTTATCATACTCTCTCATTTGATACCCATCTCGAAGGTGTTGTGAAGAAAATGGTAATCCGCCCTTTTGAGATGACCGCCATGTACCATGTAATTTTCTAATTTGAAGTTTGTTTCCAGTTTTTTAAGTTTCCTTTGATGTACAGATAAAAATTCTATATTGTAACCCCTGATAGCCAATATTATGACGAACAGCCTTTATTTTTTCGCTTACGCATCTTTAGTTAGAAAGAACGACCAAAATGGTAACATTTTTACAAAATGCCCGATAACTTGCGTAGCGACGTTGCTAAAGGTAACAAATGTCCATTTCGTATAGCGTACGACGTAACTATCATGTTAAAAAAAATTTTAGACTGGAAACAATTCCTTATGTTTTGTTTCTCTGATTGTCATTTTTCAATTTTTTAGTTAAAGCCTTCGATACTTTTATCGTTCGGCCTTGCGCATTGCTTCCCTTATCCTGAACCTTACGAACCACCAATGGTATGAGTCTATTTTTTTAACAGTCGGCTGAGCCACAGCCGTCGGGGTTAGCTTGAGATAGCGGAGTGATATGCACAGGCCCGCCACAAAGGGGTCAACTGGGACGATTTGCTTTGGGCCACAGGCCAGAGGGGCCCCCGATAATAGAGTGAAACTCAAAAAGTGCTAATCGTCTAGGGGCCCCGTAACTAGCTAGAAACTCAAAAATCCAAAACCGTCATATCCCTGCGTTCTAATTGTCAAACAAAAGTAACCTGAAACACAAGCACTCTAAAATATATGCTTTGTTTGTGTATAGGTATGGATTCTTCTACTATATACATGTACTATATACAGTAAACACTATTTTTCTTTCTTCCGTTTGCGAAAAGTCGTCGATGACATCATCAAAGTCTATATTTTCTGCCAGAATGATTTAAACGTGACTCATACATGATCTTAGATAATGTTTTATCATTTTTAATTTTTCTTCACCTTTTGCAATTGCCTTTTCGCCATTCTAAACGCGAGTGTCGACAGCAGTTTTACCGAGCAGTTCCCCTACTAAGTACCAACACGTTCAATATGCTGCTTTAGCCCGCATCGAACTAGAACCGATCTACGTTGGTCCATTTTCTTCGCCCATACAATTCCTTAAACCTCCAATCGGAGATTATTAGCAGCGCTCTTAGTAGCGCTTCGATTTTTCCCGCTGGGATAGCTTCTGGATTGATTCTGCCAAAAGAAAGATGAGTGCTGAGCTCAGAACTAAGCACAAGGGCCGGTCTAAGACCTGTTCCATTCTAGGCTTCACTAAGTAACTTTAGGTTATTCGCCAATAAAGAACCGACCGTTCAGTGTTTATATTCAATGTTCTGATTGAACTTATTCTTATCACAAATTGTTTTAATCAAATATTTTGGAATTTGAGAATTCTGGAGGGGCCCCTAAACATATTTCAGCCACCCAAGGTAACTAGTGTGGACTTGGTTATGTCACCTAAAGCTATTAATCCCGCTAACCAGCCAACAAAGACCTAGTCGGAACGTTATCCCCCTATTATTAGCCGATTAAGATGGCGGGATTTTTAATCTTCAAAACGGCGATATCTCATAAATGGTAATTCGTACGGGAATAATCGCATATTCTACAAGATTTGTAAAAACTATTTTATGAGCGTTTAAGAGATACATATTTGCAAACTGAATTTTTGACTTTTTGAATTATCTTTGGAGAGAGTCGACATTTCGTTTATAAAGACTTATGCTGCAGTTTTGTTTAAAAACCCAAAAACAAAAATTGTAAAGGGTTCGGCGATTGTTTGCCGAAAAAATGAAAACTGGAAACACTGAACTGAAAAAACCAAAAATTTAAAGTAATGAACTTTATTGAATTCCATTTATTTAATATTAAAAACGAAAAATGTTAAACGAATATCTTAAATATAATGTCTTGCAAAGAACTAATATGAGAGCACGGCAATTGGAAATTTGTTAAATATCTAATCTAAAAAAGGATTGATATAAGAACACGGCGATCTGAAATTCGTAAATTGTCTCATCTAAACGAATACTGATAAAAAATCCTATCTGAAAAATCATTGATATGAAAACATAGCGACCTACAATTCGTTGAATACGCAATCTAATAAAGAACTGATATAAGAACACGGCGATTTTAAATTCGTTATTAAACACTTTACTTCTGTAGCAGCACGAATCAACATGGTTGTGAGCATAACCAATAAAATCGCTGGGTATGCATATGTGGTGGGTGGTAAAAAGTTTGATATTATAATAAAGTTGTATGACAAAGCCATTACTTAAGCGAGAAGAAATTTTATTTGCTAATTTGTGTTAGAGAAACAAATTATTCACATCATTTATTAACACATTTTCTATGGCTACGTCTCTACACATTCCGTGCAATAGTCACGTAACCCACCACCAGCGATTTTATTGGTTATGCTCACAACCATGTTGATTCGTGCTGCTACAGAAGTATTAACCCTTATTTTACACACTGGGTCAAATTGACCCCACGGTTTGTTCGAGACGATTTTTCTCGAACAAACCGTTAGAATTAGGGCCTGTAGCGTCACTGGCATTTAGGGGAAGTTTCAAACTAAAGGCCTATGTGGAGAAAGTTAGTCAGTTGTGTTTTTTTTGATAATTTTTTTTGTTAATTAAACAATAACAATTGACGTTAACAACCATGCAGTACTCTTCAGAAAGGTTCAAAATATATGTGTAATTTTTTACAACCCGTTATGTAAACAAATACAAAAGTTACTAACATTTTTCTCGTTGGGGTCAAATTGACCCAGTGTGTAAAGTACGTAATTTTTTGATAGTTTGTAACACAAGGGTTAAAAAAGTTTTTCCTGAACTACTATCCGTGGCGGGCGGACAAAAAGAGTTATTTCGATCGCGGCGCATCATAATTAATAAAAATAATTTAAAAAACGCGGTCGGTGGTGGACACGCTGGCACCGTGGCGGTTGCTTCGGCACCGTGGCGGCTGCCAGTACAAAACTCAATAAGTTAAAAAACAGATAATAAAAATTTAAAATTAATAAATAAAAGTAAAAAACAATTTTTTTCCTGTGACTAGTAAATATAAAAAACATTGTGACTAGTAAATATAAAAAACAAAAAAAAATTAAATAATGATAAATTGAAATATCTATTATGTTGTTTGTTAAAGCTAAGAGAAAATAAAATAAAATTGTGCTCAAAAATAATTATTGTGAGTGATGTTTTTTTATAACAATTGTGAAATCATTCAGTAAATAAAGAAGAAAAAACCCCAGTGATATATGAAAGTTTAAACAACAAAAAATAAGAAAAAGAGTGTTGTTTTTTAATACAACAATTGTTTTTTACTTTTGAGTGTTTCGTCGATTTTCTTAAAAAGAGTGATGTTTTTAAATACAACAATTGGCGCAGCCGGTAGGATCTGGGTGCGCAAACAACAAAGGTGTTAATACTGCTGGTCAAGGCTCCATTGACCTCTAACCCAAGGCTGAGCCTAACTTGGGGGCAGTAATAGCGTCTAACTACAGCGCATAAAAATTCCTAGATCCTCCACGAATCAACGCTCGGGGGTAATCACCTACGTGCCTCTGCTCCAGGCGAGCACGCATTTACCCCCCTAAAGTTTTTACATCGCGGGACTTTTAGTGGGCTTCATCTCTGCCCAGGAGACGCCCTATGTCCGAGGGCCAACAAGGGGACAACAACAAATCCGAGACTCCCCCACCGAGGGTCCACCAAACACCAGCCAGTCATCAAGCCACACCAGAACCCTCAACCGTACCAGGAGCCAGCGACACAACAGCGAACTACCAGACTATTCAACGAGGGATTCAAACCACAATACTAGCCGCTAAATTAATTCCTTCAAGCGGCTAACGCAGCAATAAGTTTACTGTATGTACAAAATTTAATATTTGCTTAACATTAGTATTAGATAGGTTTTTACATACTCATATAAAGGTATATAAGGCTCAAATTCTTCATTAAGCTTATATTTTTATTTTACATGAATATTGATAAAAAAAAACGTTTAAAAGTTTTAATTCTTAATAGTACATACATATATACAAAAATAAAAAAAAATATATAGAAAGGTTTTATATGAAGGTGTATATTATATACAAGTACATTTACATGTCATATGTCGACATACATATGTATATAATGCACAAAACCCAAAGTGAAAAGTCAAATATTAATTTTGTTGCCCAAATATTAGTAATAACAACAATATTATTTCTAATGATTTAATTAACTCCATTCAAAAACTAAAAAGCTCTATTATATCTATTTTAAATCGCAATTAACATATATGTGGCAAGAACAAAAAATTATAAAGCTAAAGTAGAAATTTTTTTTCTTATTTTTTCCAATGTTAGGAATTTAATATTAAGATTCGTCGATTTTTTTTTTAATTGAACAATGTATAAATGAAAAACAGTACGAATAACACTGTAAAGAAAACACAGCACCTGCCACCAACACCGCCACAAACCGTGCTCATTATATATAAATAAAATAAATAAACATAAATTAAATAACAAACTTAAATAACAATATAAATTACATAACAAAACTACATAAACTTATATATTATATAAATAACATGAATATTATATAAAAACAAACTTCTGCCTAATTAACGTATAGATATTAATAAATATAAAAGATAACAAACGTTTATTTCATTTTTTTTTTTTTTTTCAGAGTTAACCCTTCTAGCACAGAAGGCGCACTTATCAGCTAAGCATGAAAATCTATATATACATACACATACATACACATATATATATATATGTATATATATACATATATAGAGTTTCCCTTCTAAGACAGAAGGCGCACTTCCCAGCAGAGCTGAGAAATATTTACCACTGCCGTGGCTCAGCTGAGACATGCAAACATAAAATATTAAAACATAAAAGATCAAAAACATTAAACAGAGAAGCGTGCAAAACTAAAAAGGGAGTGAGGCACGCAGAGAGTCACGCCACATTGAGAAGGGTCCTTTTAAGGACAACTTCACTGGTTAGCAAGCTAAACACACTCCTATTGTTGTTAGTATTTATAAGCATGCGATTAACGGGTTCGAACATGCCATAATTGGTGTTAGAGGAATTAATGTGCAAAAGAGGTTCACCTCTCAGGTTGTAGTTATTCACTCTAAATGACGCGCGGTTTCTTAAGAAACCAGAGTCCACTTTGTCATTCATCAGTCGATGAACGAATATAACGTCAGCGACCTCACGGCGCTTATGGAGGGAGCTTAAGTTGAGCAATTTAAGTCTGTTCTCATAAGGCGGAAGAGCGAGTGGGTCATCCCACGGGAGGTGGCTGAGTGCAAACCGGACGAACTTCCTTTGAACCGATTCGATTCTACTAACATGGGAGGAGTAGTAAGGAGACCATACCTGGGAAGCGTAGTCAAGCAAAGGCCTAACCAAAGATACGTACAGGTGTTTAGTGACGAGGGGGTTGTTGAACTCTTTGGACCATCTTTTTATAAATCCCAGGACTGAATTGCCCTTGGAGGAGATATAATTGATGTGGGTGGAGAAATCCAACTTACTTGTGGGACTCCAGAGGACGCTTCGATGTTCTTCGATTTGACTCCGCGGAATAGAACCTGGTAGGTTCTATCGGCTAAGTACGACTGGAACCAATCCACAAGGGCATGAGGAAAGCCTAATTTCTTTAGTTTAAGAACTATAATAGAGTGGGAGAGTTTGTCGAAAGCCTTACTAAAATCTGTATAGCCACAGTCAGTTTGGCAGCCAGTGACAAAGCCTCTAATTGTGTGTGAAGAGAACTCCAGTAAATTAGTGGTAGTGGAACGGGCTGCAAGAAAACCATGTTGGTTTGTTGAGATAAGCCTCTTGCAGATAGGGGCGATAGCAGAATAAATAATAGATTCGAAGAGTTTTGGTATAGACGATAACTTCGCAATTGGCCTATAATTAGATATTTCGTTTTTACAGCCTTTCTTATGGACAGGTATTATAAAAGAGTTCTTCCATAAGGTTGGGAAGCGCCCTTTATTTAGGGATAAACATAGAAGAGGAGACAGTAGGGCCCCTGCACAGGATTTTAGAACAGCTGGAGGGACTCCATCAGGGCCGGACGAAAAGTCTTGTGGAAGTTCATTTATATGCTTCAAGATATCATCCCTGGTTATAGACAGGGAAAAGTTTTGAGCCGTTTGGATTGCATTGATATGTCGAAAATTATCTTCATCTGGTTGGAATACAGAGGACGAGAAAGATTTGAGGAAGAACGATGCAAAATTTTCACAAATTTCGGCTGGATTAGAACTAAGGGAGTTCTCGTACTGCATGGTGTAAGGGTAATTATCAACTTTTTTCTTTGTGTTGATAAATTGAAAGAATGCTCTGGGATCACCATACACTTTACCTTCCATGTTTCTGAGGTATTCTTTATAGAGGGTTTCGGAGAGAGCATGAAATTGGTCATAGCAATTGAGAAATGCATCGAAACTCGCAGTGTCTTTCTTCTTCAGGTAGGTTTTCCAGAGTTGTTGTGCCACGGTGGGGATGATCTGGGCGATTTTAACGGCTCGATAGGTACACAGGATGCGAAAGTTTCATACAGGATGGAGTAAAATCTGGCTACATCGACATCCAACTCATTAGGTGAGAGCAACCAATTGAAATCGACCGAAGTGAGCTTGGATGAGAGTTCCTCAAGGTTGGCTTTTTTAAAGTTAAAGGTAAAGGTTGTCTCCTCTGGGATTGGCTTATTGTTAAAGACAAAACAATAGCTCAGTAGGAGAGGAGGGTGATAATTATCGACAGGTGACAAGACAATTGAGCTAGGCTCAACATTCATGTTGTCTGAGTCGGAAAAGAATACAAGATCTAACCGCCTTCCTAAAATATTATTCACCCCGCTCATTTGGCACAAGCCGCAGGAAAATAAGGAATTCAGAAAGTTGGATTCCCTAGAGTTAAAGTTGTTTCCAGGAAGGTAGTTATCGTCATCATCGCAAGATACCCATTTAACATTGGGTAAGTTAAAATCACCTACAAGTAGGAGTTCATCTTTGGAATCCATCATATCTTGGATATGATTTATGCAAGCGATTAGAATATCATAGAGATTTTGACCTCTATCGTCAAGAGTGCTGAACATATCTGGTGGGATGTAACAGCAGATTAAAAATAAGTTGTTATGAACAAGGGAGACTTTGAGAGCGAGGACCTCAATGTCTAAAGTATTGGAAAAATCAGGAAGCGTTATTAAGCAACAGTTGAGAAGGTTACTACATGCAAGTAGTACACCACCTCCACGAGCCTCCGAGTCAATATATCTATCCCTCCGAAAAACTTGGAAAGAAGAGTCGAAAAGTTCGGCATTAAGAATCCCACTGTATAGCCATGTATCTGTAAAAGCGATTATGTATATCGAAATCGCTGGCCGAAGTCGACAGAAACACATCTTGGGTTTTGGATCTGATTCCCCTCACGTTTTGGTAGTAGAGGGAAAGCGTCTTAAGTTTTTTGAAACCTGTAAAGTGTCAGAAATATATACTATAAAATAACCCTATGTAACCTAATGTATATGGTATATAACAAACTTATATAAACATATGCAGTATATAAACATAAATAAATACTTTATAAAAACATATATTTAAATATATACTATATAATCGACATCTATTAATATATAAACTAAATAAGAAAAACATACTAACACATATACTACATAATACATAAATAAAAAGATACATAAACCTATATACACCTGAATAGTCGTGCAGACTCCAGTTACAAAGCTGTTAATTACGGATTCTGCACCGGTGGTTGTGTAGCGGTACTGGCGCAAGAATAACGCAAATAGTCTTAGTTCCCTTATTGTATGTGAATATTAATTCATTAAACTTCGCGCATTTTTACCTGGACGTGTATGGTTCGTTCTTCTATTTTTACGACTTCAATTATCCTAACTTAATGTCACGACGTCTAATTCGGTTTACCTATTGTCTTACTACCTTAATCAATTAACATGGATTACTTATCTTCCTGCGGAAATTCTCTTGGTCCTGGTGAAATTATTAAACTAATAACTGGAGTTAATTACGCCGCAACTGTAGCAATCAACGCATTTCTAAAGAAAAATGTCTAGCAGGCTAGCATTACTTTTCTTTCATACGTGATTAATTTGTTTGAAATTGCACTATTGATAAGAATTTTAGTTTGAAATTACAGAATTTAATAGAAATCTTCAAAGGTTCTCAATTTACATCTTTATTTAAAAATTACAATTCCTTTTTCAGTTAATTACTTAGAATATATTTTTTTAGCGGAATATTTTTTTTAAACAACAAAAAATGATTAAATATTCACTTATGTGTGTTAAAAGGACTTCACAATTGACTATATTTACGTTAAGGGCCGGTTTCATCGACCCGGATAATAATAAGACCGAATATATTCATTTCATCAACCTGGATATATTATCTCAGTCGGATATAAATACGACTGGGTTGCGCTTGCGTTGGTCGTAAAAATATCCGCTGGACGTAGCCTCATTTAGTATGCTATGTTCGAAATTTCGAAAATTATGTTTGACGTTAAAAACAAACAGTTTCAATTTATTTTTGAAAATTATGTTTGACGTTAAAAACAAACAGTTTCTTTTCATTTTTGAAAAGCGATCCATATAAGAAAATAAAATCAAATGCCAACTTCCTTACCTGATATCGAAAAACAATTAACAACTGACTCTATGTTCGAATCCTATGTCCGAAAATAATATAGACTTTCGAATATGCAGGCATCATTTATCCCGGTCGATGAAACACACCAAATATCCGACAGAATATCCAAGATATTTATTATCCGTGGATATATCCGTGCCCATGAAACCGGGCCTAAGAGCTTCCTCAAATTGCCTGGATTTTTCACAACACTTTAATTTATTTGATTTAAAACTATTTCAACTTAAACTTCTACTTCGACAACTTCGACAACACGGGTTGTGCACACATAGATATTCCGTGTAGGGATAATAAAGTTACTCTCGGTAAAATAAACACCCATGTACGCCGAGAGTATCATAAAAAACCGTTTTTTTTTTGGTGTTGATATTACGATCCGTGTATGCCAGCCCAATGAAACTTTATAACCAAGTGAAGTCTAGAAAATTCTTCAACATTAAATTTCATAATTCTTTATAAAACTACTGTTTTTGACCGTTTTTTCTCGATTTTCTAACGATATTCCCGAAGTCGTAATATCGTAATATCAGCTGACGCTTGAGTGGGATATCACAGCTGATGCTTAAGTGGGGTCATTCCCCTTTCATGCAAATTGAATGATCCCGTAACAGGGCGAAGAAATGCACTATTTGATTAATTCCGTAACTGAACGAAAAATGCATAGAGACATTGTCAGTGTATTATGATCAGTGAATTTTATAGTGTTGCAAGTGTGAAATAGTTTTATTTTAAATTAATTGTAGGAATTATTTGTGTGTTATTGTTTTATATCTATTTCTTGGAAACATAATTTTGGCAAATATAGTTAGCGCCTGTCGCATGAATTCTATATAATTGTGAAATCCCCTTGTTTTATTTGTGTACATTTATTTATGTTTATAATTTTTAATTATTAATTTATTTAGGAAAGCAATTTGACATTTAATTCTATTACTTAATTTATTATTCTAGTGCTTCAAATTACAAATTCATGTCTTAATTATAGGTTGTGCTCAACATTCTCCCTCCCGTTGAACCGGATGGTTCAACAATTTTCGAACAACGCCTCTTTTGTGGCAATGGAAAAAGGTGAGGCGTCCATCTGGTTTTACCTTGACCCTCACTTGATATCGCTCGGGTAAATTCAGCGTTTTTTCTCGCTTCTTCGTTTTGGCGATGGCTTCGAAGTCGGTTCTTTGCAGGACGTCGGGAGTTAGGAAGATATCAACTCCTTCCCTGGTCACAAACTTTTGGTGGCTGTTATTGATCCGCATCTTGAGTTCCTTTATGGTGGCGGTCGGTTTTATGATTGCCAATGAAGACTCTGAAGCTCCGTTGATCAGTGCTGGCTGGGGTGGTGTTGGGTTAGTGTGCATCGTCACGTTCGCTAAATGGTTGGCTGGATGATTTCGGGATGTGATCGTTACTTCAGACGCTTGGGCATGGTGGACGTCTGCCTTAGCTGCAGCTGTTTCAGAGTTAGATGATGACCTTGATTACCTGGGATCAGTATCGCCATCGGAGTCTGCATAAAGATCCGGGTCTTCTTCGTGGTGCATCGAGAAGAAAATTTGCTCGGATAAAATAAGCACATCTTCATCATACTCGTACTCCACCTCGCCGACGTATCTACACCTTGACGTGGTGGTGAGGCTTGCGTGGCCCCGTAAGGGTGCCCTGACTAAGATAGATGCGCGCAATCCCAAGGTGTAAACAATCGTGCTGAAGGGATGAATGGTACTGCGTTAGTGTACTACTAACGATGGACTCCGGATACCAGGCGACCTCCGGTTTAAATTAGCCTTCCCATGGTAATGCGGAGCTCTGCCATGGGCGACTGTCCTTTCTCGCGCAACTCGTGGGATCAATATAGATACCTTTAAAAATAATAATGAGGATGGAGCACCTCTCAACGCTTCAATCACTTCTGGGGCTTCCATAGCCCCCCAACAGGCCAACCTACAAGACCAGTTGGACATTCCCTGCGAACCCATGCAGCAGGGTGCCGATCACGGCCCCAATGAAGGGGAATTTTCGGGATCCCTCTACAATGAGGGCAGTCTGAGTCCGCGAACTGCCGTGGAGCACGCTGAGATCACTCCTTCAATGGAAGAAGATCTCCTTAGAGGCCCACCTGCGGAACCGCGCTCACCTTCTGCTCCATTGGAGCGGCAAACCGGAATTTCAAAAGCTCCTTCTAAAAACCGGAGTGGCGCAGCCACCAAACGTTTTAAGCGACTTATGGATGCTGGTTACTCTCGGGAAGATGCCGAAAGGATTTGCGTGGCCCCCGAGGAAGAGAGGAAAGCCATTCTTCCTAACAAGAAGAGGGGCAGATCCTCTGGATCCTCTCCAGGCCAAAATGCCCCGGCGAAAAGGGCGAAGGCTCCAGCTACACGGCCTGGAAAGCCAGCTGAAAAGCCTTCACCAAAGAAGTGCGACGCACCCTCACTGAAGCCTAAAACAGCTTCAAAGCCGACCTTCTGCCAAATAGCAGAGAGTGTCAGAATGGGTGTGCTCGCTGCTGACTACCCAGAGACTCTCCTGACCACGGATCAGTTAACGGCTGTGCAAGGGAGTCTTCTGGAGGCGATAGCCCAGTTGGGACAAAGCTCAGAGCAGAAGAGGTTCCTAGGTGTCGCTGCGCGCCCGGGGTGGCTAGCCATCACCTGCGCCGACTCGGCCACGTGGCTGAAAGGTGTGATGGCTAACCTTAAGCCCTGGGAAGGAGCTAGTCTTGTCGCTGTGGACGAAGACAAGCTGCCGCGCAGCCATGTTGTGGTCGGATATTTCCCGGCTGCAACCGAAGACCCTACCGACATTATGTTGAAATGGATAGGGGTCCAAAACAGGGCTCTAAGGGTGCATGAATGGAGAGTACTCCACAAAGTGCACCGTCCACCATTTACGGAGATGACGTTCTCCGTGGACCAAAGGTCAGTTGACGAGCTGAGACGGACAGGCGGCCAAATTGGCTACAAGTTTGGTTGGGCACAGCTTAGGATTAAGGCGGCAGAAAAGCCTATGTCCAAGGCTGACTCTGGCCAAGCTCATACTGTCCCCTCAGCGACCGCCAGCACTTCGCGAGCAACCGCGACCATTTCCGCTCCTATCACCAAGGAAGCAGATGCCCCGAGGCTAACATCTGAAGCCTCGCTTGAGCCTGCTCCGGAAATGGGAGAGGTAAGCTCCAATGTGAGGATGGTGACCACTGCACTCTCTGGGCTGGTGGTTGGGGGGTCCTCTAACGAGGTAATGAATCCCTCTACTAGCTCAGTATTGCAGGCGGCTGGGGCAATGTCTAGTACCCCACCATCCGACACATGCGAACATATAGCCTCCAGAGAGGCTGGTGCTGCTGGCGGAATCGTCGGGGAAGCAACTCTGGATGCTTCCTCTATTGCCGCTACAGGCGGGACTGAGCCCCTAAAATCGCCACTCCAATCCTCAAAGGGTAAACCTCCACAGCCCAGTAAGGGTCCTAAGAAGGGGAGGAGAAAAAATCCCTTCAGGAAATGAGCACTGCTTCCAATATGAAGCTTGTCCAGATAAACCTTCATCACGCCAAGGCTGCTTCTGCAATACTTGAAAAAAAGTTTATCTCGGGCAATTTAGATATGGCCCTAATCCAAGAGCCATGGGTGTACCGAGGAAGAATATGTGGCCTCGCTACTAATGCTGGCAGGTTGATCTACTCCACCGAGCATGACTGCCCTAGAGCAGCACTGCTCATGGGGAAGAGACTAACTTGCCTTCCTCTTTCGCAGTTCGTATCCAGAGATCTGGTCGCGGCTGAGGTAGTGCTACCTGGAGACGTAGGAATGCCCAGGCTCGTTATAGCCTCGGCCTACTTCCCTGGTGAAGAGCCTGCCCCACCACCAACAGATGTCAAGAGACTTGTGGAAGACTGCACTAGGAGGAATATTCAGTTAGTGATTGGTTGCGATGCCAACGCGCCACCTTGTGTGGGGAAGCACCAATACTAATTCTAGGGGCGATTACCTCCTTGATTTCATTACTACCTACAATTTACAGGCTATGAACAAGGGGCACGAACCTACCTTTTCTAATGTGACTAGGCAAGAGGTAATTGACCTGACTCTTCCTAGCACATTTGTCAGTTCCAGAATACTAAACTGGCACGTCTCAAGTGAGCCATCAATGTCTGACCATAGACATATACGGTTTAACCTGAGAGCTTCTGCAATATCCTCGGAAGCATTTAGGATTCCACGGCAGACTGACTGGGACGCTTATCGCACAGCTCTCAGTTCAGGAATCAGCCATATGGATACTAATCTCATTACTGAGGTCGATCTCGACCTTGTGTCTACCAATCTGCAGGAAACGATCATCGCAGCCTTCGAGAGCAGCTGCCCTGCGAAACCTCAGTAGATATACTATGGGCGTTCGGGCTCAATTTTGTATGGAAATTTGTATGGGCCTCTAAATTCACATTTTCCGCCATTTTGGATTTTTGATGATGACGTCATCGCCTGAATATATTTTTATTTATTGGTGAGATGAAACTTGATGATGACGTCATCCCGGCAGAGATAATTAGCCGATCCTATACCCGAAGCCGATTCCGAAGCCAATTCCGATACCCGAAGCCGATTTCGATACCCGATTCCGATCGATACCCAAAGCTGATTCCAATACTAAGCCAGTCAGTTGATTAGTCAGACATCTCTCTATTGCTGGAAATTTAATGGCAGGACGATTTGGCCCAGTCATGGCCAGGCAGTTTGTGACGTCACTATCGACGAAGTTTGATGTCGCCTGACAGTAGCGCCCGGGCGATTTGTGTCTTGTTGAAACTTGATGATGATGAGATGACGTGATCGCTTTTATATGTTTTTATTTTTTATTCCTGAAGTTGAAAATGTTTATTTTAAAAAAGTGCTGGGCCCGAGAAGGATTTGATCCCGAGTCCCACAGGCGGTTCATGAAATTAATTTGAAGCTTTAGCCAACTAGACCAAGTCCATAGCTTCTGTTGCTTCTTCTAATTGTGTATATATAGTAGCGCGAAGTAAAAATGGTGTGCACCAGCGATCTAAGAATATATTTTTTAATTTTCCTTCGATCATGCTGTGTGTGAATCGAAATAATATGGTAAGCATAGTGCTTGGTCGAGCGCCCGCTGGCTGAATGAGTGTAGATGAATGTGATTGATAAGAGTTTGTTTGGTATATTCTTATGCAATGGGTCTCGTGAAAATTTCAACAGACCTCGGATCCGAGTGTGGGTTTGAATGTTTTGTTTGATATTGCTGTTGTTGTAGTAAATGGTAGGAATTCGTTTTCATATGAGGAGCTTATCAGTAAATTTTTACGCATAAGAGCTGAGCGAAGAAATGTCCACGCGGTGAAAAAGGGTGATAAAAAGTAAGAATTTTTGAATGACTGAAATGGTTATTAGCGAAAAGCTTTGGATTGCTTACGGTTGTTGTTGTTGTAAAGAATGAAAACGAATGTTGATGTAGGTCTGGGTTTTTCTGTTAAGGCGATCGACTGGGTAGAATTTTTTATCTGGGGGCAAGCGCCTTGCTTGCTGCTGATTTATGATCGCCGGGTGGAATACTGGGTAAAATGGTGAAGTTGATGGTGATCTATTGATAATTAATTGATTAATTGATCAATAATTGTATGATAAATGTTTATCAATCTATGGTGGGTGTTTATATTCCCAAATTTCTCATCATAATATAATTCACATGTGAGAAGATGAGCGTCAGGTATAAAATCAGGGCTGCAAGCTGGGTTATCCATTCATCCAAAGTATTATTATAAGTAAATAGTAAGCACATCGTGCAATTGGAAGTTAGTACCGCGAATAATTGAATAGTTAGCGAAAATGGCTCCAGTGAGTGAATTAATTGATAGCGCTAAATCGGCTTTTAATGCCGCCCAACATAACCATGAATTAATTGAACAAAGTATTAAAGAGTGTGGTAAGAGCTTGAGATTCTTAAACCGATTTTTAAAGAATACCGCATCGACAAGCGAGCGCCATCACGTGGGTAATGGTATAAACCTCATACAAAGTTACCGTACCAAGCTGAAACATTTGCGATTAGTGAAAGGTGCAGGCTTGCTCCAAAAACGAGCCAACTGGAGTTCAACCAGAGTGAAATGGATAGATGTACAATCAGCTTTTAACAATCGGTGAGGAGAACTTTTATATATGAATATTATCTCATTTTTCATTTGCAGTATTAGGATGGGCGTTATCATCAATATTGCGCATAAGGATGTAGGGGAGTTCTTAGATGATTGCAGAGAAATTTTCCGGCGGCATATTAATAACGTTTTGAAGCAGGAACTCGCTCTCAAAGTGAATGCTGTGTTTTGTGGCGAATTTAAAATCGTTAAGGCGGATGAAGTAGTGTTTGAATTCAAGTACATGAACACAAAGAATGCTCCTATATACCGAAACATTGATATTAATGCATGCTTTGATCAAAATGTTCGTGAGCCAGTGATTAAAAAACTGGAAGAGTTCCAAGAAAAGGATAGTGGTTGGGCTTTGTCTGCAATAATCAACTTGGCCATTAATATTAACAAGTTCACACCTCAACTAGGATCTTCTTATATTGAGCTGCCGCAACAAATTAAGAGGAAAGAGGCCTGCGTCAACGTTCAAAATGAGGACAACGCTTGTTTCGCTTGGGCGGTGGTTTCAGCATTGTACCCAGTTAAGAAAAATTCAAATCGTGTGACAAAGTACCCTCACTATTCCAACGTTCTGAACATCAAAGATATTGTATTTCCGATGACAATGAAGCAGATCCCTCGATTTGAGAGGCAAAATAATCTGTCGGTGAATGTATATATTTTAGAAAAGGTGCAGAAAGAATATTTTAAAGTCCTACCAGCATATTTAACTGCGGAGAAGAAGGAGAAGCATGTAAATCTCCTAATGATACAGAATATATATTACTCTGAAGATGATGATGATGGGGACGAGGAACCAACCAGATACCACTTTGTCTGGATAAAGAACCTCTCCAGGCTTCTTTCATCACAGCTAGCTATTCATCACAGCAGCAAATACTTCTGTGACCGATGTCTCCACTACTTTTATTCACAAGAAAAATTGGAGCATCATTTGGAGGATTGTAAGCAGCTTAACGACTGTAGAATCCAACTACCAACGGAAGACCGGAAGGATCTTAGATTTAAGAATTTTAGTAATAAGGTAGAAGCCCCCTTCATAATTTACGCAGATCTAGAATGTTTATTAGTAGAATGTACGGATAGAAATAAGTATCAAAATCATGTACCATGTAGTGTAGGCTTTTATGTTAAGTGTTTTTATGACCCCACGCTATCGTTTTTCAAGTCTTATCGTGGTGAGGATTGCATTGAGTGGTTTGTGCGTGAATTGAATCAGTTTGCTGAAGATGTAGAAACCGTTTTTCTTTGCCCACTATCCATGGAGCAGATGACTGTTGAAGAGCTGAATTTCTTTGAGACCGCTAAACTCTGTCATATATGTGAGAAGCCGTTTACCATAGATGACAAGAAGGTGCGCGATCATTGTCACTTATCAGGTAAGTATAGAGGTGCAGCACATGAGGGGTGTAATATTAACTTTCAAGATAGTCACACCATCCCTATTATTTTCCACAACCTTAGCGGCTACGATTCGCATTTTATCATTAAAAATATAGCTTCCGATCTCCAAGGTCGCGTTGATCTCCTTCCCATAAATAAAGAACGATATATTTCTTTCACCAAACATTTAGATGAATATCTTATCAAATTTCGGTTCATTGATTCCTTTAGATTCATGGGAAATAGCCTAGATACCCTTTCCTCCTATTTAACCTCTTATCCCATTTTAAAATCAGAATTTTCAAATTTATCTGATCCCCAATTTAATTTATTAACACGTAAAGGTGTATATCCTTATGATTATTTTAATAACACATCTAAATTTTTAGAGACCGAACTTCCTGAAATTCCACAATTTTATAATAAACTAAATGATATCAATATTAGCCAAGAAGATTATGCACATGCCTGCAATGTTTGGAATGAACTCCATATTCAGAATTTGGGTGAATATTCTGATTTATACTTAAAGACAGATGTCCTACTCCTAGCTGATGTTTTTGAACAATTCCGTGCAAGCTGTCACCAAACGTATGGACTAGATCCTGCTCATTACTATACGCTTCCAGGTTATACTTGGGATGCTATGCTAAAATATACCGATGTTACTCTAGAACTTTTAACTGATATAGATATGCTCATGTTTATTGAGAGGGGTATTCGCGGCGGTCTTAGCCAATGCTCAAAGCGTTACTCCAAAGCTAATAATAAATATTATATGACCGACTATGATTCCTCTCAACCCTCCAAATTCTTACAATATTTTGATATAAATAATCAATATGGGTGGGCTATGTCTCAACCTCTACCGCACAGTGGCTTCAAGTGGGTAGAAAATGTAGACAGCTTTAAAGTTGAAGACGTGTTCAATGACTCGCCTACAGGCTATATTTTGGAAGTCGATTTAGAGTATCCCAGAGAAATTCACGACCTCCATAAAGATTTACCATTTTGTCCTGAGCATAAAGCACCTTCTGGTTCAAAACAGAAGAAACTTTTAGCTACTGTTGAAAATAAAATAAAATATGTTTTACACTATAGAAATTTAAAACAAGCTCTGCTTCACGGACTAAAATTAACAAAAATCCATAAAATTATTCAATTCAATCAATCTTTGTGGCTCAAATCATACATTGATCTCAACACCCGTCTTCGAACATCGGCTAAGAATGATTTCGAGAAAAATCTCTTCAAGCTCATAATCAACGCCGTCTTTGGTAAGACCATGGAAAATGTTCGGAAACATAGCATTGTCAAGCTGGTAACCAAGTGGTTGGGGAGATATGGTGCTGAAGCTCTCATTTCCAAGCCTGAATTCAAGTCATCAACAATTTTCAAAGAGAACCTGGTCGCCATAGAGCTCAATAAAACTGAGATTTATTTCAATAAGCCGATATATGTTGGCATGTGTATTTTAGACTTGGCTAAAACAACCATTTATGATTTTCATTACAACTACATGATCCCTCAGTTTAATTCCAACTGTACAGTTTGCTACACTGATACAGATTCCCTAATTTATGAAGTTAGGTGCCCAGACTTATATGATATAATTAAACGCGACTGTCATTCTCATTTCGATACAAGTGACTATCCTCCCAATAACATCTGGGGCATCCCTCTAGTTAATAAAAAAGTGTTGGGCCTGATGAAAGATGAGAATAATGGTCATATAATGACTGAGTTTGTTGGTCTAAGATCAAAGATGTATGCGGTCCGGGTCGATGGTAAAGATAGCACGAAAAAGTCCAAAGGCGTTAAAAGAAACGTTGTTAAAAATAGAATAACTTTTGATGATTATATAGAATGTTTGGATAAGAATATAGAGAAATTAGTTCATCAAAATTTAATTCAGAGTCGGAGACATAAAGTAAATTCCATTACCCAAGCAAAAATCGTGCTAAGTCCTCACGATGATAAAAGATACTTAATATCAAATTCATATGAGACATTACCGTGGGGTCATTACAGTTTAATGGTCATAGATTAAAATTAGGTTAAGCTTGTATAAATATAAGTATATTGTTAATAAAGAAATAAAAGAATTATTTTTGTTATTATATGACTCGCTTTGAAGAAGATGATCACATACCCATAATTTCACACAATATACGACGCACAGAAAATCACAAAGTAGTATCAACCCCGAAATAGAGACAGCGTTTATAATATTTTCTGTATTAAAGTTAATAAAAACGATCGAGTGCTCTTCAAAACAACTTAGTTTTAAAACCGACAAAGCTTGGAAGGTGTCACTGATGCGCTTCAACTGCTGCGAAGCGTTCGCTAATATCTCATCTTCTACATTCCCCTATCATCATCTAGATTTAAATAAGTTATAAACTGCGTGATATTTTAGAATAAAACTTTGTTCAATAATATTTTTATCCTTAATTGTTTTACAATTCCCACAAGTCACAAGATTTTCCATTAATCAGAACACCAAACCAGTACCAACATAATTCCGATTAACACCAACGGAACACCAGATCAACGCCTGTTAGAATTTGGCAACCACAATTTGAAGTTAGAATTGATAATAACACTGTTCTTATCATAACGAATAAATTCCTCAGCATGTGGTTTGTAGCCACACTATTTCCATCATAACAGCGATTACTTTTTCACTATATTTTATTCAAAGTTTTTGTACTTAAATTTAAAAACAATTCCCAAGTCAACAGCCTTTGAGATAAAGATTTGCAGTAAAAATTAGCTGCCAAGGCCTTTTATATTGTTTCCTAATAAAACTGTATGATAACATTATACATCTGTTGCTGCTGTTAATATTGAAATGTTTTATCATAATAAATAAATTCTTCACATGAGGTTGCAGCCGCCATATTTATATCATAAGGTAAAACTCTAAAGATCATAATTTTTTCTTGAGAGTGATCTAGATGCAATTCCTCAAGTTGGCAGCGATTTTTTATATATGTATGTATTTTAGGTAGCTAAAATTTGTAGTAAAAAAATGAATGTTAAAGCCTTTATATCGTTTCACAAGAAAATTAGTGTCACAGTAACAATAGCTTACTAAATAATCATTAGACCTCTTGAATCAGCTAAAGGACCTCTTAAAGCAGTTAAAATACCTGTTGAATCAGTTAACGGACCTGTTAAAGCAGTTAAAATACCGCAAATAAAAATTAAAAAAAACAATTCAAAACAACGTTTATGAAGTAACGCAAGAAACAATTTTCTAAAACGAATCATAACTACTTTGGAGGAGGTTTGCAGTTCTTTTATTTATGTTGTTAAAAATTGTTTTAAATGTGAAGTGCTCATGAAAATAAATTGAAGTTTGCAACAAACCCCGTCCCGTGTTAAAGAATTCGCTTCAATTTCAGATAAGGAACATTCTATTTTTAAAAATAACTTTTCACATTTAGATGAACCGAATTTAAAAACTCTTGTATGGAATAAGAATAAGCAAAGGGAAAATAAAAAAAATATAAATAATTTTTGAATTTAGTATTTATTTTCAAAGATTTTTTGTTTAGCTAATTACATTGAGAATCTTTAATCGTTTTATAATTTCTAAAGCTCTTCTTCCAGATGTATTGTTATATTCCAATCTTAATTTATCCACTAATATATTAGGATCTGTAGTTTCTAGAGTGTCATCATCATCATCATAGCTTTGGTCTTCGCTTTCAGACTTTAAAAAGTTATTCAATGGTGCTTGGGTGTTCAAATATGTCTTATTTTCACTCAACTTTGAAAATTTATTCATAGGTTCACGCTCATCGTCCTCATTAGAGGGTGTTAAACGGGTCTTTCCATTCGATGTAATTTTGTTACAACTCTTACTTTTGAATGCATGCGTCAACCGCTTCTTATGACGCCGAAGACTATCTCTACGACTAAACGATTTATTACACTCTATACATATATGTCCATTAGTGTTACGGTCGACCGAGGCTTTGTTTTCTTCTTTATATTCTCTCAAACCGGGAGAAATTTCATAGTCGACCTGTTTCTTCTCGTAAGGACAGTATGCAGCGTCTTTAAGCGTCTCAATAGAAGCTGATTTGTCTTCTTATTCCTCAGAGAATCCTCTTAAAGCCATAAGTTTGGTTTGTAAAACTTCGCTCACAGCCTGTAATCGTTCATTATCAGAATTTGAAGATTCAGCCTTCAAAACAGTCTTTAATGTACCTGATTCATTATTATCCCCCATAGATTTTTCCATACTATGCATATTTCTTTTATGACGTAAAAAGTTATCCCGACGAGTAAAAAAATTACCGCAGATAGGACACTCCATCATGTGTGACAGTGTATATGCTTTTATCATAAAATCAGTTAGTACTCTGACTTATATAGAGAGAGAGGGAGATTAGAAGGAGGGAAAGGAGGAAGAGGTGAGTAGGAGGAGGAGGAAGAGGAGGGAGTTTGGTGTTAATAGTACTGGTTTTGGTATTATTGGTGTTGTTTTGGTGTTATTGTTGTTGCTTTGGTGTTAATAGTACTGGTTTTGGTGTTATTGGTGTTGATTTGGTGTTCCATTGGTGTTCCGTTGGTGTTAATTGGAATTACGTTGATATTTATTTGGTGTTGCTGAGAGGTTGATTTGGTGTTATTAATACTAGGTTTGGTGTTATTGGTGTTGATTTGGTGTTCCATTGGTGTTAATTGGAATTATGTTGTATTCATTTGGTGTTACTGAGAGGTTGATTTGGTGTTATTAATACCGGGTTTGGTGTTGTTTTTGGTGTTATTTGATGTTCATCTTGTGTAAATTTGGCAAAGCACCTCGAGAGAAATCGTTTTCACTTAATTTATACAGATCCAGACCATTGCAATATTTTCCGATTTTAGAATATTTTGCAGATTAAAGTAAAGGTAAATCGGTGGAGATGTAAACTCTTATTTCCATCAGACACCTTCTCATCATAAGAAAATTAGATATGAGATTAAATCTCGATATATCAAAATGTTGGAAAAATAAAAAACTATCTTATACTCGATCGTTTTTATTAACTTTAATACAGAAAATATTATAAACGCTGTCTCTATTTCGGGGTTGATACTACTTTGTGATTTTCTGTGCGTCGTATATTGTGTGAAATTATGGGTATGTGATCATCTTCTTCAAAGCGAGTCATATAATAACAAAAATAATTCTTTTATTTCTTTATTAACAATATACTTATATTTATACAAGCTTAACCTAATTTTAATCTATGACCATTAAACTGTAATGACCCCACGGTAATGTCTCATATGAATTTGATATTAAGTATCTTTTATCATCGTGAGGACTTAGCACGATTTTTGCTTGGGTAATGGAATTTACTTTATGTCTCCGACTCTGAATTAAATTTTGATGAACTAATTTCTCTATATTCTTATCCAAAAATTCTATATAATCATCAAAAGTTATTCTATTTTTAACGACGTTTCTTTTAACGCCTTTGGACTTTTTCGTGCTATCTTTACCATCGACCCGGACCGCATACATCTTTGATCTTAGACCAACAAACTCAGTCATTATATGACCATTATTCTCATCTTTCATCAGGCCCAACACTTTTTTATTAACTAGAGGGATGCCCCAGATGTTATTGGGAGGATAGTCACTTGTATCGAAATGAGAATGACAGTCGCGTTTAATTATATCATATAAGTCTGGGCACCTAACTTCATAAATTAGGGAATCTGTATCAGTGTAGCAAACTGTACAGTTGGAATTAAACTGAGGGATCATGTAGTTGTAATGAAAATCATAAATGGTTGTTTTAGCCAAGTCTAAAATACACATGCCAACATATATCGGCTTATTGAAATAAATCTCAGTTTTATTGAGCTCTATGGCGACCAGGTTCTCATTGAAAATTGTTGATGACTTGAATTCAGGCTTGGAAATGAGAGCTTCAGCACCATATCTCCCCAACCACTTGGTTACCAGCTTGACAATGCTATGTTTCCGAACATTTTCCATGGTCTTGCCAAAGACGGCGCACAGTGGGGCCCGGTCATAGAAGGTTCTGCTCAAAACTCAATTTTCAAAATGTGGAAATTTTTCAAAAAAATCGTATCATCGTAGTTGTAATAATGTATCAGATAACGTGTAAAAATATTAAGTCGCTGACTGCTATGAGTCATCGAGCGCAAGAGCATAAAGTTCATAGTTTAGGCAAAATAATACTTCGGCGAAAAAGGAATGCCAGTTTATGCGCGATATAAAAACATTAATTTCTAACGTTTAACGTTAAAATCTATGGAAGTGTATTATGTCGGTGATCAAGAAAGGTATGTTAATTCTTATTTAATTTTGTATTATATGATAAGTTCATTGGTTTATGATACAGGGCTTAAAATTTGTGGTAGTGTGTATTTTTTCGTAGGAGGTTCTTTAAATGACATTTTCTCGAAAACGCGCAAAGTTCTATTGCTAATTTTTCCGATTAACTAATATACAAAGCTTTCCTTTTATAATAAAAAAAGAATCAAAAATAGAACTTTGCGCATTTTAGAGAAAATGTCATTTAAAGAGCCTCCTACGAAAAAATACACACTACCACAAATTTTAAGCCCTGTATCATAAACCAATGAACTTATCATATAATACAAAATTAAATAAGAATTAACATACCTTTCTTGATCACCGACATAATACACTTCCATAGATTTTAACGTTAAACGTTAGAAATTAATGTTTTTATATCGCGCATAAACTGGCATTCCTTTTTCGCCGAAGTATTATTTTGCCTAAACTATGAACTTTATGCTCTTGCGCTCGATGACTCATAGCAGTCAGCGACTTAATATTTTTACACTTGATCTGATACATTATTACAACTACGATGATACAATTTTTTTGAAAAATTTCCACATTTTGAAAATTGAGTTTTGAGCAGAACCTTCTATGACCGGGCCCCACTGTGCGGCGTTGATTATGAGCTTGAAGAGATTTTTCTCGAAATCATTCTTAGCCGATGTTCGAAGACGGGTGTTGAGATCAATGTATGATTTGAGCCACAAAGATTGATTGAATTGAATAATTTTATGGATTTTTGTTAATTTTAGTCCGTGAAGCAGAGCTTGTTTTAAATTTCTATAGTGTAAAACATATTTTATTTTATTTTCAACAGTAGCTAAAAGTTTCTTCTGTTTTGAACCAGAAGGTGCTTTATGCTCAGGACAAAATGGTAAATCTTTATGGAGGTCGTGAATTTCTCTGGGATACTCTAAATCGACTTCCAAAATATAGCCTGTAGGCGAGTCATTGAACACGTCTTCAACTTTAAAGCTGTCTACATTTTCTACCCACTTGAAGCCACTGTGCGGTAGAGGTTGAGACATAGCCCACCCATATTGATTATTTATATCAAAATATTGTAAGAATTTGGAGGGTTGAGAGGAATCATAGTCGGTCATATAATATTTATTATTAGCTTTGGAGTAACGCTTTGAGCATTGGCTAAGACCGCCGCGAATACCCCTCTCAATAAACATGAGCATATCTATATCAGTTAAAAGTTCTAGAGTAACATCGGTATATTTTAGCATAGCATCCCAAGTATAACCTGGAAGCGTATAGTAATGAGCAGGATCTAGTCCATACGTTTGGTGACAGCTTGCACGGAATTGTTCAAAAACATCAGCTAGGAGTAGGACATCTGTCTTTAAGTATAAATCAGAATATTCACCCAAATTCTGAATATGGAGTTCATTCCAAACATTGCAGGCATGTGCATAATCTTCTTGGCTAATATTGATATCATTTAGTTTATTATAAAATTGTGGAATTTCAGGAAGTTCGGTCTCTAAAAATTTAGATGTGTTATTAAAATAATCATAAGGATATACACCTTTACGTGTTAATAAATTAAATTGGGGATCAGATAAATTTGAAAATTCTGATTTTAAAATGGGATAAGAGGTTAAATAGGAGGAAAGGGTATCTAGGCTATTTCCCATGAATCTAAAGGAATCAATGAACCGAAATTTGATAAGATATTCATCTAAATGTTTGGTGAAAGAAATATATCGTTCTTTATTTATGGGAAGGAGATCAACGCGACCTTGGAGATCGGAAGCTATATTTTTAATGATAAAATGCGAATCGTAGCCGCTAAGGTTGTGGAAAATAATAGGGATGGTGTGACTATCTTGAAAGTTAATATTACACCCCTCATGTGCTGCACCTCTATACTTACCTGATAAGTGACAATGATCGCGCACCTTCTTGTCATCTATGGTAAACGGCTTCTCACATATATGACAGAGTTTAGCGGTCTCAAAGAAATTCAGCTCTTCAACAGTCATCTGCTCCATGGATAGTGGGCAAAGAAAAACGGTTTCTACATCTTCAGCAAACTGATTCAATTCACGCACAAACCACTCAATGCAATCCTCACCACGATAAGACTTGAAAAACGATAGCGTGGGGTCATAAAAACACTTAACATAAAAGCCTACACTACATGGTACATGATTTTGATACTTATTTCTATCCGTACATTCTACTAATAAACATTCTAGATCTGCGTAAATTATGAAGGGGGCTTCTACCTTATTACTAAAATTCTTAAATCTAAGATCCTTCCGGTCTTCCGTTGGTAGTTGGATTCTACAGTCGTTAAGCTGCTTACAATCCTCCAAATGATGCTCCAATTTTTCTTGTGAATAAAAGTAGTGGAGACATCGGTCACAGAAGTATTTGCTGCTGTGATGAATAGCTAGCTGTGATGAAAGAAGCCTGGAGAGGTTCTTTATCCAGACAAAGTGGTATCTGGTTGGTTCCTCGTCCCCATCATCATCATCTTCAGAGTAATATATATTCTGTATCATTAGGAGATTTACATGCTTCTCCTTCTTCTCCGCAGTTAAATATGCTGGTAGGACTTTAAAATATTCTTTCTGCACCTTTTCTAAAATATATACATTCACCGACAGATTATTTTGCCTCTCAAATCGAGGGATCTGCTTCATTGTCATCGGAAATACAATATCTTTGATGTTCAGAACGTTGGAATAGTGAGGGTACTTTGTCACACGATTTGAATTTTTCTTAACTGGGTACAATGCTGAAACCACCGCCCAAGCGAAACAAGCGTTGTCCTCATTTTGAACGTTGACGCAGGCCTCTTTCCTCTTAATTTGTTGCGGCAGCTCAATATAAGAAGATCCTAGTTGAGGTGTGAACTTGTTAATATTAATGGCCAAGTTGATTATTGCAGACAAAGCCCAACCACTATCCTTTTCTTGGAACTCTTCCAGTTTTTTAATCACTGGCTCACGAACATTTTGATCAAAGCATGCATTAATATCAATGTTTCGGTATATAGGAGCATTCTTTGTGTTCATGTACTTGAATTCAAACACTACTTCATCCGCCTTAACGATTTTAAATTCGCCACAAAACACAGCATTCACTTTGAGAGCGAGTTCCTGCTTCAAAACGTTATTAATATGCCGCCGGAAAATTCCTCTGCAATCATCTAAGAACTCCCCTACATCCTTATGCGCAATATTGATGATAACGCCCATCCTAATACTGCAAATGAAAAATGAGATAATATTCATATATAAAAGTTCTCCTCACCGATTGTTAAAAGCTGATTGTACATCTATCCATTTCACTCTGGTTGAACTCCAGTTGGCTCGTTTTTGGAGCAAGCCTGCACCTTTCACTAATCGCAAATGTTTCAGCTTGGTACGGTAACTTTGTATGAGGTTTATACCATTACCCACGTGATGGCGCTCGCTTGTCGATGCGGTATTCTTTAAAAATCGGTTTAAGAATCTCAAGCTCTTACCACACTCTTTAATACTTTGTTCAATTAATTCATGGTTATGTTGGGCGGCATTAAAAGCCGATTTAGCGCTATCAATTAATTCACTCACTGGAGCCATTTTCGCTAACTATTCAATTATTCGCGGTACTAACTTCCAATTGCACGATGTGCTTACTATTTACTTATAATAATACTTTGGATGAATGGATAACCCAGCTTGCAGCCCTGATTTTATACCTGACGCTCATCTTCTCACATGTGAATTATATTATGATGAGAAATTTGGGAATATAAACACCCACCATAGATTGATAAACATTTATCATACAATTATTGATCAATTAATCAATTAATTATCAATAGATCACCATCAACTTCACCATTTTACCCAGTATTCCACCCGGCGATCATAAATCAGCAGCAAGCAAGGCGCTTGCCCCCAGATAAAAAATTCTACCCAGTCGATCGCCTTAACAGAAAAACCCAGACCTACATCAACATTCGTTTTCATTCTTTACAACAACAACAACCGTAAGCAATCCAAAGCTTTTCGCTAATAACCATTTCAGTCATTCAAAAATTCTTACTTTTTATCACCTTTTTTCACCGCGTGGACATTTCTTCGCTCAGCTCTTATGCGTAAAAATTTACTGATAAGCTCCTCATATGAAAACGAATTCCTACCATTTACTACAACAACAGCAATATCAAACAAAACATTCAAACCCACACTCGGATCCGAGGTCTGTTGAAATTTTCACGAGACCCATTGCATAAGAATATACCAAACAAACTCTTATCAATCACATTCATCTACACTCATTCAGCCAGCGGGCGCTCGACCAAGCACTATGCTTACCATATTATTTCGATTCACACACAGCATGATCGAAGGAAAATTAAAAAATATATTCTTAGATCGCTGGTGCACACCATTTTTACTTCGCGCTACTATATATACACAATTAGAAGAAGCAACAGAAGCTATGGACTTGGTCTAGTTGGCTAACGCTTCAAATTAATTTCATGAACCGCCTGTGGGACTCGGGATCAAATCCTTCTCGGGCCCAGCACTTTTTTAAAATAAACATTTTCAACTTCAGGAATAAAAAATAAAAACATATAAAAGCGATCACGTCATCTCATCATCATCAAGTTTCAACAAGACACAAATCGCCCGGGCGCTACTGTCAGGCGACATCAAACTTCGTCGATAGTGACGTCACAAACTGCCTGGCCATGACTGGGCCAAATCGTCCTGCCATTAAATTTCCAGCAATAGAGAGATGTCTGACTAATCAACTGACTGGCTTAGTATTGGAATCAGCTTTGGGTATCGATCGGAATCGGGTATCGAAATCGGCTTCGGGTATCGGAATTGGCTTCGGAATCGGCTTCGGGTATAGGATCGGCTAATTATCTCTGCCGGGATGACGTCATCATCAAGTTTCATCTCACCAATAAATAAAAATATATTCAGGCGATGACGTCATCATCAAAAATCCAAAATGGCGGAAAATGTGAATTTAGAGGCCCATACAAATTTCCATACAAAATTGAGCCCGAACGCCCATAGTATATCTACTAACCTCGAAGCACTAACCGAAAGGTTTCATGGTGGAACAATGATCTCTGCAAGCAAAGGAGAGAAGTCAGAAAATTATTTAATAGGGCTAAAGTCTCGGGCAACTGGGACCCCTACAAGAAAGCCCTTACCAATTACAATAAAGATTTGAGAAGATCCAAACGAAGGTCATGGAAAGCCTTCTGCGAAGAAATAGACAAACTTCCAGCCTCCACGAGGTTACACAAAGTTCTGTCTAAGGATCACTCTAATGGCATTGTCTCTCTCAAGACCTCTGAAGGGTCCTTTACGGAGAACACCAGGGATACCCTGGAGCTATTAATGAGCACTCATTTAGCTGGCTCTCAGGTAATTAACCCTGGATTGGCCTTTGAACCTAACATTGAATCGGAGGTAGTACTTGCCCATCGGTCCTATAATAGGAACAAAGGCCTGGCAAACAGGATTTTCACTGCCGGTAAGATTGAGTGGGCCATTGGCACCTTCAGTCCCTTCAAGGCTGCTGGAAAGGACCACATCTTCCCAGCTCTCCTTCAGAGAGGCTTGGAAGAGATCTTACCGGTCCTGCTACCACTTTTTCGGGGTAGCTTTGCGCTGGCCCACATTCCGAGGTGTTGGAGAGAGGCTAGGGTAGTCTTTATCCCTAAATCGGGGAGAAGATCAAATAGAGAAGCAAAATCCTATCGACCCATCAGCCTCTCTTCCTTTCTTCTGAAAACAGTGGAGAAAGTTTTAGACAGTCATATTAGAGAGGGTCTTACAGCGAGCCCACTTCACTGTCTGCAATTTGCCTACCGGCCAGGCAGATCTACAGAGACTGCCATTCATGTGCTAGTGAGAGATATTGAGAAGTCCCTCAGGGCCAAGGAAATCTCTCTCTGCGCCTTTGCAGACATTGAGGGTGCGTTTGATAACGTTACCTTCGACGCGATCAATGAAGCAGCAGTAAAAAAAGGCATTCTTCGCCCCACTGCGAGATGGATCACGTCGCTTCTCAGCAGCAGATTGATAACTGCTGAGATGAATGGTGAATCGATTACGGTAACTGCTGCTAAAGGCTGTCCTCAAGGGGGCGTTCTATCACCCCTCTTATGGTCAATCGTGATCGACGAACTTCTTGCCGACCTGAATAACCGTGGATTTAAAACACAGGCCTATGCTGACGATATCGTCATAACGGTTAGCGGCGGTCATGATAGCACCGTTTCAGACCTCATGCAAGCCGCTTTGTCACATGTGCATAGCTGGTGCCGTAGCAAGAATCTGGGTATTAACCCACAAAAAACTGTCATCGTACCGTTTACTAATAGAAGGAAGCTAAATTTAAAAGCTCCCTCTGTGGACGGCAAAGAAATAGGTTTCTCAAAGGAGGCTAAATATCTAGGCATAATCCTGGATCAAAAGCTCTCCTGGAAATCTCAAATTGAGAGAGTAACTGCCAAGGCAACTGCATCTCTCCATGTTTGTCGCCAATTCGTGGGAAAAACCTGGGGTCTTAAACCTAAGTTAATGTTTTGGCTATACACTACGGTCGTAAGGCCCATGATCACATATGCATCCATCGCATGGTGGGCTAAGACCAAACAAAAGGGTGCTATGATTAAGCTGGCCAGGGTGCAAAGACTGGCCTGTCTTGGTATCACAGGGGCCAAAAGCACCTGTCCGACTGTGGCTATGGAGGCTCTACTGAACCTTCCTCCGCTACACCTGGTGGTGAAAAAAGAGGCTCTGGCAGGGGTACTGCGTCTACGGGAGCTATTCTCCCTTAAGCCAGGAGACCTGCTGGATCATTTATCGATCCTCAAGGAGCTGAACTTGGAGCCAATGATATCTTTGTCCGATCCCATTCCTGCTACTCTTGACTTTGACAAACCGTTTACGACGATTATTCGAAGTAGATCAGAGTGGCAACATGGCAGGCCTCTCTTTAGAGGAAGCACGGCCTTTTGGTACACAGATGGTTCCAAAACCGATAAAGGGGTAGGGCTGGGTGTTTATGGCCCAAGGAGCAAAATATCCATGGCTCTGGGCACTACCCCCACTGTCTTTCAGGCTGAGGTACTCGCCATCCAGGTGTGTGCTCAGACTTGTATTAATAGAGCTCCAAATAGCTCTAACATTGTTATTTTCTCGGACAGTCAAGCTGCACTGCTGGCCATTAGATCGCACAGAGTGTCATCAAAGACTGTCCTGGATTGTCTTCAATCCCTGAAATTCCTCAGCAGGAACAATAGTGTCACGCTGATGTGGATTCCGGGCCACGAAGGTCACATTGGTAATGAGATTGCCGATAGCCTGTCTAGAGCAGGCGCAAACTCATTACCTATTGGTCCGGAACCTTTCTGTAGCTTAGCAAGCTGCCACGTAAAAATGGCCTTAAAGAATTGGGTTGACCAGATGTTTCTTCAAAGCTGGTCTAGGACCCAGGGTGCTCGTCAAGCTAAAAGATTCATCCAAATCGATAAAGCTAAGGCGGGCAAACTTTTAAATCTCAAGAGGTGGGATCTAAAAATAATAACAGAGCTCCTGACGGGCCACTGTTCGCTTAACTATCACCTAAACAAAATAGGACTGGTGGCCGACTCTGGCTGTCGATTCTGCGGGACAGCTCCCGAAACCGCGGAGCACTTGATGTACGACTGTGAGGCTTCAGCGAGGAAAAGACTGAGCCTTCTCCATCGTGATTTCCCTACTCCCAGGGAGATTTGGGACAGCAACCCTAAATCAGTTTTAGGCTACCTAAGAAGCCTTAACCTTGATGGTTTTTAAAGAAGGGGATGGCACAATAGACCAAACAAATAGGTCGCAGTGCCCGCTAAAGCGCCCCTCAACAAGAATAATAATAAATACTCGTACTCCAACTGAAATTATACTTATAAGTTATTAAGCTAAGGTTTTAGGGACAACACGACACAATGAACGGACAACACGTGTCTTATAGTAGTGTTAGTGGACTGCTTCTATGGGTAAACGGCATAGTTTGGTAACTGGTCGCTGGAAGCTGCTTGTTTGCGTTTTTATTTTTGCCACTCTTACCAACCCATCTTGACCTGGATAAACCTCCTTCACGAGACCCAGTGGCCATTTTGCTGGAGGCATGTTCTCGTGAGTTACTAATACTACGTCGCCAACTTGGAGGTTTTTCTCACGATGATGCCACTTATTTCTGGTTTGGAGCTGATGTAATTAATCCCTAGACCAGTTCTTCCAAAATTGGTTAAGTTTTTGTTGAAGCATTTTCCATCGTTGCATGACTGGAATATCCTTGTCGCCGTTTGGATCTTGTGGTGTATTTAAAGCTTGCCCTATGAGAAAGTGTCCTGGTGTCAAGATTTCCGGATGATTAGGGTCTGTGCTAACATAGCATAATGGGCGAGAGTTCAAGACGGCTTCCACTTGCTTCAATAACGTTGTATATTCCTCAAACGTGCATGTTAGGTTTCCCAAACTTCTACGTAGGTGAGTTTTCACCGAACGTACACCTGCCTCCCACAGACCGCCGAAATGCGGAGCAGCAGGAGGAATAAAGTGCCAGTTAATAGCCTGATTTATAACATACTTCCCTGCCTCTTTGGTGGATATCGTAATTGCCCTTTTTAAATCCTTGTCCAGTTTCGTCTTGGCTCCGATGAAGTTCGATCCGCAATCCGAATAAATATCAGTAGGTAGACCTCTTCTTGCGATGAACCTTTTGAGTGCTGCGAGGAATGTTTCAGTGGTTAAATCCGAGACGAGTTCAATGTGCATAGCCTTGGTTGCCATGCACACAAAAATACATATATATGCCTTTAATATTGGCGCCTTTCGAAGGTGTGACGATTTTACCATGACTGGCTCTGCATAGTCTAGACCAACCTTAGTAAAGGGCTTAGTGATATTAACTCGTGCTTCTGGGAGATCTCCCATCATCTGATGGCAGGTTTGCTTTCGGAATCTGGCGCATACAACACAGTTTTGTATTCGAGTGGAGATCGCTCGTCTAGCGTCAATAATCCAAAATTTGTGTCGACTAGTGGCTAACACCAAAGTCGTTCCGCCATGTAGAGTTTCTCGATGTAGTTTGTCTATGATCAGTGATGTTACGTGATGTTTCCTTGGCAGGATGATTTGATGCTTTCGATTATGGACGAGCGTTGCATGCGATAGTCGCCCTTGTATGCGTAGGAGCCCTTGCTCATCGATGAATGGACTTAATTGAAGTAGGTTACTTTTGTGAGATACTGCCTTGTTGTGCGATAGATTGTAGTATTCATTGAGAAAGCTCGCTTTTTGTACGAGTAGCAGAATAGCTGTCTCGGCGTTACATAATTCCTGGGTAGAGAGGGGTCCAATTTGTTTTTTGCTATTTTTCTTGCAGTTTTCCTTAAAACGTAGTAGTAGTGCCGTTATTCTAATTAGTCTGCTAAACGATGAGTAGCGTGCAAGCAAGTCGTCCTGAATTTCAGCAACGAAGGTTGCAGTGGTAGCCTTCCTTGCCTCCAAGTCAGTTACGTCCTCACATTTTCCAAGCTTTGGCCAATAATTTTCACTCTTAGAAAGCCAGGATGGTCCATACCACCAAATGTTGTTAGATAATAACTCGTTCACGGTGGTGCCTCTAGATGACAGGTCGGCTGGATTATCCGCGGTGGGAACGTGTCGCCACGCGTCGTACCGTAAGCTGTCTTGGATCTCAACAACCCGATTGGCTACGTAGGTTTTCCAGCGTGACGGGTGTTCTCTGATCCATTGTAACGTAATGGTAGAATCCGTCCACGCGAATACCGGAATGTTTTCTAGGTTCATATCCTTGATAGTGGTTCGTATTAGACGTGCTAGGATTAGCGCTCCGTTTAATTCTAAACGCGGTATTGTTGTTGGTTTAATTGGTGCTACTCTTGTTTTTGCCGTAAGTAGCATAGATGCTATGCTGCCATCTTCCTGAACCGTTCGTAAATACAGCACTGCAGCATATGCCCGGGTCGATGCGTCGCAAAACCCGTGTAGTTGAGCTCTGGCAGTTGTTGTATACTGTATCCACCGTGGAATCCTAATGCGAGGTAGATGCTCTAAGTCCTTTTTAAAGTCGTTCCATTGCTGGTTGATGCTAGTTGACAATGGAGCATCCCAAGTACACCCAGTGATCCACATCGCCTGCATTAATATTTTTGCCACGATTATAACTGGCGCTAACCAGCCGAGTGGATCATAAAGCGAGGCAATCTCGGATAGAACGGATCTTTTGGTTGGAATTGGTTTTCCTGGTTTCAATGATATTTTAAATGTGAAATAATCCCCTCTTGGGAACCATTGAATCCCTAATGTTTTAACTGATTCCATCTCACCAATGGCCAATGCTTCTCGTAATTCGCAGTACTCTGGAGGTAGATGTGTTAACAGCTCTGGCTCGTTGCTGGCCCATTTTCGAAGATTAAATCCACCTGCCTTCATCATCTCTATCATCTGGTGCTGGAGAACCTTGGCGCTTGTTGTATCATCGGCTCCTGTTAAAAGATCATCCACATAGAAATCCTTGAAGGCTAGTTTAGATGCTATTGGTCAGTTTTCCCTTTCATCTTCAGCTAGTTGCTGCAACGTTCTTATGGCAAGGTAAGGAGCTGCTGAAGTGTCGAAAGTAATACTCTTTAGTTGAAAATCTTGTACCTCACCAGTGTTTGGATGTTTCCAAATGATGCGCTGGAATGAACGTTGTTCGGGATGGACAAGAATCATCCTGTACATTTTTTCAATGTCCGCAGTTAAGGCTATTCGATATTTCCGCCAGTTCATCAGGATTGCAAATAGCTTTGGTTGCAATGTTGGACCCTTGAGAAGATGCTCATTTAGCGATGTTCCATTCGTTGTTTTGCAGGATGCGTCAAATACCACTCGCAATCGCGTAGTTGTGCTATCCTTGTATACCGCGTGATGTGGAATATAATAGTGTGGTTGGTCGTGTGGGAGAGGAGGTGCTTCCTCCATGTGACCCAGCTGTATATATTCATCTAGGCATTTACTGTAGTCTCGAGCTAGATCGGATTTTTTGCTAAATTGCCTTTGTAAGGCCATGAACCTGGAGAGCGCTTGAGGACGTGATTCTCCTAGTTCTGGTATTTTATTGTTTACAAATGGCAGTTTGACTGAATACTGACCATTGTCCATTCGCGCATGAGAGGTCTGAAAGATGTCTTGACACTCTTGCTCCTCGACCTTGAAGATTGGGTGTGAAGGGAATTCTTCAGTTTCGAAGAATTGTTTAAGCTGGTCGTTCAACTCGTTCTCTGTAGTGGCCATGAAGGAGACTGTGTCCTTATGCACTTTGTTAGTTGTTGGTCCTACTAATATCCAACCGAATAATGTTTTCAATGCTGCTGGAGTAGTTTTGGTTCCTCGTACAAGTCCCTCCTGGATTATCTGAGCGTAAGCGTTGGCTCCCAATAAGGCATCGATTGTACCTGGCTTCCAGTATGTGGGATCGGCTAGTCTTAAGCCGTCTAAATGTTGGAAATTTCCTTTGAAAATTCGCTGTTTGGGAAGTAAACCAGTAATCTTCTTTATGACTAAAAACGTTTCAGTTATTGTGGGTCCGGTTGATTGACTGGACTGCAAATGCAAAATTGCTTCTTGGCTTGAGGTTGCAGCAGGGATGTTTCCTATTACTTCTATGCCCATAGAGGTAGTATAGCATGGGGTGGCTAGTCTTTGGCAGGCTTCCTCCGTCACGAATAAGGATTGTGAACCTGGGTCGATGAGACATCGCAGTTGGACTGCCTGACCATGATCACCTTGGGCAACTACTAATGCCGTTGATAGTAGTGCTTGCAGGTTTCGTCGGGACATGAAGGCTTGAGTGACATTATGTTCGGCAGAGCTGTGGCCGTTGTCTTCTGGATTGGATTTGACTTGTCCATTGTTCAAATCCTGTAGTTGGGTCCTTTCAACTGGTTGCTGTGTGGTGGATTGATTCCTCACATTGGATGGGTGCAGAGAAGTGTGGTGTTGTTGTCCGCATTTGAAGCATTTGTACTTGCTTGTACATTCCGATTTGATGTGGGTTTTAGATAAGCAATTGAGACAAAGACCTGCAGCTAAAATAACCTCCTTCTTGGCGTTGGTAGACATGCCCTTGTATTTGTGACAGCGTAATATGAAATGTCCCTTTCCACATGCAGGACATCCTCCCTCCTTAGCGCTATAACATGAAGTTGTTTTCTCCCTTGGCAGCGTTCTTGTCTGCTGCGGTGTAGTTCTAGTCCCTAAAACATCAGCAATAGATTCTAGCACCTTCAAGCGGTTATTGAGAAAGGTTTTAAAGTCGTGCATTGTTGGCAAATTCTCATCAGCGCCCTGCTCCTCTTCCCATAGTTTAAGGGTATGAACAGGTAGTTTCTGCACTAGAACGTATATCAGCAAGGCATCCCAAGAACTGGAATCTACTTTCAGGCTCTTTAACTGCTGTAAAGATTCTTCAGTGGTATCTACCAGCGATTTAATTCCCTTACTAGTTTCAGCATGTAGACTGGGTTGATTAACTAACAGCTTGAGTTGATGGTTAACCAAAATGCGTACATTTTCGAACCGTTTCTTTAACTTATTCCAAGCTGGAATGTAATCAGACTCCGTTATGGGTGTGTGGCGCAACACTCTTTCAGCTTCTCCTGTTAGGCACGACTTCAGATGATAAAGTTTTTGTACCGAAGATAACCTCGAGTTGTTGTGCACTAGAGCCACAAACATATCCGAAAACGATCTCCACATATCGTAATCGCCGTTGAATTTAGGTAGTGATATTCTGGGCAGTGGTGAGTCTTGATGGACTACTGTGGTTATGGAAGTTTCATGTGCGTCAGATGAACCTGCTTGATTTGTTTCAGCTTTGACTTGACGTAAGCCTTCTGCTAAATCACTTAAATGATCGAGATAACTAGTCTCAGTATTGACATAGCGATCTTCTGTAACATAGGGAATTTCGGGTTCCTTTCCAGATGCATCTTCACTTAACGCCAATGCAATGGACAAATCTAAAGCAGAATATTCATCCCAAAATGTCATTAACTGAGACATCCGTGTTTCATAGAAGCCTTGTGTTCTTTTGGGAATAGGCTGTTTTTTGCCATTCTCAATATACCGCACAATTTTATTCCTTAACACCCTTTCCTCTACCAGAAGTTGTTTCAAATTCGACATTTTATTTGATTATATGCGCAAATAAATATGTAATGAATTAACTGTACAATTATGAACGGACTATTTACTGTTCCTGGATGGAACCACCAAAATGAATAGTCGTGCAGACTCCAGTTACAAAGCCGTTAATTACGGATTCTGCACCGGTGGTTGTGTAGCGGTACTGGCGCAAGAATAACGCAAATAGTCTTAGTTCCCTTATTGTATGTGAATATTAATTCATTAAACTTCGCGCATTTTTACCTGGACGTGTATGGTTCGTTCTTCTATTTTTACGACTTCAATTATCCTAACTTAATGTCACGACGTCTAATTCGGTTTACCTATTGTCTTACTACCTTAATCAATTAACATGGATTACTTATCTTCCTGCGGAAATTCTCTTGGTCCTGGTGAAATTATTAAACTAATAACTGGAGTTAATTACGCCGCAACTGTAGCAATCAACGCATTTCTAAAGAAAAATGTCTAGCAGGCTAGCATTACTTTTCTTTCATACGTGATTAATTTGTTTGAAATTGCACTATTGATAAGAATTTTAGTTTGAAATTACAGAATTTAATAGAAATCTTCAAAGGTTCTCAATTTACATCTTTATTTAAAAATTACAATTCCTTTTTCAGTTAATTACTTAGAATATATTTTTTTAGCGTAATATTTTTTTTTAAACAACAAAAAATGATTAAATATTCACTTATGTGTGTTAAAAGGACTTCACAATTGACTATATTTACGTTAAGAGCTTCCTCAAATTGCCTGGATTTTTCACAACACTTTAATTTATTTGATTTAAAACTATTTCAACTTAAACTTCAACTTCGACAACTAATAACTTTCTAACTAAACTGCACTCAATGAAACTTTATAACCAAGTGAAGTCTAGAAAATTCTTCAACATCAAATTTCATAATTCAAAAATCTACTGTTTTTGACAGTTTTTTTCTCGAATTTCTAACGATATTCCCGAAGTCGTAATATCGTAATATCAGCTGACGCTTGAGTGGGATATCACAGCTGATGCTTAAGTGGGGTCATTCCCCTTTCATGCAAATGGAATGATCCCGTAACTGGGCGAAGAAATGCACTATTTGATTAATCCCGTAACTGAACGAAAAATGCATAGAGACATTGTCAGTGTATTATGATCAGTGAATCTTATAGTGCTGCAAGTGTGAAATAGTTTTATTTTAAATTAATTGTAGGAATTATTTGTGTGTTATTGTTTTATATCTATTTCTTGGAAACATAATTTTGGCAAATATAGTTAGTGCCTGTCGCATGAATTCTATATAATTGTGAAATCCCCTTGTTTTATTTGTGTACATTTATTTATGTTTATAATTTTTAATTATTAATTTATTTAGGAAAGCAATTTGACATTTAATTCAATTACTTAATTTATTATTCTAGTGCTTCAAATTACAAATTCATGTCTTAATTATAGGTTGCGCTCAAGACACAAACATTATACTATATAACCAACATATAATAACATACTAACTTAATAACAAAAACATATTAATGTATGTATATATATATGCTATATAATATACATAAATAAAAATATATACATATATTATAAAATAGAACTTTATTAATGTACGTATATATAAACTAAATAATATACATTTAATAATATATTTACCAAATATATCGTGGGTTTAAAAGCAGAAATCACTAATTCAAAAACTATAGTTTTTAGTAAATCGATATTTAAGATGTTTGTGTCTCTGAAAATTTTGTAATGGCATATAATAGTAATCGGCTCAGCATACATTGTTTTTTAGATTTCTTAAGGTGCTGATAGACGATGAGAATATTCTCAACGTAAATTTTGGTATTCTCGTGAGAATATTCTCATGGCTGTTTACACGAGTGATAGTATTTGTTCTTGTGAGCGTAAATATCGTTCTCATGAGAATCGCTCTCATGAGAATATTTTCATGAGTTCTCATGTGTGTGTACACGATGAGAACAGAAGTTTGGTGATAATAATTTTTATTTTCGAAAACGTGACATTATTACCTCCACTTTTTGAACTTGGAAAAGCCTGCGCCACTTTTTCCTGCTTGCTTTTCCTTTTTCAAATTTTTCATGAACGTTTGCCGCATCGAGATCCACCTTGCCTTCATTTCCGCAGCGGAGCAGCCGAGAGTTTCTGCGAATTTTTTTTCCGGCCATGCCTGTATACATTAGTTAATTTAAATAAAATTGCTTATGTCCAAATAATATTTTTTTACTTACTTCCTTATTTCTCAACTGTATTTTTTCCTTTCTTTCCGCCATGACAATTAAAGGAATCCACAACAAAACACAACCGCCTACTAATAAAATTCACAAAACAATAATAAGAGAAGACGTGAGAACAATCGTTCTTTCCAACATGTTGGAAAGAATGAATTCTCATGAAATCTTATTGGAATATTCCTATGGCATCTATTTACACGTATGAGAGAGAGATTCTCAAGAGAACGCTTGATAATATTCCCATGAGAGGGATAACGTATTCTCATGTCTATTTACATGGCAATGAGAACGAATTTTTGTTCTCGCGAGAGCATTTACATGAGAATATTCTCATCGTCTATCAGCACCTTTAGTTTAGTTTACAAAAGAATTGAAATAATTATTTAATTCTAATACTGGATTTTTAGATTAAAATAAAAAAACGCAACAAATTAATGAGTTTTGGCAGAAATGATTTTGTAGTTTTGTGTCATTATGGACAAGGTAAATCCGAAACTAACCCCCTAAAAACCTTAACAATATTACTTTGCGGGCTATAAGGTATTGCCAGTATAAAGTTGGCATTATAAGACTTACTTTAGTGTAAAAAACTGAAAACTTAAAAAATTGTACTTAGTGAATTCTGCTTGTAAACCAACGATATAAATATAGTACCTATATAATTATATAATCAAGATATATAAACATATATAAACATAAATAAACATAAATAAACATATATAAACATATATAAACATATATAAACATATATAAACATAAATAAACATAAATAAACATATATAAACATATATAAATATAAATAAACATAAATAAACATAAATAAACATATATAAACATATATAAACATATATAAACATATATAAACATATATAAACATATATAAACATATATAAACATATATAAACATATATAAACATATATAAAAATATATATAAACAAATATAATACAAGCAACAGCCATAACCGACAAGCTCCTGAAAGTTTCCAAATTAACAGTCCAAATGGTCCCCCTATTTTTTTCTGGCGGGCAAAGCCCGACCCTAGCGACCGAGCTAAAAATATTTATAGACTGTTGCCGTTGTGTATTACAATGCCTCACAGAAGAGGAAAAGGCGATTTTCGTACAAATTTTCCCTACAAGACTTCGAGGTGAAGTCTATCAACTAATAGCCTCAAATCAACCAGCTTCCTTCGAAGAAGCTGAAAGGCTCCTCAATAGGACTTACCTTCCAAGGGAAACGTACCAAGAATTGGTAGGCAAACTAATCAAACTTCACCAGTTTCCTTTAGAACCTCTTACTACCTACATAAATAGGATAAAACAACAACTCACTTTATGCGTGGACTCAGCTACTCTCAAATATGGTGCAACAGCGACCCCAATTACAGCGCAATTGGAAGATTTCGCCAAAAATGCCCTAAGCAGAGGAGTAACAAACCCTCATTTATGCCATTATTTGCTAGCAGCGGGCGAGGAAGGCCTAGATAATTTAATACAAAAGGCCCTTGACATGGAGAGACTCCAGCAAATGACACTAAACGACACAACATCAAATGGCTCAAATGCCCCAAGGCACCCAAACCTATGTCGTGCCAAAACCGAGCCATCTCCTCCCATACGAAAGAATCTTCGCCTTACAATTAGACCTGAACGGTCTCAATTCCACACGCACAGAGAATAATATACTGCCGAACCCCATACCGCAACAGACAATACCAAACACCGCCATCACTCCACTTAATACCACTCCTAGCGGTTACAACACTCCATATCACACTGCTTTTAGTAGCCATTTATTTTGTTCTCCTGAGGGTCTCTCAGAAGATACTCCAATATTACAGGCGACACTCGTAACGTCAGCACCTCAAATATCACCAGGGAACCTAGAAGCGAAAGTCTCATGCAGTTATTGCCGGAACAAGGGACACACATATTTAGACTGCATCAAAAGGAAAAACACCCCTTTCTGTATCATTTGTAGGGCCACTAATCATGATGCGCGAGATTGCCGACGCCTTCAAGAAAGCACACAACCAAATTTCCCTAACAGCGTCCATTTTCAAGAACAGCGCACTAATCACAATAGTAGTGAGCCCTCTACGAACAATAATAACCGGTATCAACAGAACCACCAACAGCTGCATCCCCGCCAACAACCGTCAAACAGCCCAAATCAGGCGAACGGTAACACCCGAAGTATATTTAATATCCGCTTCATGTGTGACTTTTGCGGAAGGCGCGGCCACAAAGTGGACGACTGTCGAAAAGACAGAGTTGGGAGTCCTCACAAAGGGGAGACTTCTCACTATCTGAACCAGGATGCCCTGGTTCGACCATAATTAATAAGAGTAAAATAAACGACGCACCTCAGCCGTCCATAAACAGTGACCCACTGGTCAACCTTCCACTTGATATGAGCCTAAACGGCAATGCCCAAATAATAGTGGACACAGACGCAGAGGTTAATATTCTAAAAACACATAAGCTCAAGGATCCCAACCTATCAGATCCAACCAAAAAATGCACACTACAAACGCCATACGGCCAAGGAAAAACATTAGGGAGCTGTCAGGGGAACATCATTCTAAACGCCCCCCTCCCATGCACCTTCCAAATTGTGCAAAATACACCAGAAATCCCTAACGATGGCCTGTTAGGAAACGAATTTCTTTCCAAACATTGTAACGTCGAAGGCCCAAACCAAACACTGCGATTTCCTCGCACGGAAATCAACCCAGTAGAAATTGCAATTCCATTACGCAATGGATCCGCCAAGTCAAACTCTGGAGAGCAGCAGGAGCAAACCCAAACCAGGGAATCTCAACTCGTAGTAGCCGAGATAAACCCCGGTGGTGTCTCCCAAGTACCCTCAGAGAGGAATACCAGCTGCCTATCTCTAGATGGCTCAAGGTTGGAAAACAACCCCAACGACTATGAGACCAATTCAGGCAATATAACGTGGCATTGGAGGAATCCATTCGCCTACCAAGCCGGTCTCAAATGGTGGTCCCCATTCCCCTAAGGTTAGAGGAGGAAATGCTCTGTTAATCTTACGAGCCGAGCGAAGGAGTATTCCTCGCCAATTCCCTCTTGCCAATTGGAACAAAAACAGTGTATGCTGGTCTCCTCAACGTTAACACCCAACCAGTAGTCCTGACGAGCCTATCCCTTACGCTCGTCCCAATCAAAGACTACACGACTATTCATCTAGCCTCTAACAACAACCCTACGCCTCCAAGGAATGCTAATGACGTATGTGAGTATCTTACAGGCTCTGAACCAGACGGTCTCAGGAACGCCAGTACCCCCATCGTCATCTAACGCAAGGCTCCAAAGTATACCCAATAATGGTGCAATCCCGCAAGGTATACCCAAGGGAAAAAGGGCAAAAGTGAAGTTGGGAACGAATGAAAAGGAAATCGATTCCATCCGCCATCTGCGATACATATTCCCGGACCATGAGGATCCGGACCTTGAGCGCGAAACGCGCCTCAAACAACTTGACGAGGAACTCAGCCTCGACCACCCTCTAATGGCCAAAGAGAAGCGGTCCATACGGGACCTATGTTACGAATATTCCAACATATTCCACTTAAAAGGGGACAAGCTCACCTACACGGAAGCTCTACGATTTGAGGTCCCCATGGTCTACGACCAACACATTAACCAAAAAATGTATAGATTGCCCGAGACGCAAAGGCAAGTCATAAACGACCAACTAAGAGAAATGTTGGACAACGATATTGTTCAACCCAGTAAACGTCAGTTGAACTTACCCCTACCAGTGTTCCCTAAACAACCGGGCCTCAATGGTGAGAAAAAACTGCTTAAGAATTATGTCCTCACAGGCCTGCTACTCTTCAAATGTTTCATTTATCTAGACGGTATCGTTATCTACATTAAAAACTTTGTGGACTACCACTGTAAAGTACGAAGAGCCTTTGAGCGATTGAGAAAAAATAATCTCAAGATACCCCCAGAAAAATGCCAATTCCTCCGAAAAGAAGAGGTTTACCAGGGTCACATATGCTCTAGAAAAGGAGCCTTACTAGACCCCAGAAAAACGGAGCGCGTTCAAAACTTCCCAGCGCCCCGTTTAGTTAGGCAAATGCAGTTTTTCCTGGGCCTCTCTAATTACAAAAAATTCATGATTAATTTCTCCAAATTAGTCCGCCTCTTAGTAAATTTACTACGAAAAGGTATTAAATTACCCGGGACCTCCAAATGCGAAGAAGCATTTCAGGCAATAAAGTCCTCTCTAGTCCCCCCCTCCACTACTCATACCCAGATTCATATGATCCATATGAACTCCAAATTAATCTCCTGTTCTCGTTACCTAACCCTGTAAATGACCGCAAGCGAGTCTGGACCCTTGCCAAATACCACCTAACATGGCAGCGCACTCACACCCATTCCACAGCCGCCATCTCACTCAGCGGCACCCTACTACTGGTACTCATAGGGTATACATGCTACAAATTCATACCGTTACTAGCGGCCATTGCCCGCTCCACATGTGCCAGAAGGCCCCGAAATGCATGTCCTTCGGAGGAGAGAACCACCCCCGAGAACCTAACGTCCCCAGCGAGGACCTGATACCACCCAAGCCTGCACAAACAACAGTATCAATAGAGACAATACCTAGGCCTCTAAGAAGATCCCAAACATTACCAAGGGCCTCTTCCATACAATTAGTACAACCAGGGCTTGGAACCCCAATAACCATAGGGTAAACCGGGCCGCCATACCGCCATACACCACGCCTCATTATAGTGCGCTTTTACGCCTCACTCTGTCAACCCATCTTCATAAAAAATGGTCTAAGAGATCGCCAGAAAAATCTCACTTGCGCTACGTCAATCAAACTCCCCCTAGTTCGCAAAACGAACCCAAAACATTTACACAAACTATCCAAACAGAGAATCGCTCTACTAACTACGTTAAGTAGCGATTCTCTTATTCCAGGGGGGAAGGAATGTTACATACAGAATTTCTAAGGGTCTCGGTGAGAAACGAGATCCTTAGACAAATTCTCTTATCCCTTCATACAGGGAGCCTTTTACATCAAATTCGCAATGAATTTGATGCAATATGAGTTCCCTGTGAACAACAAATCCTGAACGGAAAATAATTATCTAATTTCCATTTTCAAATGTACAAAATTCCTTAACGGACAAATCTTCAACGTACAAAAATCCACTTCAACAAATGTAATATTCTCAGACGCAACCTGATCGCGTTTATTTTTCACAAGCTTTTCTGGCCATTAAAAAACAAAAAAGACATCCACGGGAGGAACGTAACTTTACCCACCCGATCTAGCGCAATTTGCAATGCGCCGCGTGAGAAACGCGCGGTAAGCAAGGGCGCGTTTCTCCCAGCCTGAGGCAAATTTTCCTTGCCACCACCCGCCACCCCGATTTTAATCAATTGAGTTTGGTTTGAACTACGATCGGCGGCGGTTGACGTTTTAGCGCAAAAAGAAAGAGTGTTGTTTTAACGGTCTAGCGCGGCGGGGGCGTCGCCGCTATTATTAAAAAAGTTTTTCCTGAACTACGATCCGTGGCGGGCGGACAAAAAGAGTTATTTCGATCGCGGCGCATCATAATTAATAAAAATAATTTAAAAAACCCGGTCGGTGGTGGACACGCTGGCACCGTGGCGGTTGCTTCGGCACCGTGGCGGCTGCCAGTACAAAACTCAATAAGTTAAAAAACAGATAATAAAAATTTAAAATTAATAAATAAAAGTAAAAAAAATATGAGTGTGCTTATGACCACACGACTGAAGTGAAACTTCTTTCGCTCCATCTGCCTGTGTATATATATATGGGTGTGTGTACAATATATACATGTATGTACATATACATATATTAATTTCCTACAAATATTATAATTTATTTCATGTTTTCATTGGTAAATAAATATTTTTGCAAAGATCTTTTTTTTTTATTCATTATTATTCATTATTTTCATTATTGGACACATCAGTAATTACTGTGGTTAATGGAAAAACCGAGACAATAGGCTTATGGTACGAGAAATAAGACACATATATTTTCGAATTAAAATTAGACAGATATCTAGAAAAAACTGCATCGATTGTTGTTCCATGTCTTGTAGTTGGCTCATTACGGTTATTATTCATTTGCAGTTCTAATTTATCTCGTAGAAAGTTTACCAAGAGTTGTCCATCTTCGGACGCGAAATTAATATTGAAATCTCCTGCTAAAATTAGTGGCAACGTATGATAGTTTTCTCCTAATTCTTCAGAACCTACTCGACCGTAAATCATAAGTCTTTTGTATATAAACTTTATGATATTTTTAACTGCGTTATTGGGCGAAATGTAAACAACTGCCATTATGATGTTTGTTCCATCGTCCAAAACACAGTGAGCAGCACATATATCACCAATGGATTATTGACCAATACATAAAATACATAAAATACATAAAATACATAAAATACATAAAATACATAAAATACATAAAATACATAAAATACATAAAATACATAAAATACATAAAATACATAAAATACATAAAATACATAAAATACATAAAATACATAAAATACATAAAATACATAAAATACATAAAATACATAAAATACATAAAATACATAAAATACATAAAATACATAAAATACATAAAATACATAAAATACATAAAATACATAAAATACATAAAATACATAAAATACATAAAATACATAAAATACATAAAATACATAAAATACATAAAATACATAAAATACATAAAATACATAAAATACATAAAATACATAAAATACATAAAATACATAAAATACATAAAATACATAAAATACATAAAATACATAAAATACATAAAATACATAAAATACATAAAATACATAAAATACATAAAATACATAAAATACATAAAATACATAAAATACATAAAATACATAAAATACATAAAATACATAAAATACATAAAATACATAAAATACATAAAATACATAAAATACATAAAATACATAAAATACATAAAATACATAAAATACATAAAATACATAAAATACATAAAATACATAAAATACATAAAATACATAAAATACATAAAATACATAAAATACATAAAATACATAAAATACATAAAATACATAAAATACATAAAATACATAAAATACATAAAATACATAAAATACATAAAATACATAAAATACATAAAATACATAAAATACATAAAATACATAAAATACATAAAATACATAAAATACATAAAATACATAAAATACATAAAATACATAAAACATAATACATAAAACATAATACATAATACATAATACATAAAATACATAATACATAATACATAATACATAATACATAATACATAAAATACATAATACATAATACATAATACATAATACATAATACATAATACATAATACATAATACATAATACATAATACATAATACATAAAATACATAATACATAATACATAATACATAAAATACATAATACATAATACATAATACATAATACATAATACATAAAATACATAATACATAATACATATTACATAATACATAATACATAATACATAATACATAATACATAATACATAATACATAATACATAATACATAATACATAATACATAATACATAATACATAATACATAATACATAATACATAATACATAATACATAATACATAATACATAATACATAATACATAAAATACATAATACATAATACATAATACATAATACATAATACATAATACATAATACATAATACATAATACATAATACATAATACATAATACATAATACATAATACATAATACATAATACATAATACATAATACATAATACATAATACATAATACATAATACATAATACATAATACATAATACATAATACATAATACATAATACATAATACATAAAACATAATACATAAAACATAATACATAATACATAATACATAATACATAATACATAATACATAATACATAATACATAATACATAATACATAATACATAATACATAATACATAATACATAATACATAATACATAATACATAATACATAATACATAATACATAATACATAATACATAATACATAATACATAATACATAATACATAATACATAATACATAATACATAATACATAATACATAATACATAATACATAATACATAATACATAATACATAATACATAATACATAATACATAATACATAATACATAATACATAATACATAATACATAACACATAATACATAATACATAATACATAATACATAATACATAATACATAATACATAATACATAATACATAATACATAATACATAATACATAATACATAATACATAATACATAATACATAATACATAATACATAATACATAATACATAATACATAATACATAATACATAATACATAATACATAATACATAATACATAATACATAATACATAATACATAATACATAATACATAATACATAATACATAATACATAATACATAATACATAATACATAATACATAATACATAATACATAATACATAATACATAATACATAATACATAATACATAATACATAATACATAATACATAATACATAATACATAATACATAATACATAATACATAATACATAATACATAATACATAATACATAATACATAATACATAATACATAAAATACATAATACATAATACATAATACATAATACATAATACATAATACATAATACATAATACATAATACATAATACATAATACATAATACATAATACATAATACATAATACATAATACATAATACATAATACATAATACATAATACATAATACATAATACATAATACATAATACATAATACATAATACATAATACATAATACATAAATACATAATACATAATACATAATACATAATACATAATACATAATACATAATACATAATACATAATACATAATACATAATACATAATACATAATACATAATACATAATACATAATACATAATACATAATACATAATACAAATACATAATACATAATACATAATACATAATACATAATACATAATACATAATACATAATACATAATACATAATACATAATACATAATACATAATACATAATACATAATACATAATACATAATACATAATACATAATACATAATACATAATACATAATACATAATACATAATACATAATACATAATACATAATACATAATACATAATACATAATACATAATACATAATACATAATACATAATACATAATACATAATACATAATACATAATACATAATACATAATACATAATACATAATACATAATACATAATACATAATACATAATACATAATACATAATACATAATACATAATACATAATACATAATACATAATACATAATACATAATACATAATACATAATACATAATACATAATACATAATACATAATACATAATACATAATACATAATACATAATACATAATACATAATACATAATACATAATACATAATACATAATACATAATACATAATACATAATACATAATACATAATACATAATACATAATACATAATACATAATACATAATACATAATACATAATACATAATACATAATACATAATACATAATACATAATACATAATACATAATACATATACATAATACATAATACATAATACATAATACATAATACATAATACATAATACATAATACATAATACATAATACATAATACATAATACATAATACATAATACATAATACATAATACATAATACATAATACATAATACATAATACATAATACATAATACATAATACATAATACATAATACATAATACATAATACATAATACATAATACATAATACATAATACATAATACATAATACATAATACATAATACATAATACATAATACATAATACATAATACATAATACATAATACATAATACATAATACATAATACATAATACATAATACATAATACATAATACATAATACATAATACATAATACATAATACATAATACATAATACATAATACATAATACATAATACATAATACATAATACATAATACATAATACATAATACATAATACATAATACATAATACATAATACATAATACATAATACATAATACATAATACATAATACATAATACATAATACATAATACATAATACATAATACATAATACATAATACATAATACATAATACATAATACATAATACATAATACATAATACATAATACATAATACATAATACATAATACATAATACATAATACATAATACATAATACATAATACATAATACATAATACATAATACATAATACATAATACATAATACATAATACATAATACATAATACATAATACATAATACATAATACATAATACATAATACATAATACATAATACATAATACATAATACATAATACATAATACATAATACATAATACATAATACATAATACATAATACATAATACATAATACATAATACATAATACATAATACATAATACATAATACATAATACATAATACATAATACATAATACATAATACATAATACATAATACATAATACATAATACATAATACATAATACATAATACATAATACATAATACATAATACATAATACATAATACATAATACATAATACATAATACATAATACATAATACATAATACATAATACATAATACATAATACATAATACATAATACATAATACATAATACATAATACATAATACATAATACATAATACATAATACATAATACATAATACATAATACATAATACATAATACATAATACATAATACATAATACATAATACATAATACATAATACATAATACATAATACATAATACATAATACATAATACATAATACATAATACATAATACATAATACATAATACATAATACATAATACATAATACATAATACATAATACATAATACATAATACATAATACATAATACATAATACATAATACATAATACATAATACATAATACATAATACATAATACATAATACATAATACATAATACATAATACATAATACATAATACATAATACATAATACATAATACATAATACATAATACATAATACATAATACATAATACATAATACATAATACATAATACATAATACATAATACATAATACATAATACATAATACATAATACATAATACATAATACATAATACATAATACATAATACATAATACATAATACATAATACATAATACATAATACATAATACATAATACATAATACATAATACATAATACATAATACATAATACATAATACATAATACATAATACATAATACATAATACATAATACATAATACATAATACATAATACATAATACATAATACATAATACATAATACATAATACATAATACATAATACATAATACATAATACATAATACATAATACATAATACATAATACATAATACATAATACATAATACATAATACATAATACATAATACATAATACATAATACATAATACATAATACATAATACATAATACATAATACATAATACATAATACATAATACATAATACATAATACATAATACATAATACATAATACATAATACATAATACATAATACATAATACATAATACATAATACATAATACATAATACATAATACATAATACATAATACATAATACATAATACATAATACATAATACATAATACATAATACATAATACATAATACATAATACATAATACATAATACATAATACATAATACATAATACATAATACATAATACATAATACATAATACATAATACATAATACATAATACATAATACATAATACATAATACATAATACATAATACATAATACATAATACATAATACATAATACATAATACATAATACATAATACATAATACATAATACATAATACATAATACATAATACATAATACATAATACATAATACATAATACATAATACATAATACATAATACATAATACATAATACATAATACATAATACATAATACATAATACATAATACATAATACATAATACATAATACATAATACATAATACATAATACATAATACATAATACATAATACATAATACATAATACATAATACATAATACATAATACATAATACATAATACATAATACATAATACATAATACATAATACATAATACATAATACATAATACATAATACATAATACATAATACATAATACATAATACATAATACATAATACATAATACATAATACATAATACATAATACATAATACATAATACATAATACATAATACATAATACATAATACATAATACATAATACATAATACATAATACATAATACATAATACATAATACATAATACATAATACATAATACATAATACATAATACATAATACATAATACATAATACATAATACATAATACATAATACATAATACATAATACATAATACATAATACATAATACATAATACATAATACATAATACATAATACATAATACATAATACATAATACATAATACATAATACATAATACATAATACATAATACATAATACATAATACATAATACATAATACATAATACATAATACATAATACATAATACATAATACATAATACATAATACATAATACATAATACATAATACATAATACATAATACATAATACATAATACATAATACATAATACATAATACATAATACATAATACATAATACATAATACATAATACATAATACATAATACATAATACATAATACATAATACATAATACATAATACATAATACATAATACATAATACATAATACATAATACATAATACATAATACATAATACATAATACATAATACATAATACATAATACATAATACATAATACATAATACATAATACATAATACATAATACATAATACATAATACATAATACATAATACATAATACATAATACATAATACATAATACATAATACATAATACATAATACATAATACATAATACATAATACATAATACATAATACATAATACATAATACATAATACATAATACATAATACATAATACATAATACATAATACATAATACATAATACATAATACATAATACATAATACATAATACATAATACATAATACATAATACATAATACATAATACATAATACATAATACATAATACATAATACATAATACATAATACATAATACATAATACATAATACATAATACATAATACATAATACATAATACATAATACATAATACATAATACATAATACATAATACATAATACATAATACATAATACATAATACATAATACATAATACATAATACATAATACATAATACATAATACATAATACATAATACATAATACATAATACATAATACATAATACATAATACATAATACATAATACATAATACATAATACATAATACATAATACATAATACATAATACATAATACATAATACATAATACATAATACATAATACATAATACATAATACATAATACATAATACATAATACATAATACATAATACATAATACATAATACATAATACATAATACATAATACATAATACATAATACATAATACATAATACATAATACATAATACATAATACATAATACATAATACATAATACATAATACATAATACATAATACATAATACATAATACATAATACATAATACATAATACATAATACATAATACATAATACATAATACATAATACATAATACATAATACATAATACATAATACATAATACATAATACATAATACATAATACATAATACATAATACATAATACATAATACATAATACATAATACATAATACATAATACATAATACATAATACATAATACATAATACATAATACATAATACATAATACATAATACATAATACATAATACATAATACATAATACATAATACATAATACATAATACATAATACATAATACATAATACATAATACATAATACATAATACATAATACATAATACATAATACATAATACATAATACATAATACATAATACATAATACATAATACATAATACATAATACATAATACATAATACATAATACATAATACATAATACATAATACATAATACATAATACATAATACATAATACATAATACATAATACATAATACATAATACATAATACATAATACATAATACATAATACATAATACATAATACATAATACATAATACATAATACATAATACATAATACATAATACATAATACATAATACATAATACATAATACATAATACATAATACATAATACATAATACATAATACATAATACATAATACATAATACATAATACATAATACATAATACATAATACATAATACATAATACATAATACATAATACATAATACATAATACATAATACATAATACATAATACATAATACATAATACATAATACATAATACATAATACATAATACATAATACATAATACATAATACATAATACATAATACATAATACATAATACATAATACATAATACATAATACATAATACATAATACATAATACATAATACATAATACATAATACATAATACATAATACATAATACATAATACATAATACATAATACATAATACATAATACATAATACATAATACATAATACATAATACATAATACATAATACATAATACATAATACATAATACATAATACATAATACATAATACATAATACATAATACATAATACATAATACATAATACATAATACATAATACATAATACATAATACATAATACATAATACATAATACATAATACATAATACATAATACATAATACATAATACATAATACATAATACATAATACATAATACATAATACATAATACATAATACATAATACATAATACATAATACATAATACATAATACATAATACATAATACATAATACATAATACATAATACATAATACATAATACATAATACATAATACATAATACATAATACATAATACATAATACATAATACATAATACATAATACATAATACATAATACATAATACATAATACATAATACATAATACATAATACATAATACATAATACATAATACATAATACATAATACATAATACATAATACATAATACATAATACATAATACATAATACATAATACATAATACATAATACATAATACATAATACATAATACATAATACATAATACATAATACATAATACATAATACATAATACATAATACATAATACATAATACATAATACATAATACATAATACATAATACATAATACATAATACATAATACATAATACATAATACATAATACATAATACATAATACATAATACATAATACATAATACATAATACATAATACATAATACATAATACATAATACATAATACATAATACATAATACATAATACATAATACATAATACATAATACATAATACATAATACATAATACATAATACATAATACATAATACATAATACATAATACATAATACATAATACATAATACATAATACATAATACATAATACATAATACATAATACATAATACATAATACATAATACATAATACATAATACATAATACATAATACATAATACATAATACATAATACATAATACATAATACATAATACATAATACATAATACATAATACATAATACATAATACATAATACATAATACATAATACATAATACATAATACATAATACATAATACATAATACATAATACATAATACATAATACATAATACATAATACATAATACATAATACATAATACATAATACATAATACATAATACATAATACATAATACATAATACATAATACATAATACATAATACATAATACATAATACATAATACATAATACATAATACATAATACATAATACATAATACATAATACATAATACATAATACATAATACATAATACATAATACATAATACATAATACATAATACATAATACATAATACATAATACATAATACATAATACATAATACATAATACATAATACATAATACATAATACATAATACATAATACATAATACATAATACATAATACATAATACATAATACATAATACATAATACATAATACATAATACATAATACATAATACATAATACATAATACATAATACATAATACATAATACATAATACATAATACATAATACATAATACATAATACATAATACATAATACATAATACATAATACATAATACATAATACATAATACATAATACATAATACATAATACATAATACATAATACATAATACATAATACATAATACATAATACATAATACATAATACATAATACATAATACATAATACATAATACATAATACATAATACATAATACATAATACATAATACATAATACATAATACATAATACATAATACATAATACATAATACATAATACATAATACATAATACATAATACATAATACATAATACATAATACATAATACATAATACATAATACATAATACATAATACATAATACATAATACATAATACATAATACATAATACATAATACATAATACATAATACATAATACATAATACATAATACATAATACATAATACATAATACATAATACATAATACATAATACATAATACATAATACATAATACATAATACATAATACATAATACATAATACATAATACATAATACATAATACATAATACATAATACATAATACATAATACATAATACATAATACATAATACATAATACATAATACATAATACATAATACATAATACATAATACATAATACATAATACATAATACATAATACATAATACATAATACATAATACATAATACATAATACATAATACATAATACATAATACATAATACATAATACATAATACATAATACATAATACATAATACATAATACATAATACATAATACATAATACATAATACATAATACATAATACATAATACATAATACATAATACATAATACATAATACATAATACATAATACATAATACATAATACATAATACATAATACATAATACATAATACATAATACATAATACATAATACATAATACATAATACATAATACATAATACATAATACATAATACATAATACATAATACATAATACATAATACATAATACATAATACATAATACATAATACATAATACATAATACATAATACATAATACATAATACATAATACATAATACATAATACATAATACATAATACATAATACATAATACATAATACATAATACATAATACATAATACATAATACATAATACATAATACATAATACATAATACATAATACATAATACATAATACATAATACATAATACATAATACATAATACATAATACATAATACATAATACATAATACATAATACATAATACATAATACATAATACATAATACATAATACATAATACATAATACATAATACATAATACATAATACATAATACATAATACATAATACATAATACATAATACATAATACATAATACATAATACATAATACATCTTCTTCTTCTTCTTTGATCCGTTAGCTGGCGGTCCGAGCGGGACGTCCCCGCAACGGATACGCTGCTGTCGGTGCCGCTGGGTCCCGAACTCTATTCACGATTCGCTTCCATTCTTCTCGGTTTTTGGCGGTGTCTCGAGCCTCGGTAACTGATAATCGTTGATTCTTTAAGTCACCCTCGATATTCTTCAACCAGGTTTTCTTCGGTGCCGATCGCTGTATTCTCCAGTCTGCAGGACGGTCTCGCCAGAGAAGTTTACGTGGCAAGCGGTTATCATCCATTCGGCAAACATGTCCAAACCACCGTAGTCGACGTTTTTGCATTTCTTCTTCGATCAGTGTTTGCTGATCGCATCTTTGTCTGACAACCTCATTTCGAAGGCGATCACGGAGTGAGACACGGAGGATCTGCCTCAAACATCGCATTTGGAAGACCTCGAGCTTCTTAACGTCCGGTTTGAGCAGTGTCCACGTTTCAGATCCATAAAGAAGAATCGGAAGAATCAACGTTCGGTAAAGACGTAGTTTTGTTTTGATGGAGATATTTGCTCGTTTCCATATGCACCACTTGAGCGAGGCGAATGTTGCTGTTGCCTGGCCGATACGGCTGTGAACGTCGGCCGTCGATGCTACTTTCGTTTCCTCAACCAATGATCCCAAATATTTGAACCTTGGAACCTGTTCGATTTGGGTTCCATCGAGGTGAACACTGGCTCTTGATCCATCCGTTGTGAGCACTTTGGTCTTTTCCGCATTGATTTTTAACCCGTATGATTGGGCGATGCGGGAAATATCGTATAAGATGTCCGTTGCTTCGGCATCCGTGTCGGCGAAAACAGCGCTATCGTCGGCGAACATTAAGTCTGTTACGAAGTTGTTGTCGTCGTATTGAACTCCGAGTCGTCCATCGAATGCTTCACGCATAATCGCGTCGATCACAACGTTGAAGAGAAGTGGCGAAGCGACGTCTCCCTGTCGGACACCCGTCTGAATCGGGAACTCCTCGGATAAGTCGTTTCGAATACGAACGCTGCTGGTTGAGCCATCGTACGACGCTTGGAGAAGTTGGATGATTCTCAATGGCACGTGTTCGGTTACCAAGACTCTCCACAAGCTGTTCCAATCGATGCAATCGAAAGCGGATTTGAAATCGATGAAAACGACGACAATTCGTTTGCCGCAACGAATTCTTTCTTCCATTAACTGACGGAGGGCGAATATTTGATCAATGCATCCTCGATGTGGTCTAAATCCCGCTTGTTCCTCCCGGCTCGTTTGCTCTCGATGTTTCTGTAGCCTCGATTGTATTATTTTCGTAAATACTTTACCGACGATCGAAAGAAGGCTAATACCGCGATAATTCTTGCATTCCCGACTGTCGCCTTTCTTCAAAATTGGGACAACGATCGCTTTCTTCCATACCGAAGGGACACGATCCGAATGCCATATGTGTGTTATGAGGACATGAAGTCGTTGTGATAAGACATCACCTCCAGCTTTGATCATCTCGGCGGTTACTTGGTCTATTCCCGGCGCTTTTCCATTTTTCAGCGATTTTATTGCTGTCTTCACCTCGATAATTGTTGGTTCGGTATCGAGAGACTGATTCATCGGCTGTTCGATAATCGGTGGTTCGGGTGCTGGACCTTGCGGCGGATCGTGGTTATACAGCTGGTGGAAGAATGCTCTCCACCGCTCCAGGCGTTCATGGGCAGAAGTCACAAAAGTTCCATCCGATTTTTTGATGTTGTCGTTTGTTGATGTTGTTTTGCCGCCTAACCGGCGGATTGTCTGGTACAGCGTCCGGTACTCGTGCCTCGACGCCGCTTTTTCCATGTCGGCCGCAACGTTATTCCAGTACGCTTCTCGTTCCAATTTCATTTTCTGCCGAACTTCTTTGTTCAATCTTCTGTATTCCTCAAAGTCGACGTGTTTCATGCGCTTCCGCTGATCGACGAGGTCCAGACAGCTGTCCGAGATCCATGGCTGCGTCCGTTTACGGATAGTTGGACACAACTCCATTGCACACTCCACAATAGACTCCGACAATTGCCTTTCTTCTACATCGATATCGTCCGGTATTGCGAGCGCCG